>OY856411.1:809434868-810634868 GCA_963693085.1 Alisma plantago-aquatica
TTATTTGTTGGTGGCTTCTGAGATAGAGGGTGCCAGAGAACAAGAACAACTAGAGGAGCTCTCTTAGTTGAATACGAGAGGGTCAACGACTTTACCTTGAAGCGAAGTAGCGGCTGACAGTTGGTGACACATTGTGTGCACTGACAGAGCAACTCTCTTGATTGATAAGAGAGGGCCAGCGGCTTTGACTTAGAGAAAAAGTAGCAGTTGGCTGTTACAGACACAGTGTTTCCATAGTGGCAACAGTCCGACCCAGTCAGCAGTCGCAGCAGCATCAAGCAGTCCTCAGCAACGACAACAGCCTTGTGAGGAGATCAAGTAAAGAATGATGTTTTATACACACTAGGTGTGATTCTCTTCTTCCTCATCTTTGTTCTCGTGTGGGGAGGGCTATTTGGATTTAGGGGGTAATTAAATCTCGGCAGTGTGAGTTGTAATCTTAATTACATAGTGCTTGTTGGCCAGTATTGTCCCGTGGTTTTTCTCTCTTTGTCTTGGGGAGAGTTTTCTATGTTAAATCTGGTATTTCTTCTTTGAATTTATACGCTTGTGGGTAACGCTTGCACAATAAATTTTTATCACATCTGAGACCGTATCGGTACAACATCTCCAACAAATGATATCAGAGCACAAGCTGCAGATATTGGTCAAGATGGAGAAGGATGGAGATGGGACGATGATAAAGTTGACAAGCACAAATTGGTAGATTTAAATCTCAAGATGGAGGATATTCTCTATTGCAAAGATCTATACGATTCAATAGAGGGACAAATGTTAGAGAGTACATATGATACAGATTGGAAGAAATTAAACAAAAACACTATTGGAACAGTTCAAAAGTGGCTCGACGTTTCCGTGTTCCATTACGTAACATAATAGACCAATGCCAAAGATCTTTGGGAGGAGCTCAACAAGTTATATGAACGGAAGACTACCACAAGAAAATCTTTCTTTTTCATAAAGTTGGTGAACCTCAAGTACCGGGACGGTACAAGCATCACCTAGCATATGAATGAATTTTAAGGCCTTGTAAATCAACTGGGGTCTATGAAGATGGTTCTCGATGATGAACTCCAGGCTCTACTTCTTCTGGAATCATTACCTGATAGTTGAAAGACGCTTGTAGTGACAGTTAGCAATTCTACACAAGAAGACAACTTGACACTTGACTAGGGAAAGAGCAGTCTACTGAATGAAGAGACTCGACGACAAGCCTCAGGCGACAGCGGATCAGAGGTGCACTTCACAGAGAGAAGAGGTGTTGATAGAGCGAGAGACCGTGGAAAATCCAACAGCTGTGGTGACTCCTAAAATCACGATAAGTCTCGTGGTAGCCAAGTCAAAGAGTAGTAGAGGGTGCTTCCATTGCGGCAAGCCAGGTCATTTCAAAAGAGATTATATGGTTTGGAAAAAAACATGGGTTTGAAGCCCAAGACAAGCAAGAGGACGACAAGAATACTGCAATGACAATCTTAAATGACATGGATGATGAAGACGATGTGGTCTTAACAATCCAAGAGCAATGTTTGCATATTGAGGATGATGATTCTAAGTGGATGGTAGATATTGCAGCTTCTTATCATACCTCACCGAGTAAGAAACTCTTTACTTCATACAGGAGGGGAGATTTCGAGAGGGTGAACATGGGAAATTCTAGCTTCTCTACAAATATCGAGATTGGATATATTTGTGTTCAACCAAGTATCGATTGCACGCTCACATTGAAGGATGTTCATCACGTTCTAGATTTGCGAATGAGTTTGATATCTGGTTCATTCTTTGATAGAGAAGGTTGTCATCTAGATTTTGGTGGTGAAAAATGCAAGATCATCAAGGGAGCTTTAGTTATTGTATGAGGCAAATTGTGTCGTACATTGTTTAAGACCCAACATAAAATGCTCAAAGGCAGTCATATATATGCAGTTGAGGATCACCAGACAGTCTATGGCATAGATGACTAGGACAAACGAGAGAGAAAGTCTTGAAGATTTTATGAAAGAAGAGATTGATTCCTTGTGGCGAGGATACTGGTCTTAGTTCATGAGATGAATGTTAGACAAGAAAGCATCGACATGTTTCTTTCAAGATAAGATCAACGGTGAAGTCACAACTTTTGTAGTTGGTTCATTCAAATGTCTACGGTCTGTTTATGGTGTCTTCACTAGGTAGCAATAGGTATTTTGTCACATTCATTGATGATGCATTTAGGAAGGTGTGGGCCTACTTGCTAAAGACCAAGGATCATGTCTTTCAATGTTTTTAGAAATTTCATTCCATGGTGGTGCTGGAGATAGAGAAAAAGTTGAAGTGTCTCCGTATAGACAATGGAGGAGAGTTGATGCAGGGGTTTTGAGTCATTTTTATAGACTAGTTTTGCATACATTTTATGTGTATTTTTGTCATATTTGTGATTAATATCGCATGATTCACTACCTTTAGTCTGTAATCTCATTTTGCAGCAAATTTACCTTGTTTCATCTTATTCTGTATAAAAGATTATATTTGTTGGATTTGATTGGTGTTCTTATCTTCATTTCAGGCAATTTGGATATTTGAAAATGTCGATACCATCGACGGATGGTCGATACTATCTACGTGGTCAAAGTGCATTACCGGAGAAGAGAAACCAGAAGTTGATACCATCGATGAGACTATCGATGGTATCGAGAGAGCGTCAGTGATCCAGATTTCCAGATGTCGATACTATCAACCCAAAGTCGATACTATCGATCTCACATCAGCAAAATCATCTTCAGCGTCAGATTCCAGAGAAAAGTGACGCCTAAGGCGTCGATACCATTGACACACCATCGATGGTATTGAGGCAACATCAGAGAGAACCCCAAGAATCGAGCAAGCGTCGGTGCCTCATGCAGGTCGATACCATCGACCCATGGCAATGGTATCGACACCGTCAGATCATATTTTGCTAAAAGATCATATCTAATCGTACGGTGGTGATTTTGGGGCGACCTAAATTGGTGCATATACCTAATTATGATGGCACAACGCAATCTATCACGTCATTAGCTGCCGGACAAGTCTCAAGAAGGAGAGGAGAGAAGAACGGAGCCGAGAGCCATGCCTTGATCATTCCGAGAGATGCGGAAGGAGTTTTTCACTGCCGAAAGGATGTAGATCGGTCATCCTATGCTGGGGAATGCCCAGATTTCCTCCGTTCATGGTTTTACATTACATCTATTCACATTTTCCATATGTTTTCCCTTTCTCTCATGTTTATTGAGATGAACATGCATGGCTAATCCCCTTTATCTTTAGGACCGGGAGTAGCCCGGGTAATCTTTGTATGAACGTTTTGACATAGTTATCTTAATTTGTCTCTAAAATCTATGGTATGACTTCGTTTGCTCCATTATATCATTATGATTAATCACCCTAATGATAATCTAATACCTTTAATTACTTTGAAGGAAGAATTAACGGTTGAAAAGAGACGACTATCACATTAACTAATAAATCCTTTGAACAGGGTGATGTACAGTTAATGGTGGAAACCCAGAGTGTGATCTACATGCACCTAATTTAGGGTATAGGTTACTACTACCGCGGAACCGACCTAGATTTAGGTAGTGAATTGTATCGCGACAGCGAACAATTCTGACTACGGGCCACTACCTGGAATAGGAAACAAATTAGAATAATTGTGTAGAAAATAGTACAACGAGAACCTGTAGTGAAACTGCAATTCTAAATATACCATTTTAAATTGATTAAACCAACCATTTAATCGATTGCTTTGTTTTTTTCTTTTACTTTCTTTTTTAAATCAACTCTCAAACCTTTTTAATTGGTCTAGTTGATCGCGAGTAGTTAGTAAGAGTCTACCGAGAATTCCGTGTCCCTATGTTTGACTCGGGCCTCAGAAGGCCTGTATTACATTAACGCGTGCACTTGCGTTATACGCACGGTAAAATCATGTCAAGTTTTTGGCACCGTTGTCGAGGACACGGTAATTTTCGGCACTCCGAGTGCTACAAGCGACCACTGTAGGCCACATTTTTTTAATTTAAAATTTTTAAATTCTGGAAATTAATCATCAATCTTTTATAATCTGTAATCATCTAACACTGTGCCTAATTAAATTTATTACTATGCAGGTACTAGTGCATGGTGAGTACGCGTAGCACAGACTACACACAATCATCGCCGGAGGTCCCATTTTTGGGATCAGACTACGAGGAGAACGAAACCCAAAATCAACTCGAGAACGAGAATTCAGATTCTGAACCCAAAGCAACGGCTGAGGAACAAACAATTTGGGAGAAAATTAAGGTGTCCTCTTCTGCATCTAAGGGACCAATTAATAAGCAAGCCATCAACATTCCTAACTACAAAATTGACCCAGGCCTAATCAATTTGGTCAAGTCTAATGCATTTCACGGGCTCAAAAATGAAGATCCAGTGACCCACATAAGCCAGTTCATGGAGAACTGTGATATGGTCAAGATAGACCGATTTCCACAAGAGATGCTCTACTAGAAGTTATTTCCCAGTTCTCTAGCGGGAAATGCTCGAGAATGCCTACATAATCTGGACGACGAGTATGTGGAATCTTGGGGAAATATGGTTGAAGTTTTCATCGAGAGATTTTTCCTACCTGAGAAGATAAATGATCTCATGAGAAAAATCCACAATTTCAGTCAGAAAGCTGGTGAAACATATTCTGAGACTTGAGAGCGCTTCCAAATAATGTTGAGGAGATGCCCACATCATGGGCTGGACAAAGAAAAGCAGGTACATATTTTCTATTTTGCTCTTTCTTAGCATGATAAAAGCAATCTAGATTCAGCAGGATCGGGGTTTTTCCTGAATAACACTGATACAAGGTGTTGGGAAATTTTGAAAAACATGGCTAAAAAGTAGTCATGGGGTGATAGAGATGCACAGAAACAAGTTAAGGTTGTGGGAGATGCCAAAGCCATCAAAGAACTCAATGAAAAGATGGACCTAATTGCTAAAAGGCTACTCACACAAGAGGAGGAATCATATGAAGCACATGCAAAATATATGCATCAACAGGGATATAGAAATAACAATTACAATTGGAGGAAGGAACAAAATTTTCAGAAGTTGCAGCCTAGCCTAGAGGAAAAGAACAATGAATTGCTTAGTCAGGTGGTGAAGGAAAATCAAGAATTGATGGGCTCACTCTCCAAGACATTACAGTCACACAGTGAGTACTTGAACTAGTTTGGGTAGTAGATACAGACCCATGGTGCACAAATGAGGATGCTAGAGACGTCTATAACCCAAATTGCAACTGAGGTGGCTGCCATGAAGCAAATTATTCAACAAAAACTAGCTGGGACTGCAGAGGCTGCTCAAGTGCATCATCAAGTGAAGTATATATCTATGATTAAGGAGAGAGATCCCCCAGTGGGGGAGGTCCATGAAAAGGGCAAAATGCATTTTGAAACAGAGGCTAAACCCAGTGTGCCATATCCCAGTAGCTTATATGGACTACCAGGAGGATGTCACCCATTCAACAAATCCCACCAAGAACCCATCACAGCCATGCCTATACCTAGGTAAGAGGAGCAGGTGAAGGCCATACTTCGCAGTGGAGCTACTACCACCGAGAAGGATGAGCTTCCACGAGCCACACCAACTGTGAATGATGTGCCAAAGCCTACGCCAGAGGGTGACATTGAAGCAAGCTTAGGGGAGGAGACCCCAAATAGCCCATATGTGCCACCGCACTAGCGCATAAAGGAGCCAAGTGTGCCATTCCTGGATAGTCTAAAGCCGAGGAAAGAGCAATGACACTTCAAAAAATTTCTTGAGATCTTTCGGAAGATCCACATTAACATTCCATTGGTGGAGGTTATAGAGAAAATTCCATCATATGAAAGATTCATGAAAGAAATCATCAACAATAAATGGCGGATCAAAGATACAGATGTTGTGTGTGTTGATGAAACAGTGAGTTCTACAATCCAAGGAAGGCTGCAAAAGAAGATAAAAGATCCAGGATGTTTCTACATCCCATGTTCCATAGGTGGCCAAAATTTTCCACAAGCACAGTGTGACTCAGGGGAAAGCATTAATCTTATCACTATAGCAAAATTGCCCATTAGTGACATTTATTTTAGTGGCATTTATAAAAAAAAGCCACTATCTTTCTAATATACAGACATTTTTAGTTAAAATGCCTCTAAACCACCTATTATAGAGTTTCTAAAAAGGACTTAACATTAAAGGCATTTGTATTTTTCATTAGTGGCAATCCTAAATTGCTACACCCAAATTAGAAAGTAATTTGCTAACACAATATTGACTTTCCCACCCCAAACTTTACGTCTCGTGCTCCAAATTGCTACGATATCCTGCTCTCTCCCTAATTCAGCCCGACGATATCCATCTACCGCTCTCTCCTTGTGCGACTTCCTCCCTCTCCAGCTAGTGCGTGGAGGAGATTGTGCCCTAGCTGTTGGTGGATTGTGTCTTGCGTCTGTGTGCCAGTTACCAGCTCCAGAGTGCCAAGCTACCGGCCGCAGAGTGCCAAGTTGCTGGCCGCAGTTTTCCAAGTTGTCGGCGCCCATTGGTGAGTCCCAACCGATCGAACCATACTCATTCGTTCTTCCTCCTCCGCCTTTTTAGACCGAGCCCAGTCGAATCAAGACTCAATCTACCCCTCCGGCGTCGGCGAGCTTGATTAAGGGAGTACTCCGATCAATCTCTTCAGGTAACCATCGCCGCACCCTATTCTACAACTCCCTTATCTCGTTAGGGTGTTCGATCCAGCCCATATATCTACACAAACCAGGTTCATGCCACGAAGCTAGATTTCCGGACAGGCTTCTCGGCCACAGTAAAAATGATATTTGTATTTCCAAGTTGCCTGCCATGCTTCCGGCCAAGTTGTCAATAATGGTTCGACATCACCAATAGGAAGTTTCACTAGATCAACATATGATATCTGCATTTTCAAAGTTTTTTGGTAGGTTGGGTTGCTGAGAAATCAGTGGGATTTGTAAATAGTTGTTGTTGACGCCTATGTAAGGCCAAGATCAAATATTCCCATGTTAATATCAACCATGAAGACTTGACCTACAACAAATGCATTTAGGGAGAGCAACACATACACATTAGTTAGATTTTTTCTCTCAATGTGTTGAACATCCAATGTAATGTTAATTGAAACATGAAAAAATGGAATAGTACGTCATTTTGTATTAGAGTTCTTATATGTAAAGCTGCATCCAGTAGATGTTGCTAGTAGAAACTGTAATTAGATAATAAGCTTGGCGATAGCAAAGCACAAACTCAGAAAAATCCATTATATTTATAGTAAAAATAAAAATGTTGCTTCGGATATTTTTTGTCGTTTGCAAGCATATACTTGACTAAAAAATGAACAAAATTAGTAGTAATACCAGGTGCATTATATGTGGTCATTCAGGTTCAAGCAGAATTTTGATGAAAAGATGCTCAACATACATCACTTTTGGAAGGACCACAGACTTAAAACCATCAAGCTGGATTTTTTCATGGCTGAAACATAAAAAATTCAGTAGAAATTGATTTCTTAAGGCTATGCTAAGCTTTAGTTGTAAAACATATATAAGGCACACATTTGATAATGCATTATTGATTGATAAGTAAGACTAATGTTCAAGATTATGATATTTAATGACACAAATATGTACCATATATGTTATAAGTTCAACCAGACTTTTCATTGTGAGGAGGAGGCACTATGATCTTTTGTGGGATACTTTGGCTCATTCTATAGATGAGGTAGGAAAAGTGAACTTTGTGGGTTCATGGAAATCTTTTTGTACAACATTATATTCTAGATTTGATGGCTCAAGTTGAGATAAGTACATTTTAGACTAATGGAGTGCAACATTAGCCAAATCATAAATATGTTTATTTTAGGGTAATAACACTTGTAACCTATATAGAAGAATAAATAACTTAAAGAGATGATCTTTGCTACTATTAGATGTAGTTTGGTTGCTATTTGGTCTAAGCTGTGCACAAAGTTGTAGTATACAACAAATTTATCTGTGCACAAAGTTGTAGGGCACAGAGTAGTACTAGCCATTGATGGGCTTCTCTCCTTTGCCAAATAGTGCTTGTGAGTCAGATTTATACCTATCCCTAATAGGGTTTGCTTTCCACTTGGGCCAATACAACTGAACATGTCTCTCTTTAATGTGCCAAGCAAGCTGCATGATAGACTTTGCAGTCATGATACGTGCAATCATTGATACTTTCTGGCTGTATATGTTCTAAAGTTTTCTAGTAGGTGAGCTTGTAGAAGCTGAGGTTGTAGGTTTGGAAACCATGTTGGTAGTTTTTAGGTTTACGAATTCTCCTTTGATACTAGCGGATAGGACCCAGGCTCCTTTTCATTTTCTAATTCAGTTCAAAATGATTAGAATGTGCCTGGGTCCTTATTATAAGTATGCTCTTTTATCCTTTTAAAAATGTATTTCAAACATAGTGTCATGTACTCATAAAACTGAAGTGGTAGGAATCTATCCCATTTACATATAGGTCAGAGAATAATAACCTCACATAACTCATTTAGAAAATTTACAATTTTTAGATGAATCCTTCTTGTAACTTATTTAGAAAATTTACAATGTTTAGATGAATCCTTCTTGTCATAAAATTTGTGATACTATCAAAATAATAAGATGATAAGATATCTTGTAGTAGTGTTTTGATAAACATAGAAGTACAAGACTGTAGTAAATTTTTGGAAAGACACCAGTAACCTCTTTAAATAGGTCTCACACCTTCTATAGTAGTGCATCGATACTCCAAATTAAATAGGTCTCACACCTGTACAAAATAAGCCAGGCACCATTAACCTCTTTGATAATCTAAAATATGAGTGTTGATTCAACAAATAGATAATAAGTGTCACCTCATTGTATGAAATACCAAGATACATCAAATTATAAAAAATAATAGTTACTTCATTGAAAATCTCAAAAGAAGGATTAGTGAGCATTGGACCAATTGCAAAGATATAGCCTCTATATAGGACATGATCTCCTCTATTAGATTTCTTTTCAAGCTATCATGTCTACCAAAACAAAGTTGGTTATGACAAGCAATAAAAGGTTAACTGATGTTATACAACTTTTTCTGAAAATATTTAACATCGTTATATGTACTTACACTTTGTTAATACTAATATTATGCAGTCTCTGTCCACCCACAACAGTCACTATGAACTGGGCCTCTATGCCAATGTTAATGTTCCTTATTGAAGAACAATTGGACATCAATCTAGATGATCGTTCCTTAAACCAACTAGCCATACCCAAACATTGGCGTTTTCTAAAAGGAAGACACTACAGGCCTGGTGAAGTGACCCTAAATTTTGGCAATTATTCACATGTTATCGAGGTTGAGTATGATTTGGCAGGAAATCTTGTATCAAAATCCGGTTGGCGTGATTGGATTAGAAAGATGCTAGTGGGCCGTAGCGATAGGATTTTTCTCTGTCCAGTTGGGCATAATACCATCAAAGTTTGGATAACCAACATCAACTGCGAGACCCCCGATCATCTACGGTGGTATGAGCACACGATGGAGGATATCAGCTCAGACGAATCTGATTATGAGGCCCCTGTCAGTTCAGATTTGTATAAATATAGTGAGGAGCTCCGTGACACAACACAATCATCAAAAAGGCCACGGTAGGTATAATTAACAAATATATTTGTCAAGACAAAAAAATTGTGTTTACACTTTTTGTCTGAAAGCAATCAATCCTCATAGCTGCTTTCTTTTCTAAACTTCAGGAGAAGATCACCACAATGATAAGTCCTCGAAGTTACTGATGCGGGACCATGTTGGTGTAGTATTTAGTTGTCTATCTATCTAGACTTGTATGTATTAATAGTTATTTTAATAATGTGCATGTTTAGGAGTATATCAACCCCTTTGTTTAGTTACTGTTTAGGGTACACCCCTGTGTGTGGATGTAAAAAGAGATTAATGAATGGAACTGAAAGTTTCTACATGAATGCTTATAACTGAAGTGTGTGTTCCCATGAATGTTCCAAATTAACAAATCCGTCCTATCTAACGACACATTCAAAACCAAACAACAAAAAGAAATATGCATATCCTATTATGTTACAAATTACTGATAAATTTCATTATAAATGTTATTTATAGAATGGATAAGTTTTGGATAGCAGAGGATGGCCGAACCAGCAGTAAATACTTATGTGGAGTATCAAAAATTTTGGATTTTGCTTTTGAACATTCATCGATTGGAGACAAGATTGTATGCCCATGTAGAAAGTGTGCTAATGTATACCAGGTCACCAAAAAGACTGCATTGAGCCATCTACTATGGCATGGCTTCTTACCAAGCTATATTTATTGTGCTTTTCATGGTGAAGATGTCGATGTTCAAATGGATGCTCCTACTGATTAGGGAGATTTCCTTAATGCTGAAAATTTACAAGATATGTTGCATGATACTTTTCCGAGTTTCAGTGAAGATGGAAATACATAAGGAGTGGAGCCATCTAGTGATCAACATTTCAATACTGAAAAATTTTATATCTTGTTAAAGGATTCTGAGATAGAATTATATCCAGGGTGTAAGAAATATAGCAAACTTGCTTGCATCCTAGAATTCTATCATCTGGTTTGTCTTAATGGCTTGAGTAAGAAAGCATCATCTATGTTTCTTACATTCTTTAAGAAGATGCTATCAGAAGGAGAACAGTTACCTAATTCATTTTATGAGCTAAAAAAGACGATTACGGGGTTGGGCTTAGATTATGTGAAGATTCATGTTTGTCCAAATGGTTGCATGTTGTTTTGGAAGGATTATGCTGATAAAGGCGTTTGTGATACATGTGGAGCATCAAGATGGAAACCGATTACAATCCCAGATGATGATGATGAGCTTGCAAAAAAAACCAAGAGAATACCTATCAAAGTGCTCAGACACTTTCCACATATACCCCTCCTAATGTAGTTATTCATGTCATCAAAAACCTCATCCTTAATCAGGTGGCATGTAGAAGAATATGAAAAAGATGACAAGTTAAGACACCCGGTTGATTCACCTGCAAGAAAAACATTTGATGTGATGCATCCAAAATTTGCTGTAGACGCTAGAAACATTCGATTGGGACTTGCAACTAACAAATTCAATCCTTTTGGGACAATGAGTACTTCTTACAGTACATGGCCTATTGTGATTATTCCATATAATTTACCTCCTTGGTTGTGCATGAAGCAACCATATTTTATGTTGTCCCTACTCATTCCTAGACCAGCTTCACCCGAAAATATAGATGTTTACTTGCATCCATTGATTGATGAGTTGAAAGAACTATGGGATACTTGTGTACATACATATGACACTGGAACCAAGGAATTCTTTCAGATGCGTGCTTCTTTATTATGGACAATTAGTGATTTTCCAGGATATGCACATCTATCTGGTTGGAGTACTAAAGGCTACAAAGCATTTCCCTAGGCGTGGAGAGTGGTTGTACAAATGCATAAAAACTATAATTCACCAGTTATTGGACTATGGTTGTATAAGGTGTGGTTATACAAATGCAGAGGACTGAAATTTGGATATGGATCAAATGAAGCACAAACTTCCAGCGCTCATTTTACTATATACATGCCATATATTCTACCGTGAAGAAAATAATGAAGGTGAATGAGATTCTGCATCAAGATCAATTATTTTTCTCCTACATGCTTGCAAAGGTGAAAGGCTTGGAACATGCACATCATTCAACATAATTCGATCAGGTATGTTCTTCCATTCTTTCTCAACACCTTAAAGTCCTACATAACACAATTTACTAGTTACTTACATCTTGGAAAACATATCAAACAACATATGCACATGCCCCATATTTATTGCCTAATTCACTGATGTCAGTACATATTTTACAAACTAATTGGTGTATATTGCAGGAACTACAATAATATACTTAGACATTTCAGTTAAGGTGTCTATTTCACACATGTTTTTCTTTAAAATTACAGGAGGCTACATCTATTTATCCTAACCTCTAGTTTAAGGTTTTTAAACCTATTTGCTTATTCTGAGTAGAGTCTATTCAGAGTTGTGAAGGTGTTTCTAAATGTGGTTGTCACACCCCGATCTCACACTAACCTCAATCCACGAGATTAGGGCGCGACGGAGGGATTACTCACAAGCCAAACCTCTCATAACTTTTTAAACCATTTTAAAGACATTAAAAAGATAAACTGATTTATGCTGTAAAATGAAGCTAAACAATCTGCGGAAGCACTTTTATTAAATTGACTAGTAATATAAACAAAGTCTACAGCATATTACATTGTCCGACATAAAATAAGGCATAACAGTTAATTTACATATTTATACACATTCTCTCTTACCCACACCATGTCCCAAAGATCGAGGGGAAAGGACTAAGAGACCTCTAACTACTAACTACATATACCTTCTACAGACCGAGCGTTAGGTTGAACGGATCCTTCAGATTCCTGTGATGTTGATAACCTAAAAATGTTTTGAGTAGAGGTATGAGCCTACTCGCTTAGTGAATAGCATTTCATTTAGCTATCACTAAACAACTCATCAGGTTTATAAAATTGAAATAAACATAAATACAGTACAAGCAGGGCAGTTCTAATGACATAGCAGATTACAGAATATAATCGCATTTCTATGCAACAACAGATAATTTAAACCAATAAATAGATATAATGAATTGGCACTAAAGTTCGGATAATATTAATTTACTGTGATCCTATATGATTACATATTTATATTATTATGCCCCAAACATATGCAGTGCACTCTACATATGAAGATCTGTAGTGAACTACGATCCCACCGTACAAGACTTAGCGACACACCCGGGAAATGCTAAGTCTGACTTCCCGTCCTGGTCTACACAGGACTCTCAGGCTCTCAAGGGCCTCAGGCACTCAAGGGACTCATAGCACTCTCAGGCTCTCAAGGGCCTCACTGCAGTTCCTAGGCACTCAAGGGCCTCACTGCACTAACTCTGAGTGCTCTAGACTCCTCCTCTAACCTGAGTACACAGGCGCAGGGAGTCAACACTGGGTTACCACCAGAAGTACTCAACTGGTTGGTGTTGGATAACCCTATATTACTCCAGTGCCACCGTGACACATGCACGGATTATTGTTGAACACTGGTCGCCGACCATCTAGACTCAGGGCTAGATCGGTCGTTTCACCCCAAAGGTACATACCGCGCAATGGGGTTCTACGGTGTTGGGGCACCTAAGTCTATTAATTGATTAACATATAACCATTTAAAACAAGAATATCACATTCCATACTTACTGTACATTCTGAACATTTCTTGAAGCACATATATAACATTTGTCATCCTTAAATATGATTCAGTATCATTCATCCAGTTTCCATGCTAAATATCCATTTTTAAATCAACAAGTACATTGGAACCATAATACAGGAAATTTCATCATTTTCATTAAGCATATTGTGTATTTCAAGTTCCAATGAACCATATAAATTCATTAATTCAATCCACACTGATCAGATGCTTAACTAAATCATATAACAGCGTCTAGAAGCATTTTATGAAATAAAAAGTCGGGCGACGCCAAACGCTGCCCGACGCCTGATAACGTCCGTTATCAGCGTAATTCGCGCACAAACAGAAAATATTCAGACACCTGAGTTTATTAATGATAAATAAATGAAACCCTACTTATAGTGATTTGGACTGTCCAGATTTGTCCGGAATTGCGTCTAGAGGTCTGATTCTGAGCAAAATTTGATCGTCTTCTTCCTTGGTATTTCACTGTTTACGGCTCAATAGGACAAAGCAACTCCACGCCAAACGCAGGCTGGCTGAAAGGCTAGGTTCTTGGCTGGGAGCTGAAGACCTACCTTGGATTTCTTTAATTCAGAAGTTAGAACAACTATTCTTGCTGCTAGGCGCAGCTTGTTGCTAGCCGTAGCCACTTGCTAGCTACCTGCTGGCCGTCCAAGCAGCAGGATGGCTCTTGATTGCTAGGCGCTAAATTGAGCTGAATTGATTGAAATCTCTAGCGTAGACCTCCTAGCCGAGGTCCAAGGTGGTGGTTAGAAGCTTTGGCCGCCCTAATTTCTCCTCCTCCAGGCTATGCACGGCGCTGCTAGAAAGTAGTAGCTTGCCGCAGCCAAGCTGTTGTGCGGCAGCTTGCATTGTATGGTGGGAAGAGTGGGTGGTGGGAGGAGAAGAAAGGAGGAAGGAAGAAGAGAAGAAGAAGAGAAGTAGAAGAGAAGCAGAACGAGCTGCTGCAAGGAAATCGCCAAGATCGCCTCCTGCGATCACCTGCGGCCTGCACCTTGTGCACCGCTCAAGCTGATCTATCGAGAGCTAATAAAAGGAATGAGATAATTAACAGGTTGCCGACCCACTTAAATGGGTAAATAAATGGAAAAATTACATTTCCAACCCTAAAACTTGAAATTCTCGTATCTTTTGCCTTGAATATCCGATTCAAATGATTTCTTTTGCAAAACTTCAAGAATGAGGCCCACTACAAACCCAAGGCATGAAAACATGCTAATCACATTGTTTTACTGATTCAACATTCCAATTGCATCCAATCATTACTTTACTCAAATTAATCATCTTAATTATGCACCAATTGATCTTATGTGCCTGATTCAACTAAATCAAGTTAATGATTCACTAACTACCTCATGAGCACAAAATTATGTTAACTAGCTTGTCACAACTAGTCAAATCACTAATTTCAACAGTGAGTACTCAACTCAACTTAATTAACCTAACGATCATCATAGCCATTAACATTAATTACCTCAGATGTTTCAATCTCAACCATTGATTCACATATTAACTTATTTGATTAACCATGATATTTAATTTGATATTCAACACTAATTGAGGTGTTTCACGTAATTCGAGGTATTTGTTGACTAACCCTGATATGGGTCGTAACAATCTCCCTCCCTTATAAGAATTTCGTCCCGAAATTCCTAAAAGAGAAAAGGAAACTTGTTACGCACATCTAACCCCAAAACTTCCCATGTGGCTCCTTCTAGGTTGTAGTTTCTCCACAAAACCTTCTCTAAGGTATCTCACGATTCTTAAGTTTCTTGATCCTCAGATCAGCTATTTGTATTGGTCCCTCAACATAGGACACATCTGATCTAATTCCAGATCAAACCACAAAACATTGTCTTTGTAGAACTGTTATAACAGTATCTCAATTTATGGTAATTACTGAGAAATTATCATACAATACATGCAGACAAACTAAATTTCTTAAATAAATGAAATGCATGTCAATTTGGTACTAAAATAAAATCATGCAATTTAACTGTTAAACATCATCACATCTCATAATGAAAATTGATATCAAAATACTTGATTCATCGTACACCCTATCCTTAGGGTTTCATTTGCCTTATTCATTCATCACATGCCAACACCCTACTCTTAGGGTTATCTCATTCACTAGTCACATGGAAACACCCTACTCTTAGGGTTTCCGTTATCTCATCTGTTTGATTGCAGTTCAAATCACAATACGGTATCATTCTAGAACTGGCAGAGCAGTATATTCAAAATCATTGTAATTACTGAGTAATCTTTATATCATGCATGCAGGCAGATTAAAAATTCATAAATATTCCAAACTCAAATCAATTTTGGCACATACATACTGAATTCATGCAATTGAACATCTTATTACACCAATAAGAGTAATTTACTTCACCTATAAGAAACCATCTGTAATATTTTTCAATTATCTGAAATTTCTCGAAGAACGTGCATATTAACCAAATTCCTGGTTTGTGCATCACATAACTCAATTATGAGTTGCTTACATATCATAACACAAATAATTAATAGTACTTGAGAATTTCTAATGATATCTCAGAGAAATGTGCCAATTCATGTAAATGTTAAGTCACACACATTAACATAACAGGAAGCATGCAACTAGGTTTATTTGCATATTTTAATGCTATCTTACTATCTTGAAATCATGCACCTAATGGTTTACCAAATTTGTATTTCCTGGGTTTATATTCAAACCGAACCATTATCGTTTGTGTATTTCTAAACTCAACATTCACACTAAGAAAACTCTATAAGACTTAAATGTTCTTCCCAACTTCCACTGAGATGCATAACACATGCTCTCAGCATGTCCTTAAGAGTCTGAATGGTCCTCTCAGACTGACCATCCGTCTGCGGATGAAAAGGTTGTACTGAATCTTAACTTTGTGCCCGAAGCACGATGCAACTGTTTCCACAACCTAGATGTGAACTTAGGATCTCAATATGATATGATTGAAACTAGATTACCAGGCAACCTAACTATTTCATCCATGTATATCATAGTCAAGTTTCGAGACATCAAAGGTTGACTTAATATGAAGAAAGTGAGCAGACTAAATTAGTCTATCCACAATCTTTCATATCGAGTCATAACCTCTAGGTGTCTAGGGCAACCCTATCACAAAATCTATTGCGATATGTTCACATTCCCATACTAGTATAGGAAAAGATTACAAAGTACATGTGGGTTTCTGATGCTAAGTCTTAACCTGCCGACACACATTGCACTTAACCACCTAATCAGCTACATCCTTCTGCATATCTGACCATCCGTTTCAATTCCTTGACATTCATATACATCTTAGTGTTTTCCTGAAAGCATAGCATACATCAATACATGCACTTCCATAAGAATCTTTTCTTTCAACTCACTATCTCGAGGTACACACAACATGTCATGCTAATACAACACCTTATCATCTTAAAAACTTAAACTCGGGTCTCTTTTCCTCCTATCATGTCATGCATGGTCTGGTTTAACTCACTATCACCCTATTGTAGTTCCTTGATCTGATCATAAGAAGTAGGCTTAACTTACATCTGTACAATTAAATCACTCTGTGTTGTCACCCCTAAGCCTAAGTTCAACTTCCACATTTCTACTAACAGGTCTCTATTGAAACCTGCAATAGAGAATGCATTAGTTGTTGAACTTGACTTTCTGCTGAAAGCATCAGCCACTACATTCTCTTTACCAGGGTGATAATCTATTGTCACATCATAAAGATAGTGACGCCATGTCTTAAAAACATGAACTACATCAGCTATCTTTAGATCATATATCAGATAATACTCCGCATTCTATGCTACTTTCTTATTGTTACATTTCAATTTTATGTTTTACTCTTTTCTCTAAGTCATTTCATGTTGTTCATGTACCGTTCAGATTAGCTACCTATAAACCCTAGATCACTATTACTGCCAGACTAGTTTACATAGAACAAATCTCAAGGTCTTATTTTACATAGATACTAGTATTCAAGGTTAAATCACTAGTGATATCCCTTGAACTACTACAACTCTAATCATTCTAGGGTTTGGTCCTTATCAGTAACATAGAATTATTGTGTGTGTGTGTGGTCGATCATATAGATCAATTTGAGCTGCTTGGGTCAATAGCATATTAACCCAACACTCAACTTTAATTATATTGGCTGAAAATTCAGTTTTCACAATAGTTTCTGTAATTCGTTTATTAAATAGATAACAGAAGCTCCAAAAATTCTGAAAATTTTATATGTTATACCTAATGAAGTTTCAGATCTCCAGTAAAAATTTGAGATCATTTATAATTACCAATAAATAATTAAAAATCAAACAGTGCACTATTATATTGCAGTCTGCAGCAGGTTTGGTCGAGTTGCAAACTCGGCCGACACCCTCACTGTAGAGATCAAAATTCATCCAAAAATTACACCAATTTAACAGAGTGTCTAAAGTTGTGTTTTTCAAGCACAGTTAAAATTTGAGATCAATTGGATATACAAATAAAAAGATAAAATTCAATTACCACACTGCTATATCATTCTGAAAATGTGATCGGTCGAGTTTGAAACTCGGCCGATAAACAAGTCAGAATATTCTTCAAAAATTCTGATATTTTTCAATGTTGTTTAAAGTTTATATATCCAAGTCATATCCAAATTTGAGCTACATCAGAGTTACACATAAAATACTAAAAATCATTTACTGAGATACTTTACTTATCAAATTTTGTGTTTATGTATCATCAAAACCCTATTTTGGGCCGATTAGGGTCTATGCTTCTCAAACCCTAATTCTCAAGACAGAAGAACATTTAGACTTCTTATCATAGTTAAAACCTCCTAGTGTATATACATTCTCACTATGTTACGGGTCTATATCATCCAGAGTCTATTCTTATTTTACTGTTAATAGGAGTCATTAGATCCCAGTAACGCATCCTGCCAGCCGGACCAGGCCGAACCTGTAGTCCTGAAGCCAAGAGCTACTCGAGATTAATCAACCCCTATTAATCTTAAACATGTGGAAAGAATATCCACTTAGGGCAAACTCATTTAAACATAATTTCGGGTCTACATTAATACAAAGAAAACAAACACTAAACAATTCACTTCATGACACAACAATATAAAAGAATCTTATTTGCTTTACAAACTGAAAATTCTAATTTTATGCATATAAAAGCATTTTTACTGATCTTTAAATCAAATAAGCAATAATAAACAAGAGTTGAATCACATCTTATATGTAATCTCTTATTTCTACATTAATTTCTTATCTCATAACCCTAAGATTTCTAGGGTTTCTCTCTAGCCTATCCTTCCTCTGCATACCTGGCCAGGGCATCCAGAGAAGAACAGACAGAGTAGCTTGATACTGGTCAATCTAAGTATTCAGACACCTGGCCAGGGTATCTAAACACTCAGACCTTCCAGAGCTAAAACTCATCATTTATTATTCGTCTCACTTATAACTTTATCTTTTGTCCTTAATGATTCTTAACGACTCAACTTAAACTCTTTACTTGATTCTCGTAACCACATCCTCTTTCTGCTATCTGTAATAGTATAATAGAACACCTCCTGTTAGAAAATTACAGACAGAAGAAAAACTCTTAAACCTTAATCCTATTGGTCTCTTATCGTCCTCTGACCTTGACTTAGAGTATTCACATACTCAACCTATGCTCTGATACCAAGATATCACACCCCGATCTCACACTAACCTCAATCCAAGAGATTAGGGCGCGACGGAGGGATTACTCACAAGCCAAACCTCTCATAACTTTTTAAACCATTTTAAAGACATTAAAAAGATAAACTGATTTATGCTGTAAAATGAAGCTAAACAATCTGCGGAAGCATTTTTATTAAACTGACTAGTAATATAAACAAAGTCTACATCATATTACATTGTCCGACATAAAATAAGGCATAACAGTTAATTTACATCTTTATACACATTCTCTCTTACCCACACCATGTCCCAAAGATCGAGGGGAAAGGACTAAGAGAACTCTAACTACTAACTACGTATACCTTCTACAGACCGAGCGTTAGGTTGAACGGATCCTTCAGATTCCTGTGATGTTGATAACCTGAAAATGTTTTGAGTAGAGGTATGAGCCTACTCGCTCAGTGAATAGCATTTCATTTAGCTATCACTAAACAACTCATCAGGTTTATAAAATTGAAATAAACATAAATACAGTACAAGCAGGGCAGTTCTAATGACATAGCAGATTACAGAATATAATCGCATTTCTATGCAACAACAGATAATTTAAACCAATAAACAGATATAATGAATTGGCACTAATGTTCGGATAATATTAATTTACTGTGATCCTATATGATTACATATTTATATTATTATGCCCCAAACATATGCAGTGCACTCTACATATGAAGATCTGTAGTGAACTACGATCCCACCATACAAGACATAGCGACACACCCGGGAAATGCTAAGTCTGACTTCCCATCTTGGTCTGCACATGACTCTCAGGCTCTCAAGGGCCTCAGGCACTCAAGGGCCTCACAGCACTCTCAGGCTCTCAAGGGCCTCACTGCAGTTCCTAGGCACTCAAGGGCCTCACTGCACTAACTCTGAGTGCTCTAGACTCCTCCTCTAACCTGAGTACACAGGCGCAGGATGTCAACACTGGGTTACCACCAGAATTACTCAACTGGTTGGTGTTGGATAACCCTATATTACTCCAGTGCCACCGTGACACATGCACGGATTATTGTTGAACACTGGTCGCCGACCATCTAGACTCAGGGCTAGATCGGTCGTTTCACCCCAAAGGTACAGACCGCGCAATGGGGTTCTACGGTGTTGGGGCACCTAAGTCTATTAATTGATTAACATATAACCATTTAAGACAAGAATATCACATTCCATACTTACTGCACATTCTGAACATTTCTTGAAGCACATATATAACATTTGTCATCCTTAAACATGATTCAGTATCATTCATCCAGTTTCCATGCTAAATATCCATTTTTAAATCAACAAGTACATTGCAACCATAATACAGGAAATTTCATCATTTTCATTAAGCATATTGCGTATTTTAAGTTCCAATGAACCATATAAATTCATTAATTCAATCCACACTGATCAGATGCTTAACTAAATCATATAACAGCGTCTAGAAGCATTTTATGAAATAAAAAGTCGGGCGACGCCAAACGCTGCCCGACGCCTGATAATGTCCGCTATCAGCGTAATTCGCGCACAAACAGAAAATATTCAGACACCTGAGTTTATTAATGATAAATAAATGAAACCCTACTCACAGTGATTTGGACTGTCCGGATTTGTCCGGAATTGCGTCTAGAGGTCTGATTCCGAGCAAAATTTGATCGTCTACTTCCTTGGTATTTCACTGTTTACGGCTCAATAGCACAGAGCAATTCCACGCCAAACGCAGGCTGGCTGAAAGGCTAGGTTCTTGGCTGGGAGCTGAAGACCTACCTTGGATTTCTTTAATTCAGAAGTAAGAACAACTATTCTTGCTGCTAGGCGCAGCTTGCTGCTAGCTGTAGCCACTTGCTAGCTACCTACTGGCCGTCCAAGCAGCAGGATGGCTCTTGGTTGCTAGGTGCTAAATTGAGCTCAATTGACTGAAATCTCTAGCGTAGACCTCCTAGCCGAGGTCCAAGGTGGTGGTTAGAAGCTTTGGCCGCCCTAATTTCTCCTCCTCCAGGCTACGCACGGCGCTGCTAGAAAGCAGTAGCTTGCCGCAGCCAAGCTGCTGTGCGGCAGCTTGCATTGTATGGTGGGAAGAGTGGGTGGTGGGAGGAGAAGAAAGGAGGAAGGAAGAAGAGAAGAAGAAGATAAGTAGAAGAGAAGCAGAACGAGCTGCTGCAAGGAAATCGCCAAGATTGCCTCCTGCGATCACCTGCGGCTTGCACCTTGTGCGCCGCTCAAGCTGATCTATCAGGAGCTAATAAAAGGAATGAGATAATTAACAGGTTGCCGACCCACTTAAATGGATAAATAAATGGAAAAATTACATTTCCAACCCTAAAACTTGAAATTCTCGTATCTTTTGCCTCAAATATCCGATTCAAATGATTTCTTTTGTGAAACTTCAAGAATGAGGCCCACTACAAACCCAAGGCATGAAAACATGCTAATCACATTGTTTTACTGATTCAACATTCCAATTGCATCCAATTATTACTTTAATCAAATTAATCATCTTAATTATGCACCAATTGATCTTATGTGCCTGATTCAACTAAATCAAGTTAATGATTCACTAACTACCTCATGAGCACAAAATTATGTTAACTAGCTTGTCACAACTGGTCAAATCACTAATCGCAACAGTGAGTACTCAACTCAACTTAATTAACCTAACGATCATCATAGCCATTAACATTAATTACCTCAGATGTTTCAATCTCAACCATTGATTCACATATTAACTTATTTGATTAACCATGATATTGAATTTGATATTCAACACTAATTGAGGTGTTTCACGTAATTCGATGTATTTGTTGACTAACCCTGATATGGGTCGTAACAGTGGTAGTTCCTCACCTCATATTTGCCATGACGCAATTATAAAACTGATGGGAAATTAGACAATCGGACTCCTGAGAACCACTAGGATTGGAAAAAATAATATAGAAAAATGATGTGATTGGCTGTCAAATTCCTTACACCTTCATATATAGGTTGTTGTTTTAATTCCTATTCTAATCTAGTTGTTTGATTGCTAATGTAGTGTATATAAATCTGAATGGTGTGCTTATTATCGACCTTGTTATATTGTTCACTTATACATTGGATAATGAACCAATGACAAACGAATTATGTTCTACAAGCTAGGAACATGCCAACCAACCATCCACTCTACACATCTGATTTGTATAGATAGGTAAATCTTTGTTCTACTATGTCTAGCTTTGATGGTTCATATACTAGAGCTGGATTGGAACATGAACATTGCTTTGATATAGATGGAATGTCGATTTCTTTTTAATTTGATGAACCAATGTACTTTCATGCTAACTGTAATCATGTACTAGTGAGATTTTTTTATGAATATCGCACTTCTATTTCTGCAACTTGCAAGAGGAATTAACAACTCCTGAAAGTTTGTTTTGGTAATGGTTTTTTCTAATTTTAGAGCTAAAACCTGAGAAAAGCATGAAATTGCATTAGGTCTTTGGAGGAAGCTATCAATGGAAAATGAAATTGCAAAGCAAGAAAGAAAGGTTTGCTTGGCCATTTGTCAGTTAGTCTGTTGGTGGATTCGACATGGATGTTGCAGTTGCTCTGTATTAGGCCACTTGTTGCACCAGAGGTTTAGAATCTATAACTCTTCTAGTTCTGGAGATCAGTGTATCTATCATCTCTGCCTAGTAGATGAAATTGGAAATCCCACATGTGGTCTTTTTGGGACTACTGTTGCAACCATGGGGATGTTGAGTACTGCTGCATATGTATTGACTATGGATATGTTTGGATCTATTGTTGATAATGCAGGTGGCATTGTTGAGATGATTCAGCAGGTAAATTATTTGTCCTTATCATTTGCTACTTTACACTAAACAAGCTCTTATTATTTACTGCTTTACACTAAACAAGCACTTTCAACATGGTTTTTTTTTAACCATCTAGAACAAGGATACATGTATTTAATGTTTAACTTTTTGCTTTGGACTTAGGTTGAGGCTTTGGACTTAGCTATCACCTTGCTGCTATGATTCCTAAACACATAAACCAACTGCATCTTGCTACATGTATTTTCAGAGGCCACTTTCAAGCCTTTCAATTGCCGCACCCACCCTGCTTCCTGCATCACTCACCAGAATCAGACGCCAACGAAACTACACTCTGCTTAGCTGCCTTCTCTACAAGTTTCAGATGGGCCCATCCGAGTGGAAAGCAAAAGGCAGCTCCAAGTGCAGAACCAAGGAGCATATTCCGCACTCACCATCTCAAGGAACCAGGCAATATGAGACCAGATATAGCAGCAGTTGCTGAGCCAGCTCCATCAATGTTGAAGACATCATGTATGCCACTTTGTTCAGCAAGAAGATTTTAAAAACCACAAAATACATCAGTAAACATTGGTGTTGTATTCAATATAAGGGGCAAGGTAAAACGTGGTCCCCATGTAATTCAATATAAGGGGTAAGGTAAAATGCTGAATGAAAGTATATCATTGGTGTTGTATTCAATATAAGGGGCAAGGTAAAATGTCCTCCCCTTGTCATTCTCAATTGATAAATAAAAATTATTCATACTTTCAGAAAAGTGAGTTTGTCTACAATTGACATTCATTTAGAAATAATGATAATGAATTGAAAACTGAATGACTAAAAGTCATGAAAATGTAGTAATACAGAACTAGTAGTCATTAATGGCTTTTTTATACGCCATTAAACTCAATAGGAACTTTTTCATACACCAACATAATACAAAATAGTGGCATTTGTATAAAAGCCAATTGATGGACAGTGGCTTTTTTATAAATGCCAAATGATGGTTTAGTGGCCTTTATGTGGCAGTTATTCGAAGCCACTAAAGACAAACCTTTAGTGGCTTTTACAACTTAAGCCACTATCTTCCTAGTGGCATTGGTGCTAGAGGCATTTTTTTAAATGTCAACACTAAACCTGTTTACTCGCTTTTTTTTTAGTGGCATTTCTGAAAGGCCGCTAATGAGTATGTTTGTTGTAGTGTATGCCACTTGCCACTTTTCAAAAGTTGAGATTGAAGAAGCCAACACAAACTTCCATGAAAATTGAGTTGGCAGATGGATCCATTGTAAAGCCACACGGTATATGCGAGGATGTGCTAGTCAAGGTTGACAAATTCATCTTCCCTATTGAGTTTGTGGTCATGGACATGGATGGGCTGGAAGGAGGTGAGATGCTATTGGGAAGGCCGTTCCAAGCTATGACTGATGTAATCATTGCCATTGGGTGAGGTTACTTGACACTTGGGATTGGTGATGATACTGTTGAATTCAAATTGCCAAATGAATCATTAGAGACATCCCTTGACAATCCAGGTTAAAGATATCTTTATGTCAAGCCTAGGACATTAAACAAGGGTGCTTGTTGGGAGGCAACCCAACTTTAGGTTTATTTTATATTTGGTTAGGATCTTTTATGTTGATGTACTTAGTTTTTCCTTAGGTTTTGATATTTTTTGTAAAAATGGTATCCTAACTCATGTTTTGAAGTGTGCAGAATTTTAAGGTCGATACTATCGACACCCCTGTTGATATTATCGAGTTTGGATCTGTAAATGCTCAGAAAGAGTCGATACCATCGACCTTAGTGTCGATAGTATCGAGATCCCTAAAGATTTTCAGAAAAATTGGTGACAGAGATATCGATACCATCGACACTTTTGATTTCCCAGGATTTTAGATACATCAGTACACCAAAATTGCTGAGCCTGAGTCAATACCATCGACCTTGGTGTCGATAGTATTGGCACCTACAGGACAGCTACATAAAATAGGCCGTAAAAGGTGTCAAAATGAGATTTTTTCGCACAGTTTTTTGCAGAGCAAAGAAGGATGAAGCAAGTCACGTCTTAGAACCACTAAGAAACAAAATTGGGCCACAAAAAAGAGGGAGATAGCAAGAATCACTTGGTCCACTTGAGCATCCAACCATCCTTCTTCACCAAACTTCAAAGTGAATGGTACTGCTGTTTTGCCTCTTAAGTGGGAATGTTGACTATGAGGCCATTACCATATTCAAGATTGGGGGGGTGTTGGAAAAACCCTCTATCTTAGTTTTAATTTACTTATTTATGTTTCTTTTACTTTTAAAATATTAGTTGTATTTATTTCTAGTTTTATCGCTTTTCTAGGATCCACATCTATCTAGTGTAACCTGTGGAGCAATAAATGCATGGTTTCAATTGGGAGTATTACTCTTGGTTGTGTGCACATGAAAAAATGAGCATATTGTAAACTTTTTGAGCTTATTCTTGTGAGTAATTGAGTTGCATAACTGAGGAAGTGTTTGTGTGAGTCAGCTTCAGGACATGGGGACATGAATGACCATCTTTATTGTCCAAGGAAATGTGATTGACAAGGTTGTTGAGCCTGAACCGCCTGAACCGATCAAATACTAACATGACCTTAGACTAAAGTTTAAGAGAGAAATCCTTCAGTTACCCTGTACACATGTCTTTAGAAAGGGACATATGATATTCTCAAAAGGTTCTGTCAATTAGTCTTGGGATCTAATCCACCACAATTTCATTCACTCCACCAGAAGTAATGGGAGCACATTATTTTCTGTCACTTTTTTATTGCATCTCATGTAGATAGGTCTTGCATTACAACTATTTTCACACATTTTTGCATAAAAAATGAAAAAAAGGGATAGAGTAATCATACATGCACATTATCCTTAGTTGTGTGTCATTTAATTGCATAACTATCATTTTGTAGTGCATTCACATCTTTTGAGCATATAGTTGTACCTCATGTGTTGTATGTTCTTGTGAAAACATGGAAGGTGTTAAACTAGTTCCATACCTTCCGAATGCTTCAAATGTACAAGTTATGTAACAAGAAGTGAGCCCGACAAATAATTCATTGTCATCTATGAAAATAAGTGCTTGAAAAAAAAATGAAAAAAAAGAAGAGAAGAAAAGAAAAAAAGAAGATTGATAAGTGAGTATGAATGAGAGGGAGAAAGGAACTTGTTCTCACTTACATACTGAGAAGAATAAGTACATGGTGTAGTTTTCTTAAATATTCCATCTCACCTTGAGATAGAATGATAATGCATGCATCATTCCACCAAAAATGTAGCATTAGGACATTTTCACTTGCATTTTGCATCATGATAGGTCATTAATTTTTGTATTGCATGATTGACTGTTATGTGCTTCCATCTCTTCCACAGCCACCTATCCCATCCATCCGTTTCTCTAATCGGTAGGCCACCCATGATATTCTCCTCATTCATGAATACCAGGAGATTTGCTTCCATTTAGATGGTAGTTACGAAATGAGCAATGTAGATAGGAGATGACAAGATGCATCAAGTATGCACCGGATGATGCTTTAATTGATAGAGTTTCATTGATTTGGGGACGGACATCTTTTACATAGGTCTTTGGTCGCCTGGAGGGCAGTTAGTGTTCAGTGGTCAAGGAGGGCCGGTTGGTGGAAAGAAAGTGGGGATGATGTAGATGCATTTCATGTATTTATGTCCTTATGCATACTTATCTCAACCAGATCCAAAGTTTTGTTTCTCGAGGATGAGCAATGTTCAAGCTTAGGGGAGTTTGACGCAGGGGTTTTGAGTCATTTTCATAGGCTGGTTTTGCATACATTTTATGTGTATTTTGATCATATTTGTGATTAATATCACATGATTCACTACCTTTAGTCTATAATCTCAGTTTGCATCAAATTTACCTTGTTTCATCTTATTCTGTATAAAAGATCATATTTGTTGGATTTGATTGGTGTTCTTCTCTTCATTTTAGGAAATTCGGATATCTGAATACGTTGATACCATCGACAGATGGTCGACACCATCAACCTGGTCATAGTGCATTGTCGGAGAAGAGAAACCAGAAGTCGATAGCATTGATGGGACTATCGATGGTATCGAGAGAGCATCAGTGAGTGAGATTTCCAGATGTCGATAGTATCGACACAAAGTCGATACTATCGACCTCGCCTCAGTAAAATCAACTTCAGCATTGGATTCCAGAGAAAAGCGACGCCTAAGCCGTCAATACCATCGACACACCGTCGATGGTATCGAGGCAACATCAGAGAGAACCCCAAGAATCGAGAAAGCATCGATGCCTCATGCAGGTCGATACCATCGACCCCCGTCGATGGTATCAACGTCATCAGATCAGGTTTGCTAAAAGATTGTGTCTAATCGTATGGTGGTGATTTTGGGGTGACCTAAATTGGTTCATATACCTAATTATGGCGGCCCGAAGCAATCTATCACGTCATTAGCCGCCAGACAAGTCTCAAGAAGGAGAGGAGAGAAGAACGGAGCCGAGAGCCATGCCCCGATCATTCCAAGAGATGCGGAAGGAGTTTCCCACTGCTGAAAGGCTGTAGATTGCTCATCCTATGCTGGGGAACGCCCAGATCTCCTCCGTTTAGGGATTTACATTACATCTATTCACGTTTTCCATATGTTTTCCCTTTCTCTCATCATGTCTTTCATTGAGATGAACATGAAGGGCTAATCCCCTGGATCTTTAGGACCGGGAGTAGCCTGGGTAATCATTGTATGACAGTTTTGACATAGTTATCATAATTTGTCTCTAAAATCTGTGGTATGACTTTGTTTTCTCCATTATATCATTATGATTGATCGCCCTAATGATAATCTAATACCTTTATTTACTTTGAAAGAAGAATTAACAGTTGAAAAGAGACGAATATCACATTAACTACTAAATTCTTTTGAACAAGGCGATGTACAGTTAATGGTGGAAACCCAGAGTGTGATCCTCATGCACCTAATTTAGGGTATAGGTTACTACTACTGTGGAACCGACCTAGATTTAGGTAGTGAATTGTATCGCGATAGTGAACAATTCTCACTATAGGCCACTATCGGGAATAGGAGACGAATTAGGATAATTATGTAGAAAATAGTACAACGAGAACCTGTGGTGAAACCAAAATCCTAAAAATGCCATTTTAAATTGATTAAACCTACCATTTAATGGATTGCTTTGTTTTTTTACTTTCTTTTTCAAATCAACTCTCAAACCTTTTTAATTGGTCTAGCTGATCGCGAGTAGTTAGTAGGAGTCTACTGAGAATTTCGTGTCCCTATGTCCGACTCGGGCCTCACAAGGCTTGATTACATTGACGTGTGCACTTGTATTATACGCACGATAAAATCATGTCAAGAGTACACTTCCAAGGAGTTCCAAGATTATTGTGCGTAACACGGATTATGAAATGAAAGAGCAGAGCCTGGAACACCACAACACAGTGGTACAGTTGAGAGAATGAATCGTACCGTAGTGGAGAAAGTTAGATGCATGTTGAAGACTGTAAAGTTACCAAAGACATTCTGGGATGAGGCAATGCGTACTGCTTGCTATATGATTAATCGATCTCCATCAGTTCCTTTGGGGTTTGATATACCTAAGAAGCTATGGACAGAAAAGAATGCATCCTATGCTCATCTGTGAGTATTTGGGTGCAAGGCTTATGCACTTGTTCCATAGGAAAAGAGGCAAAAGCTGGACGATAAAGCGGTGCCATGTATATTTCTTGGCTATGGAGATCATCAATTTGGCTACAGGTTATGGGATCATGTATAAAGGATCACAAGCAGACACCGAGATGTGACTTTCTGTGAGAGTCAGACAATTACAGAGCTTGAGAGTGATGATGTAGAGGCTGTAGGATCATGTGATAGTTTTTCTGATGATGAGTATGAAGATGCTTCAGCTTCTTCAGAGGTGTAGTCTTCACCTGACGAAGAAGAGAAGCAAGTTCACCTAGAGTAGACGAGTGATATCGCATCAAGTTCTAATGTTCCATATGGAGAGATGAGTGATTCAGACTCACACTCAGAGACTTATGGGCAGGGGGAGCAAGATCATCACCAGGCAGAGTCCTCAGAGAAGCAGTTGAGGAGGACTAACAGAGTTCGTCATCCTTCATACAGATATCTGGCATCTCAGTATATTCTCCTTACTGATCAGGGGTATCTTGTGACTTATCATGAGGCACAAACTCATACAGATAACACATAGTGGCATCAAGAAATGTAGGAGGAAATGTCTTCTTTGCAGAAGAATGATACCTATGAGCTTGTAGAGCTTCCCAAGGGCTGGAAAGCACTTAAGTACAAGTGGGTCTACAGGATTGAGAGAGATGATAGCAAAAAAGGAATAAGCTTCTAATGACGAGCTACATGGACATGGGGAGCATCATCAAAGGGTTTCTGAACCTTGGTATAAAAGGCCAGAAATAAGGTTTTCATCTAACATGGTTCAACTTACCAGTCAGGGGGAGCCAACAAAATTCCAAGTTTGGGCATGGAGAGAGAAGTGGTGCTTCCAGGATACTTCTTCTCAGTTGCTTGGGAACAGAGTGAAGTTAGGATTGGACTTTAATAAGATTGATGAAATCGACAAGATGATGACATGCTTGAAGATAATGGATCCATCACATGTGGTGATGATGTCCACAAGCTACTCCAGATGAGTGCAAAAGACAATGTCTCCCTCATGGGCCGGAGGGGAGATTGTTGGGAAAAGGAATAGGATTTCGGCCCATGTGTCCTAGTTGGATTTGCACTTAAGTAGGAATTGTCTTGTGCTACCAATCCCAATAGGAGTCAAATCTAAAAGGGAAAGAATATTGGTCTCTAAGTTTAACATGGAGTTGGGCTCAGAGTAGGACTTAGAGTTGGACAAAGATTCCTAGTTGCAACCACATGCCATGGAGGGCTATAAATAGAGGACCTATGGGAGACCATTGAGATCATCCACCGGTTGAGGTTTGATCCCTCCGGTTGTTTGTTGGTGCCTTCTGTGGTAGAGGATGCCAGAGAACAAGAAGAACTAGAGGAGCTCTCTTGGTTGAATAAGAGAGGGTCAGTGACTTTTCCTTGAATCGAAGTAGCGGCTAACAGTTAGTGACATATTGGGTACCCTGACAGAGCAGCTCTCTTGGTTGATAAGAGAAGGCTAGTGACTTCTCCTAGAAGAAAAGTAGCGGTTGGCTGTAATAGACACAATGTTGTCATAGTGGCAATGGTTCGACCCAGTCAGCGGTCGCAGCGGCATCAAGTAGTCTCTAGCAATGACAACGACCTCATGAGGAGATCAAGTAAAGAAGGAGGTTTTGTACACACTGGGTGTGATTCTCTTCTTTCTCATCTTTGTTCTTGTGTGGGGAGGGTTACCTAGATTTAGGGGGTAACTAAATCTAGGAAGTGTGAGTTGTAATCTGAATTACATAGTGCTTGTTGGACGATATTGCCCCGTGGTTTTTCTCTCCTTGTCTTGGCGAGAATTTTCCACATTAAATCTGGTATTTCTTCTTTGGGTTTATACGCTTTTCTATAATGCTTGCGCAATAAGTTTTCATCACATCCGGGACCGTATCAGTACAACATCCCCAACATGCCTTGTATACAAAAGTGAAATTTCCAACATTGACCATATGTGCCAACAAGAACCCATTTGTGGTTTAAGTAACTGATTGTAGGAGACATGAGGGAAACAAGCTTTTAAGGAAGGCATGTATCAATATGCTTGGGTCTCTTTCTTGTGAGATACTTAAACAGAAAGTACAACACGAGGACATACACTATGAAAGTTGAATCAATTATGCTAATTGTGAGGGTATAATTGAAGACATTTATGGAAGCTTCAAGCCAAATAAAAACTCGTTATGCATAATACAACCCGAGCATGCATGAGAAGAAAAAAAACGACCCCTGTCGAGGGTGCCAATAATATTCAAACAAACAACGAATGAGAGAACAATATAGACAAAGAAGACCGCAAAATTCTATTAAGAAACTTCAAGAAGATTACAATGATTGTCACTCTCTCACAATCCTACACCCACAATAAAATCTTGTAACCCACTCTTGCTCTCTCTTCTTCTTAGGCTATCTTTTTGGCTTTCCCCTTTTTGGCACACCAACAACATATGTATGGAACTCTATTTATAGACCTAAAAGATATACCAACCCCGATTAGGAATAGGACAAGAGGATACAACTATTCTAATTGTAAAGAATAGTGAGGATAAAATTCAAAGCCAAATAGGAAAGAGAATTGGAAAAGGAGACAATATCTCAAACTCTAAGTCTAACATAAATTTGGACTTTCCTATATTGTTAAGACAACATTCATTATCCTAATAGGATAAGAGACATTATCTCAACAATCTCCACCTTGGATCTTATCTGCTGAAGTGTGTCTACTACTTCTAGAATTTGCTCCCATTCTTCTTCTATGCTTATGCCCTCAGAAGATGCTTCCATCACCGGAAGCGCTCTACCATAAATGCCTATACAGAGTGTGTGTCTGAGCATGGCTGTCCAAACCCATCACGTGAGAGATCCTCAAGATATACATTTTGATCAATTGTACTGCCTCCATCTACAGTTGGAAGAACCACATCCTTCATACTTTTGGCCCTCCATGCCATAGGTTTGTACCTCTTCCGAGCCACACCCGCTCGATGGTACTGTGTGGTCAGTCATCCCGCGTCTTCCCTATTCCAACAGTTGACAACTTTGATTTTACATATGTTGATATTTGTATCCAATCTTGCAGCCTCACACATGACTGCACTTGAGAGTAGTTCATATATAGCACTATCCAGGTTCATAACGCCCACCTCACGTGATAATGCTTCATCTATGCCTCCAGTGTTGGTAGAACTCTCGTCAGCTACTCCTCTTTTGGTTAGAACATCTTCAACCAATCGATATGCTCCAATGGACCACGTACCCTTCACGATTACTCTCCCTTTGCATGTAACATGCACGACTCCACCTTGCTTTAGAATTTTAAAACTTATGCATTCAATTTCCCTTTCAGATATTAGATTCTTCTTGAAACTGGGGACAAATCAGACCCCCAAAAATGTGCGACATGCTCCATCAAACATCTTGAATGTAACTATTCCAACGACAATTTGGTAGCGTCTATCATCTGCAAGTTGAATAGTGCCATGTGCTCGACGTACAGAACCCTCATCAAATATTCTCCTCTCTAGACATATGATGAAGTGAGAACCTAAATCAAATATCCTACCATTATATGTACCTAATTCAAAACAGTCAGGGCTTCTAAATATCCTTCTACCAATAAGAAAACTCCACCCATCAATTCCTTCAACTTTGGACAATCTTTGAATATTTGACCCTCCTCTTCACATATATAACATGTACGTATACCCTTTCCCTTTTGACTGTTCTTCTTGTGACCCTTTCTTTTATTGTTGTCATCTGTAACAGCCAAAGCTTGAGCACCTGAGGATGATTCTAATGACTTCTTCAATGACTCTGCCTCTAAAAGATATGAAACCGCCTCGTTGAAGTTGAGTGTACTTTTCTCAACAAGAACATTCACCACCAATTTCTCCCATGAGTGTGGTAGAGATGAAACTATGAGAACTACCTTATCGCTCTCACTGATCTTCTCCTCCATGCTAATCAGTTGTGTGACAAACTTGTTGAAGACATTGAGATGGTCAATGAAACGTGTGCCCTCCTCCATGCACAACTTGTACAATTGTCTATTTAGCACCCATCTAATGGTCATCAACTTTGCCTTGTACAACTCTTTTAGAACTTTTCATAATTTTTTCAGTGAGTCTTCATTGATCACTAAGTTCTTTACCTTAGGAGAAAGACTTAGACGAATTGTACTGACGGTTTGCACTCCATCATCCTCTAGTCTCCATCTGACATATTTTCCAGCTTCTCTCCTTCAAGTGCTTTGATTAGCCCTTGTTGTACTAGGACATCTTTCACCGTCCTCTACCACACACTGAAATTTCTTTTGCCATCAAACTTCTTAATATGATGACTCTCCATGGTATTCATCGACGCCACCATGCTTTACATGCAACTATTGCTCACTGATCGTCTTGCAATGACCTTCGCTGTGATACCACTTGAAGAGATATGTGGAAGCTTCAAGCCCTAGAAACACTCATTACGTAAGATACAACCTGAGCATGCACGAGAAGAACAAAAGTGACCCTTGTCTACGGAGGCAATAATTGCCAAAAAAACGAACAACCAGAGAACAATATTGGTGAAGAAGACCATAAAATTCTATTAAGCAACTTGAAGAAGATTACAATGATTGTTTCTCTCTCACGATCCTGCACCCACAATAGAATCTTGTAACCCACTCTTGCTCTCTCTCCCTCTTTGGCTAATCTTTTTAACTTCCCCCTTTTTGGCACACCAACAACATATGTCTGGTACTCTATTTATAGACCCAAAAGATATACCAACCCAGATTAGGAGTAGGACAAGAGGATACAACTATTATAATTGTAAAGAATAGTTTGGATACAATTCAAAACCAAAAAGGAAAGAGAATTGGAAAAGGAGACAATATCTCAAACTCCAAGTCTAACACCAAATTGGACTTTCGTATTGTTAAGACAATATTCATTATCCTAATAGGATAAAAGACATTATCTAAATAATAACTCCCTCATCTTACTTTGTAAGATTTTAGCTATAGCTCAGGAATTCCCCTACATAAGTTTTTATTTTTGGAAACTAGTACAAGACTAGCGTTGCTGAAAACACCCTTATCAGGCACTTGACCTTCTAACTCATTGAAAGATATATCAAGAAACTACAACAGTCGAAACTCTACAAGAAGGTACCGTATAAAACCATTCAAATGGTTATGATAGAGATTCAGTAGTTGACGTCCTGTTAATCCTGTCAAGGTGTGAGGGATGTTTCCTTCAAAGAAGTAGCTGCTCAAATCAAGGATATCCGGAAGGATGCAGGAAAGCAAACCATAGTCTGTAAGTGAATCTGTTTGGAGACTTCCATGGGAAATGAACCCCCTCAAAAAGTTGTTACAAACATTTAGTTAGCTAGAAAAAGATGATAGGCCCATTATATTCCCATGTATAGAACCAAGAAGTCCATTATGCGACAAATCCAGCTCAACCAGTTGACTTACGTTTCCAAGATTTTCTAAGATGCTACCAATGAATATGTTATGTTCCTAATACAACATGTTCGACGCAATCAGATTGCCAATGATAGAAGGAATTCTTCTTGTTAGGTTGTTTTTGGAAACAATAAGATATTGTAGCTTTGAAAGGTGACCTAAGCTTCTTGGTAGCTCTCCAAAAAACAGGTTATTGTGGGTTGAGATATATCTATGGTTCATGAAATTTCCAAGCTCCCAAGGAATCTTTCTAAAAATTCTATTATTTTCAAGTAGAAGATACTATTGTGTGGTTGAAAAGTTAACAAGAGAAACTAGTAGCCTTCCCTCAAACACATTGTAGGATAAATATAGCTCGGACAAAACCCTGCAATTCACTAATGAGTTGAAGAAGCTCCAGTCAGATGCTTCTTTTGTTGTCATTTTATCGCTAGGAAGCTTCAAGATGGAAAAATTTATCAATCTCTTAAGACTTGAAGGAACCTATCCACTAAAAGAGTTATCATCAAGTACAATTTCCCTCATATGTGAGGCATTGCTCACTAATGGAGGGATGATTCATGTGGATTATTTGCATACAGATACAAATATTGAAGTGTGGGGCGACCTATATTGAAATCTAATGGTAGGCATCCCCATAGCCGGTTCTTTCCTGACACGCATAGCACATGCGTGTGAAATGCAAGTGCATGTGTCATGTAATATAAGCGAAAAGAGGCCAGAATTTCCAAACTCAGGGAATCGTACACCAGAAACTACTTCTAACTAAGAAACCAATCAGCTAGACCTAATGCAACATAGATGGGTTGATTAATGAACTAATTGCAAGAATTAAAACTAAATTAATTGGTCTGTGAACAAGATTAAATGGGTTCCCTAGAACTATGGTTTCGCCACGAAACATCATAATTGAATTCTCTTATTCTCTAATTAATCACCATTATTATGAATTAAAGACATGTAGCCAACATTACCCGCTCTCGTAGCATAATGTACTACTTAAACTAGGCCAGACCCCACTTTCATAGCAGTTTATGAATTAATCTAAGAGAATAGTATAAGATCACTAGGTTATTCTTTCATAGACGTAAGCCTTCCCTCGAAGAACAATATAATCTATGTGAATATATGATTTTTCTAACTCGTAATCCCTCTCTCGAAGCAATTAGCATGATGATATTTTGGTCATGTTGATCAGGCATAAACAAAGAATTATAGATTCAAGTTCAAAACAATAGAATTGTATTATAAACCCATTGAATTCAATTACAATAATGTGTCGGGCTACTCCCGGGTCCTAGGAAAAGATGAATTAACCCAAAAAGCCACACATGGTATCATGGTAAATTGAAAATATGCTAAACATTGATTTTGAGATACTATAAAATAGAGACAAGGTTGAAGAAGGGATCTGGAGAAGATGGAGAGGATTTTACATTGTTTCTGTCGCCAGAACACCTCCAAGGTACGCTAGATAGTGTCCGTTCACTTTTCTCCTTCCTTTCGCCCATCGTGTCATCCCCATACAATAGATCTCACAATTGCAGTTCTAATGGTGCCTTTTATAATAGTCGTACATATTTAGATTGAAAGGAAACCAAAATATTATTTTACATAACAATATGTGTTGGATTTGACACATGCAATCCAGGACATTAGAGTATGTGTCAGTACTACTGACTTGGGATTTGACACCATAAACGTTTTGTAATAAAAATCTTATTCCTTTTTGATCTGGAACAATAATATCTTTTTATACTTCGATTCCATGTCAGTACTAACGAGTTGTATGTCGGTGGTATCAAATTTTCTCTAGTAAATAATAATTATCTACAAGAAAATAAGCAATGAATTAAATAAAACAATTATTATGATAATTAAAACATACAAAATATATGTAAACATGTAAGAGTTGATGTATAACTGATTTTATGTTGATCTGGTGTAATATTGTGAAAATATATTCAATTAAGAGCAAATGACAAAGAAAACAACCAAATTAGATATCCAAATCATGATAACTTGTGCACATATTACCCACATGGAATGATTGGAGATAAGAAGAGTTGAATGAGTAGGGATCTAACGGGGAAGAAGATTTGTGGACATATCAATGATTTTCAGATTTTTCAAGTGACCAGTTCTGAATGTTTAGTGCCGGTTAGAACGCTATTACATAGGCAGAAGTCTTGTAAAGAAGACATGTTGCTAAGGGTTGGCAAAATTTAACCAGAAAGAAAGTTGAAGTGAAAATATAAAAGAGTAAGTTTCGACAACACCCCCAACTCAGAAGGAACTCTACCAGTGAATTTGTGGATTTGCATGTGTAATTCTTTCAAAGAAGAAAGCTTGCATAATGTCAAGGGAATGTCTCCAGTTAGATGATCATACCTAACGTCAAGAATGACAAGTTTGGATAAATGGCCGACTCACTAGGGATAGGGTTGTAAATGGATATGGGTATACTTTCATAGCCTCAAACCCATACCCTCTAAACCCATCATGAGTATACATTTTTATAACTATGTAACCGTTTACCCTTATACCCGCATACCCGTATCTCATAGGGTAAGGTTATGGTTATGTATATATCCATAACCAGTATACCCATATACCGATTTAATTCAATTTTATGTTAATAATTTATATTATAATATAATTGTGCATATTATAGGACTTACATATAGCAGGTATAAGTACCTTATAGTAGTAAATGTTTCTATATAATTTAATGATCCACATCATAGCGCTCACACCTAGTAAATATAAGTACCTTGTAATAGTATAATAATTCAGTCTGGGGAGTACTCCAACAAGCATATTCTTTCCAACAAAAAGTATTCAGAGGCTGGAGCATCTCCCGATGATTGGAGAAATGCTTCCTCCTAGTAGGTTTCTCCTTGGGCTGATTATTTTCAACGGGGAAGATTTGCACATACTCCTCCATGGTATCCCCCTTTCATGTAAGTTGGCACTGTAAGACCCCTGACCTAGCTTTGTGCTCAATTGTAATTTTATTGTGTAATAAGATGTTTAAACCATAAATTAATCTTTTGAGATGTTTTAATATCATGTGACATGTTTGTATTTTAATTGGGTTCAATTTAAATAATGTTTGAACTATCCTTGTCATAATTGTAAACATTTTGGACCATCTTGCAATAATAACCAAAAGGGAGGGTTACCTTGCAAATTGTCACATGTAGAGAGTGTTTCTTATGCTTTAACATCATGAGAGAGAATATGATGATATGGGGTGCCTTGATTGAATCATAGTTTTTAATATATATATATATATATATATATATATATATATATATATATATAAATATATATATATACATATATATATATAAATATATATATATGTGACATCATCAAGTGACATTAGGGTTTCTAGGGTTGCTTAGTTGATATGGTGACTACCGTCGGGTTCGATGTTGTGACCATTACATCACTTTTGGTGAGGGTTTCGATCGAGACATATGCATGGGGATGCATGGTTGCGATCCAGACACCCTAGAGTAAGGATGGCCACGACAGTTGTCTCTTAGAATAAGTTTCTCGACCATGAGATGGTGATTAGGGTTTTAGGTCGAGAAAAGGTGTGCATGGGAATGTCTCAACCACAACAATTAGGCTAACCAACCCTAGAGTTCGTGACACACATGATGGATAAACATGGATATTTCATATTTTGCATGAGAAGGAAATAAGGTTAACCCTTTGAAGAACAAGTGTCCTTTGGTGATCTATAGTTCTGACACCTCAAAGACCCTACTTCCCTCCTCCTTTGGATATATAGTCCCTTTTTTCTTGCAAGATAATATTTTTGGCTCTACACACCTTCTTCTACCTTGAGAACGGCTTTGGATCTTCAGGAAAAAGAAGAACAAGTTCAGTTGAAGGTTTTGGAGCTTGAGTCTTGGGAGGTTGTTTCGCATCAAATCCGGAAGGTTTGATAACTTTTCTCTTCATCTATTACATGCATCCTAAACCTAATTAGATCTTAATGTTCTAAGTTTCATAAATGTGTTCTTAATGATGAAAGAGATGATTTTTTTTAAGATTTCATCTGTGTATTATCCAGGAAAGGATTACACTTTTTCTAACTTTAAATCATTATATTGTTCTTGCTTATAGAATTGATCTTTCTAGCTTTCAATCTTTACATCTTGTTGAATGACACAATGTTGTTGCTTAAGGTGTTGCCAGCATCGTTGCGATTGAGTTGGTTAGTTATGCAAGTTGCGACCCCAATTTAGGTTAATCCATGAAATCAATAGGTTAGGTTTAGTTTCCTATGACCATGATACCAATGAGCTAGAGTAATAATGGCATGTGACTAGTTGGTTGACACCCTATTGTGTTTCAGTCGTGACACCCCTTGGTGTTGCACGCGTTATGACTATGCATGTGTCTTGGTTGCAACGTTGTGCCAGTTTGCGTTGTGGCCAAATGAGTTGAGTGTGTCGCGAGAAAGTGAGTAGGGGAGCGTCACGGGTCGAGGTGAGTGAGCGTCGCAGGAAAGTGAGTAGGGGTGTGTCGCGAGTCACGACACCCTTATTCTCTACACAGATTGTGATAGAGAGAGGGAGTTGCACGCATTACGGGACACGACACATGCCTTGCATGTGTTGTAGGGTGATGTCTTTAGTTGCATGTGTTGCAGTCAGAATTATCTTATTTGCAAGTCATAAATCCATAACGTGTGAATGAGAAATACTAGTGCACTTAAGTATGTACTTGAATGTTATATAGTATAATGGTAATATAAGATGAAATAATTATGCAAGGCTAATTAATAATGATGGTTCTTAGTCTTAATACCCTTGCATCATATGGGAGGAAATGAAACAGTGTTTAGGGGTTGAATTATATTATGAAACCTAATTGCTTGAAAATGAACCCTAACCTAATCATGTGATTATGTGACTTACGTACTCACTTTACTTGATATATTGTATTCCACAATAGTGTTTCTCTCCCTTGAGTATGTAAACCTAATCTTGCAGGTGAGAAAAATAACATAATCATGTTAGTGGTATGTTGAAAATGGTATAATATAGAGTAGTAATGATGATTATTTTTTAGATATTTTGTGTTATCATTTATGCATGAATTATAGAAATGGGTCTAATGACCTAGTAAGTACCTTGAGCATGGTGTGAAGTGAAATTCTATAGTAATGTGAATAGAGATTGATGTCCCATAGTAATGTAACACTGATGATGACATAATGAATGGAAAAAATACAAATGCCATATGATGATGAGAAAAGTTCTCACTTAACACATTTCATATCTTCTGAAGTTGTATCTTACCTTAATTTTGTAGAATGTTTTTTATCAGAAAAGCGCGGGACTCCTTTTTATAGATTTTTGTAAAATATATACAAGCTAGGGTTTAATTCAAGGTGAATCAAAACCAAAGGAAAATAAAAAAGTAGAAAGAAAGACTATACATTTAAAGTATCTATGTCCTTTCTAATCCTCTTCCAGTTTCTATCTGTACATAAACTAAAGTCATGAAATAACCTCCCATTCCTTTCACTCCAAAGGCAATGGAACATGGCCAAAATTTTAATCTTGTGCTTCATCTCCCCTGAAAGAAGAACATCAAACTGGGATCCAGGCACACGATTGATATATTCCTCTCCAACAGCTAGTTTCCACATATTTTTAGCATAGACACAATTAAACAGAATATGGTCAAGATCTTCGACATCATTCTTGCATAACACGCATATAGAGGGCATATGAATTCCCATTCTCTTCATATGGTCTCCTATCAGCAAGCCATCCAGGAAACACCTCCATCCATGGACAATATGTCTCATAGACCCTTTCGTACTCCATAAACATTCAGTCCAGGAGGGTATAGAATTTCTCACCCTAATAGCATTCTACACCTCCTTAAAACTTATGGACCTCTTTACCTTTCATCAAGATATGATCTTCCTTCCCATGAACAGGAGAAACCATCTCCTTAATAACTTGCAGAACAATATTAATATGTCTAGATTTAGATCTAATCCAATCACCATTGTAGAATAGCTTATTGAAAGAAACATATTTTCCCATGACAAGCTTCATCACAGCCTTACTTCCAAGCACATCCTCAAAATAACGACCCTCCATCCAAGGGTCTCTCCATACTTTAATAGACAGACCATTCCCCACAGAAAATGAAATATCGTCAACTATATCTTTTCTGAGTTAAAGAATTTGCTTCCACACCCATGAAGCTGAATGAGGCACCTTGCACCTCCAAATGGAATCCCCTTTTAGGTATCTTCCATGAACCCAACGAACCCACATAGATTGTTTTCCGGTGGCAACTTTCCATAGATTGAGAACAAGACATGCTCATCTCTGGACCTCCTAATACCGACACCTCCCTCCTTTTTAGGCAAACAGACCTGCTTCCAGGAAATCAAATGGGCCTTCTTTTCAAGCTCTACACCACCCCACAAGAAATCTATGTACAACTTATCAATTTCATCAGTCGCAGACATAGGAAGAGGAAAGGAAGTAGTCCAATATCTCTGAAATGAAGACAAAGTAGAATTTATCAATTCAACTCAGCCCGCAAAAGATAAAAGCCTTGATTTCCACCCTTCCAGCCTGGACTTCATCTTATCAAGAATAGGAGAACATAAACTCTTAGTAAGTCTTCCAACAAAAAGAGGTAACCCCAAGTATTTAACAGGGAGTCTTTCCCTCTTAATTTTTAGAATATCTTCCACCATATTGATATCAGTCCCCTCACTAGCAAAAAAAGATGATTTACTGTCACTAATGTTCAAACCAGAAATCATACTAAAATTGTTCAACACATTCTTCAACTCAAACAAGGACTCACCTTTTACTTCGGAAAACAAGATCAAATCATCAGCAAACATAGCATGAGACACCTCTACATCCTTTCCAACTCTAAGAGGGGTCAAAGTTCTTTTAGTAATAGAATTAGAAATCATAGCAGAGAAACCTTCCATAGCAATCACAAAAAGATAAGGGGCAAGGGGGGTCACCCTACCTAATACCATTAGAAGAATGAAAATTGGTCGAGGGACTTCCATTAATAAGGATATGAAAACTAGTGGTATTCAAGATCTCAAAAATCCACCTCATCCAACAATCAGGGAACCCCATTTTGTCAAGCACCTTATGAAGATAAGCCCAGTTAATGGAATCATAAGCTTTCATAGGATCAGCTTTAACACAAACCTTAGGAGCATTACTCTTCATCATCATGTTCAAACAGTCATTTACCAACATAGTAGCATCTGAAATAGTCCTACCCCTTATAAAGACACATTGAGAATTACTAATAATGTTAGGAAGCACCCCCAGAAACCTATTAGAAAGAACTTTTGAAATTAACTTGTAGACAACATTACAAAGAGATATCGGCCTCCAGTCCTTAACATCCAAAGCATTCTTGTTCTTAGGGATAAGAGTAATAAAAGTTATGTTAATCTCCTTGAGCAAACAACCACTCTTGAAAAAGCTTTGAACCGCTTTAACCACATCATCCCCTACAATCCTTCAAGAAACTTTGAAGAAGGTGTAGTTAAACCCATCTGGTCCAGGAGCTCTCTCGCCATCACTCTTGATGACAATATTTTCGATTTCCTCTCTAGAAACCAGCACACACATAGCATTAATGTGGTCTTCAAAAAGTTTCGGAAGGACCCATTCATCATTCCAATCAACCTCATTACTACAGCCAGCATTAAACAACTCATTATAATAATTCACAAAAGTGTCATGTATAATCTGCTCATCTGTTTGACATGCACCATTGATGTTCACACTTCTAATGGCATTCATCATACTTCTAGTTTGGATGGACGAGTAAAAAAACTTTGAATTCTTATCTCCCAAACAGAGCCAGTTCACTCTAGATTTCTATTTAAGAAAGGACTCTTTAGCATTATAGGCCTCCAAAGCTTCTTCCCTTTTAACTTTAACTTCCTCTCCTATCTTATTATCAGACAGATTAGTATCAAGCTTATGTTGAGCAATAACAGCTTCCTGCTCTTTCAACCTTCTCTCCTCAGTAAGATCACCAACCACCTCTTTATTCCACTTAGCTAGCGGGAATCTAACATTATCAAGCTTTCCACAAACTTGATACATAGGGTTGTCAATAACATCTATCTCCCAAGCATTCTTCACAACCTGAAGAAAATCTTCTCTCATACACCAAGCATTGACAAACCGAAAAGGAGATTTCTTCTTCTTTGACTTGCTACTGAGATGAAACAGAACAACACTATGGTCACTGTGAATACCTGCAAAAGTTTCTCCTCAAAGACCAGGAAAAAAATCTAGAAGCTCTAGATTATAGAAAACTCTATCGATCTTTGACATCACCAATTTATCTCCCTGTTGTCTGTTATCCCACGTGAACCTTGAACCCCTCAAATCCAGTTCCACCAAGGAAGTAAACAAGACGCAATCATTAAAATCAATCATAGCTTGAGAGCTGGGCTCACATATATCATACCTTTCCTCCGAGCATATAACAGAGTTGAAATCACACAAATAAGCCAAGGCATAGTATTCCCCATACTCAAATCCTTAAGAGAATTCCTAAGAGAACACCTATTCCTGAAGTTATTATGTCCATAGATAGCAGTAAGTAAAAAATTACTAGTAGGAGAAGAAGCTCTAGCATGAATAAGCTGATCAGTTTCATAAATCTTCACCACATCAATGTCTTCACTGGTTTTAACAATAATAACACGCCCTAGAGAATGACTATCATGGTTCGAGATCCAATTATCGCTGCCAAACATCCTATCTAACAACTTTTTGACCTTCTTCCTCCTCAGTTTAGACTCCAAGATACAAACAATAGCACACCCACACCTCCTGATCATCTCCTGGAGTGCGGACTGACTACCAGAATAGTTCAACCCTCTCACATTCCAGGAGAATATAGATAAGGAACTATCCATTACCATCTACTATGACTGGAAGCCTTCCAGTCTCAGTAACATTCCGACGAACACTTGTACTACCTACAGCTATATAACTACCCATAAGAGGAGTAGTACTCCTTTCTCTCTCATCAACAAATATATTTTGAAAACCATTAGGAGAGATATTCACTCCAGATCAAAAAGCCACCTCCATAGACTTGGATGGTCCCCTAGGGGGTGACTTCATCTTCCTTCTATTTCTTCGGGTAACAGGAATAAATCCATCATCATTCTCTACACTACTGATAGGGGTAATAAGTTCCTCCGCTAGAGCAACATTCACCTCCCTCACTACCTCTTCACACCTTTGAACAACAACTTCAATATTACCTTCAATCTCCACAATAGGGGGAACATCAGAAGCATCTTCAAAATGTTCCAGTCCAGACTGACCATCTTTCTCAAATTTATCCATGATCTTCTTCGGAACCCACATCTTCTTCTTTCCTTTCTCCACTTCACATTCACAGCCTGCATCTTCATGCCCAAACGTCCCACAAGCTCTGCATCTATAAGGGTACCACACATAGTAGACATATAATTTATCTTCTATCCCATCGTCACAAACCAATGGAATGGTAGCAGGGAAGTCTGAGGATGTCGGCATAAGCACCAATATTCTACCAAACTCCAATCGCTTGAACTCTAAAGTTGCCCTATCTACCTTGATCGGAGTTCCCAGAAAAGATTGTACCATATCAAATATTTCTTCGTCCCAGAGCTCTAACGGTAGATCAAATAATCTCACCCAAAATGGCACCTCGATCAGCTTCAGCTTCTCCAAAGATGAGCCTCTTGCCCACTTCTTCAATATTAGTGGTTTCCCTACTATAAACCATGGCCCCTTATCAATAGTTGTCTCCATATCCTCCACCTCCGAGAAGTTGATAATAAAATACCCATTCCATCTTGAGATTATTTCAATAGTACCTTTCACCTTCCACAGATTTCGAAGATGATCTTGCAAAGAAGGCCAATGTGGCTTCAATTCTACTATATATCCAGCCACCGCCATCCTCCATTTGCTAGCATTCTTCTCTCCTATCAATCTAGAGTAGACAATAGCCCCTTCTTTCATTGTAAGCTCCTTCAGCTTCAAAGCACCTACATCCTGAGCCACCTCCTTGTTACGAAACAGATCCGACCATCTCCGTGGTTCTTTCTTAACACCAACCACGTTAGGCCTCTTTCTAGTATCTGGTCTGCGAGGGATACCAGGAGGAGGCAGTCGTCCTCCACCCCGGAAAACTGTGTCGCCACCCTTCCGGCCATCGCCTTCTCCATCGCCAGAGCCACCAGGCTGGGCCATAAGATTATAACTTTATAGAATTTGTTTAGGGTTAATACGTTATAACTTGATTGATGCATTAAAAGATACCCAATTGACATATTTAATCAAGTGAAACCATAATCATGTAGTTTTCCTGTACCATAGATCCATCTACAACATTAGTATCTAGGTGGATGGTGAAACGAGTACCTCCTATGGAAAACTCAGAGTGCATATTATTGAATATGTGGGGTACAAGTGATATACTTCGTTGTATCCTTAAAATATTGAAATAATGGTATGTTGTTATTATTGAACAACCATGTGTGAGCCAGTTCTCTAGTGCTATGCCATGTACCAAGACATACTATTTGCTTATAGGACTATTGTTGGACTATGAGAAGGTCCAGGTCTTCAAAGAAAGCCTAGTTAGTGGGTTTCTTTTCGGTTATCATCTCAACATAACTACCCTGAAGGTAAATAGATCACCTTGAGTAGACACGAGACTATCTGTCTGATATTATGTCAAAATGCTACAATGCAAAGTATGAAAGAAAATATTCGTTGATTAGATTACAAAAGTATAATTACTAAAAGTATTGTTAACCATCCTTTACAATAGACATTTGTTCAATTAGAAAGCTTAAATGAAAACCAATCTTACCCGGTGGAATGTATCAGACGGTTCTTCTAATTGATGTGGTGTTTGCACCAGATATTCTTCTAGTAATAAGCGTTGATAATATGAAACCTCCAACGCAGGAAGTCATTTCCTTAATGAGAAAGATATTGCTGGGATTCAGAGCACAATGGGCTACTGGAAGAAGAAGTTGAGTGTGTAGATAATCCAGGGCACTAGCCACATCAGCTACAATGTTTATCCGTTGGCCCAGAGGTAAGACTCCGGGTCTTGATTGATCAGTTTGATTTCCGTGAAGCCAGTTCTCAAGGCTTCCATTGTGCATGTACTGGAAAATCAATGCATTGAAATCATTGTTGTCGTGGTTTGTTGATGAGCACGTTGTAATCACCTTCAAGAGGTTTTTGTAACTTCCCTCAATATGCTTGCGTTCATCCTTGAAACTAGTGGAATCCTCTTGTTTAACAATGTGGAAGACCTTAATGTTAAAAATCTTATTTGGTAATGGCTCAAAATAAATAAATATATTTAATAAGAGTTTTCCTGAAGGGGCTAAGGTTGGTTCCCACAACCACCATGTCTCTTCATGATGGGTGGAGAGGTAATAAGTGTTGGGGATATTGTAAAGATACAGTCCCAGACATGACGAAAAGTTGTTACAGAAGTGTTACTGACAAGCGTATAAACCCAAAGAAGAAATACTAGATATAACATGGAAAACTCTCCCCAAGACAAGGATAGAAAACCACGGGGCAATCCTGCTAATAAGCACTATGCAATAAAGATTACAACTCACACCTCTCAGATCTAATTACCCCTAAATCTGGGTAGCAACCACCAACCACTACTTTGATTTAAGGCAAAGTCACTAGTCCTCTCTTATCAACCAAAAGAGCTGCTCTGTTAGTACAACCTATGTGTCACTGACTGTCATCCGCTACTTCGCTTCAAGGTGAAGTTGTTGACCCTCTCTTATTTACCAAGGGAGATACTCATGTTGTTCTTGTTCTATGGCACCCTCTACCACAGAAGGCACCAACAAGCAACTTGAGGGATCACACCTCAACCGGTGGATGGTGGGATGATCTCATTGGCCTCCCCCAAGGCCTCTATTTATATGCCTCTATGCATGTGGTTGCAACCAGGAATCCTTGTCCATATCCTAGACCCACTCCTAGTCCAACTCCATGATGCACATAGGGAACCATCCTCTTTCCTTCTTGGATTTGACTCTTATTAGGATTGGTAGCACAAACCAAACCTCTCCCAAATCCCAATCCCACTAGGACATGGGCTGGATTATATTCCTAATCCCAACAATCTCCCCCTCCAGCCCATGAGGGTGACGTGGTCTTCAGCGATCATCTGGAGTAGTGTGTTGATCCCACCATCACAAGTGATGGGTCCATTCTCTTCACACATTGCAACAACCTATTGTTTCCATCTGTCTTCTTGAAGTAATGCCTTGACTTCACATTATTCCTAGACAACTGAGAAGAAGTATCCTGGCCTCACTGCTTCTCTCTCCATGTCTGCACCTGGAACATTGTTGGCTCCCCCTGATTGGTCGGTCGACCCCTCTTGGATGAAAACCATGTTTCTGTACTTCTGTACCAAGGTTCAAAAACTCTTTGATGATGCTCCCCCTGTCGATGTAACTCGACATCAAGATCCTCCAGTCTTGGTGTAGCAACTACATGTCCAATGTATTTCCCTCCTTCTTCACATGGGTGTTGTCTCGAAGAAGTCTTTGGAGCGACCTTCTCTAACTGGGAGTCATCGTGATGCACATCTCTCGCCATCCTATAGACCCATTTATTCTTTAGTGGTCTTCGGCCCTTCGGAAGTGCCATAATATCATAGGTGTCATTCTTCTGCAAGAATTCATCTCCTCCTGCATTTCCCGATGCCAATGTACTCTGTCTCTATGAGTTTGTGCCTCCTGAAAAGTCTCTATATCCCCCTGATCAGTAAGTAAGATATACTGAGATGCTGGATATCTGGATGAAGGATGACAAACTCTGTCAGACCTCCTCAACTGCTGCTCTAAGGACTCTGCCTGATCCTGATCCTGCTCCCCCTACACAGAAGTCTCTGCTTGTCAAGTTGAATCACTCATCTGTGCATCTGGAACTAGACCACTCAATGTGTTATCACTCTGCTGCTCAAGGTGATTATGATTCTCTTCTTCATCATCGAAAGACTGCACATGTGAAGAAGTTGAAGCATTCTCATACTCATCATCTGAAGAACTGTCACCTGATCTCGTAGCCTTTGCATCATCAATCTCAGGCTCTATCACTATCTAACTCTCACAGAAAGTCACATCTATGTGTCTGGTCATGGTATTTTTTACTGGATCCCATAATCTGTACCCAAATTGCTGCTCTCCATAGCCAAAAAAGATACATGACACCACTTTATCATCCAGCTTTTGCCTCTTTTCCTTTGGTGCATAAGCCTTGCACCCAAATACTCACAGATGAGCATAAGAGGCATCCTTGTCTGTCCATACCTTCTCAGGTATATCAAACCCCAAAGGAACTGATGAAGATCTATTCATCAGATAGCATGCAGTACTCACTGCCTCACCCCAGAATGTCTTTGAAAAATGTGTAGTCTTCAACATGCATCTGACTTTCTCCACAATAGTATGGTTCATCCTTTCAGCTGTACCATTGTGTTGTGGTGTGCCAGACTATGTCCTCTCATGTTGTGTGTCACGCTGCGTGCAGTATGCCTGGAACTCCCCGGAGGTGTACTCTCCTCCATTGTACGTCCGGAGAAACTTTAACTTTTCACCGGTATCCCACTCTACCATGGCATGGAACTTCTAGAAGCATTAAAAAACATGATCATTGGTCTTTAGTAAGTAGACCCACACCTTCCCAGATGCATCATCAATGAATGTGAAAAAATACTTATTTACCCCCAGTGAAGCCACCTCAAACGGACCGGAGACATGCGAATGAAGCAACTGTAGAAGCTTTGACTTCACCGCAGACCTTGTCTTGAAAGAAACTCGTCGATGCTTTCCTGTCTGACATGTGTCACATGAACTAAGACCACTATCCTTGCCACAAGGAATCAACCTCTTCTTGGATAGAAGATTCAAGCCCTTCTCACTCATGTGTCCTAACCGTCTGTGCCATATATCTGTGTGGTTATCCTAAACTGCATGTATACTACCATCTCTGAGCACTTTAAGCTTGGTCTTGTACAATGTGCGAGACAGTTTGCCCCATACAATAACCAAATCCCCCTTGGTTATCTTGTATCTTCCACCACCAAAATCAAGATGACAACCTTCTCTATCAAAGAAAGAACCAGAAATCAAACTCAACTGTAGATTTGGAACGTGACAAACATCCTTCAGCATGAGCATGCAACCGACACTTGTCTGAACACAAATGTCTCCAATCTTGACAATTCTAGAGAAGCTGGAATTTCCCATGTTCACTCTGGAGAATTCCCCCTTCCTGTATGAAGTAAATAACTCCTCACATGGTGAAGCATGGTAAGAAGCTGCAGTATCCACCACCCACTCTGAATTGTCCTCATCAGCATGAAAACACTGCTCCTGGACTATTAAGACCACATCATCCTCATTGTTCTTGTCATCTGATATTGTCGATGTGGTGTTCTTATCATCATCTTACTTGTCTTTGGCTTCAAACCCATGTTTCTTTTTCCAAAACTTATAATCCCTTTTGAAATGACCTAGCTTGCCACAATAGAAGCAACCTCTACTACTCTTCGACTTGGATCTACCACGAGACTTCTCGTGGTCCTGGGACTCACCGCGACTCTGAGATCTGCCATGGTCTCTCGCTCTGTCGGCTCTCCTGCCCTCTGTGAAGTGTAACTCTAATCCGCTGTCACTTGAGACTCGTCATCGAGTCTCTTCATTCAGCAGACTGCTCTTCACCTGGTCAAGTGTCAACTTACCTTCATGTGTAAAATTGATGACTTTCACTAGGAGTGTCTCCCAACTGTCCAGTAACAATCCTAGAAGAAGTAGAGCCTAGAGTTCAACATCCACAACCATCGTCATAGACTCCAGCTAATTTACAAGGCTTTGGAATTCATTCATATGCTCGGCTATGCTTGTACCATCTCGATACTTGAGGTTCACTAACTTTTGGATCAAGAAAGTTTTATTTGTGGCAGTCTTCCACTCATATAACTTCTTGAGCTTTTTCCACAGATTTTGGCATTGGTCTCTTCTGAGACGTGATGGAATACGGAGATGTTGAGCCACTTCCGCACTATTCGGACAGTTTTCCTATTTAGCTTCTTCCGATCTGTATGCTACGTAGTCTCTGGCTGTTGTCCCTCTATTGGATCGTATAGATCTTTACAATAGAGAATGTCCTCCATCTTGGATTTCCAAATCTGCCAATTTGAGTTTGTCAACTTTATCATCGTCGCATCTTCATCCTTCCCCATCTGGACTTGTATCTGTAGCCAAAGCTCTGATACCACTTGTTGGGAATGTTGTACCGATACAGTCTCGAACATGATGAAAAGTTGTTACGGAAGCATTACTGACAAACGTATATGTGGGCTCTGATCTCCAAGTCATGATATAAACACGATTTAAACTTTAGCAGAAGCAATCGATTAACAGAGGAAGATAAAAATCACGGGAAATTAAAACTTTCTGAAACAAGTTTTGGAAATTATAAAAACTCCTTTTTATAAGAAACCAAGTAAACAATTTACATCTCTTTTAAGCCACTTCTTGAATAGTTATATACAACATGATTCAAAAATCTCAAGAGCCAACACCAAAATCTCAAACCACTAACTCCTAGGACCTGAGAGTACAGAGACGGCATAGGACTAACTAACTACATGATTTAGCAGACAATATCTCCACCAAAGATTCACTACTGCCCCTGATACTGTTGTTGTTGTTGTTGCTCATCCTTAAACGGGATCCTTCGTCTTCGACGACCACCTAAAAAGTTGAAATCTACGGAGTGAGACAATGTACAAATTGTCCCAGCGAGAGTTATAACTCTCAACTAGAAGCTTTATATAACATTAAGTAATATCATAGACAAGGTAACTTAAATCATGCAACAGCAGATTTAATAACAAGTGAAGCAACTTCTACTTAAGCAGTCATTTCTTTAAAGCACATAAAGAAACATATATACAAATTATCTGAACAGATCATTAATGTAAACAATGTAACACCAAACATTATTCCAGGTAGTTCAACCTAAGCAGATATGCTACGCGGTTGATTATGTTTTTCAAACATTATTATGCCATGCGGAGATGAGGTATACCGCTCATACTCCAACCGATCACTAGTAAATCACATCGGTATCATACATAGGTCATCAAAAGAGCCGGATTCTTATGACCTCATCTTCCTCAGTCAGTAAGAGGATTGGTTGCAGGACACCTTGTGTCTCTGCTGTTATAGCTTACCAGGGTAATCTGGTCCTTCGCTATTTTAGAGTTACAGTGGCGTTCTATACTCTCTTCGTCATCGGGAGATTTCTTGTTTATCTCTCACCGATGCGGTGTTTGTGTTTTCTTTGGGATATTCTTGGTACATCTCTTGGTTTGGATTTATAGTGAAGGGTTGATGGATTGTGATACATCTACATCAACTCCTACACTAGGATGTAAGGATTTACGCATCCATTTCCCCCACATACTCAACAGTATGTGATCCAGGAGTTCCCTTAGGAAAACCTATTTCACCATCATTTGGTCTCTGACAATAATGGATCTATTATCAGGGCTCTACATGGTATGATTATACTTGATTAGTTAGGTACATTTCAGTATGCTTGTATTCTTTTAACATCATACATGTTCTCAAACATTAATCATTAGCATAACAACTATGAAAATAGAATACTAAATGTAACAAGTCTAACTCACATCAATTATCATTTCCCAATTATCTCATCACAAGTCATCTGTCAAGCATGACCTTGATGATATTCATGGCTCTCATAGCCTATCAATTTCATTAGATGCCACTTGCTAGGTAACTGGGTATTTCACTATTCATAAAGTTAATAACATACTTTCAATGAATATGAAATCATCATCATTACCTGAATATGATCATCCTCATATAAGAACCTGCTTGGTTAATTTAACTGATAACAGTAAACAATTCATTTCAAAGAAATTGTACCTTTCTACTCTTACAAGAGTTAGGTTCCCTGAATCTTATCAATTAGGGTTATTCCTTTCCTTTACTTATGATTAGGAATATTGATTCCTTATCTCATACTTCAATCATGAAGGTTCATGCTTAAAAGCATAACTGGAAATAGAGTTTTACCCTATTCAATTTAAGGTTATTGAAATCCCTTTATCTTATAAGGCACCATATTTTTGTTTCCAAATTAGGGTCTCTCATTTATATCATATCTCCTCTAGATTAAACTTATCGAACCTCTTAGCTCACAAGACATAAGGATTCCTCATTTTACATCTTGTAATTAGGGTCTCATACTCAAAGGCATAACCCTGAATTACTACATTTATCAGGTCACCCTAAATTAGTGTTTGCTATTCATATTATATGCTATTACCCTAGAATTAGGGTTTACTATTCACCTCATGGTGATTTGAACTCATAACAACATTATGTATGAGAAACCTCATTATTAAAGTCCTCAGATAAGATTAAGATTCATCAATTATCATAATTAGGGTTTCCATGATCTCACATAGGTGGATCATACCCTAATCATGCACATTCATGTGTATTGAAGGTACTTTTCTTGAGTTTCTCCCATAAAAGGGTACTTTCTCTCTCCTATGATACTTTCTCTCTCCTCTTACTAGTATATGGTGATTACACCACTCTAGATCAGGTTAGTTCAAGTCCTCATTGACTTTCATAAGCCAAAACATCACTATCATGTGATTAGGGTTTGATAAGAACAAGGTATTACTCAATTGAACCCTTCAAGGGTATTTTGGTAATCTACCCCATTGATCACCATCATGGGTCAATTAATTAGTCACTTAGTCCCTTAATGTCCTAAGTTACCATTTGGGTTTAGATTAGATCACGATTGAACCAATTACACCTTCAAGTGATTACATATAAACAACATTGAAAACCTCCAAACGGTTTCAACCTTCAACCTCCAAACGGTTTGAAATCATTTAGATGTGTTGACCGTTTGCTATGTTTGACTCCAAGACCGCATGAACTCAAGGTCATTTTCCCAAACCATTTGGTTGCGTTGACCGTTTGGAAAGGTTGACTTCCAAACCATTTGAGCTTATGCGGTTTGAAACCGTTTGATCAAAACGACTTGAGATCGATTGGTCCAAACGACCTTGAGATCGTTTGAGCCCAAACGGTCTTGATACCGTTTGGCCCCAAACTTTCTTGAGACCGTTTGGCCCCAAATGTTCGTGAGACCATTTGGATCCAAACGGTCTTGAGACCGTTTGGTCCAAATGGGCTCAAACCGTTTGGACCTCCAAAGTGGTTCAAAAGTTGCAATTGGTCATGGATATGTATGTTGAAGCCCTCAATTATCCAAATCCATGATAACCACTTATAAATTGAGTCAATTAGGAATAGTCTTAGCCAATTGGACACCAAATTGACCTTCAATTGAAAGCCAATTATAGTTAAATCCAATTCAATTAGGGTTTCAATCGGATAATCATCAATGTTCAACAATGTGAATCAAATCAAGGTTGAACCTATCAATTGACCTGCAATTACGCCCAAACTTGGCCCAAACGGTCTTGAGATCATTTGGATGACCTCCAAATGGTCTTGAGACCGTTTTCCCAAAGTTTGACCAAAAACCAAGTCAGTTGAATAAGGGTTGAACCCTAATTAGGTCTAAAATCAGCAATTTTATCAATTCATCAACTTATTGCAATTGGACCCTCAATCCATCAAATTACCTCAACCCTAGACCTCCAAACGGTCTTGGGTTGTCACAAAACGGTCTTGATACCGTTTGGATGAATCCCCAAATGGTCTTGAGACCGTATCGGTCCTTCAACCCAAAACTCAACAAGATCTATACTTAGAATGAGCAATTTCAACCCGATTAGGGTTAAGGTGTTCAAGTGCCTTCACATCTCTATTGGTTAAGAATTAGATTATGATTATTTGTAGGAATGAAATTCAATATGTTACCAACAGACCCTCAAATGGTCGTCACTTGGTCAACCCTATTAAACGGTCTTGAGACCGTTTCAATCCAAACGATCTTGCAAGATCGTTTAAGATCAAACGGTTTGAAACCGTTTGACCTTAAACAGTTTGCAATCGTTTGGACCAAAAGGGTCCAAGGTCGGTTGATAACGCTACCTAGGAATTCACGCCCATCATCTTCAACCTATGTTCAGGTCGGTTACTCCACCGTTTTGCTTGCAAAAGTGCAAGGAAGAAGGGAGGTAGAAGAAGAACCAAAGCTTTAAAATTGCAAGAACAAGATATGCATATAAAGCAAAGAGTTTAGTGTTATAAAACCCACCTCAAACATTGTTCCTAGAGCTCCAAGATTCCAATCTTTAAGCCTCTAATGGTGTCTTGAGCTCCACAACTCGGCCAGAGGTGATTCTCCAAGGAAAAAGATGGGGATGGTCGGCTAGAACAAAGAACCTAAGTTAGTTATCCATAGAACCAACCTTTTAAGAAGAATTCCTCCATGAATTCGAGCTTGAAGATGGTTCCCCCCTCACCTTAGAACTAGTTGATCATTCTCCTAAGCTCCAAAGCTTTGCTTTAACCGTTTGGGAAAGATGAGAAGTGAAGAAGTGAAAGGATACATTTAGTTGGTTTACAAGGGAACTAGGCTTATATACCTTAGGTAGTTTTCCACCTTAAGGACCTCTTAGTTCATGGAATTCTCATCCAAGTCCCTCCTTGTTTCTAAGGCACGTACAAGACATCAAAACTTATGCAAAGCCCATCTAAACTCAAGATCTAAGGGTAAAGAAAGCCATCTTTCAACTAGGATACATATATGAAGGGTCTTTATACTCATACTAGGTGAAACTACAACAAAGGTCATTCTTCTTGTCTAAATATTCATTGATATGCTCCTTTCATCATTTCTACTCTAAATGATGTCAAGAGTCATACAAGATGTTCTATAAGGTGTATTTTACAAGTTGCACCCCATAATTTAGGTAATTTGCATTTTACTCCAAACTATGGTTTTTAAGCATAAGGATCATTCCACAAGCTGCATTTTGATGCCCAAGCTTGGAAAATCCATTATACTTCATCATATTCATTCTTAGGTTACCTCAACTTTAAAAGAACATAAGACATGTGTAATTTGCAAGTTAACCCCTCTGATTGGGTAAATTGCACATAGGTCCCTGTATGCAAAACAATACTGCAACATTGTTCATAGGGGACAGAAATGGAAACATATGTTCCATAGAAGCTTCAATTACATGCCAAAGGATAATTAGAAACTTTTAATTTCATATTTAGGCAAAACACCTAGGGTTAGCTTATAACCCAGGTCAGGGGTGTTACAAATCATAAACCCCTAACAAGGATTTCGTCCCCGAAATCTCAGGACGAAAAGGAGAAAGCAGATATTGTTTCAACATTACATATTACATCCTTAGGTTACATTCATTTTAAGGAAGTTGTTATAGAATTTTGATCAACATTTCTTTAAGATCAAATTCAAGTTCTTATATTTATTTGAAAACATATAAGTTCCTTCGCACCCTGAGTGTATCATCACACCCAATAATCAGCATACTAACTTCCTTTATTGTATGCATTAACTATATCATCAGTTATACATTCTTATCATAAAGAAAAGTTTTCTTGTCAAACAAGAATTTATTTAACAGACATTCTGGAGAAGAATATGTTTATTTTAAGAACATAAACCCCTAACAAGGGATGTTCTTAACATTCTTATTTTGGTATTAATTACTTGTGTTATCAACACTTTATATCTCTTTCTTCCTTTTATCATGGGACATTTCTTATTACATATATTCTTTCAACCTTTACTAATCAGGGTAGACCTTTCTTATTCTCATATTTCTTTTCTTATGATACTCTTTAGGTTGTTTCAATTTGACTACTTGATCAGAGTAATCAAAAGATAACAATCTAAAGTTTTCCATATTTACTTTATCATCAGTAATTGTATATCTGGCCAGGGTATATGATTACTGAGGTAAGAAAATATGCACTTGTATACTACCATCTTCCTTCTCTTTTCTCATCCTTACAAGTATAAATATTATCTTTACTGAATTTCATATCCAGATCAATTCTTTAATACCTTATCTTCTTATAGAAGTAAGCATGTAACATGAATCATCTATCTGATGCAACATTGAAAACCTTTATGAGACCAATCAAGGAAGGTTCAATCAATTACTATTTAAATTTTATCCAAAAGATCATAAGGAGATTTATAAGAAATACCATTTATCTTGTCTAACCTGTCATGGCTCGAGGATTATATCAAAATCTTGCATATCAAGTGGTATAAGGTCCACTTGAATGTGATGATTAGAAAGAAGAGGATGTAGGGAGAGCATACCTCCTGCAAAACGGCAGGCCCACTCAACAGAGCCTCCAACAACAACTATCTGCCTTAAGACTGTCTGTCATATTGCAGTTACGGATCACTCTTTGAGTGATAAAAGAGTATGTAGCACCCGGGTCAATCAGAACAAATACTACACAGGATTTAGACATATCAAAATATAAAAGTTTCATCTTACCTGCCACAACCCATGGATCGACCACTGCATCAGGTGGGTTCATAGCATAGAACCTCGTTGTCGCCTGTGGTTGATTTGGTGCAGAAGATCCAGCTTGGGATGCCTGCCCACGTCCTTGAGCTGCTCCTTGAGATTGCCTTCTCTGTACTCCTTGTTGACCTTATCTCGAAGGCTGTGTCACATTAACAGGCTTAGATCGACAGTCCTTCATCAAATGCCCCATCTTACCACAGTTGTAGCAGCGTTTCTCCAGTCGTTGTGGTCTAAAGGGTTCCTTATCCTTTCTGGATAACCATTGCCTTGGTGTACTAGGTCCTGGTTGTGTTGGTGAGACCAGAAATTTCTTCCTTCTGGAACTACCAGGCCTCTGGTTTTGGGTTTGGATAGGCCTTTTCTCAATTCTTCCTCTATATATCCTTTCTAGACAATTAGGTCTGATATGTCCAGGCCTCCTGCAATTATGACAGGTCCTGGTCTCTGGCTGTATTCTAATCCCTACATTACTGTGGACTGATTCATCAGGCTGAGGTTGAGCATAAGCTTGCTCTGAGTTCAAAGCTGCATCATTTACTTCTGCTTCAACCTGCTGCTGAGGGTTACATATCCTATGAATATCCAAAACGTCATCATTAGGAGCTAGTAATATGGGTTGTATTGCTAGTGTTTGATCCACTAGATACATCATGGTTGCCCTAAGTTCTCCAACAGTGATTCCTAAAGAAGGATTCCTTATCATGGTTGGATTAACTAGGGGAACCTTAGGTAAATGTCCCTCTACTACTTGCTCCTCTGCACCTCTTCCAGATATAGCATTGTTGCTTTCTGCAACAAACTCCTCGTCCTTATATATCTTCTTCTCCTGAGGAGCAGAAGATTCTATTAGATTAGGAAGAAACACTAAAGATAGACTCAACATCCTAAGTCCTATGTCTCTGTAGACTCGGCGAACCTAGAGCTCTGATACCACTTAATTGTGGGCTCCGATCCCCAAGTCATGATATAAACACGATTTAAACTTTAGCGGAAGGAATCGATTAACAGCGGAAGATAAAAATCACGGGAAATTAAAACTTTTTGAAACAAGATTTGGAAATTATAAAAACTCCTTTTTATAAGAAACCAAGTAAACAGTTTACATCTCTGTTAAGCCACTTCTTGAATAGTTATATACAACATGATTCAAAAATCTCAAGAGCCAACACCAAAATCTCAAACCACTAACTCCTAGGACCTCAGAGTACAGAGACGGCATAGGACTAACTAACTACATGATTTAGCAGACAATATCTCCACCTGAGATTCATTGCTGCCCCTGGTACTGTTGTTGTTGTTGTTTCTCATCCTTAAATGGGATCCTTCGTCTTCGACGACCACCTAAAAAGTTGAAATCTACGGAGTGAGACAATGTACAAATTGTCCCAGCGAGAGTTATAACTCTCAACTAGAAGCTTTATACAACATTAAGGAATATCATAGACAAGGTAACTTAAATCATGCAACAGCAGATTTAATAACAAGTGAAGCAACTTCTACTTAAGCAGTCATTTCTTTAAAGCACATAAAGAAACATGTATACATATTATCTGAACAGATCATTAATGTAAGCAATGTAACACCAAACATTGTTCCTCGTAGTTCAACCTAAGCAGATATGCTACACGGTTGATTATGTTTTACAAACATTATTATGCCCTGCGGAGATGAGGTATACCGCTCATACTCCAACCGATCACTAGTAAGTCGCGTCAGTATCATACATAGGTCATCAAAAAAGCCGGATTCTTATGTCCTCATCTTCCTCAGTCAGTAAGAGGTTTGGTTGCAGGACACCTTGTGTCTCTACTGTTATAGCTTACCAGAGTAATATGGTCCTTCACTATTTTAGAGTTACAGTGGCGTTCTGTACTCTCTTCGTCATCGGGAGATTTCTTGTTTATCTCTCACCGATGCGGTGTTTGTGTTTTCTTTGGGAGATTCGTGGTACATCTCTTGGTTTGGATTTGTAGTGAAGGGTTGATGGATTGTGATACATCTACATCAACTCCTACACTAGGATGTAAGGATTTACGCATCCATTTCCCCCACATACTCAAAAGTATGTGATCCAGGAGTTCCCTTAGGAAAACCTGTTTCACCATCATTTGGTCTCTGACAATGATGGATCTATGATCAGGGCTCTACATGGTATGATTATACTTGATTAGTTAGGTACATTTCAGTATGCTTGTATTCTTTTAACATCATACATGTTCTCAAACATTAATCATTAGCATAGCAGCTATGAAAATAGAATACTAAATGTAACAAGTCTAACTCACATCAATTATCATTTCCCAATTATCTCATCACAAGTCATCTGTCAAGCATGACCTTGATGATATTCATGGCTCTCACAGCCTATCAATTTCATTAGATGCCACTTGCTAGGTAATAGGGTATTTCACTATTCATAAAGTTAATAACATACTTTCAATGAATATGAAATCATCATCATTACCTGAATATGATCATCCTCATATAAGAACATGCTTGGTTAATTTAACTGATAACAGTAAACAATTCATTTCAAAGAAATTGTACCTTTCTACTCTTACAAGAGTTAGGTTCCCTGAATCTTATCAATTAGGGTTATTCCTTTCCTTTACTTATGATTAGGAATATTGATTCCTTATCTCATACTTCAATCATGAAGGTTCATGATTAAAAGCATAACTGGAAATAGAGTTTTACCCTATTCAATTTAAGGTTATTGAAATCCCTTTATCTTATAAGGCACCATATTTTTGTTTCCAAATTAGGGTCTCTCATTTATATCATATCTCCTCTGGATTAAACTTATCGAACCTCTTAGCTCACAAGGAATAAGGATTCCTTGTTTTACATCTTGTAATTAGGGTCTCATACTCAAAGGCATAACCCTGAATTACTACATTTATCAGGTCACCCTAAATTAGGGTTTGCTATTCATATTATATGCTATTATCCTAGAATTAGGGTTTACTATTCACCTCATGGTGAATTGAACTCATAACAACATTATGTATGAGATACCTCATTATTAAAGTCCTCATATAAGATTAAGATTCATCAATTATCATAATTAGGGTTTCCATGATCTCACATAGGTGGATCATACCCTAATCATGCACATTCATGTGTATTGAAGGTACTTTTCTTAAGTTTCTACCATAAAAGGGTACTTTCTCTCTCCTATGATACTTTCTCTCTCCTCTTACTAGTAGATGGCGATTACACCACTCTAGATCAGGTTAGGTCAAGTCCTAATTGACTTTCATAAGCCAAAACATCACTATCATGTGATTAGGGTTTGATTAGAACAAGGTATTACTCAATTGAACCCTTCAAGGGTATTTTGGTAATCTACCCCATTGATCAACATCATGGGTCAATTCATTAGTCACTTAGTCCCTTAATGTCCTAAGTTACCATTTGGGTTTAGATTAGATCACGATTGAACCAATTACACCTTCAAGTGATTAAGTATAAACAACATTGAAAACTTCCAAACGGTTTAAACCTTCAACCTCCAAACGGTTTGAAACCGTTTGGATGTGTTGACTGTTTGCTATGTTTGACTCCAAGACCGCATGACTTCAAGGTCGTTTGCCCAAACCGTTTGGTTGCGTTGACCATTTGGAAAGGTTGACTTACAAACCGTTTGAGCTTATGCGGTTTGAAACTGTTTGATCAAAACGACTTGAGATCGATTGATCCAAACGACCTTGAGATCGTTTGAGCCCAAACGGTCTTGACACCGTTTGGCCCCAAACGGTCTTGAGACCATTTGGTCCAAATGGGCTCAAACCGTTTGGACCTCCAAAGTGGTTCAAAAGTTGCAATTGGTCATGGATATGTATGTTGAAGCCCTCAATTATCGAAATCCATGATAACCACTTATAAATTGAGTCAATTAGGAATAGTCTTAGCCAATTGGACACCAAATTGACCTTCAATTGAAAGCCAATTATAGTTAAATCCAATTCAATTAGGGTTTCAATCGGATAATCATCAATGTTCAACAATGTGAATCAAATCAAGGTTGAACCTATCATTTGACCTCCAATTAGGCTTAAACGGTCTTGAGATCGTTTGGATGACCTCCAAACGGTCTTGAGACCGTTTTCCCAAAGTCAAAAACCAAGTCAGTTGAATAAGGGTTGAACCCTAATTAGGTCTAAAATCAGCAATTTTATCAATTCATCAACTTATTGCAATTGGACCCTCAATCCATCAAATTACCTCAACCCTAGACCTCCAAACGGTCTTTGGTTGTCACCAAACGGTCTTGAGACCGTTTGGATGAATCCCCAAACGGTCTTGAGACCGTTTGGGTCCTTCAACTCAAAACTCAACAAGATCTATACTTAAAATCAACAATTTCAACCCGATTAGGGTTAAGGTGTTGAAGTGCCTTCAACTCTCAATTGGTTAAGAATTAGATTATGATTCTTTGTAGGAATGAAATTCAATATGTTACCAACAGACCCTCAAACGGTCGTCCCTTGGTCAACCCTATAAAATGGTCTTGAGACCGTTTCAATCCAAACGGTCTTGGAAGATCGTTTGAGATCCAACGGTTTGAAACCGTTTGACCTTAAACGGTTTGCAATCGTTTGGACTATAAGGGTCCAAGGTCGGTTGATAAAGCTACCTAGGAATTCACGCCCATCATCTTCAACCTCTGTTCTGGTCGGTTACTCTACCGTTTTGCTTGCAAAAGTGCAAGGAAGAAGGGAGGTAGAAGAAGAACTAAAGCTTTAAAATTGCAAGAACAAGATATGCATATAAAGAAAAGAGTTTAGAGTTATAAAACCCGCCTCAAACGTTGTTCCTAGAGCTCCAAGATTCCAAGCTTTAAGCCTCTAATGGTGTCTTGAGCTCCACAACTCGGCCAGAGGTGATTCTCCAAGGAAAAGATGGGGATGGTCGGCTAGAACAAAGAACCTAAGTTAGTTATCCATAGAACCAACCTTTTAAGAAGAATTCCTCCATGAATTCGAGCTTGAAGATGGTTCCCCCCTCACCTTAGCACTAGTTGATCATTATCCTGAGCTCCAGAGCTTTGCCTTAACCGTTTGGGAAAGATGAGAAGTGAATAAGTGAAAGGATACGTTTAGTTGGTTTACAAGGGAACTAGGCTTATATACCTTAGGTAGTTTTCCACCTTAAGGACCTCTTAGTTCATGGAATTCTCATTCAAGTCCCTCCTTGTTTCTAAGGCACGTCCAAGATATCAAAGCTTATGCAAAGCCCATCTAAACTCAAGATCTAAGGGTAAAGAAAACCATCTTTCAACTAGGATACATATATGAAGGGTCTTTATACTCATACTAGGTGAAACTACTACAAAGGACATGCTTCTTGTCTAAATATTCATTGATATGCACCTTTCATCATTTCTACTCTAAATGATGTCAAGAGTCATACAAGATGTTCTAGAAGGTGTATTTTACAAGTTGCACCCCATAATTTGGGCAATTTGCATTTTACTCCAAATTAGGGTTTTTAAGCATAAGGATCATTCCACAAGCTGCATTTTGATGCCCAAGCTTGGAAAATCCATTATACTTCATCATATTCATTCTTAGGTTACCTCAACTTTAAAAGAACATAAGACATGTGTAATTTGCAAGTTAACCCCTCTGATTGGGTAAATTGCACATAGGTCCCTGTATGCAAAACAATACTGCAACATTGTTCATAGGGGACAAAATTGGAAACATATGTTCCATAGAAGCTTCAATTACATGCCAAAGGATAATTAGAAACTTTTAATTTCATATTTAGGCAAAACACCTAGGGTTAGCTTATAACCCAGGTCAGGGGTGTTACAGTATAAACTCAAAGAAGAAACAACAGATTTAATGTGGAAAACTCTTCCCAAGACAAGGAGAGAAAAATCATGGGGCAATCCCGCAAATAAGGACTATGTAATAAAGATTACAACTCACACCTCTTGGATCTAATTACCCTTAAATCCGGGTAGCAACCGCCAACCGGTACTTTGATTCAAGGAAAAGTCGTTGGCCCTCTTTTATCAACTAAAAGAGTTGCTCTATTAGTACACCCTATGTGTCACTGACTGTCAGCCGCTACTTCGCTTCAAGGTGAAGTCGCTGACCCTCTCTTATTTACCAAGAGAGTTCCTCCAGTTGTTCTTGTTCTCTAGCACCCTCTACCACAGAAGGCACCAACAAGCAACTGGATGGATCACACCTCAACCGGTGGATGGTGGGATGATCTCAATGACCTCCCCCAAAGCCTCTATTTATAGGCCTCCATGCATGTGGTTGCAACTAGGAATCCTTATCCAAATTCTAGACCTACTCCTAGTCCAACTCCATGATGCACATAGGAAACCATCCTCTATCCTTTTTGGATTTGACTTTTATTAGGATTGGTAGCACAAACCAACACTCTCCCAAGTCCAAATCCCACTAAGACATTGGCTGGATTATATTCCTATCCCAACAATAAGAATATGTTATATATGGAGTGACCCTCTCAATTTGAGATTCTGACCCATAACCGAATTTATCTCCAGAAAAATTCGAAAGGAGAGAGAAACTGACTCCGATGTTTCGTTCTTTACATTCGGTTCACCTTTTTTTGTACGTGGTGTTTGCACACTCTAGCGTCTTCTCTTCCAGCCGTGGTAAACATCATCTCTGCTTCCGCTGTCGTCAAGAAAACCAAAGGTCATGGAGGCCTTTACAAATTCGGGTATAAATTTCTATTATTTGGCATTAGAGTAAGATTTGACTACCTCTCCGGTGATGTTCGTGATACTTTCCTCATCACGATAGATTCATTTTGTATACTATTTCTTTTTGTAACGCGGTAATCAGTTGCAATCCTATGTGGATGAATATTATACCAAACGGGACATCATGTTCATATGAGCATTCCGTTCTATTGAATAACACAATAAGATTTGTATTCCTTTGGTATAACACTCACTGTTTCTTGAGATGTCGGAACATGTGTATCACTAGTCTTTCCTGTATTGTTTTCTGTTTCGAAGCTAATTGTTGTGTCTACCGAACAGACAATTAATGGAATCTTTATCAAGTTACTGCCAAAGACAGATTTTACACAGACATCCTCAAATAGATCATAAATTAATAGCAAAAATCGGTCTTGAGGGGTCATATTGAATTCCGATCACGTACTCAACTATTTGATTATATGACTGCGGTGATGTGTGGTGATCCATCTTTTTTCTCATCTTTTTTTGTTTTTTAATCCATAAATGCCGCTATCAGTGTAAGTATCATTGATGATTATGGGCATTGAATGGTTGCTTTCCATACTTGCCGCTAAGAGAACCAATTGAAAGACATGTTCTGTTATTTTATTTGATTTATATTTCGTTCATGGCATCGGTAGATTGATTTGTCATTCATTTGAATAAAAGAAAAGAATCATCATTACGTGAAACAAAAGATGATATTTCAGTATATGTACACCAATTATATACACTTATTCTACCTAAGGTTTTGCTTTTCATCATGAATCGCTACATGTTTGTGTGGTGATTAGAGGTATAAAGTCAAAAAAAATTTATTTTAATTTTTCTGGGGGTGAACGTCGTTTGCCAAATTGAGCATTAAGTATAATTGTGAATTTACTTGGTAAGTAACACCTAACGTGCTGAATTCGAGTATGAACGATGTCATGCGATGATGTTTCATTTTATTAAAATTAAATAATATGGAATAAGACGAACATGTATTTAGATATATAAAATATTTTTTCCAAAGGAGATTTTTTTTATTCTAATGCATATGTTTCGTTTTTGTGTGATGTAACCAACATCTTAATCTAATCCTACTCAGTATTACAAATTTATCCAAAGATAATTTACAACGACTTATTGTGATTACTATTACAAAAGTAAATAAAGTAGATCTCACATTTTACTTTTATATTTCAGTTGTGGTTTTAATATTAATTTTTTTTGTTATAGTTATTTCCTCATATTTGTATGATGAAAATAACAACATTCTAAATATGAATGGTTCAAATGTTAATGAATGGAAAGAATAAATCATGTTTACATTAGGGTGTATGGACTTACTCTTAGCTTTCCGCGTGGGAAAACCACAACCACTAACAGAGGAAAGTAGCAATGTTGAAAAAGACAATTATGATATGTAGAAACATTATAATAGGCTTAGTTTGTTGCTTATCTAAACACATGTGGGAAAGCATTATAGGCGCTCTATTCTTACTTTTAAATTGGTAAAAGATTTTCAGCAAATAGTGCAAGAGGAATATGTTTCTTTCAGTAAGTCTAGGACCTTAATGACCACGATGTTCTCTATGAAGTATATTGGTTTTTGTAGGATCCGTGAACATGTCATAGAGATGAGAGATATTGTCACACAACTCAATGAGATGGAGTTATCCATCTCTGATGGATTTCTTATTTATTTCCTTTTAACTTTTTTGCCTAGTCAGTATAGATCATTCAAGGTTTCTTACTACACACAAAAGGAAAAATGGTCAATAAATGTTTTATTGGCCATTTATGCTCAACATGAAGAGAAATTTAAGAATGAAGGAGTCTATATTGCACATTCAAGAACACATGACAAGCATAGCCACAAGGGTAAAGGAAAAATGAAGAGAACTGTTCCTATCTCAGGTAGTGGCGAAGCCAAGAATTTCAGTCAAAGTGGGAACCATACAAAATCTAAAACTACCTTTCCTATGTGTTTTAATATATTACAAAATTTAAACAATATGAAGCGATATAGCGATGGAAATTATTCATTTTTTACATAAAATGTACAAAACAATGACGTTAGGATACTCATCTAGATCATCAAAATTGTACAAAATTAAGTTTTTATCTGACATGATTGTAAAATTGGAAGAGGTGTATGATTAGTTTAAATTTGTTATCGATTTGGGATAAAATGTGTTTGACTTCATTTTTGATACAATTGTATTCACAACTATTATCTTAAATTAAGTTCAACCACCAAAAAAATAAATAGGAATAGTTGAATAATGTACCGATAACAACCTTGTCTATTGACTAAGTAAATACATGAAACTCCAACAAGTCAAGCATAGTCACAGACGCAAACAAACAAATATTAATTTACAATGCTAGTCGATATTGTTATAGTCCATTGTCAGAATTAGATCATCATATAGTTACAACTTTTTATTAATATCTCATTGGATAATCTTACTTAATGTATGGAACTAAGGGAGAAAGATTCTCTCCCTCCTCTAATAGCCAATTACGGCGACACAGTAGGGAGACAAATCATAGATGAACTCCTATAATGTGATTATGGTATATTACAACATGTAGCTATTACAATAGATGAACTCCTATAATGTGATTATGGTATATTACAATGGGTTAGTCTATGTTATGTAATGATGATCTATTATAATGATTTATCATGTGTGTCTATTATAATGGGTCACAACATGTTGTGTAATTATGGTATATACAACAGGTCGGAGTATGTTGTGAGATCTTTATATATAACACTACGCTCGAACATGTTGTGTTATTGTGGTCTATTACAACTTGTACATATTACAAAATGTGAATGTATGTTGTGTGATTATGATATAGTATACCGGGTTAGTCTATGTTCTGTAATAATGGTCTATTACAACAAGTTATCATACGTGATTGTAACAATGGGTCACAATATATTGTGTAATTAAGGTCTTTTACAACAGGTTTGAGTATGTTGTGATACTATAGTTTATTACAACACTTTAGTACTTGTTGTAGTATCACATAAACTACAACATGTTTGGCCTATTGTAATAAACTTATGTTGTATAAAATATACAATATACAACACAAAATTAGAGTTGTTGTGATAATTATGCGAACTACAATACAACTAGAAGAACTATTGTGTTTCTCCTATTGTAAGAGGGAATTTTAGGGCCCTTAGACTTTACCATTTTTGGAACATGTGTTGAATGCATAAAGGCTAAGAAAACCAACACTTCTAGAAAGGGTGCAAAGATGAGTAATTGAACATTGGAAATAATTCACACATATATTAATGGTCCTTTTCCACCGTGTTTTATAGGGGAAAATTATTTTGCAACCTTTATCAATGACTATTTATGATATTTGTCCCTCTGCTTATTAAATGACAAACGTGAGGTTTTCCAAGCCTTTAATGACTTTAAGATTGAAGTGAAGAAATAATTAGGTAAAATGATTAAGATAGTCGGATCAAATAGGGGAGGTGAATATTACGGAATGTTCATTGAAATGGGACAAGAAAGGGACCATTTTCACATTTCCTTCATGTAGAAGGTATTATACCTCAATATACAATGCCAGGCACGCCAAGTAAAATGGAGTAGTTGAAAGAAGGAAGCATATATTAAAGGAAATGGTTCATGCATTTCTTTGTAATTCATCCCTTCTACAATGTGGAGTGAGGTTTTAAAGACGACAATGCATGTATTAAACAAGGTTCCTAGCAAGTCTGTCCAGAAAACTCCATATGAATTATGGATATGAAGGAAACTATTCTTGAACTATATGCACATATGGGGATGTCGTGCAAAAGCTAGAATCTACAATCTACATGAGAAGTTATGTGATCCATGAACCACTAGTGGTTTCTTTATTGGTTATCTAGAAAAGTAAAAGGGATATGGATTTTACTATCCACCTCACCCATGAAAAATAGTTGAGACCGTCAAGGCTAAATTTTTTTAGGATCATCTTCTTATTGGAAATGACCTACTTTAGAGCATTTATTTTGATGAAATGCATGATAGTTCTCCCTCACCTGTACATAATCAAAGTCACAAAGAATATCCAATTATTGTTCCCATAAATAATTGTAAAGAGCCAATTGAAGTAGATCATGCATGTTCCTAATCAGGTTGTAATTAAAAAAAGTTGAACATACACATGATGAAGAACAACCTGAGCAGCCTGCAGAAGATGCAAAATCTAATACTAAATTAAGAAGATCCACAAGACCAAGAACGTCTTCCATCCCATCTAAATATATTGTATACCTTCAAGAGACAAATATAGATTTTGAAGACATTGACCCCTTATCTTTTACTCAAGCAATGGATTTTAAAAAATCCTCTAAGTGGCTCGATGTCTAGAAGAACTAGCATCCATGGATAAGAATCAAGTTTGGGAACTTTTACCTTTACCAAAGAGTGTTAAACCTATTGGTTGCAAATGGGTCTTTAAGACCAAAAGGAACTCAAATAGTGAAATTGAGAGGTACAATGATAGATTATTTGCAAAGCATTTCACACAAAATGAAGGCATTTATTACAAAGAGACATTTGATACAGTCTCATCAAAGGACTCCTTTAGAGTAATCATGGACTTAGTGGCTCACTGTTATCTTGTGCTACACCAAATGGATGTGAGAATGGCATTTTTGAATGGAGATTTATTTGAAGAAGTCTATATGGAACAACCAGAAGGTTTCATTGATAATAGTAGAAGTCATATAGTTTGCAAACTAAAGAAATCATTTTATGGAATTAAACAAGCATCCCGATAATGATATATAAATGTTAACACCATCAAATCAACTTTTGGGTTTAAACGTAATATTGTTGATCAGTGTACATACCTCAAGGTCAATGGGAATAAGTTCATAATACTGATTCTTTAAGTAGAGTTTAATAACTTGAGCATATTATATGAGACCAAAGAGTTTCTTTCTTCTAATTTTGAGATGAAAGATATGGGTGAAGCCGCATATGTACTCAGTATGGAGATTCATATAGACCAGGCTAAAGGCATACTTGAAATATCCCGGAAAGCTTACATATCTCAAGTTTTAGAGAAGTATGGAATGAAAAATTGTCACCCAGATTTGCAATTATAGCTAAAGAAGATAATTTTAACTCCAAGTAGTGTCCTAGTAATTACAATTACATGGGAAAAAATGAGAAAGATATCATACACATCTACAACTGAGATCCTACAATATCTCTAGATATGCACCTGACTGGACATTGCCTTTTCTATTGGAATGCTTGGTCTCTACCAAAATAGCCCATACATTGACCATTGGAGAGCCGTTAAGAAGGTGATGAACTACCTACAAGGGACACATGATTACTTTCTACTAATAGAAGGACAAACCACCTTGAGGTTATAGGGTATTCAGATGCAAATTTTGCTGACTGTCTAGAGAGTAGAAAGTCTACAACAAGCTATACCTTTCTATTAGCTGGTGGTGCAGTGTCATGGAGGAGTGTCAAACAAAAGAGTACAAATTCATCACCATGGAAGCTGAGCTTATAACTTGCCATGAAATATCATTACAGACAATTTGGCATAAGAATATGATACAAGATCTTAAAGTTGTTGATTCAATTCATAAGACAATACACATATATTGTAATATATATTATAATACATATATGTTGGCAATCTGATTTCATGGTTGACCATTCTAGATAGTCAACATAAATCATCTGATATTTCTTTAGATACCAGGATTTCTTACCTTGATACCTATCACATGAGTTGAAAACACATCACATCTTCACCTTGGAACCAGAGTCCAAGATAAACTAATATTTTTTTCAAAGTATTCATCACTTAAACATTTTTATTTTATGCACATCAAGTGTCCTAAGACCCACTTGATTGCCATGTCCCTGAAAAGGAAGAAAACAAGGAATCATATTTCTCTTATTATTATTTCAGGTATTTTCAACTATTCATGAAACATTTACTCTTTATCTCATCCTAGGTTCCTTGCCCTAGCATAGGAATCTTATAGGGATAATTACCTGACATTTTTCCTTTCTTTATTATTATCTAACATCTGTATGATCATCTTAGGGTCTCATCACATTTTCCATTTCCACATTATGGAAATGATCTTTATAATACTTACAACTTTATTAGATATGATTCATCTCCCTTATTCTCAATCTTATCTTATGAGGATTATACTTTTAATTCCTCATACAAACATGCTCATCTGAGGTTATCTCATATTCTCTTTCTTATGCCTAGGATAGGACACATTTATTTATTCTATATTTCTTATTTCATGATATTCATTAGATTGTCTCAGAATGACTGCTTGATCAGGGCAATCAAAAGGATTACAATCTAAGAGTTTCCATACTCACTTTATCATCAATAGTTGTATACCTGACCAGGGTATATGAATACTGTGATAAGGTAATATGCACTTGTATACTGTCATCTTCCTTCCTCTTCATATTATCATAACTATAAGATTTAACATTACTAGATTTTATTCAGGCATCTCTTCAATACCTCATCTTCTTCTCATAGAGGTAAGAGTAACATGAAACATCTATAATGTTTATTATGCAAAATATAGATCCTCATAGGACTAATCAAAGAAGGCTCAATCAATTACCTTCTCAAATTAACTCAGGGAACCATAAAAAGACATATAAGAATGACATTATTTTGTCTGACCTGTCATGATTCGTGGATTATTCACTGCCTGAGGCTGATTCTACCTCAGAGGTTGATTCACCATAACATTTCTGGCTGAGCAATCTCTTTCCAGATGTCCTACCTGTCTACATAGGTAGCAAATTCTGGGTGCCAGGTATGGTCTAGAGGGTTCTTTACCCTTTCTATATGACCATTGCCTTGGTGCACTAGGTCCTGGTTGCACTGGTGATACCAAAGTATTTCCCTTTTTGGAACTACTAGGCCTTTGTTCCTGGATTTGGATATGCCTTTTCTCAATCATCATCTTGTTCTTCTTTTCTTGGCAACACCTTCTGATATGTCCAGGTTCCCTGTACTTGTGGCAGATCCTGATTTCAGGTTTTATTCTATTCCCTACATCACTATATATTGATTCAACAGGATGAGGTTGAGCACAGAGTTGTTCTAAGTCCAGAACTTCATCATTTCCCATTGCTTCAACCTGCCGTTGTGGATTACATATCCTGTTGATGTTCACAACATCATCATTGGGGGCTGGTAATCTAGGTTGTATTGCCAGTGCTCAATCCACTAAATACATCATGGTTGCCCTAAGTTCCCCAACAGTGATACCTAGGGAAGGATTTCTTATCACAACTGGATTAGCTAGGGGATTCTCAAGCAATTGTCCCTCTCTTGCCTGCTCCTCTGCACCTCTTCTTGGTGCAGCATTGCTGCTTTCTGTAGAAAACTCCTCATGTGACCCAGTCATCTTCAAGTTCTTCTTCTCCTATATGAGTAGAAGACACTATCAGATACACTGGAAAACACTAGAACATACTCTACTACATTAGTCCTATGTCTCTGTAGACTCAGCAAACCTAGAGCTCTGATACCACTAAATTGTGGCATCCAACTTACAAAACACAAGATTAACTAAGCGGAAGTGAATCATTTGCTGCGGATTACTGAAAATCACTAAAAAATCAAAACTTTTTGCAAAGAGTCCCCACACATAGGAAATCTTTTTCTTCAAGAACCAAAGTATAACATTTACATTCTATTTCAAAGTATATCTTTTGCACTATCTCTTCTTGAGAATTACAACATTAGTTGTCTCAAGACCTAATATACAGACAACATATGACGTCAAGGCATCAAGCCAAAATCTCAGATCGATTCATTAAAAACATTAACTATAAACTCCGAGGACCTGAGAGTACATAGGCGACACATAGGACTACTAACTATAACTTGACAGACAGTATCTCCACCTGAGACATTACTGTTATCCCTGATGCTGCTGTTGATCCTTCTTTGCTATAGGGTTTCTGACTCTTCGTCTGCATCCACCTAAAAGCATTAGATCCCACGAGGGTGAGACAATTGTAAATTGCCCCAGCGGGAGATATAACTCTCCGCCAAAACATTGTTGTAGCAGTTTATTATAATAAAAATGAGCAGGAGATCTTATATATTAACAACATTATTAATCATTGAATGAACAAAGTAACGTAATCTCCTTTTCTAAGGAGAGCATTGCATTTATTCGTGATAGAATCATAATTCATCCTCATGCTCATATTATTGGTTCAACCCTAATGTATTGCTCCACACCTCTAGGAGTATTCAAAGATATCATAAGTATTTGCTTATCATCACTATTCTCATCATATATCATTAATGATCATCAAATCAAGGTAAGAGTTCATTTCTCATTCTTGTCATGGTATGATTACACCATACTCATTGATTTGTCTTAGTCCCATTCTGAAGGTTTATTAATCTACATTTATCAAGGTACATTGAGTTCATTACATATTTATTGTAACAATTACATATCACACACTCCATGTGTTTCTTATCCAATGATATTGGATTAGGGGCTCATCAAGGAATGTCTATCTTGAAATGCTAAATGTGATATCTATCATGTCATGATGTATCACTTTCTTCTCATTTCCATCTTACTTAAATTAATCAACTAACCTTGTATTAAGGTATTTCCCTCTTAATACTTTATTCACTAACTTATCACTTTCATCATATAGTGTATAGGTTACACATTAGAATCGTCCAGCTATCTTTAAGGATATGGACTTATCCAATGGATTGGGAATTGTAGAATATAGGATAAACCATTATCCACCACTTTAGGTAATTCAACTCTTAGGATGTTATCCATATCACTATTTAGTATAACATACATCATTCCTAAGAGTTTTATGTTCTCATCATTATAAGGTGTAAGGGATTAATACACATGAAATTTAGATATATAATGATCTAAGCATTATCTTGTCCTTTCTTGCCCTTACTCATCAAAAATATCAATATTACCATTCATATGGTTTATCACTTCCACTCCTCATGGTTTAACATTCTAATCTTACTTGATTATATTAGCCACACCCTATTTTAGTGTATTGGCCATCATGCCCTCACTAGGTTTCATATAACCTTGCATGGCATTACCCTTGATTTGAGTCTCTCATCATATCATCACATCAAGGTATTACCTAACATCATTCAAAATTAGGGATTCTCATGGCATTAATCTAGATTAGGTTCTCACATTGAATCATATTTCATTAGGGTTAGGATTGCATATAGCATCTCCTTCTATTAGACTTTCACATCACATTACCATAATTAGGGTTTACTATTCATCCCCAACTAGAGTTGTTCATGGCATCACCCTCAGTTAGGGTTTTTCATAGATTCTCCCTCAATTAGGGTTTCACATATTGTCATCCTGGTTTAGAGTCACAACATTACTCATGATTTGGATTGCATCTGATATTACCCTAGATTAGGGTTTACTATTCACCCCAAGTAGGAGTGATCATCAAAGTACCCTGAATTAGGGTTTATCATACCATCACTATGAATTAAGATCATACCATCATCATGTAGTAAGATTACTTCCATTGATATCCTCAGTTAGGGTTATGATTCATTACACCTCATAATTAGGGTTTCATGATCTCACTATGAAGGATCATACCCTATTTAGACATTCATTCATATAGGAAGTCTACTACTTGATTATCAATCATGTAGGAAATCTTCTCTTTCATCTTCTACAAGATGATGTTTGCTTCAGCCTTGATTAAGCTAAGTCAACTCAATCTTGAAGAAGAATTGACATCATGGGTTATGTCATTATCACCATGATCAATAGGGCTTAGCTACTTGAAGGGTACTAATCACCCTATCTCATTAAAGGTACCGTTATTATAAACACCATTGATTTACATCATGTAATTGACCACTTAAACCATTGACCTGTATTCAAAGTGTTCTTACAATTTGATTAATCACTTTCCAAATGATTCTTGGTCACTTAGACCTCAAATGGTCTTGACCAATTAGACCTCAAACGGTCTGGTTGAATACTCAAAACCGTTTAGAAAAGTAGGTGGTGAAGACCGTTTGCCAAAGTTGACTTTTTGAGACCGCATGAACTCAACCGGTTTTGAAACCACATGCACTTAAACTATTTGGGATCATTTGGTCCCAAACGGTCTTGACACCATTTGGTCCAAACCCCCTCAAAACCGCAAGGACCAAAATGGGTCTCAACCACTCCAATTAAATTAGGGTTTCCAATGTTGAATCCTTCAGCCATTGAATTCATGTAACTAATCATCAATTGAACCTATAACCACACTTCAATTGAGTTAATTAGGTCAACCATCAAATGATTTGACCCTCTATTGACCCTCAATTGATCATCAATTGTTTGGATCAATCGAATTATGGTTTGGAATCGATGGTCCTTCAATGTTAATCAATGTGAGTCTAGTTACATTAAAACTATTAAACCATCATCCAAATTGAACATGTCCTGACCCCAAACGGTCTTGAGGTCATTTGGATGACCTCCAAACGGTCTTGAGGTCATTTGGATGACCTCCAAACGGTCTTGAGACCGTTTTTTCCCCATCTCATCACCCAAATCCAAGTCATCCAATTAGGGTTTGGATCATTGGATTGATCACCAAACCATCATTTGAATGCACTTCAACTTAGTACCTTTAGATCTTCAAACACCTAACCATACTTGTCCCTAGACCTCCAAATGGTCTTGAGTGATCACCAAATGGTATTGAGACCGTTTGTGTGACCTCCAAACAGTCTTGAGACCGTTTGACCATCATATCATCAAAATCCATGACATCCAGTTAGGATTTGGGTCATTGGATTGATTAACAAATCAACACTCAATTGTATTTCAATTTGGTATCTTTGGACCTTCAAACACTTGTCCATACTTAACCCTAGGACTCCAAACGGTCTTTTGTGACCCCCAAACAGTCTTGAGACCGTTTGGGTGATCCTCAAACGGTTTTGAAACTGTTTGGGTCAATCAACCCAAGTTTCAAACTCAATCAATTATGAAATCAGCACTCAACCCAATTAGGGTTTTGGTGATTGGTGGACCTTCAACTCATGAACCAATTAGAACTAATCAATTATATTTAGTGGAACATTAACCAACATTATTAGCCACAAATACCCAAATGGTCAACCCTGGTCAACACCTCCAAACGGTCCGAAACTATTTGCCTTCATGCGGTTTGGTGAAACCGTTTCATTCCAAACGGTTTGAAACCGTTTGCTCCCAAACGGTTTGTGAAACAGTTTGGACATTTGATTGAAACCATTTGGTCTAGATATTTGGGGAGGTGTGTCATTATGATTATGTCATCATTATCAAGATCTAAACCCTCGAAACCTGCTGTGATTTCCATGGAGATTGCATCAATCAACCAAATCAATTATTATGAATAGGGAAATGATCATTACTTGATGAGGAATTGAATGCAATAACAAAATCAAGGTTTCAAGTTATAAAACCCGCCTCCAATTGAGCTCCAAAGCTACAAGCTCACGGAAACAATGGTGTATGAAGCTTTTGCAACTCCCCCTAGGCTCGTCCTCAAGCTATTGGTTGAAAAGTTTGGCTAGGGTTGAAGAGGAGATCGAATTAAGAAGAAATCCATAATTTATTTTCGATTTCCACGATGGAATACGGGTGAAAATGGTCAAGAACCTTACCAACAGGTTAGGGGTCGTCCTCCTGGTCCTACCACACTCCCTTGGTCGTTTTCCAAGCAATAAGAAGAAGTGGAAATGGAAAAAGCCATTCATTTGGCTCGGAAAGGGTCTTTTTATAAGAAATTTCATGAGAGAGAAAGTGCCTTATATAAATTCTTTTAATCCAAAAATTGTTGCCACCTTCTTTCCCTTGGTTTCTTGTATGCAAAGGCATATCTGTCCCTACCTAGATCCCTTCCATTATCCAAGAATAAAGAGAAAAGAAATTAAGCACCTTAACCCTTATAATAATAATTTCCATATTTGAGTGGAAATTCTTTTTCTTATAATGATGGTGAGTGGAGTCCTCACCTCCTTAGGATATGCTCGTGACTTTGCAAGGATTAAGGATGTAAAAAAACATATGAATCCAACCATATTAATTTTTGTTGAATGTCCTTCAAATTATTTTATTTATTTTTGCATTAAATTGAATTAGGGTTCCAACTAGGCTTAAATCTTGATTATTTTAATATCAAGATTCCCTCTCCCCCAACTTAATTCAAATGAGGCGCCCCTCTCATTTTAATTGTTATAAATGATGTCAAGAAACATTAGGGACCTTATTTTAGAGGTAATTTTCATATTGAACCCTAGGTTTTTGGGTAAATTGCACATTACACCAAACTAGGTTTTAGTGCATAAAGATTGCTCTACAAGCTTTATCTTGGTGCCCAAGCTTGTGGAAACCATACCACTACATCATATTCATTCTTATGATGTCTCAATCATCAAAGGAACATCTTATCATGTGCAATTTGCAATTAAACCCCTCAACTTGGGTAATTTGCACTCTAGTCCTATTTTAACAAAATAATGTTTCAACATTATTCAAAAGGGACTGAAATTGAAACATAAGTTCCTCTTGAGCCTTAACTACTTTTCATAAGATAAAATTAAGGATCTAATTAACTTGCTTAAGCAAAACTTCTAGGGTTAAGGCATAACCCATGTCAGGGATGTTACAAATTATCCACCCCTTATAAGGATTTCATCCCCGAAATCCCAGATAAAGGAAGATAGATGTTATTCATACATCATATCATCATGTCTTCACATAACATTTCTTTTCAAAGTTATTTTACACAAGTTACCATAGAATAATTCACGTGGGACACATACTCCCATGCTCCTTAGTTGATTCAACATTTCTCTTTCCAGATTACCATTATGTTAGTCATCCTCTTGGGACTATAAGTCCTTTCATACGTTGATTGTGTCATCTCACCTGATAACACCGTACTAGCTTTCCTGTTTACTTGCACTAACTATCTCATTAGTTGTACATTATCTTATCATAAGGAAATGTTACTTATCAAACAAGAACTTATCTTAAAGATATCTTCAACTGTTATGTTTATGCTAAACATAAACCCCTAACATGTGATGTTCATATTATTTGCATGATTAATCTGATTTCATGGTTGACAATTCTAGATAGTAAACATAAATCATCTAATATTTCTTTAGATACCAGGATTTCTTACCTTGATACCTATGACATGAGTTGAAAACACATCACATATTCACCTTGGAACCAGATTCCAAGATAATTTGATATTTTTTTCTAAATATTCATCACTTAAACATTTTTATTTTATGCACATCAAGTGTCCTAAGACCCACTTGACTGCCATGTCCCTGAAAAGGAAGAAAACAAGGAATCGTATTCCACTTATTATTATTTCAGGTATTTTCAACTATTCATGAAACATTTACTCTTTATCTCATCCTAGGTTCCTTTCCCTAGAAAAGGAATCTTACATGGATAATTACCTAACATTATTCATTTTTTTAATATTATCTAACATGTTTATGATCATCTTAGGGTCTCATCACATTTTCCATTTCCACGTTATGGAAAGGATCTGTATAATACTTACAACTTTATTGGATACAATTCATCTCCCTTATTCTCATTCTTATCTTATGAGGAATATACTTTTAATTCCTCATACAAACATTCTCATCTGAGGTTATCTCAGATTCTCTTTCTTATGCCCAGGACAGGACACATTTATTTATTCCATATTTCTTATTTCATGATACTCATTAGATTGTCTCAGAATGACTGCTTGATCAGGGCAATAAAAAAGACTACAATCTAAGAGTTTCCATACTCACTTTATCATCAATAGTTGTATACCTGGCCAGGGTATATGAATACTGAGATAAGGTAGTATGCACTTGTATACTATCATCTTCCTTCCTCTTCATATTATCACAAGTATAAGATTTAACATTACTAGATTTTATTCAGGCATCTCTTCAATAACTCATCTTCTTCTCATAGAGGTAAGAGTAACATGAAACATCTATAATGTTTATTATGAAAAATATAAGTCCTCATAGGACTAATAAAAGAAGTCTCAATCAATTACCTTCTCAAATTAACTCAGGAAACCATAAAAAGACATATAAGAATGACATTATTTTGTCTGACATGTCATGATTCGTGGATTATTCACTGCCTCAGGTTGATTATGCCTCAGAGGTTGATTCACCAAAACATTTTTGGCTGAGCAATCTCTTGCCAGGTGTCCTACCTGTCTACATAGGTAGCAAATTTTGGGTGCCAGGTATGGTCTAGAGGGTTCTTTACCCTTTCTAGGTGACCATTGCCTTGGTGCACTAGTTCCTGGTTGTACTGGTGATACCAAAGTCTTTTCCTTTTTGGAACTACTAGGCCTCTATTCCTAGATTTGGATAGGCCTTTTCTTCGTCATCATCTTGTTTTTCTTTTCTGGGCAAAACCTTCTGATATGTCTAGGTTCCCTGCACTTGTGGTAGATCCTGATTTTAGATTGTATTCTATTCCCTACATCACTATATATTGATTCAACAGGCTGAGGTTGAGCACAGAGTTGTTTTAAGTCCAGATTTCATCATTTCCCATTGCTTCAACCTGCTGTTGTGATTTACATATCTTTTTGATGTCCAAAACATCATCATTGGGGTTGGTAATCTAGGTTGTATTGCTAGTGCTCGATCCACTAAATACATCATGGTTGCCCTAAGTTCCCCAACAGTGATACCTAGGGAAGGATTTCTTATCACAACTGGATTAGCTAGGGGATTCTCAAGCAATTGTCCCTCTCTTGCCTACACCCCTACACCTCTTCTTGGTGCAGCATTGTTGCTTTCTACAACAAACTCCTCATGTGACCCAATAATCTTCAAGTTCATCTCCTATATGTGTAGAAGACACTATTAGATACACTAGAAAACACTAGAACAGACTCTACTACCTTAGTCCTATGTCTCTGTAGACTCAGTGAACCTAGAGCTCTGATACCACTAAATTGTGGCATCCAACTTACAAATCACAAGATTAACTATGCGGAAGCAAATCATTTGCAGCGAATTACTGAAAATCACTAAAACTTAAAACTTTTTGCAAAAAGATCCACACATAGGAAATCTTTTTCTTCAAGAACCAAAGTATAACGTTTACATTCTATTTCAAAGTACATATTTTGCACTATCTCATCTTGAGAATTACAACATTAGCTGTCTCAAGACATAATATACAGACAACATATGACTTCGAGGCATCAAGCCAAAATATCAGATCGATTCATTAAAAGGGAAGGCGGAGGTGGGAAGACGCCTGACCGGCAGCATAGAGGTTCGGTCCACCGAACCGACTGCGGTATGAGTTTGAGTTCCCCGGACCCAGAGGTTCAACTATAAACTCTGAGGACCTGAGAGTACAAAGATGACACATAGGACTACTAACTATAACTTGACAGACAATGTCTCCACCTAAGACATTACTGTTGTCCCTGATTCTGCTATTGATCGTTCTTTGCTATAGGGTTTCTGACTCTTCGTCTGCATCCACCTAAAAACATTGGATCCCACGGGGGTGAGACAATTGTAAATTGCCCCAGTGGGAGATATAACTCTCCACCAAAACATTGTTATAACAGTTTATTATAATAAAACTGAGTAGGAGATCTTATATATTAACAGCAGTATTAATCATTGAATGAACAAAGTAATGTAATCTCCTTTTCTAAGGAGAGCATTGTATATATTCATGATAGAATCATAATTCATCCTGCTTCTTGCAATGAGTATAAAGAGATATGAATAACATCTATCAACTAGAGATGCATAAAAGAAATGTATCTTCAGCCAATGCATTTCCGTATTCAGTCCTTAAGCAAACATGCTATACGGCTGATTACCCTTTACAATCACACTTACGCCATGAGGAGATGAGGTATACCGTTCATACTCCAACCGACCATTGTGAAGTCGAAATCAGTGCCATACAAGGTCAATGGTAGAGCCAGCTACCAAGACCTCTGTTGTCTCGGTCAATATGAGATCAAATGCAGGACATCTTATGCCTCTGCTAAATAGCATTCCAGGGTATACTGGCAACTTCGCTATGAGTTGTGCACTCACAGAACTCGACCGATTGGGTAGTAGGCCATTTCCAGTTGAATGGTCGGTCGAGTTTCCTCAGGACAAACTCGACCGATCCTTTGAACATCGGTTTGCCTCCTACTTGATCGGTTGAGTTACACCCATTAAAACTCAACCGATTGCACTGTACAGAAAAGTGCAGAAAAGTGTTTCTAGCCGTTGTAGAGTTGTAACAAGTGAAAATATATCCGTTGCAAGCCACAAAACGGCTAGTTTTCATTCACAAATGTTCCCAAAGGATAAGAGGCATCCCCAGCTATAAATAGGACCCCTTCGGCTTCATTCCAAGGTTGAGCATTCATTGCAAACTCTTTATGAGGTTCCTATTCTATAGTTGAGTGCTTCCTACAACCTCCTCTCTCTCTCTCTCTTAGCTTAATCACTTGCCACATCCATTAGAGTGAGTAGGAGATTTGTAAGAGAGCTAGTTTCTACTTGTATATCTTGTGAGGCTCTCACTTCCACCACCTCCCCATCTCTCATTTGCAATCATGAAGATGAAGGTTCTCTCTCTTGTCCAAGAGAGGTGAAGAAGAATAAGGGAAGGAGTCCCTTGGTGAAGATCAAGGCAGAAGACTTGGAGCTAGAGTGGGTAAGCCCTTGGAGAGGGCAAAAGACTCAAGCTCAAGTAGGTAAGACCTTGGTGGAAGCTTCTCCGAGTGAAGGTGAAGTCAAAGGCAGAAAGATCCAAGAAGAGTGGGTAATTCCTACAAGGCTGAAGACTTGTGCTAGAGTGGGTAAGTCCTTGAAGAAGGCCGAAGACTCTTGCAAAGTGGGTAAGTCCTTGGTAAGGTTGAAGACTCTTTGTATCTTTGTATTGGATAGGTAAGTCCTTTGTTGGTCATGTATTGTAAGTCTTATAAGTGAATATAAGAGTGCAATTGTTGGAAGTCCTAGAGGTTGACCTCTCTAGGCAAGTGGACTGACACACTTCTAGTTTGAAGTGTGGAACCACTCTAAATAGCTTGTCTAATTGGTGCATGTTCAATCTCTCTTATCCTTGCTATGCATGATTTAGTTGCACTCAAATTACCTATTTAGCAACCTTATCTTGTCATATATTTTGAAGGTTTGATGAGTTTTGTTTAAGTGCTTTCAGCTCTATTCACCCCCCCTCTAGAGCATCTAATCACCCATCTAGGATCCAACAAGTGGTATCAGAGCGGGTCTTCTCCAAGCATACTTCAACAAGTAGGAGAAGATGGGTGACTACCTAGGAGGGAGACTCTCGACCAGCCTTGCAATCTTTGATGGGAGCAACTTCCTCTATTGGAGAAGAAGACTTCAATTCTACATCCAAGGATCAAGTCTCGAGATGTGGCAAATGGTGAACAGCCCATACATTCTACCAAAGACAAATATTGAAGAATGGGATGAAGCCACCTTGATGAAAGCAACTTTAAATGCTAGAGCCATGCACATCCTATATGCCTCCATGACCCCACCGAGTTCAACCGGATTTCCTCTTGTGAGACGGCCTATGAGGTATGGAGAAAGATTTGCATCACTTATGTAGGGATAGATCAAGTGAAGGAAAGCAAAGTCTACATACTCAAAGGGTTGCTTGAGAACTTCAAGATGGGAAAGGAGGAGAGCATAGCCAACATGTACTCTAGGCTCAACACCATCTTGAATGGTCTTGCTGTTCTAGGACATCCTATGTCTAGTGGAGAGATCAACTCAAAGATCCTTAGAACTCTCCCCAAGAGGTGGGAATCCAAGGTGACTTCCATTGAAGAAGCAAGGTCTCTTAGGGATATTCCTATTGAAGAGCTCATTGGAAATCTACAAGCACATGAAGCTACACTTGACAAGAGGGAGGAATTAGAAAGACAAGAGGAGAAAGAACTCAAGAGAATGAAGAAGGCTGAAATCAAAGCTCAATTCAAGGCTATTGTTGGTCAAGCTTCTCCATCCTCTGAAGTTGAAGAAGATGCCATGTACTCCAAGGGTAGACTCTACAAAGGCAAGTCATCCTTCATCCGGTGCTTCACATGTGGAAAGAAGCGTCACTACAAGGAAGATTGCCCACAAGGAAAAAAGACCCATCTTCACAAGAAGAAATGGCAATCAAGCTCAAGTGGCTCCTCCAACTCAAGCTCAAGTGAAGATTCATGTAAAGGATCAAGCTCAAGCTCGAGTGATGAAGGAGAATGCCATTTTGCCCTTATAGTGTCAACAAGTGAAGACTCAAATGAGGTAAATCTAGACTCTTTAGATAAAGAATCTTTAATTGCTATTATTCATGATATTTGTGCCTTTTATAAGTCTTCTAAAAAAAAAAGCTTGCTAAAATTGTTAATAATTTGCATATAGAACTAGATGATCTTGAATATGCTAATTCTTGCTTGCTTATTGATAAAAATGATTGTCTTAGCCAAGTAGACTCTCTTAAACTTGAAAATGCTAGTTTACTTGATAAGATTAAATTTCTAGAAGCTCAACCTCTCATGCCTAGTTCTAATGAAGAGCATACTTTAATTGTTGATTCTCTCATGCATGAGCTTGATACTCTTAAAACTGAAAACGTAGAACTCAAGCTTATTGATGATGCTAGGAGAGAAGAAATCTATGCTTATCAAAGAGAATTAGTGGTGCTTAAATATGAAAATGCTTCTTTGCTTGCTAAAATCAATGGGCATGAACCTTGTTCTAGTTATACTAATAGAGAGAATGATGTTGCTGCTCTTCATATTGATAGAGATTCTTATTTAACTAAAACTCTTTGCTTAGAAAATGATCTTTTGCATGCTAGAGATAATATCAAAAATTTGTCCTCTACTATTGCTTCTCTTAAGCATGATAATGATAGTTTGAGATCCTCTTTGCAAAGATTCTTAGTTGGTAAAAAGAATCTTAATGACATCCTACACCATACTATTTAACAAATTGGTAGACATGGTTTAGGGTATGATAGTAGTCAAGGGAACAACAAAGATAAAGGACCTCCAATATTCTGTGGAGAATCCTCTAGTTCCAAGACTAAGGGCACATGCAACTATTGCAATGAATTTGGTCATTATTCTAATTGTTGTCCTTTTAGGAAAGCACCAAAGAGCAATAGGACTTGGGTTGCTAAACTAAACCCTTCGGACCCAAAAACATGATTGGGGACCATTTCATCTTTCTTCTTGTAGGTACTTGCAAATGGATTGACTTGAACTATTGAATTGCAAATTGACTTCTCAATCCACATGAAAGAAGAAAGGTGAGATGTGTAGAGGGTGACAACAAATCGAAAAAGGAATGGTAAGCACAAAGGTAATGTTTCTTTTGCTTATAACCATTTCTAACTTGTTTTTGTCAAGTTAGTGTGCACTATACATATGGTTTTTGAGTCAAAAGTGGCATTTTATGTTTCTCTTCACACTCTTGCTCAAAAACTATTTCTAATGCTTCTATAGTGCATTACTAACTTGCTTAGACATGTTTGGATATGGTTTGTATTTTAAGCATGCCTTTAAATATGTTTTTATGATATATATGTGCTCTTTGACAGCTGCTCTGTCAGTCGAGTTTGCCCTATTGAAACTCGACCGATAGGCACCAAGAGTGTTGCCAACAGCTGTCATCGGTCGAGTTGTCCATGCACAGAACTCGACCGATAACACTGTGCACAAAATACACAATTGGCTTATTGGATGAAAATTTCTCTCTCAACTAGATTTTCTCAACCAATAGCCTTATTCTTTGGCACTCTCATTTGGTACCTTTATATATGCATATTGCCATGTTCTAAATTGCCTATCTTGCTTGCAACTCTATCTTTCAAATTGCTCTAAATTGGCATATCTATATGTTGCAATTACTTGCTTTGAGTTGTTTTGCAGGTTTTGATGATGATCTCTTTGGATCTCTTGGTTGTGTCTTATATCACTTCCGTTGTACTCTAACTTGCTACATCTCTATAGGTGTATATCTTGTTTTGATACAACCTTGAGGTTCATAGGGGTAATCATCTTATGGTAAGGATGCATATCTAGTGAGTTATATCCTTTCATGCTTCTAAAATTGCATATCTACTATCCTGAGTTGCTTGCATAACATTGTGATGCAGGGTACATAGATCTACATGATATGTGGAAATTGGAGTATTTTTGGTCTTTATGCAGCTTTTGATCAAGTTTCAGTTTTTGGTGCAAGACTAGTGTTTTTCATGCAGAAACGACCTTCTAAGCAAGACTCATCGCTTTGCCATGAGCTCTGATGGTTTTTGATCAAATTCCGTCATCTTGAGGGTCAATTTTGTGATTTATTGTTTTTTCTGCAGCACTTTATCTTGCATTTTTGGGTTGTTCAAGTATATGTTTTAACTTGCTTTTCTTTCTATGCTTGGACAAGACCCTATCTGTGCTCTTCTACTCTCCTTTTATAACTTTTGTTATCTCCTTTCTCTTAACATATTGTGTTTCTTATTTCTTCATAACCCCACTTTTTGAAATGACAAAGGGGGAGAAAGGTATGTCTTCTTTTAAAAAGAGGAAGAAGGCATGTCTTACATGAAGAAGAGAAGTATGTCCATGTAAGGGGGAGAAGGTAAAGGGGAGAAGACATATATGTGTAGAACATATATGAGTAGAAGACATAGTATTCTAAAAATGTTATGAAAGCTAACCATGCAGGAGAAATAGCATCAATTGAGGGGGAGTATGAAAACTCCATGCACATCAATTGAGGGGGAGCATATGAACTCAATTCTTTTGAAACCCCTAGGTTTCTCCAAAAGTATGATTTTACTTTAAAGCTTTCAATACATTTATGGAATGGTTTGTCATCTTCAAAAAGGGGAAGAATGTTGACTCAAGGTCAATTAGGTCAATGTTGACTCACGTCTAAATTGACTAAACCCATGTTTTGATGATGACTAACCATTCCACATATTGGTGTCTAATGTCTCTGCTTGAGTGATTTCAGATTAGGTATAGACACACTCCAATTCCCCTAACTTGCGCATATCAAATTGGAGAAAAGACAAGTCAAAGTCATACAAGTGCATGTTTTTGTAATATGATGTATATCCATTAGAATCATGTTGTAAATCACTTGTAATGATTGTATGACTTGTAATTAAGCTTAGAAAAATATCAGGAGCACTTAGATCGAATATTAGAGCACTTTAAATGCATCTTTGAAAATCAATTACAGGCACTTGGTCGGTCCAGTTTCCCACCCTGAAACTCGACCGATCAACCTTGATCGATTTTCTAAAGATTGCATCGGTCGAGTTGTGCACTCACAAAACTCGACCGATTGGGTAGTAGGCCATTACCAGTTGAATGGTCGGTCGAGTTTCCTCAGGACAAACTCGACCGATCCTTTGAGCATCTGTTTGCCTCCTACTTGATCGGTCGAGTTACACCCATTAAAACTCGACCGATTGCACTGTACGGAAAAGTACAGAAAAGTGTTTCTAGCCGTTGTGGAGTTGCAATAAGTGAAAATATATCTGTTGCAAGCCACAAAATGGCTAGTTTTCGTTCACAAGTGTTCCCAAAGGCTAAGAGGCATCCCCAGCTATAAATAGGACCCCTTGGGCTTCATTCCAAGGTTGAGCATTCATTGTAAACTCTTATGAGGTTCCTATTCTATAGTTGAGTGCTTCCTACAACCTCCTCTCTCTCTCTTAGCTTAATCACTTGCTACATCCATTAGAGTGAGTAGGAGATTTGTAAGAGAGCTAGTTTCTACTTGTATATCTTGTGAGGCTCTCACTTCCACCACCTCCCCATCTCTCATTTGCAATCATGAAGATGAAGGTTCTCTCTCTTGTCCAAGAGAGGTGAAGAAGAACAAGTGAAGGAGTCCCTTGGTGAAGATCAAGGCAGAAGACTTGGAGCTAGAGTGGGTAAGCCCTTGGAGAAGGCAAAAGACTCAAGGTCAAGTAGGTAAGACCTTGGTGGAAGCTTCTCCGAGTGAAGGTGAAGTCAAAGGCGGAAGATCTAAGAAGAGTGGGTAATTCCTACAAGGCTGAAGACTTGTGCTAGAGTGGGTAAGTCCTTGAAGAAGGCCGAAGACTCTTGCAAAGTGGGTAAGTCCTTGGTAAGGTTGAAGACTCTTTGTATTGGATAGGTAAGTCCTTTGTTGGTCATGTATTGTAAGTCTTATAAGTGAATATAAGAGTGCAATTGTTGGAAGTCCTAGAGGTTGACCTCTCTAGGCAAGTGGACTGTCACACTTCTAGTTTGAAGTGTGGAACCACTCTAAATAGATTGTCTAATTGGTGCATGTTCAATCTCTCTTATCCTTGCTATGCATGATTTAGTTGCAATCAAATTACCTATTTAGCAACCTTATCTTGTCATATATTTTGAAGGTTTGATGAGTTTTGTTTAAGTGCTTTCAGCTCTATTCACCCCCCTATAGAGCATCTAATCACCCATCTAGGATCCAACAGGAAACATATTCTTGAAAGCATGAAAATGGAAAAGAACGTACACTTGCCAAAGACAATAGTGGTTAATGCGATGACAACAAAAAAAAGAATAAATTCTTTGAAAAGTATGTCTCATAAGGATCAAATCAGCAAGAAGGTATACAGTACCATTTGTTGAGTCGTCATCTTTCTTCATAAATTTTGTATGGAGTATCCTATTTTGAGTCATCTTGATACATACATTGTTGTATGGAGTATCTTTTGATGAGTCATAAACATCATGCATACATTTTTGTAAGGAATCATAATCCTTTTGATGAGTCATCACCTTATCTCCTCTTTTGTGAGCCTTTCTTAAAGTTGATTATTATGTACAATCTATTAATGTCATAAATGTAAGATGAAAATATAATCAAAGGTCTGACTAGTTCATATGTTAGAGCTTTTACATTTGTATTCACTCTTTTATCTTATATTGGATCTCTCTTTTATAAAATTTATATGCAATTAAGTATCTTATACTTATAATGTAATATTAAGGCCTTTAATGCTCATTTAAAAATTAATTACACGTCTTTAAAGTGAAATGCTAAATTAAAATTCCCTTTCTTGCTAAGTCAACCTCCAGAAGAATTTATCTATTGTAATAAGTAGTTTCATAAAATGGGACTTTTGATTAATATGATCTCATGATAATTAATGTTACATACATTATCTATTACTTCAATTGCGGATTTTGTGAAAAGTGAGACTAAAGAGATTTTTACTTCTTCCTTTTATCGTTATCTACTTGGCTTTGGAATAAGTCCTTGAAATAAGTCTTTCTCTAATTATCAAACTTTCTGACATGACTGAATTGATTACATTTGAGAAACTAATAAAAATGATAAAATGATGAGATTTTACTTGCTTGTGATGTTCAATAAATTTCATCATGGTTTAATATGACTAAGATGTTTATTGTTGAGATTCCACAACTGAAGAGTTGGTTTTATAGTCCCAGAGTTGGTGAGGACCAGAAGATCAAGATTGATATATGTGTTATGTTATGTTTGGATCTAGATCATATCCTTTGGATGGTTAAGGGAGGAGGGATAACCTTTCCCTTACAACTACCCCACCTTGAGGGTAGTCGAAGTGCTGCTGGTCTGTGAGATAAATAATCAAAGGTTGTGTATAACAACCGCTGTGGTGACGACACTGACGTGGGATTTTCTGGCACTAGCAAATTCACTCGGGGTTGAAATCCCCGAGCTTTTACCAAAACCAAAGTGCAATAATACCACCCGCAAGCAGACGAGTCTTATCGCAGTATAGTTAAGGATCAAACCCAAAGGACAACATTTTTAAGAATCTTGCCAGTCGAATATAGTTCAAGTAAGACTAATATTTATAACGATTGATTGGTTTGTGTTTGATTAAACTAATTCCAAGAAAGTAAAAGCTGAATTAAAGTTGGATTTAGATTAATGATATGGAATCACTGGGATGGTATCGGGTTTCACCACCACTGCACATGCAAACACATCCAAACACATAACATCTAGGCAAGCATCTAACTATCCAAATGGAACTGATGTGAACCCTCCCAGAGGGATGTTTAGGCCCACGTAAGCATCCCCTTAGGCATCAGATTTCTCATCGCCATTGGGATCATGCACTTATGGTTCCGAAGATACAACATCCAACTAAGGTTGTGGTCCTCCCTGAGGGATGTTTAGACCACAGAAGCATCACCATGGGCTAGATGGCTCGTCCCCTCATGGATCATATATTTATGACCTCAAGGAACCCCTTTCTATTTCTAGTTCGGGAGTCAACCGCGCTAAACGGTAAGCAAGCAGATGATTAATCTACAAGCAAAATCGACGGTTAACAAACACAATACAAAATCTAACTAATGTTGTGGCCCTCCTTGAGGGATGTTTAGGCCACAAAAGTCTCATCGTAGGCTAGATGTCTCATCCCCTTACGGATCACACACTTACGACCTCAAGGAATCCTATCGGAAGTTCTCGTCAAGGAGTCAACATCGTAAGTCACCATTCTACCCTACATATAGAGGTTCTCGCAACATAGGGAAGAACAAGATGAAAGCAAGAAAGTAACCAACTACAAACTTTAACGATTAACAATGAAATGAAAAGTTATATACATTGCCATGAACGTTTAACAAGAGAACATACTTGCATGGGTAGCGGGGCTAGTCCCCGCATCCCAGAAAAAAGGAACTACTCGCTCATGATACGAGAAACAAGAAGGATAAGAAAGAGAGAGGAATCCGCCATGAGCATGATGTAGAAGATAGTCATAGCTCGATGAAGATGATGTGGTCTTCTACGTCGTGTTGGAGCCGATCTGGAAGAACGAGGGATGCCAAGACAGACCGAGCAGTCTTTCTCACTCCTCCTTTCTTCTCTTCTCAGTCTCCTTGAGTTGTAGTAGGAATGGCAGGTGAAGTGGCAGTGGGGACGGAATTGGATCGAACCTGTGTACAGAAAGCCTATCGGCGTCTCGGAACTGGATTGCTAAAATAAGGACCCTGTTGGTCCTATTTATAGGCACTGGTCTGATCCTCATGTTTTTGGTTTGATTCCAGGCCAAACAGTTTAGGAGATATTTTTCTTCAAACAATTTACTAATATTTATGACCAAACGGTCTGCTTATTCATGACCAAACGGTCTGCTTATTCATGACCAAACGGTTTGGCAATTTAGCAACAAACGGTCTCACGATCAGGGTCCATTCAGTCATGGTATTACTTCTCCAAACGGTTTAGTTGTGCATGTGCAAACAGTCTTGGATTTCAATTTGGTCATGCATGCATGTGCATCGTTCGGTCTCATGCACGTACTTATCCAATCGGTTTTGTTGTTGGCAGCTTTTCCAAATGGTTTTTCTGCATATCATTGCTCACATCAAACGGTCTTGAAGTTATCTTATCCAAATGGTCTTCATTCCTTGATGATTAAACAGTTTAGCAGCTCATTCGATCTTCACTTCAACAGCTCAAACAAATGGTCTTCACACTATCAAACAGTTTGCACATAAATGGCTTAAACGGTCTTCATTTGATTGGCTCACACAGTTTCATGCATGCATTGTTATCCAAACGGTTTGCATTGTCGGGACCCATTACACTAAACGAGATTACTCAAAACATAAAACACAGTCAACCACTAATTAATGACATACCCAAAAATATGGGTAAATTAAAACCGATTTCAATGGCAGCACCTGCTCAGAAACATTTGCATAAGACCTCAAAATATTTCTTTTATCCATACTAGGCCAAAAATTTGATACAAATATTCTATTGCCTTAACCACAATATATATACACAGGAGAACAATATTCATATATGCCACACAAACAAGCATTAGCATGCTAACAAATGTTCAATTTGTTTGAAACACCATATACAAACTTTTCCTGCCCGGACCTGAGAGTACAGGGATGACTCTAGAACAAACTAGACATCTAATCAACTTTATCAAATATTCATTACTATAGCTTTTCTTTGCTGCCACATGTTTGTTTTCGTCACTTGCGATTACCTACAAAAGTGTGGTGAACCACAAGGGTGAGACCCAGTCCCAGCAAGTGATATAACCATCAACAATGTTTATTGATTACAACATTTTTATGTAATCAGATATAACAAATAAGATCAATCGTACTGATGATTAATAAAATACATAAAGGAGCAGATAATACCTATCATTATTAACCAGACTATCATCCTTTACCTTGTTGACAATATAAGCAGGTCAGTAGTATATGTCGTTCTAGCATCATGAGCAAGTCTAGTAACATAGCATAGCTAACAACATGAGCATGTCTAACAGTTTGAACATATCAATATCATAAGCAGAGCTATCAGCATAAGCACGAATATTTGCATAATTAGCAGTATATGCATCTCTAGTTATAAAGGCATGGCTAGGATGCTAAACATAACTAACAAGATGAGATATCTAGCAGCATGATTATAATCAGCATTAGCATTATAGATATTAACATAAGCATGACTACTGTATGTACACATTTACAATCTTATGATCCACAACATAAGAATAATTATTATCTCTTAATTGCACTAAGCATCATCTTTATGTAAAGAGAACAAACAAGGGTTGTCATCCAATGTGAAGCGTCATGTATAACCCTAAAGAAATATGTTACACGGTTGTATTACATCTTTTATTATGCCCTAGGAAATTTGAATCATACCATTCAAAGTCCAACCGACCCCTGCGAAGGGCTATTCGGTTTCGTACAAGATCTAGGAGTGCTGGTATCCTAAGATCTCTTCCCCTCAGTCAGTATGAGTAAAAAGGCAGTGACATATCAGTCAAAGCTGCCAGCATAGTGACATATAGTTAAGCTGAAAACCACTAGTCAGACCTTGGTACAGGTCACGGCACTAGAAACTAGTGTATTCAAACCCAATCATTGAGGTACAACTGTATTTTTCCTCTAATCACATCATGTTATAATCACCGAGACACGACCACAGTCGTTCTCAATCACATCAGATGTATGAGGCATGACCATAGCCAACCTCCACAATCTGCATTGTGTCTGACAAGGATATATCCTCAACCTGCCACCCCCACATGCTCAACAGTATGTGTTCCGATTTTCCCTTACGAATACTCGTTTCACCATCCAGCAAGTTCTGACACTAGTGATGGTTCTACGGCACAAGGCACTACATGATTAGAGTTGCACTTGATTAGTTATACCAATTGGGTGAAATAAGGATGCATCAAACATATAATGGAAGTACAACACCAAAAGTCAATCTCTCTCTACCGCCAGCTCCATTCCATCTCTAGACGCCTGGGCGATCATGGTGGCGATAGGGCCGGCGGCGCTTGTCGCTGCCGGTCAAGTCCCTACCCAAGTTCCTCCCCAAGTCTTGCCGGCGAGGGAAGCTGCAGGGAAAGAGAAAGAAGATGTTACAGTGCCCAGAGCCTGGGCGAAGGTGGTCGAAGGACCTCCCATGAAGATTAGGGGTTCTGTGACGGAAGACCCGAAGAAGTCGTTCTTCAAGGAGGGCGATCGGAGGAAATGGACAAAATTTACAGAGCCTATAATGGAGGAGATGGACGACTACCATAAGTTCTCGGCTATTGTTCAGGTTTTGGGAATGAAGGTGAACATCGTTCAAATCTGTGGATGGATGCTGAGGACATGGTGGCCAAAAGGGGAGATCGAGGTCTTCTCGATGGTGGATGGGTTGATTCTCGCCAGATTTGCCAATGAAACAGACCTGAAGGCAGCAATACACCGTGGACCTTGGTTCTTTGATGACCAACTGGTTTTGGTGAGAAGATGGACACCGGAGGCGGACATCCGCCGAACGGCTCTGAAGACAGCTCCGGTTTGGGTGTCTCTCCCGGACGTGGGGAAGCATTGGTCGTTCAGAGCCATAAACGTGATTGCCCACGTAATAGGAGAGCCTAGAGCCATTGATCGCAGAGCTGATGGTTCAATGCTGGGATGCGCTCGGGTTTGTGTCGACATCACCGCAGATGAAGAACCCCCGCCGGAGATCATGGTGGAGCTCCCGAACGGAGGGGAGTGGGAAGTTAAGCTGAGGTATGAGGCCCTACCTGATCGGTGCTCAACGTGCAAGGTTTTTGGCCATAGCACTGGAGCTTGCCCGGGCGAGCGAGTGACTGAGCCCATGTCCGTACCCCCAATCATCGTTCCCGAGTTCAGGAGACAGAGCAAACGGAGGGCGGTGTCTAAACCACCTCCTCGTCGTGGTGTTTCCAGGGTAGGGAGACAAAACAAGAGCAGCCCTTCAAGCTCAGAGGGGAACAAAGCCAATGAGATGACAGAACCTGTTATCGTGGAAGCAGGGGAGATCCAGCAGGCTGCTACGGTGGTGATCGATGCCGGCGTGATTGCAACCACCAACCCGCAGGAGAGGACAGAGGGACCTGTCTCTACCGACAGAGCCAATCCTTTCACAATGTTGGATCAGTTAGACGACGGTGAAATGCCAACAAGCACAGATGGGGGCAGAAGCAGAAGTCCGAGAGCTACCCGAAGTGCTGCAGCAAAGCCAAAGAACAGACCCAAATCCGGAGGTGGAGGAGGGTCAAAAGAAAAATATAAATGACCTTCCTCGCATGGAATGTGCGGGGGGCTTCCTTACCTAGATATCAGTCTAGATTAAGGAAGATTTTGAGGAAGATTCAAGCTGATGTAGTCTGCTGTTTTGAGACAAGAATAAGAAGAGAGGTTGCCGAGAGAGTCACTACTCTGTTCCCTCCTGGATGGGAGACCATTTCTAATTTGCAGGTTGTAGATGGGGGGAGGATTGTGTTGGGTTGGAACCCGGAGAAGTGGAACATTGATCCTATTGCGATACACGATCAAGTCATTACTGTCAGCTGCATCAATCCAGGGGGTTTCTCTTGTATTCTTTCAGCGGTCTATGGAGAAAATTTAGAAAATGACAGGGAAAGATTGTGGCCTGTGCTGAAGGATACGGCTCAAAATCAAATTCCTTGGATAGTTATGGGAGATTACAATAATATCCGGAGTGCAAATGAGAAGAAAGGAGGGAGGAGAGTACCGGAGAGAATTCTAAACAATTTCAATAACTGCTTAGACGCTGCAAACCTCCATGAAGTTAATACGGTGGGTGGAAACACAACTTGGTCCAACAAACAACAGAGACGGATTGCTACCCGACTGGACAGATGCTTAGTTAATAATGCTTGGCTGGAGGTGTTCCCGAGGGTGGTTGCAAATACAGGATCACATCACTTTAGTGATCACGCGTGGTTGGAGGTGAGACTCATCAACAAACAGCAAAAAGCTAAACCATTCAGGTATCTGAATTTCTGGAGCAAATGGGAGGGGTTCACACAGGTTGTGGAAGAAGCATGGTTGCCGAGGGTGGAAGGAAATCCTTTGTTCAGCTTTCTCAAAAAACTCCAACGTACCAAGGCCAAGCTGAAGGTGTGGACAAAAGAGAAGATCAACATCCCAAATCTTCTCAGTGAAGCGAGAGAGAAGTACAACAGCTTGTCCACTTTGCTTAGAGAGGATCTGCTAAATGAATCTCTTATGCATGAACACAACCGAAGCGAGGACAGAGTCAGAAATCTAGAGAAGGCTGAAGAACAATATGAATGGCAGATAAGTAGAATGAGATGGATAAACGACGGTGACCGGAACACAAAGATATACCATGCTGCTACAAAGAAAAAGATCATGAGGGAAAGTATAAATAATCTGATTGACGAGAATGGGAGGAATGCTGACAGCCATGAGGAAATAGCTGCCCAAGCTATTGATTTCTTCCACAAGCTATACAACAACAATGATAAAAATGAAGGGGAACTAAATCTACCAAGTCAAAGAGTTAGTGATAACATGAATGTTGATCTGTGCCGGGACATTAATGAGGATGAAGTTAAAGCTGCTCTCTTTTCCATTAACTCCTCCAAAGCTCCAGGACCGGATGGTTTCAACAGCCACTTCTTTAAAACAAATTGGCATATCATTAAAGACGACCTGTGTGAAGCTATTAAATGGTTCATTGGTGGGGGCAACATGGTCCTCGCGGTAAACCATTCTTTCATCAAGTTGATTCCGAAATCCAAAGAGGCGAGAAGCATGAATGACTACCGTCCTATTGCGTGCTGCAGCGTGCTATATAAAACAATTGCCAAGCTGCTTGCCAAAAGACTGAAAGATGTTCTTCCACACATTATATCCGAGGACCAAAATGCATTTATTAAAGATAGAAAGATGGAAGATTGCTCTATTCTGGCTTCAGAATTCCTTATTGATTTTAATAGAAGTAAAGCCAACGCTAAAGCTGTTATGAAGATCGATATCAGTAAAGCCTATGACCATGTCAACTGGTCATTCTTATACAACATGATGATTTCCTTGGGGTTTAACCATAAGTGGATTCGCCTTATGCAACAGTGCTACGAGACTTGTTCCTTCTCCGTTCTTATTAATGGCACTCCTGAAGGGATGTTCAGGTCTTCTAATGGTTTACGATAGGGGGACCCTTTATCGCCACTGCTCTTCACCTTGGTCATGGAGGGTCTCAGTCATATCATCAAAGTGGCGGATAACAATAATCTGGTGAAGACGTTCAAGGTGAAAGGGGTTAAAGTCAAACCAACTCTCATTTTTGCAGACGATGTTCTCCTCTTCTCGGTAGGAAATGCTAGGAGGCTTAAAGAAATGACAAAAGTTCTTCACACGTTTGGGAAGATGACGTCTTTATACATTAGTGCCATTAAATCAAGGGTCTACCTTTCAAAATCCTGTGACAGTAGAAGAGGGAGATTAAAGAACACGGCGGGTATGAAGATTGGCAAGCTTCCTACGAGATATCTAGGCATCCCTTTGGCTTCGGGGAGAGTAAAAACCAGTGATTATAATATGCTCATGAATAGGCTGCGACAAAGGATAGAAGATTGGAGTGGAATTAATCTGTCTATGGTCGGTCGGTTGGTGCTGATCAGAACGGTTATCCAAGCAGTGGTTAGATTCTGGGATCGCATGGGGGATATCCCAAACCCTGTCTTGAACAACATTCGATCTCTTACTGCTAATTTTCTTTGGGCGGGTAAGACCCATGGTATCACTTGGGACAAAATTGCTAAACCGTTCTCTCAAGGAGGGTTACAGATTGAAGACACGGCTACCATTAAGGAGGCGCATACCAAGAAACGGGTTGACAGGCTTCTTGATACGGCGGAAAGCACGTGGGGGAGATGGATGAAGCAAATATACAGTAAATGGAGGTCCAGCGAGGCGGATAGCAATCCTTCTAAGAACTGGAAAGCAATGTGTACTTTTGTTACTAATAACCCCAACCTATATAGTGTGGATGGTAATGGTGGATGGGTTGCCTTAACCCCTCCACCATTAATCAACACTAATATATCGTTGGCGGCGGAGGAGGTACATGCAGACCTGATATGGGGCCGGTTCCATTGTCCCAAATGGAGTACCCTTGCCTACCGTGCTATGCTTAAAAAACTACCTTCGGCTGAAAGATTGCGAAGGTGGGGCGTACAGGTGGAACCCAAATGCTACTTATGCAAGGAGACGGAGGAGACGATTGATCACATCTTCTTTGATTGTAAGTATTCCAAACGGGTGCTTGCCATTATGTGCCTTACAAATGAATGGTCGTATAGTGGGCTCCCAGATCCGCATGACATTTTGAGGTGGGTCAAAGACAATTACAGAAACAACAGATCCTTATGCAGTTTTGCAAACCTCTGCATAATGGGGCTGATGTACGGGATATGGAGCGAAAGAAATAGGAGGATACACAACAAGCGTGAGTTGGATGAGTTAAATCTTATCAAAAACTTTTCCACTAACTTAACATGGCATGTAAAGAATAGGCAGAAACTCTTAGATAGTTTGAGTTTGACAACAAGTACATACTGGGGTTTTTTGTATACAACCCCTGTTTAGATGGCCTAACCTCCTGGTGTTTTAGGGTCTCTCTTCGAGATGCCTTGTTTTGTTAATAGCTTTGCTATGCCTCTTTTGGAATATATTTACCTTACTCCAAAAAAAAAGGATGCATCAAACAAGTGGACATACAAACCCTAATTCACTTCTAGCAAGTATATAAATATCAAAACTTGAAAAGATATTAAACGTGTGAAACATAATTTCTCATCTCATTATCACATGGTACTATTCACTTGCCATTCATGAGACCACACCAATCATCATGCTATCACAAGATATAAATCATTTTCACAATATCACAGGGTATCAACCCTTATCAACATAAGAGGATTACACCTCATTCAGGGCTCAACCATGCCCAAAGGTCATTAAGACCATCATACTTTTCCATGTAAGATCATTCCTTTATTACATTAACATTAAGAACATTCCTTTATTACATCAGCATGCAAGGAATCTAGATATGATTAACACTCATCATATTTACAATGCACATGTTCAACATAAGAAAGTATCAACCATGTGTCTGTGATAACCACCAATTAACACATTAAGGTTATGATCATGTTAAGGAGGTTATTCCACCATCATTCCATCATATAAGAATGTTAAAACATGAATACTCGTCTTTATCTATTTGCATTAGAGTTAGGTTCAACATGATAATTTATATCAATGTTACTGATAAACACTTATACCCAAACCCTAACTCACAGCATCCCCATTGGATCGTGGATGCATAAGGTGAAGCATCATCATCACATTCCATACTATTCTCAAGTATGAACCCACACATAAATCAAGGTGTAACCATTAGGTTATAGCATACTAAGGTTTCAACAACAATAACAAAGTCTCCATGATTGTATTAGACGTTCAAGGACTATTCATACCCAATTACCATCATTTAGTTATATTAAAGCTAGGTATAACAAGCTATACTTGTGACAACCTCAATTTTCTCTCTCTATGGATATCCACTTTCTCTCTCTATTAGTAGCCCAAATCACTCCATTGGGTCACATTATATAGTTGGAATGAGAGTATGACCCAATTTAATTAAATCGTCATTCAACTTCCCAATAAGTGACTTGTATATGCCAATTGAAATAAGAGCCATGCTTTAATCTATAACCATATTGCAATTAATATCAAACACCCTTTCTATGATCTTTTGGATTTCTAATATATATCATGTTGTAGATCTCTCAATTTTGAATCCAACAATGGAAAAATCAGCCTAATCGGACATTTGCAGCCCAAGTTATGGCTTTTCAAAGTCAGCTCGGATTTCACTTGAATTATCCTGATCCAGCTTGCTTTATGCCTTAAGTTGGGCCGACCCTACATGGGATCAGCTAGATCGTGGCCCAACTGCTTGACTTGAACCCCACCTTTGTCCCCTTCCCGTTTGGGGAAGAAACACAATCGCAAAGACTGTACCTCGCCAAATCGGGAAAGGAGATATGTTTCAATGGAGTTAATGACCCCAAACCCTAACTCCCTGCTCCTTTCATAGACCCAGCCACTAGATATCTTTCTCTACCGCCTTTTTTCATCTTGAACCTGTGTCCCTCCTGCCTTCTTGCTACTTCCGCCTGCAACCACCATGGTGAGACGCCAGTAGTCAGCCGCGAGCACTCACCGCCGGACTCCAAGCGGCTGGTGTGTCCCGAACCTCCAGAAGCTTTGCTGCTTCTTCCCCAGGCTAAATGGCCGCAGCAGCCATGGGTTTGAGTGGGGCTGTGGAACCCCTATTCCTCCTCTGTTCCATGGAGCGGAATAGAGGAATCGTGGACTGGAGGGTGCAAGAGGAGGGGGAGTCTAGCAGGAACGTCGAATGGGCGGCGCATCACGGTGACGGCCAAGATGACCCAATCTCGACCGCAAGATCGAAGAGAGGACCATGATGGTCCTGAAATCAATGATGTATGCATGTGGGCCACAAGCACCACCGTAGCCTGGGGCGCATGCGTTGGATCTCGGGCCAATGGCCCAGATCAGTCAATGAATTCAAGGTAACGCCCTATGTCAATCCATATAGTTTGAATGGAAGTTTTGTAAAAATGATATCTTGCTAATCCCTTGGCCAAAAATGTCGAACCAATATATCAAATTGATCAGCTCGACGATACCTACCAATTGGGCATGGTTCCAGATCCTAATTCTAATGTTTACTCCCTAGATTTCTGGAAAATGATAACTTTATCCATGTTTAGTACATTCAATGCATCAAGGTGATAAAACTTGAACCTTTAATGATCATCTATCTTCCTAATCATGAAATCAGAATCTTTAGTACATCTTTGATCTATAGGAGGGTCCTTATCACCCCTATTGCTTAAGAATTACTCTCAATTGTACATATGTGCCTACTTTGGACTATAATGTTGAACCTTGCCTAGATTGCTAATCTTGTTGCTATTGGACAACCACCTGATCTTGTTATATGTTTCTTATGACCTTATGTTGTTGATACAAACCATCCCTTATGCTTGGCTCTTATTCTTTGATGATCTTTGACCTTTATTACTCTATTGTGAGTCGTTTGACCCTAGAATGCATGTAAATGCTTTAAACCTTGTTATGTTTATAGAAAGAGCATGGAACGTCATAATGGTATGGAACTTGAACCACACCATCATGATGACCTATAGATCAGCACAATATCATATAATGAACTAATAAGCCACGTGGAACCCATCTTGACCAAAATCCTAAAATGCATCTAATTAGGGTTAATGATGAGAATCTAATGCATATATGTAATCTTGTTGTTAATCAGGTTGGCTTATGATCTAGATGGTAATGGACGTGTTAAGTTATGAATCTCTGAATCAGGTATGGGCCTTATATAGTTATATGACTACCGCTTTCTTGCTTGAACAGGCATATATTATATGCTTGCTTGTCTATTTTCTCAAATATTGCCATGTAGTATTGTTGTGTCGTACTCGATGTTTGCTTTGTCTGTTTTATAACTTGAACACACATATATATGGAACTCCATTATAATATTGTTGATAAAGGGCTCTTGGTTACGTCCTTGAGGTCCCTCTCGTATAAAAGGGTTAGCTAAGCTTGAGCACCCTTACGGACCCTTCCGACGGGAAGATGGTCAAAGGCCTTAAACATGCTTGATATTGTTGGTATAATGGAGTGAAATGACAATATGGTTTCACATTTATTAAACAATTAACATGTTTATTCTTGTTCGTTTAGTCTTGAAATTTTTTCAAAATTATGCAAAGCTTATATATATATATATATATATATATATATATATATATATATATATATATATATATATCTGTGTGTGTGTGTATCTTTCAGCCCCATACTCAACACCTCGTGTGTTGACCCATTTCTCGTATGTTGTTTTTAGGTTCAGAGATGGCTAGAAGTTTGATGGGCTTGGTGAGCTATGCTAGGTGTACCTGTTGTAAGATCCAGATATAGTATACATGAGCAGACTTGTACAAAGTGACTCTTGAATATGTAATTCAAATTGTGTAATATAATAATGTTGCTTAACATATCTTGTTGAGTGTTGAGATTATGATGGTGCTTGTATCTTGTTATCTGTTCATGTGTGCTAATCTTTACACTTCCACATTTCACCTTTGATATACATTTGGTTCATGGGACTGGGATTCCGGCTCCTTGACAATGCCTCATTAAGGTTACATATAAACACAATATGGTTATCATCCCTTCTATTCATATGAGTGAATAGGTAAGACTAACATATTAAGGGTAACCCTCCATTTGTTCCATCATCATTCAACTTGTATCATTATACCACAATGTCACCCAGAACAATTGGATGTTTAAAAGGTAAGACTTTTGGTTGTTTACATAAGTAAACACCTTAGATAAACCACCTATGAAATCCTTGATTTGTCCTCTAGAAAGAGTCACTATCTAACCCTAGACATCCCTTGATTAACAACACAAAAAGTTTCATTAAGAGTAGGGTAAAACCCACAATCGACTGTTCGTTTAAAACAAGTCATCCATTGTCAACAAGTAAGCTCCTTAAGGTGATCATATAAAGGAAACCATATAAATCACATTATTAGGACTAACATATTACATTAGCCATAATTCCACTTTATTGGAGGAATAAACATTATATCTTGACCATTGGGTCAAGTTCATATAGTAAAACCATGAATTACAATATATGTCTAACCATTGCATCAAGTTACCCAAGAAACCATTGGTCTAAGGCTTAATTGATGCTACAACTACAATTATTAACTCACCATAGGTTTAAGAGACCTAATCCACCATCATTAGTGACCATTAAGTCATCATAGGTTGTTAGATCAACACTAATTCATTAATCAACATCAAATATTAAGCTAATGTCAACATTGATTGATAACATCAGTAGGATACTTGATGGTTGATCATTAAACTTCTAATTGATCCCAAACCTGACCTAAGGGGGTTACCATAGGTTTTCACCATCATTTGACACCCTTGATCATGAACATCATTTGTTATGAAGACAACAACATAGGGTTATTGCAATGGCACCATAATCGGGTCATGATTTACAGAAGAAATCAACTTTAAACCCTAAAATTGACCATAGTTTGATAGGTGCTTAGCACCATAGGTTATCAAAACAACCTGATCCAAGTCATTTCATACCTTAGGAATAACATACACATGATCACAGGTTCATATATAACTGAAATCATAACAGGGAACATTATAAATTATGATACATTTTGATATTTAATGAGTGAAATTTGATGTGTTGGGTCAAAATGAGCCCAAGATGGTAATTGAATTCCATGATGAATATACATTCATCAAAATACCCCAAACTTAAACATTGCTCATCCTCGAGTAACACAAAATCTAAAACGGTCGCCAAATGAATATTTTCTGACATGTGATTGCCTCCTCTTCTCATCATGATTATTTCTTTTCTGCTCAGTATAACTAAGCATCTCAACTTCCTGAGACCACTGAACACATCTTAACATATCTTCCTTCCTGAGTTTGCTTTCCAACCTCCCTTCCTCCTCACTTTTTTCCAGAAACAAGCATGTCAAAGAGTTTCGTAAGAGTCCAAAGATACCTACAGAACAACAAGTATGCACCTGATCTGATATTGGTATTTTTCAGGGTAGTGGTGGCATTCATTGTGCCTTTAGGAGGAAGAGGGAGTGAAGGGTGGTATGGAAGGAAGAAGTAAATCTCTCCTCTATTCGAATCGAGATTTTTATTATTTTTGCAATTTCATTTATTGCATTTTTGTGTGCAAATCTCTCCTCTATTCAAATCGAGATTGCATTTCTTTTTCTATGCGCTTTGGCATCTTTTTGTTTGCAAATCTCTCCTCTATTCGACTCGAGATTGTATTTTTTGTGGTACGCCCCTATTAATTTGTGAGGGGTATGGAAGAAGCGGATATAGAGGGATGGCGTGCCACCCCAAACTTAGGGTTTGGCACTATTTTGGCTATTTTTGTTTCTTTTTTTTATGGATGGAGGGGTACGAAGATGGTAGAAGAAGTGTTGAAGAGAGTTCAGGTCAGAATGCAACTTGATTTACAATTCAGTGCACCGGGTTGTTCTCTTTATCAAATTCTGCTCAAATAATGACTTGATGAGGATCCAATGGGGATTCCATGCTATTGTTCCACTAGTCACTTAGGAAGCATGATGTGTTTGATCCCTATCAGTTTGACAAACATTTGTCATTTTTGCATAAGTATCATGATGTTAGGATTCATAAGCTTCACAAGATGATTTCAATCAAAAGGTTAATTTTCAGAAGAAGGTCCTTTTGAGGATCTGCTTCAAATAAGGAAGGTATAGTGAAAAAAGCATAGAAATTGAAAACATGTCAAAATTTCATCAAGTATCTGTTCAAATTTCTTTGAAAAACTTCAAAAATTTAGGAAATTTTATTCGATTTTTTTTGAAAATTTAGGTCAAAATTGCAGCGATAGGTGAAGGTGGAGAGTAAGATACGTACCACCCACCCTCCACCCCAAACATAGAAATGTGCTCATCCTGAGCAAACTCTAAATCCGAGATGGAGGGGAAACTTCGTGCCGGTTGGACCACGAGATGTGGTTGCATTCCAAACAACGCGCGTCCTCCATATGAAAATCTAGAAAAGAAAGATCAATCAGAACTCAAGATAGCATCTCGCGATGTGAATTTTATTTGGTGCAAAATTATCTAAAAAGTAAAAACAAAATTAATGAAAATTTTCTAATTCAAAATTAAAACTAAATACAAATTTATTTATCGGGTTACCTCACGACAAGCGCCTTTGTTTTATACCGATGGCTCGACTTGATATCTTCAACTTCATGGTGGTTCCTTTGGATTGGAGAGATCTATTATTGCTTCTATGCTTATGTCGGCTATGGTGAAATATCTTTTCAAACATTGACCGTTCGCCACGAATTCGCTCGACTTTTCACTCCATAAAGAGAAAGCACCATGTGGGGAGATACGTTTGACAATGTATGGTCCAGACCATCGAGAGCAGAGTTTCCCTGGGAATAAATTCAACCTTGAGTTGAATAGAAGAACTTGGTCACCCACTTGTATGTCTTTTCTTTTCAGATGACCATCATGCCAAAGTTTTGTGTGTTCTTTGTAGATTTGTGCATTCTCATAAGTTGTCATCCTGAGTTCCTCCAGCTCCTGGAGTTGTAGAATTCTGGCTTGGCGTACTTCTTTCATGTCAAAATTTAGTTGTTTTATTACCCACCATGCCTTGTGTTCTAGTTCTACTGGAAGGTGGCATGACTTTCCATGGATTATTCGAAAAGGTGTAGTCCCAAGGGGAATTTTATAAGCAGTTCGATAGGCCCATAATGCGGCGTTGATTTTTACTACCCAATCTTTCCAATTGCAGCCTACAGTCTTTCCCAGAATAGCTTTCAATTGGCGATTAGAAACATCTACTTGTCCACTTGTTTGTGGATGGTAGGGTGAGGCTACTTTGTGTATTACACCATACTTTCTCAGTAAAGCTTCGAGCCTCTTTTCGATAAAATGAGACCCTCCGTCAGATATCACAGTTCGTGGTACTCCAAAATGGGAAAAATAATATCTTTGAATAATTTAATGATGGGTTTGGAATCGCTAGTGACGGTTGGTATAGCTTCAACCCATTTCGAGACGTATTCTACCACCACTAGGATGTATGAAAATCCATGAGAAGATGGGAATGGACCCATGTAATCCACCCCCCAAACATCAAATATCTCTACTTCTTGCCACAGGTTTAGTGGCATCTCATCTCTCTTTGTTATGTTGTCTGATCTTTGACATTTGTCACAGGATAAGAAAAAGTCATGGGAATCTTTGGATATGGTTGGCCAAAAGAAACCACATTGCAAAACCTTTAAGGTAGTCTTTTTAGAGCTCATATGTCCTCCAACTGGCCCAGAGTGACATTGCTCTAAGATAAGTTGAGCTTCTTCCTCAGCAATACATTGTCTGTATAGACCATCACCACATAGTTTGAAAAGGTACAGCTCATCCCAGTAGTACTGTTTCACATCATGCATAAATTTCTTCAGTGCATTTCCAGAGCATTGAGGATGAATAACCCCAGCAGTAAGGTAGTTCACAGAATCTGAGTACCATGGTGCAGCTTCTGAGGCCATTATTAATTGGTCATCTGGAAGGGAGTCATTAATCAGAATCTTCTCGATGTCTAGAGTATGGATGTGACTAAGGTGGTCTGCTACCACATTCTCTGTACCCTTTTTATCTCTTATCTCTAGATCAAATTCTTGCAAGAGAAGAATCCATCTTATTAGCCTAGGTTTTACATCTTTCTTTGCTAGAAGGTAATGAATGGCAGCGTGATCTGTGTAGACAATGACCTTTGAACCAATTAGGTAGGATCTGAACTTGTCAAAGGCATAAACGACTGGCAGAAGTTCTTTCTCAGTAGTAGCATAATTCCTCTGAGCTTCATCGGGGGTCTTTGATGCATAATAGATCACATAATATTTCTTTTCTATACATTGGCCCAGGACAGCTCCCACAACATAATTGCTTGCATCACACATAATTTTAAAAGGATGAATCAAGATCTCTAATGATGGGTGTGGTTGTAAGGGCATGCTTCAGTTTGTTGAAACTTTTAACACATTCTTCGTCAAAATTGAATTCAGCATCCTTTAGTAACAAGTTTGTAATAGGATTGGTTATTTTAGAGAAGTCCTTTATAAACAGTCTGTAGAAGCCTGCATGACCTAGGAATGCTCGAACTTCCTTTACATTGACATGGCTAGAGAGCTTGGAAATAACTTCGATTTTGGCCTTATCTACTTTGATCCCTCTATTACTGACCCTATGGCCGAGGATAATGCCTTCCCTTACCATAAAGTGACACTTCTCCCAATTGAGCACAAGATGTGCTTCTTCACACCGTTTGAGAACAAGGGAGAGGTGTTTTAGGCATGAATCGAATGAGTCTCTGTACACAGAAAAGTCATCCATGAAAACTTCCATAATTGTTTCAGTGAGACGGTGAATATGGAAGCCATGCAATGTTGGAAGGTTGTAGGTGCATTGCAGAGGCTGAACGACATTCTTCTAAATGCATATGTTTCAAATGGGCAGGTGGAAGTAGTTTTCTCTTGGTCGTCTGGATGTATGGGTATTTGATAGAATCTAGAGTAACCATGGAGGTAACATAAGTATTCTTGATGAGCCAGTCGCTCTAATACTTGATCAAGAAAGGGCATTGGAAAATGATCTTTTCAAGTTGCCTTGTTTAACTTCCTATAATCAATGCACATCCTCCACCCTGTCTCTGTTTGAGTGGGGATGAGTTCATTGTTTTCATTTCATATCACAGTTGTTCCACCTTTCTTCGGGACTACATGCACTGGACTCACCCATGGTGAGTCTGATATCAGATAGATAATTCCAGTAGTGAGCAATTGATGACCTCATTACGGATTACCTCCTTCATATTTGGATTCAGTTTCCGTTGATGTTCAATAGTTGGCTGGTGATCTTCCATCATAGGGATCTTATACATACACAACACTTAACTAACCCCAGTGAGGTCATTCATTTTGTAGCCAATCACTTTCTTCCTCTCCTTCAATTCTTTCAGGAGTTTATCTTCTTGTTCGGTCGTAAGAGTAGAATTTATTATTACTGGACATACCTTGAGGTCATCCAAAAACACATACTTCAGTCCCTCAGGCAGGGGCTTCATTTCAGGGGCTTCTGATTTTTCACATGTTTCTTCAGTAGCTTCCTCAGCTTTGAGTTCCTGACAAGTGGCCTCAACATCTTCTATTATAGAGTCGAGGGATTTGATGCAATCCTTTACTTGTTCATCAACTGATGGATCCATTAGAGAGACTTCTAATGGATTGTATTATTCAGGATTCTCTTGAGTCAGAAATGACATCTGCTTTATGCAATCAATCATATAGACTTCTTCTTGCATACTTGGTCTTCTCATGCTTTGAAAAACTTTAAATTCGAGAGTTTCCTTGCCTAATCTAAGCAGCAAGGTTCCTGCTTCAACGTCAATTAGAACTCTTGCAGTGGCAAGGAATGAACGTCCAAAGATGATAGGATATTTGGCGTCCTCTTTTATGTCCATGATGACAAAGTCACACGGAATATAGGAATCTTTTCCTACCTTGACAGGTACATCCTCAATAATTCCTAATGAGAATTTTATCGAATTGTCTGTGAGTTTTGTGGTCATGCCAGTTGGAAGAAATTCAGCAAACCCTAGCCTTTTGCAAAGGCTGAGTGGCATGATGGATATGCTAGCACAAAGATCTTCCAGTCCTTTCTTGCATGAAGAATCGCCAATATGGAAGGAAATCCTAAAAGATCCTTGATCTTTCTGCTTCTTTGGCATCTTACTCTGAATGATATCTGAAGTGGTTTTAGCTAACTTGACTGTCTCATATTCTTCAGTTATATATTTCCTAGTCAGGAGTGACTTTAAGTACTTTGTCCAAGCTGGTATCTCAGCCAATGCATCCAAAAAGGGTATATCAACATGAAGTTTCTTCATAGCTTCTTTAAACTTATTGAACTGAGTATCAAGCTTAGTTTGCCTTAAATGAGCAGGGAAAGGTATACGAGGCTTGTATATAGGGATATCATGTTCTGGTGTTTCAGTTTCTTCATCGAAAGGTTTCTCAGGACTTCCCTTGTCTGTCTTATCGACGGTTACTGATTCTTTTGGTTGAGACTCATGTGTTGTTGAGTCTTGGTCAATCCCAGGTTCATCCTCTTCTGTACTAACCACATGTGTCTTAATAGGAGGATCAGAATAATCTTTTCCTGACCTGGTGGTGACTGCCTTCAATTGTTCAGGATGCTTAGGATTATTCTCGGGTTGCCCAGCAAAACCCCAAGCTGGTGGCTTAATGCTAGATGTAAGTTGAGCTAGTTGAGATTCAATAGCCTTCTATTGTGCTTGCTGGTTAGCTGTCAAGATTTGTTGGTTAACTGTCATACTCTTCTATGACTGTAACATCTTCTCAATGGTTGTCAATTTGTCATCAGGTGAGAGGGGAACAACTTGTTTTCCTTGAGGCTGATTAAGATTCTGGTACTGAGAATTGTTTTGATAGTTACTGAAGATCCTATTCTGAAAGTTTCCCTTAAAATTTCCTTGATTTCCAAAATTCTGTTGTTGATTATGCTGGAATCCTGGTGGGCCTCATGGTTGATTGTTCAAACTAAATTGATGTGATTTTACTGCTCTAGAGGGATTTCCATATTGAAACCATGGATGGTTCCTATTCTGATTCGAATTGTAATAACCTTGACCAGGGATGGCATTAACAACATTAAGATTTTCCATTTGACTATTATCTCCTTGTCGACATATGTTGCTTAGGAAAACGTCGTAAAGAACATTGCATGCTAAAGTGGAATGATCAGTTCCTTTACATGCTTCACAGAATAAAGAAGCAGTCTTGATCTATTCTAGTTGTTGAGCGGGAAAACGTCCTCTTCCAATTGCAGTAAGAGATGATTCAATATGGTCTTGCTTGGCAACTAAGAGTTTTAGGGTTTCAGTGATAGACTTGTACTCGGGAGTAGCTTCAGCCATAGCCACTTTCAATACTCTCTTACCTACAGATCTACCTTAATTAGCTTGATTTTCAACTCCAAGGCTGACAACCCTCCATGCGTTGTCATAACTTTGATGCATGAAGTTTCCTCCAGATGAGGAATCTAAGAATCTCTTGATATCATCGTTCACACCCCTATAGAAAATTTCGATGAGTTGATTCTTAGGAATTCCATGGTGTGGACACTTGCGTAGAATCTCTTTGTATCTGTCCCAGGCTTCAACAAGGGTTTCTCCTGGGACTTGAGTGAAATTTGTTATTCGGCCTCTAATTTCATAGGTGAGAGATGGAGGGTAGAACTTTTCCAGAAACACATTTTGGAGTTGTTCCCAAGTTATGATGGGTATTTCACTTTGCAATGAGTTATACCAACTTATAGCTCTATCAGCAAGGGAATACTTGAAGAGACGGAGTCGAATGGCATCATCAGATATTCCATTTTGCTTTGTCATGGAACATAGATCAATAAATCTCAAAAGATGTTCCTGACTTTCCTCTCCTTGTTTTCCATAGAATGGGTTGTTTTGAAGCAATGTGATCCAATGTGCCCTAATCTCAAAATTGGCAGCATTGATGGGAGGAGGTTGTACTAGATGATGAACATTAGCAGCTTTGGGGATCAAAAACTCTCTAAGATCCTTTTGTAGTTCTGCTTCTTGTGCCGCTGCTTGTGCTGCTTGAATTTCTTCTTGAACCGCAGCTCTAGCTTCTTGCATGAATCTTTCTGTCTGTGCATTAAGGGCTTGAGCTACCCTTTGAGCTATCTCCTCCTCTTAATCGATTCTTTCTTGGTTCTCTCTATTTTGTCGGTGAAAGGTTCTGTCAATCTCCAGATCAAAGCTGGCAGCGAGTCCGGGGCTGTTCAGGCGGTGCATACACCAGTCTTGGGGGTACTTGAAATGAAGAGATCTAAAGTGAGATTAATGGAGCGGAATGAAATCCAAGTAGATGATCGATTGTATCAAAAGAAAAACAAAATCCTAGATTAGCCTTAAAAGAACTAGATCTGACTAACTGATTCTGTTATTCGGGGCAACGGTGTCAGAATTTGACGTGGGATTTTATCGCACTAACCAATTCACTCGGGGTTGAAATCCCCAAAATTTTACCAAAACCAAAGTGCAATAATACCACCCGCAAACAGACAAGTCTTATCACAGTATAGTTAAGGATCGAACCCAAAGGACAACATTTTTAAGAATTTTATCAGTCGAATCTAGTTCAAGTAAGACTAATGTTTAGAACGATTGATTGGTTTGTGTTTTATTAAACTAATTGCAAGAAAGTAAAAGCTGAATTAAAGTTGGATTTAGATTAATGATATGGAATCGTTGGGATGGTATCGAGTTTCACCACCACTGCACATGCAAACACATCTAAACACATAACATCTAGGCAAGCATCTAACTATCCAAATGGAACTGCTGTGAACCGTCCCGGAGGGATGTTTAGGCCCGCGTAAGCATCCCCTTAGGCATCAGATTTCTCATTGCCATCCAAATCATGCACTTACGGTTCCGAAGATACAACATCCAACTAAGGCTGTGGTCCTCCCTGAGGGATGTTTAGACCACAGAAGCATCACTATGGGCTAGATGGCTCGTCCCCTCATGGATCATATACTTACGACCTCAAGGAACCCCTTTCTATTTCTAGTATGGGAGTCAACCACGCTAAACAGTGAGCAAGGAGATGATTAATCTACAAGAAAACATCGACGATTAACAAAGACGATGAAAAATCCAACTAAGGATGTGGCCCTCCCTGAGGGATGTTTAGGCCACAGAAGCATCACCGTAGGCTAGATGTTTCGTCCCCTTACCGATCACACACTTACAACCTCAAGGAATCCTATTGGAAGTTCTCGTCAAGGAGTCAACTTCGTAAATTGCCATTCTACCCTACATATAGAGGTTCTCGCAACACAGGGAAGAACAAGATGAAAGCAAGCAAGTAACCAACTACAAACTTCAACGATTAACAACGAAATGAAAAGTTATATACATTGCCATGAACGTTTTACAAGAGAACATACTTGCATGGACAGCGGGGCTAGTCCCCGCATCCTAGTGAAAATGAACTACTCACTCATGATGCGAGAAACAAGAAGGATAAGAAAGAGAGAGGAATTTGTCATGAGCATGATGCAGAAGGTATTCGCAGCTCAGTGAAGATGATGCGGTCTTCTACGTCGTGGCAGAGAAGATCTGGAAGAACGAGGGATGCCAAGACAAACCAGACAGTCTTTCTCACTCCTCCTTTCTTCTCTTCTCACTCTCCTTGAGTTATACCAGGAATGACACGTGAAGCGGCAGTGTGGACGAAACTGGATCAGACCTGTGTACAGGCAACCTCTCGGCGTCCCGGAACCCGATTGCTAAAATAAGGACCATGTTGGTCTTATTTATAGGCATTGGACTGGTCATCATGTTTTTGGTGTGATTCCAGCCCAAACGATTTAGGAGATATTTTTCTTCAAACGGTTTACTAATATTTATGACCAAACGGTCTGCTTATTCATGACTAAACGGTTTGGAAATTTAGCAGCAAACGGTCTCACGATCAGGGTCCATTCGGTCTTGGTATTACTTCTCCAAATGGTTTAATTGTGCATGTGCAAACGATCTTGGATTTCAATTCGGTCCTACATGCATGTGCATCGTTCGGTCTCATGCATGTACTTATCCAATCGGTTTTGCTGTTGGCTGCTTTTCCAAACGGTTTTGCTGCATATCATTGCTCACATCAAACGGTCTTGAAGTGATCTTATCCAAACGGTCTTCATTCCTTGGTGATTAAATGGTTTAGTAGCTCATTCGATCTTCACTTCAGCAGCTCAAACAAACAGTCTTCACGCTATCAAACGGTTTGCACGTAAATGGCTTAAACAGTCTTCCTTTGATTGGCTCACATGATTTCATGCATGCATTGTCATCCAAACGGTTTTCATGCTCCAGCAGCAAATGATCTTCATGGGGGCCTCCATTCAGTCTACACTTCTTGCACAGCAAACGGTCTTGCGACCAGTTTGAGCAAATAGTCTCATTCTTTAGTAATTAGCAAATGGTCCTGCAGTCCTTCATTCGGTCTTGGCATGCATTCGGTCTTCACATGCATTTGGTCTTCACGTATATGCTCCATTCGGTTTGGCTCTTCCAAACAGTTTGGTTGTTCCGCAGCAGCAACGATCTTCATGTTCCGCTTTGCCAAATGATTCTGTCTGTTCAGCATTATCAAACGATCTTGTGAGATTAGCTCAAACGGTTTGGCTGTGCTTGCTCCATACAGTTTGGCATTGCATTATTGCATGCTTTCTCAAACGGTCTTATACGTAGCATTATTAAACCGGTCTCACTGCATTCCTCAAAACGGTCCCATGCATGCATGCATGCCTTTCCCATGCATGCATCTCTTCCAAACGGTTTGGTGTTGCATTCTCCAATCGATCTCGTACGCTAGATGATCAAACGGTTTCACAGCTGCGTCAAATGGTCTAGCATACCGGTACTCCTCAAATGGTCTCGCATACCAGTATTACTCAAACGGTCTCACAGACTGGTATTACTCAAACGGTCTCGATATTCCCAGCTCCAAACAGTTTTGAGGTGAGCATGTCCATTCGGTCTTGAGACCAAATGGATGAAACCATTTGGTCAGACCGATTGGATGACCCAAGGGTGAGTGAAGGTGGGTCCCAACTAACTGTTCAACCTCATCAAGACCTGTATCAAATCAACATAAATTCAGTTAAAATCTTGATAATCAAATCAATTAAGTAATTTGGCACATTATGATACATTTTGATATTTAATGAGTGAAGTTTGATGTGTTGGGTCAAAATGAGCCCAAGATGGTAATTGAATTCCATGATGAATATGCATTCATCAGACACCTGCACTAGGCCGCCAGACCATGGAGAGATATAGTTGTAGATTGACCCCACCTCGAGGGCAGACTGAGGGCTGTAAGACTACCCTTCGAGTAGGCATCAAATTTGGGGCCTACAGGTGGTATTAGAGCATGGTTAGAAAACCACACAAACACTTAAAACACACATAAGGTGTATTATCAAGTAGACAACTTGCTTTTATCCTTAGAAACACTATATAGGGGGATAATGTCATAGGTAATTATCTCACATAAAGAAGTTGATCTAGTCTTATGAGCCTATATACTTTTAAGTATGGCAAAGACATGTTATGTTAGAACGTTATTTGAGAAGAAAGAGAAAATGAAAATAGAAAGCTTCATTTAGAAAGTATATAAAGTAATTTTTAAGAAACACTTGATGTAACTTATGTTGGTTCTCAAATACCCTGGCTAGGTGTTTGGGCACCTAAATAAGCTGACATCAAGCTAGAGTTCTCATCTACTCTATATTTAGGTACTCTGGCCAAGTATTCAAGAATTGGATTGGAATGATTATATAATAAATTAAATTACCATGTGAATAGTAGGTTACACGATATATACAAGAATATATTAGAATCAAAATATTGTATTTTAAGAACAGAGGCATTTTTCTTAGATGGATGGTGACGCAATTTTACTGTGCGCTAAAACGCAAGTGAACGCGTCGAGTAGTACATGCCTTTGTGAGGCCTGAGTCGAACACAGGGATACTCGGAATTGTTGGAGACTCCTACTAACTATTTGCAATCAGCTAAGCCGAATAACAAATTGGGGGTTGTTGTTAAAATTAAAAGAAAATAAAAACAAAACAAAACAAACGATCGATTAAATGTTAATTTAATCAATTCAGAATGGTATCTTTAGGATTGCGATTTCACCGCGGGTTTTCATTGTATTAGATTTTATATAATGCCTCAATTTTATCTCTCTATCCGGGTAGTGGCCTGAAAATAGAATTGCCCACTGTCGTGGTGTAACTCACTACCTAGGTTTAAGTCGGTTCCACCGTTGTAGTAACCTATACCCTAAACTAGGTGCATTATGAACGATCTCTCAGTATCCACCATTAATTTTACACCACCTTGGTCAAGGGATTTGTCGACTAATGTGAATTCCGTCTCTTTTCAGCCGTTAATCCTTCTTTCAAAGTGATTAAGGGCATTAGGTTATTATTATGGTGATCAAGCATAATAATATATTGAGAAAACGAAATTATACCACGGATTTAAGAGATAAAATATGAATTACTATTATAAAATTGTCATACAATGAATTCCCGGGCTACTCCCGGTCCTAAAGATGAAGAGGATTAGCCCCGCATGTTCATCTCAAACAAGTACAAGGTAGAGATAGGGGAAATCATGTGAAAAACGTGAATTGAGAGGTGAAACCCCTGAACGGAGAAGAACCAGTTGATCCTTGGCGTAGAACACGTGCTCTCCCACCTTTCGGTGGTGAAATCCGTCTTCTGTGGTGTCTGGATCAACTGGTATGAGCTTCTGGCCTCCGTTCTCCTCTCTACTGCTCCTCGGTACTCGTGCAATGGCTTAATGAGATGCCTCTCTCGTCTGGGCGGTCGTCATTAGGTATATCACCCTCATTAGGTTGCTAATTAACCATGGTCGTCCGATTGGGATCAATCTGAATCAAACACATATCTGACGGTGTCGATACCATCGACGCGGGTCGATGGTATCGACCCAGTGTGGTAGCGGCAGCCCGTCTTTCCTTTCATCCGAGTGCCTGATGTAGTCTCGATACCATCGACGCGGGTCGATGGTATCGACTACCCTGTAGCGAAGACTTTGTCGTTTTGTGTCGCTGCAGCCTCCTTGTGTCGATGGTATTGACTTGGTGTCGATACTATCGACTGCTTCCTCACCAGCAACCTGTTGGTAGCTCGATACCATCGTCATCCCTGTCGATAGTATCGACTCTTTGTTGATACTTGCGGCTGGCAACCTGTGGTCCGGTCAATGGTATCGACTTCCTTCGATGGTATCGACGGAAGTAGATACTTGTTTTTCCTGAAATTCAAACACGAAACCACATAAATTCACACAAATAATAATATTTTGACAATTAATGCTCAAAACGATGAAATAGAGGGGATTTGACATAAAGTAGTAGCAAAGACCAAAGTGGATGAATTATGCAACATTAACCATAAAAATGACTAATAAAAGCATAGAACACATATCAAACAGGTCTATAAATGCAACTCAAAATCATCGCATCAAACTCCCCTAAGCTTGAACATTGCTCTCCCTCGAGCAACTAATCCTTAGAATAGAATTGCTAATGTCAACTGAAGAACAACACACCACAACCAACGTCCCATCTGACTCCCACCGGACATTCACATATCGGCCCTCTCTAACCACAGAATAGTAATTACCCTGAAGGCGACAATAATCATCCATAAAAGAAATTGACCTCAAAATCGATGAACACTATCACATAAGGCAGTTAACATAATAAAACTCACTGGTTCAGACTTGGTGCATCTTGTGATCTCCTAAACTACGTTGCTCGCCCTAACTACCATCTACACGGAAGCAGTTCTCCTGATATTCGTTAGTGAGGAGAAGTTCACAGTGGCCTACCAATCCGAGCAACGGGTGGATGAAAATGGGTGGCTCATGGAAGAAGTGGAAGTATTGTACAATTTCAACATGCATACAAAAAAAATGTGCTAAATGATGCAAATGCATATGAAAAATGCCCTAATGCCTAGAATTAAGTGGAATGAGTCATGCACTAACCATCCGTCTCAAAATGAGATGGATATCTAGTTAAGCTACATCATGTACTCAATTATCTTGAATTGCAGGTGATATTATATTCCTTTCTCCTTCCTATTCTAATTTCTTCTAAATAACTCTTTTTTTTTCATTATGCAGATTTTTCAGATTTTTTTTTCTTTTTCTATTTTTTTCATTTTTCAAACCCTCATATCCATAATTATAATGAATATTTTATTGGGCTTATTTTCTGCATACTCAGAAATTTGCACTATTTAGAAGGTATGGAACAATTTAATTCACCATTTGAGAAAAATTGAGATACATGATGTGCTTTATGCATGAAAATTATGAATGCAACTACATGGCATGCACCTACGGGTAATGTGCATGTATCACTATTCTAATTTTTTTCTTTCTTTTTATGCAGAACATATGGAAATAGATTCAATGCAAGTCCTATCTACATGCCATGCAATCAAGAAAGTTAAAATCGTACTTTACTTCCAATTCTTGGTGGGTTGTGAACATTAATGAGGTGGAAAGATCACAAGATTAGATGACTGAACCTTAGAAAGATATTATGTGTCCCTCCTTACTGACCTGTGTAGTAGTTAAGAGGTTTCTCTCTCTTACATCCAATTAGAGTCTCATTACCATTTGGTCAGTTTAGGCTCAAACAACCATTTCCATCCACTTTCATGAATCATTGGGAGTACAGTTGTGAAATTTTGTTTTAAAGTTGACAAAACCAATCATTTTCATGGGATATGTGCCCAAGGTTAAACAAGACAAGCTTTCCAAACACACAAAAATTTTAAATTTCCCTTGATTTTCCCATGCACAATTAATGAGATGACACAACTTTATGACATCCACGATTACACTAGATAGCATGTGGATCCTAAAAAAACTAAAATTGCAAGAAAAAAATAACAAGAACAAAAAACAATAAAGTTGAAAACTAAAAACACTAAAAGATAAAGTTGTTTCAACTACCCCCCTAAGCTTGAATTCGACTATGGCCTCATAGTCAAAAACAAACTTAAAGATTGGAACAGTGATACCGGATCACTCCTGTGGTGGTGGAGGCGGGTACTGCGGAGCCGTAGGGTCCCAAGAAGGATACTCCCCCTGGAAGCTTGGATCAAACTGGGCCCTAGGTGGAGGTTGTGGATATCCTCCAAAGTAACTATGGCTCCAATAGTGGTCGTAGAAAGGCTCCTGCTGCATCTCCATCCATTGCAACCGATCATGAATCTATTGTTGGTTGTCGAGGAGAAGACGCTCGTTCTCGAACATCGCCCTTTGGTTGTCCAGTATCCGGTTCGTAGTGTCTTGAATACCGGCATATATTGCCATATGCTGCTGCTGTGTCTGGTGGATGTCTTGCAGCATAGTATACATGCCCTGCATGGAATAGGCATCCTCGCTTGGCTGCAAGGGCTGTGGTGGTGGCGGCGTAGGCTGTGATGATGAAGATGCACCCGGATGCATCCGAGGACGCTTCCGGGGTGCCACTCGTGCTCGAAGTGGTGTAAATGCCTCCTCTTCCTCCTCAGCCTCGTCGTCATATCCGTCGTCGCCGCCATCGTTGCCGCCTTCTTCATCAGAGTCAGCGATGGCTATGATTGGCCATCAAAAGTGTTGTGCCCCCTCGATGTTGAAGACCGGATCGGGCAGCGTGCACTCCTGGTAGGCGTGGTTGACGTGGCAGTGCGCATACGCCAAACCATCTCACAGAAGAATAAGGTTAGAACGGTGCAGATGTTGCACGTTCACCTTGCTCTTTGTGGAAAGCGGGGTCATAGTAGAGAAGTTGAGCCCGAGGTAATGTGCCAACTTGGTGATGAGCCCGCCGAAGTGAATCGGGGCCTTCCTCATACTCCTCTTCACCGCCAGAACCCGCTGCAGGAAGAAAGCGCCCCAGTTGCATTCTTGGCGCGTCAGGAGATGATACAAGAAGAAAATATCCGTCTCCTGAAATTTGCTCAGCGCCAGATCGCCACGAGAAAAGAGCGTAGAACTCAACATCCGGTGCAGTATCTGGACGAATGGGTGCTCGAAATCAGCTACCGCAACATTGTGGTAGCTCACTGACTTGCCCACTGGCACCGTCACTAGCTCGGCAAAGATTTTGTTGTAATCGGTGTGGTTGTCAGGTCGCCGGTGGTCGTACTGGGAATGGTGCCAGTTATATATCGCGTTGAACTGCTGGAGGGTTATGTTGTAGTCGATGTTGGACAGCCGGAAGGACACCCGACCCTTGATCCACTCACGATCGGTGGCTACGACGTCGTTGGGCACGACGCAGACGTCCAGTGATGCCATGAACTCCGCCACCAACTCTTTGTAGGTTGGCCACTCGCCGAAAAACGGCTGGCCATCAGCATGGTACTGCAACTCATTGGGCCTCCGGCTCGTGCATTTTGCCTGCCCCTGCAGAACGTAGGCCAGGTTGGCCTCAAATACGATATTTCAGATCATCTCCCGGTCCACATATTGGGTAGGCTCAATCGTCCTCTTCAAGATCTCTTCATAGATCTTCTTCACCTCTGTGGATGGGTGGATCATGCACGGGCGTGCAACCGAAGCGGGAGGAGGTGGCACGAACTCCGTGATATCCATCTGATTCGCGCGAGAGGATGACGCTCCAGCGACGTGCACCATGGTTGCGAGAGAAAAGGGATTAGAGAAAGAGCTCGGTGAAGATTGGAGAATCAAATCTCTACTCGGTGAAGATCGTCACTCGGTGCTGCTCGTCGTCAGCTTGGACGGCTCGGGGGGTCGCTTGACACAAGAGAGGGAGATCACTCTGAAAGTGTGACGTCAAATGACGCAATCACTCTCCTTAAATAGACTTGGTCGGCGCCACTGTGGCCCGTCGATACCATCGACGCGAGTCGATGGTATCGACACGTTTCGATGCTATCTGCCCCCATCGCGAGTATCGACGGTTGTCGATGGCTGAATCTTGAATCCCGGATCGCTGACGTGTGGATACCATCGACATGGGTCGATGGTATCAACGCTGCACCCGGATCGACCGTCTTGATGTCGCGATCGCCGTTGATTTGTTTGCGCGGATCAGTAACGTGGATGGTCGATACCATCGACTCGGGTCGATGGTATCGACTTGTCTTTGTTGCAACACCTCCGCTTTGCATCTCAACCTGTAGCTGTGTCGATACCATCGACATGGCCATCGATGGTATCGACTTTCCTGAGTCAATTTTGTTTGTAAATCTCCAGAGATCTCGATCGTATCGACTGGTGTCTCGATACAATTGACTTTGCCTTCGAGACCTGCCTGTAGATAGGTCGATACCATCGACGAGGCCTTCGATGGTATCGACGCAGAGCAAAATCCGCAGTCGTCAACCTATACCTTAGTCGATACCATCTACCAGTGTGTCGATGGTATCGACTCTGCCTCAGCCTGCACAAAGAACAAATCGATCACGATATCTTTTTTACACTAAAAATTGAACTAAAACAAATCAACCTACAATTGTACATGAACTAAACTAATGTACCGATGGTTGGGTTTCCTCCCAACAAGCGCCCTTATTTAACGTCTTAGGCTAGAAGACTTTTAGGCACCTCATGCATCCAAAAGTGAAATGAGTTTGACCTCATTCACCTTCCTCTTGTCATTTTCACCAAAGTAGAGCTTCAATCTCTGTCCATTTACCAAGAACGTGGTATCACCATCACGCACTAAGATCGCGCCGTGTGGTTTGACCTCTTCTACCACGAACGGCCCACTCCACTGGGATTTGAGCTTCTCGGGATGCAACTTGAGTCGTGAATTGAACAACAAAACACTGTCTCCCTTTTTGAACGTACGCAACTAGATGTGGCGGTCGTGGATCAGCTTTGTGCGCTCCTTGTATATCCGTGTGTTCTCATATGCCGTCATCCGTAGCTCATCCAGCTCATTCAATTCAAGCATTCTCTTCCTCCTCGCTCCATCGTAACTCAAATTGAGCCTTCTAAGCGCCCAATGGGCCTTGTGCTCCAACTCTACCGGTAGGTGACAAGCCCGACCATACGCCAACCTAAAAGGCGTGGTGCCTATAGGTGTTTTGTAATCCGTCCTGTACGCCCACAATGCATCCGGTAGTAGGGCACTCCAATTCTTCCTCGTGGACGCCACCGTACGCTCCGAAATCTTCTTAATTTCGCGATTGGAGACCTCCACCTGCCCTTGGGTCTGCGGGTGATATGGGGTACCTATGTTGTGCTTGACCCCATATTTCTTCAATAATGTCGAGAACTTCTGATTCCTAAAATGCGTACCCCCATCACTGATTATCATTCGGGGTACTCCAAACCTACAGAAAATATTTTCTTTCACGAATCTGTACACTACAGTGGAATCATTAGTCCTTGTGGGTATTGCTTCCACCCACTTCGACACATAATCAACTGCTAATAAAATATATAAATTGGAGTTTGAGGACACAAAGGGTCCCATGAAATCTATGCCCCACAAATCAAATACCTCCACTTCCTAAAACACATTCAGGGGCATCTCCTGTCTCTTTGAGATATTACCTACTCGTTGGCAGGAATCACATTGCCTCACAAACTCGTAGGCATCTCAAAACAAAGTTGGCCAATAGAGGCCGCTTTCCAAAACCTTAGCTGTCGTGCGTGAGCTGGCGTGGTGTCCTCCCGTAGGTGATGCGTGGCAATGACGGAGAACGCTCTCGTACTCCACCTCAGGCACACACCTGCATAGGATACCGTCCCTACATTGCTTAAGAAGAATCGGGTCATCCCAAAAATAATACCGTAAAGAATGGAAAAATCTTTTCTTTTCTTGATATGACCAATCTTCCGGGATGATCCCGCAAGCCAAATAGTTTACAATTTCAGCAAATCAAGGATCCTTAGAGTTAATTTTCAAAATATGTTCATCCGGAAACGTCTCAGTTATGGGTATATGTAAATCTTTTTCATCCACCCTTTCTAACCTAGACAAATGATCAGCAACAACATTTTCAATCCCAGATTTATCCTTGATTTCGATGTCAAATTCTTGTAAGAGCAAAATCCACCTAATGAGTCTAGGCTTTGCGTCTTTTTTCTCCATTAAGTATTTAATTACGGCATGGTCAGTCCATACAACTACTTTAGATCCAACTAAATACTGCCGGAATTTTTCAAAAGCGAACACAACGGCGAGTAATTCTATCTCAGTAGTTGTATAATTTAATTGTGCGTCATTCAAAGTCTTTGAAGCGTGAAAAATCATGGCGGGTTTATTATCCACCGGCTGCCCCAACACAGCTCCCACCGCAAAGTCCGAAGCGTCACACATTAGTTCGAACGGTTTCGTCCAATCCGGCGTTTGAACAACCGGTGCAGAAATCAGTTTTTCCTTCAACACCTTGAACGCATGTAGACACTTGTCATTGAAATCAAAAACAGCGACTTTCTCTAAAAGCTCGGATAGAGGTTTCGCAATTTTAGAAAAATCTTTTATAAATCAACGATAGAACCCGGCGTGTCCTAAAAAACTTCTTACCCCTTTAACAGAATTTGGTGGGGGCAACTTGGAAATGACTTCAATTTTTACCGGATCTACCTCTAAACCTTTGCTAGACACCTTGTGTCCTAGCACTATCCCCTCAGTCACCATCATGTGACATTTCTCCCAGTTGAGGACCAAATGTGTGTCCTTGCAACGCTGTAAAACTTTGTCCAGATTATAGAGACATTCATCAAACGATGCACCATACACCGAAAAGTCATCCATAAAAACCTCGAGACAGCGCTCGACCATGTCAGAAAATATGGCGAGCATACAACGCTAAAACGTCGCAGGTGCATTGCATAAACCAAACGGCATTCGGCGGTACGCGAAAGTCCCATAGGGACAAGTGAAAGTAGATTTCTCTTGATCTAAAGGATCAATCGAGATCTGGTTCTACCCCGAGTACCCATCTAGAAAATAGAAGTGCGACCGGCCGGCAAGACACTCTAGAATTTGATCAATGAAAGGTAAAGGAAAGTGATCCTTTAGCGTGGCGGCATTCAAACGACGGTAATCAATAGAAACTCGCCACCCGGTTACCAATCGGGTGGTGACAGGTTCATTCAATATATTTTGGGTGACAGTAATGCCCCCCTTCTTAGGGACTACCTGTGTGGGACTCACCCATGTCGAGTCTGATATTGCGTAAATGATACCTGCAGCAAGAAGTTTAATAACCTCCTTCTTCACAACCTCCATCATGCTTGGATTGAGACGTCGTTGAGGTTGAATCACGGGCTTGGCTCCCTCCTCAAGCCGAATCTTGTGCTGACACAATGTAGGGGAAATCCCCTTGATATCTGCAACGGACCACCCAAAAGCTCCTCGATGGTTCTTCAGCACTATCAACAATTGTTCCTCCTCATCCGCACTCAAATACGCAGAAATGATCACAGGTAACTTGTCTTCCTCGGCTAGAAAGACATATTTGAGATGTGGTGGCAGTGGCTTTAATTCTAACTCCGGCGGGCTGATCAGAGATGATTGAAGCGGCAGGGGAAGTTCACCTAAATATTCATAATGCCTCGCATAGAAGCATGGAAGCATCTGAAGCATTTTGGCGCACTCCTTGAGTGAATTGCTCCACATCCAATCATGTGTAATATTTACCAAACAAGCCTCCAGTGGTAATTCCGGGTATGCATCAGAAACAGAAATAGCAATTACATCATCCTCCGTAGAAGGCGGAATGTCCTCATTCTCATCATTAGGGAACCCCACAGCTTTGCACAGAGAAACTACTTTGGTTTGCTCCATGATATCCACAGCCAAAGTTCCTATTACAACCCCAATTTTGGGTTCATTTGTTGAGAAATATAATTTCTCATATTAAAGTTTTTTTTGGAACAAATAAATGATATAATCTATTTTGAATAAATGGATTTTGTTTACAATAGCCTTGTTGTTTGATTTGTGGGATTTATTGGCTATTGGGCCCAATAACAAGGATATTCAATTAATTAATGAATAACTGAGAATTTGAGATAAGAAAGGTGTGGAAACCTCTAGAAGGCAAATCCAAAGAGGATTTCGTGCCTCTTAGATTCCTTGGGTTTTAAGGAGTCCAAAGTTGCAAAGAAAAGGCAATAAGAAAAGAAAATATCAATTAAGTATTTCCTTGTTAATAAAGAAATTGAAAACATTGATGAAATGTGGAAAATATGTGAAAAAGGTATAATTGGGTAATCCTTAGTGGAATTTCGTATTCCAAGGATTCTTAATGATAAAAGGAATACCAATGAGGAAAATAAAAGAAAAATAAGGAGAAATCCTCAGAAAGAAATATTTTAATAAGAAATAAACATGATAATGCAAAATAATGCATATATGTGCAATAAGAAGGATAATGAGTACTCCAATAAAATGAATTTCGAAATAATAGAGTGCCTTGGGATCCAAGGAATCCCAATAACGAGGAAGGAAAGAGAAAATACTAAATTTACAAAATATGAAGATAATGTGATATATTATTAATGAATTTTGTGTTGATTTTCGAAAGATGGTATTTTCTATTAAAAGGGAAACATGATTTCGTGGCCAATAGATTAAAAGGCAAGTAAAGAGAGAGTGGGAGAAATAATTCTTACTTTTCAAAATATCCATGAGAAATAGGAAATATCAAGAAGAGAGGAATAATGTGGTTGCTTCTAAATCAAGGAAAGTAGGTTTCCTTTTGAGTTTAGGACTTGAAACCTCGTAGAGGCACGTCTCAGGGCTTCATGCTCTCCCCTATATATGGGGTTGAGTCTTGGATCGAAGTGAGAGAGAGAGAGAGTATCCCACGTTCTTCTTCTCCTTCTTCTAGTTTCTTACATGTAAAACCCTAATCATGGGAGTTAGTACAACCTAGAGAGATATGGAGCTTTAGGTAGGAGCTTGATGGGGGCAAGATGATCCCGAGCCCTTGGAAAAGAAGATCGACCATCGTCCCCTAGGTCTGGCACCTGCGCAGCGCCGTCGGAGGTCTGTAGGTCAGCCATGGCGGCGGACCTGTTGGGGACATTTCCGGCCAACCTGTTGCGTACCAGGAGCAGCTTTGGGTGCGAGGGAGTATGGCGGAGTCAGTACGGTCGTCGTAGAGGGCGATCAAAGTCCGAAGAGCAGGAGAAAAGTCGGCGCCAAGCTGCAGATCGCGGCTAGGGCGGCGCGGCTCCTGCTGCGAAAGGTTGAAGAAGGCCAAAGAGGCCTTTGACCGAAATGACCCTCGGCGGGCTATAGAAGGAGAAACTTACACGGGGTTAAACCCGTCTTTGCGTTATAATCTGAAGGCGAGCCGCGACGTTGCATGGGCCTGAACACGTGGCGACCTCCCATTCGCTGAAAGTAAGTGAATTTTGATAAATTCATAATAATTAATCGGTAGGTCAGATGAGGACATGTTATACATGAAAGTTGCTCAGAAAATCGAGAGGAATCTAAATAAAATATAGTTGAAGCCTAATTCTGCTTTCAATTCGAAAAGTAGTATAAGTTATTAACTTTAATGTAATGATGATTAAGAAACCCTATTTTGATGTGTTTAATGTAATTAGGAGGATTTAATTGATGACTAAAGTTGATATTAGCATGTTAATGATAAAAAGGAACATTAAGAATAAAAAGGATGAACTTTGCACATAATTCAGTTAATTTAGAGTTTATGTGCATAAATAGGCTTTAATGGGCCTTGAAACCCTAATGTGGACTAAATCGACTATTAATGGCTTTAATTGATTGATTTCATGATTAAAGTTGGGATATGCTTAATCTAAGATAATTCGATCATTAAGTTCTTAAATTGTGAGAATTAAAGTCCCTAACTTGAGGAAACATAACCTTAATGTAGTAATTAGGGTTTTCGCATGAATAAAGAATAGAATTAATGGTAAATCAGGTTCATATGTGATTTGAACCATAATGAGCTATGAATTGATGATAAATACATATAATTATATTGTCATGGATTAAAAGGATAAAAATAGAAGCTTTAATAAAAGAGAGGCTTCATGAACCTAATTAATGGGTGATTATGCTTTTAATCCAGAATTGAGGAATAGATGTGGAAATAATTAGGGTTTGTGATCAGTTGTGTTAAATTAGGGTTTAAAATAATAAAAGATGAAGGGAAACCCTAATTGCAATGGAAACCCTAAAAGTGGACTAGAAACCCTAAGAAGCGAGCTAGATTTAATAGATCTTAATGACACGAGTAATAAAAGGAAATTGTATATTTGTTTCAGGATCTTATTGAGAGCTTGCTTGCCTATTGTTGATTGGACTATTCTGTCTAAAATCTGCATGTACAGGTATGTGGTTATGCTTATGACTACCCGAATTAGTTTTCCGGGATTTTATCGATGTTTCCATCGTGGCTTGAATTAAACTGTTGGATGTATTTAATTCATGCAAAGTATAATGTGAATATGACTATTCATGCAAAGTATAATGTGAATATGACTATCACATAAGAAATATGCCTACTAGCTCAGATCCTAGTCCCCTCTGTAGCTTTATAGATTGACCTAGTAAATGGCTACCAATAAGGGTAGGTCCATCAGGTCATTACATGACTTAGTAAATGGCTACCATTGGGGTAGGTCCATCAAGTCATCACGAGTCAGGGATTGGTCTACCTTTGGGTAGGACCATGCGACTCCATAACCCTAGGTATTGGCTACCTGTGTGGTAGGGCCATGGGGGTAAGGATCTACCACATGAGAGAGGTGGTATCCATGTCCACTGCAGGGACGTTACAGAGAAAGGGGATAGGCAAGGATTGAGTAGTATTGCTTAAAACATAATTTTGGTTGTTAAATGATATTTGGTTGATTACATTGTTAACATAGTTGCACAATTATTGTTTCCCCCACATACCAGCTTCGGCTGACCGACGTTTTGTTTGTCGGCATTTTAGGTACAAATGAAAAGAACAAACAGTAAAGCGACATATGTGGAATTAAATGAGAGATAACATGCACATGAGGATTAGTTAGATTAACATCTTCATGGATAGAAGTTTAGAAATCCCAGTTTTTCCAAGCTAAGAAAAGTTTTATTTTATACTCATTTTCAGTTTAGTTGGTAAAGTTTATTAATTATTACTGATTATTTGTCGAACCTTTGATCCTGTTAATTGGATAACGGCACCGAACTTTTGGTCTCCCTTAATTGGGGGTTACCGGGAGGCGGGGCGTTACAATTGGTATCAGAGCATAGGTTCCTCAATTAATCTTTAATAATTATTAAATTTTACAAATTCTGTAGAAACCAAGGGAGTTATTAGAGGATTGTCCGAAAGACTGAGGTGTCTAGAAAAGGATCACGACCGGGGGCTGGCTATATTTTCCTCCGCACCGCTAGTCGGAATATGAGGACTCCCGGATCTGTGTGACTGCCTGGCCAAAGTCTTAGGGTATGACTCGAAATAAGATACCTTTAGGACTCTCTCATCTTGTTCATCCCTTCTCAACTCAAATTCTGTTAAGGACCTTAAGGATTAGGGTTTTCTCTCTTTTCCTCACCCTCTTGAGGTATGGGTAAGGTTGATTAGGATTAAGGAATCCTCCACCAAATTAATAAAAAAAAGCATGTAAATAAGATGTCATGGACATAAGCTTAATAGAGTAAGCGTAAAAGAATAGATACATGCTTAGGTCGTATGACACGAGTTGTCATTGCCCTCAGGAGAGACTTGAGGATATACCTCCTTGGCAGGAGGATGAGTAGAGAGAGTTAGTCTTGGAGGTAGAGACCTCCATCAAAAGTAGAAACCTAGCACCATCCTTTGAGGATGATGTTAACCCTAACCCTAAGTGAAGGTTAGAGATAGAGACGGCATGGTGAGTTAGATGGCATGGTTGACCGAGTGTTTGGTTGGACATGCCTTTGGAATGCCATAAGAGGGTAGATGACCTAGTACCTTTGGCGACCCAACCCTGAAGAGGGTCATGCATGCCATAGCAAAGGATAGCTCCTTCGTGGATGAGGTTAGAGGAGAACCTATAGTTACCCTATGGGCTTAGGCAAGTGGGGTATAGCTTGTTGAAACCCTAGTTAAGAGATCTTTATGGATGGCTTATGAAATAAGCATAAAGGGTTATGAATGATCTGGAGCAAACATAAGTTTGAAGCATAGGTTTTCCCCATGTGGAGGCATGCTAGTGAAGCTTGATCCTGGATGGAGAAAGGACCTCTAGTAGTATGGCTGGATGTGGAGTTAGCTTTAGAGAGAGAAAGAAGGACTCAAGCAAGAGGATTGGAAGCTTAGGTTCCGAGACATAGGGAACAGTGGATAATTGAGGATGATGCGACCTAAGTGGATGATAGTGGTTTCCTTATGTTTGACCCCTGAAGGCTGATGATGTCTTGGTTGCCTTTAGAGGAACCAAACCTTAGAGGGAGGATGACACTTCTGGTACCTATGGTTTAAGTGAGTACCTACTGGATGAGATAAAGAGTGCTTTAGACCATGAGGAGGTTTAAGTAACCAGTTGTGAAGCTTTATACCTAGTTGGTTGTCCTGGAAGAGGACTCGACCCTGAGGTGTTGCTCGAGTAGAAGGATCAGGGAAGTACATGACATATCTTGAACATGCTTGATTCATGGTTAAGAGTTTGAACATGCAGTTGGATACCCAAAAGTGAACATAGGGTTCCTAGGCCTAAGAGGGGAAGCAGTGTATCCAATGCTCAGGGTGAGATTTGAGTCTCCATAGTTCGAGCATGGTACTCTTAAGGAGTAGAGGTAAAGGAAACCCCTTAAGCTAAGGGAATGTTTAAGGAACCCCTCACCATGAAGTTGGTCTAATGTTGAGGAAGATAACGAGGGTGACCTAGCATGGTTTAGTAGGTACGCTTGTTCCTTAGTAGTTGATGGATTAAGCATGCTCATGTGGAGGTAAACCCTAAGGACGGTTGTGACCTCGTCGCCAAGAGTTGTAGTTCCTCCCATCCTGGGAGAGGGACCCTTTTGTAGGGTGTATACCAGTTTGGTGGGTTCTAGGGTGACCTAAGGAGGTCTCATAGGATCTTGAGAAGCTAAGTGAAGAGTACATGGTATGATAATGAACCTATAGACCCATAGATAGCCATCTCTAAAGTGCATATGGACGTGTTACCATGGAGGTAACCGGTATGGGGCCTGACCAAGGTAGGAAGGTTGCCATGACCCCTATGAAGGGATGGAAGACAGTCATGAATGCAGAAAGAGAGATGATGAAGACTTGGGTAAGGTTCTAAGTTGAACATGTACTATGTTAGAATCCTAAGTCTATCCAAGGGTCAGGTAGGGATAAGACCGATGGAAGAAGGAGTCGCCTAATTCCCTAGTTGCACATGACCATGGGGTCGGGAGGTAACAACTATCATTGTCTGAGGGCCATGGGTTAGGAGATTGATCACCTTCGTGAACTCATGGGACCCAAAGGGCAGATGAGTAGGGCACTCTCTGATGCATAAGGGAAAAGGGATGACCCCAAAAGTGCCGGCTCCCTATAGACCTAGAGGAGATGACCTAGGATTATGCTTGGACCAAGTAAGTCCGAGACCAGTTTCCATGGAAGTAATTTTGATATCATGATGTTTGTGATATAGAGACATAAGCTGCATGTTTCAACTTGGATTTGAAAGTGTACGGGCAAGGTGGGTTGTACCATCTCTACTCTTGGAACAGGAAGAACTCTGTATTTGGACTGCAGCCAAATGCTTATTTCTTCTTGTTATGGGAGTGAAAGATAGGACAATACACATGCCTTACACCAAGGATAAAGATGATGGAAGTTGGAACGTTGCTACAAGGTATGAGGATAGAGATTATAACATACCTTTGTGGAGGGAATAATACATGGATGGTTTACAAACACTAAGAGTATTAGGGAGATCATCTTGTGAGGACGTTTTATCTTGAACTAAGTGGATTTTTCTTTTCCAAGTGGAACAAGGTTGAGTTTGATCACCATTAGGATGAACTCAGAGTTTCCTGGTGAATACAAGCTTAGGGTTTGAGATGAGATGATCATACATGGAGGTGTATGTTACCTAACACCTAAGAAGTGGTAATGAATGCTCTGGTGGAGATGTAGTGCCTAGTTTAGCTGGAAGCTAGAAGAATTTGCGGTTGTTCGAATAACCCTATGTTTGGAAAGAGGATGTGTTTTGGCTAACACACAGAGGTAACAAGATATGTTGAACAAGTTAATGTTTGTTTGGTTAGCCAGTTTAGTCCTTGATGTAGTAGAAGGATGGTGATAGAACCTCAGATACACTTCTTTGGATAGGAAGGTAATAAAACCCTTTTGAGAGTGGTTTAGGGTTTCTGAGGTATCAAGCTTGAGGAATCATAATGATACAAGAGGACATGATATACCTTGGTACTACAAAGATAGTAAGTGATGGTAGCATTCTGGATGCTTAAGTCCAAGTTGCATGTAGCAGGTGGCCATGCGAGCCAGGAGGTGAAGGACGAACACCATTAACCCAGTGCATGGATATGAAGTATAAAGTTTTCCCGAGGGGGAATGGGAGTTCATCATTATGAAGGTTGTGAGTTTCTCCTAGACCAAGAAGGTCAAGATAAAATATGGGTTATGGTAGATCGCCTTACCTAGATGACATGAGAAAGGAAGAGTTTTGTCAAAGGACAGATCTGGTTGAACTACATATGAAAAGAGATGGTTCAACTACACCATGATGTGAATTCAAAGGTTCTTGATGTGATCTAAAAGTTCACTTCCACGAGGTGGAAGTAGATACATGAAGAGCTCAGTGTTTGTACAGTTTATCACCCCATACTAATGGACAGTATGATCCGGACTAGAGGGTCTGATGAGAGCATGTGTGATCATTTAGGGTGATACATAGAGACAGTTCTTAAGATGTGATGTTAACCACCATAGCCTTTATCGGGATGTAAGAAGGAGGTTGTGTCGGTCACCGCTTCATTAAGATGATGTTGGTGAAGGAGGCCTCGTGAAGGTCATAAAAGAACCACAGTGTGTGCAGATGAAGTTGCTTGATCGTGCAATGGCTGAGAGAGAGCCCAAGGGTGACATGCGTCACAAGCTGATGCAAAGCGGACTGACATGCAGTTCACTGTGGGAGAATATGTGATGTGAAAATCCGACCCCTCTGAGCTACGGCTGAGAAAGCTGAGTCCCCGATATATGGGTCCATTTGAGACGGATTGGTGGAAATGGTTGTGTTTAGCTTTACCCCTCAGGATAACATGATGTATAATGTGTTGCATGGGTCCGATCTAGAGCACTATGTGAGGCACCCAAGCCATGTGTTGAGCCTTGAACCTATTCAGCTTTTGAGAGGCTGAAATGTCCTGAGTCACCTATGAGGGTACGATATACCAAGGTAAGAAAGAACTCAGATGGAAGAATATGAGATGGTGAAGGTTCTTGGAAAGCACCATGGAAAGAGTGAAGCCACATGGGAGCCATGATGGACATATGAAAGGCTTATCCTGTTTGTTTGCTTGCTTGATGGCATTTTGAGGACAAAATTCCTATAAGAGGGGAAGGATGTTACAACCCCAATTTTGGGTTCATTTGCTGAGAAATATAATTTCTCATATTAAAGTTTTTTTTGGAACGAATAAATGATATAATCTATTTTGAATAAATGGATTTTGTTTACAATAGCCTTGTTGTTTGATTTGTGGGCTTTATTGGCTATTGGGCCCAATAACAACGATATTCAATTAATTAATGAATAACTGAGAATTTGAGATAAGAAAGGTGTGGAAACCTCTAGAAGGCAAATCCAAAGAGGATTTCGTGCCTCTTAGATTCCTTGGGTTTTAAGGAGTCCAAAGTTGCAAAGAAAAGGCAATAAGAAAAGAAAATATCAATTAAGTATTTCCTTGTTAATAAAGAAATTGAAAACATTGATGAAATGTGGAAAATATGTGAAAAAGGTATACTTGGGTAATCCTTAGTGGAATTTCGTATTCCAAGGATTCTTAATGATAAAAGGAATACCAATGAGGAAAATAAAAGAAAAATAAGGAGAAATCCTCAGAAAGAAATATTTTAATAAGAAATAAACATGATAATGCAAAATAATGCATATAGGTGCAATAAGAAGGATAATGAGTACTCCAATAAAATGAATTTCGAAATAATAGAGTGCCTTGGGATCCAAGGAATCCCAATAATGAGGAAGGAAAGAGAAAATACTAAATTTACAAAATATGAAGATAATGTGATATATTATTAATGAATTTTGTGTTGATTTTCGAAAGATGGTATTTTCTATTAAAAGGGAAACATGATTTCGTGGCCAATAGATTAAAAGGCAAGTAAAGAGAGAGTGGGAGAAATAATTCTTACTTTTCAAAATATCCATGAGAAATAGGAAATATCAAGAAGAGAGGAATAATGTGGTTGCTTCTAAATCAAGGAAAGTAGGTTTCCTTTTGAGTTTAGGACTTGAAACCTCATAGAGGCACGTCTCAGGGCTTCGTGCTCTCCCCTATATATGGGGTTGAGTCTTGGATCGAAGGGAGAGAGAGAGTATCCCACGTTCTTCTTCTCCTTCTTCTAGTTTCTTACATGTAAAACCCTAATCATGGGAGTTTGTACAACCTAAAGAGATATGGAGCTTTAGGTAGGAGCTTGATGGGGGCAAGATGATCCCGAGCCTTTGGAAAAGAAGATCGACCATCGTCCCCTAGGTCTGGCACCTGCACAACGCCGTCGGAGGTCTGCAGGTCAGCCATGGCGGCAGACCTGTTGGGGACATTTCCGGCCAACCTGCTGCATACCAGGAGCAGCTTTGGGTGCGAGGGAGTATGGCGGAGTCAGTACGGTCGTCGTCGAGGGTGATCGAAGTCCGAAGAGCAGGAGAAAAGCCGGCGCCAAGCTGCAGATCGCGGCTAGGGCGGCGCGGCTCCTGCTGCGAAAGGTTGAAGAAGGCCAAAGAGGCCTTTGACAGAAATGCCCCTCGGCGGGCTATAGAAGGAGCAACTTACACGGGGTTAAACCCATCTTTGCGTTATAATCTGAAGGCGAGCCGCGACGTTGCATGGGCCTGAACACGTGGCGACCTCCCATTCGCTGAAAGTAAGTGAATTTTGATAAATTCATAATAATTAATCGGCAGGTCAAATGAGGACATGTTATACATGAAAGTTGCTCAGAAAATTGAGAGGAATCTAAATAAAATATAGTTGAAGCCTAATTCTACTTTCAATTTGAAAAGTAGTATAAGTTATTAACTTTAATGTAATGATGATTAAGAAACCCTATTTTGATGTGTTTAATGTAATTAGGAGGGTTTAATTGATGACTAAAGTTGATATTAGCCTGTTAATGATAAAAAGGAACATTAAGAATAAAAAGGATGAACTTTGCACATAATTCAGTTAATTTAGAGTTTATGTGCATAAATAGGCTTTAATGGGCCTTGAAACCCTAATGTGTACTAAATCGACTATTAATGGCTTTAATTGATTGATTTCATGATTAAAGTTGGGATATGCTTAATCTAAGCTAATTCGATCATTAAGTTCTTAAATTGTGAGAATTAAAGTCCCTAACTTGAGCAAAGATAACCTTAATGTAGTAATTAGGGTTTTCTCATGAATAAAGAATAGAATTAATGGTAAATCAGGTTCATATGTGATTTGAACCATAATGAGCTATGAATTGATGATAAATATGTATAATGATATTGTCATGGATTAAAAGGATAAAAATAGAAAATTTAATAAAAGAGAGGCTTCATGAACTTAATTAATGGGTGATTATGCTTTTAATCCAGAATTGAGGAATAGATGTGGAAATAATTAGGGTTTGTGATCAGTTGTAATAAATTAGGGTTTAAAATAATAAAAGATGAAGGGAAACCCTAATTGCAATGGAAACCCTAAAAGTGGACTAGAAACCGTAAGAAGCGAGCTAGATTTAATAGATCTTAATGACACGAGTATTAAAAGGAAATTGTATATTTGTTTCAGGATCTTATTGAGTGCTTGCTTGCCTATTGTTGATTCGACTATTCTGTCTCAAATCTGCATGTACAGGTATGTGGTTACGCTTATGACTACCCGAATTAGTTTTCTGGGATTTTATCGATGTTTCCATCATGGCTTGAATTAAACTGTTGGATGTATTTAATTCATGCAAAGTATAATGTGAATATGACTATCACATAAGAAATATGCCTACTAGCTCAGATCCTAGTCCCCTCTGTAGCTTTATAGTTGACCTAGTAAATGGCTACCAATGACGGTAGGTCCATCAGGTCATTACATGACTTAGTAAATGGCTACCATTGGGGTAGGTCCATCAAGTCATCATGAGTCAGGGATTGGTCTACCTTTGGGTAGGACCATGCGACTCCATAACCCTAGGTATTGGCTACCTGTGTGGTAGGGCCATGGGGGTAAGGATCTACCATATGAGAGAGGTGGTATCCATGTCCACTGCAGGGACATTACAGAGAAAGGGGATAGGCAAGGATTGAGTAGTATTGCTTAAAACGTAATTTTGGTTGTTAAATGATATTTGGTTGATTACATTGTTAACATAATTGCACAATTATTATTTCCCCCACATACCAGCTTCGGCTGACCGACGTTTTGTTTGTCGGCGTTTTAGGTACAAATGAAAAGAAAAAATAGTAAAGCGACATATGTGGAATTAAATGAGAGATAACATGCACAGGAGGATTAGTTAGATTAACATCTTCATGGATAGAAGTTTAGAAATCCCAGTTTTTCCAAGGTAAGAAAAGTTTTATTTTATACTCATTTTCAGTTTAGTTGGTAAAGTTTATTAATTATTACTGATTATTTGTCGAACCTTTGATCCTGTTAATTGGATAACGGCACCAAACTTTCGGTCTCCCTTAATTGGGGTTACCGGGAGGCGGGGTCGTTACAGTTCCATTGTCTACCTTGCCCATCACATGAGCCATGTCCAGAAATGGCTTCCCAAGACAGAGTGAAATATTACAATCCAGATGTTTTACCATATTGAATTGTTCCTTTGCTGTAGATGACACAGTACTAGAAGGCATGACCATCTCAAAGCGGTCATCGGTTATGCCCAAGGTCAAGCAACCTCTCCCCATCTCTAAGATCATGTCGGCTGTAGCTTAGAAAGGGCGTCCAAGTAACAGCTCATTGCCATGTTAATCCTGCATCTCCATGACTACAAAATCTGCCGGAAAGACAAACCTATCCACTTTTACTAACACATCTTCAAAAATTTCATAAGGCTTAACCACAGAGTTATCCGCCAATTAAATCGTCATATTGCTTGGTCGTGACTCCTTCAATCCCAACTTTTTGAATGTAGAAAGGGGCATCAAATTGATGCTTGCCCCTGAGTCACATAACGCTTCACCGAATTTAACCTTCCCAATATAACAAGAAATGTTAAAGCACCCTGGATCTTGCCTCTTTGGCGGCAAAGTGCCCATGATGAAGGCACTCACTTGCTCCTTTAGCACGACAACCTCTGTATCGGAATTTTCCTCTTCTTCGTAATAACGTCCTTTAGAAATTTCCCGTAAGACGAAATTTTCTCAATGGCTTCCAATAGTGGTATATTGACCGAAAGCTTCCGGAAACTTTCTAAGAACTTCTTAAATTGCGCATCTACTTTCCTTGCCTTAGCACTATTTGGATACGGGACCGGAACAGCTTGTGCCCTTTGATGAGGTGGCACATAAGGTGTCTTTCTCTGAGGTTCCTCCTCTACAACCTGTTCTTCAGTATCATCCACGGTTGTGTCCTCAACCTGCCCTGTGACTGGTGCAGGCTGCTCCTTATTGGTTTCACCTCCTGCTTCAGCTTGTGGTGTGCTTGTCTCCTCGGCCCTCGGATTTAACAATTTCTTGCCGCTTCTTAGCAAGATGGCCTTTGCCTGCTGGTTTCCCCCTGGAACATTGGTATTCCCCGAAAAACTTGGATGTGCCGGTTTCTTCAAACTGGCAATCTCTGCTGCCATCTGTGTCATAGATGTCTCAATGGTCCTCATTTGAGCCCCATGGCTCTGCAATGTTTGCCTGAATTGATTCATGTACTCTCCTTTCTGCTTGATTTGCTGGCCAAATGTATTCATTAGCTCTTGATTTTGCTTTATAACCTGATTGAGCAGCTCCATGCTCTTATCTTCTGCGACTGGCGAAGGTTTGGCATCCGGATCCTGCAGAAAATTGTTTGGATCCTTCCACGAGAACGTCTTGTCTTTTCTCCATGAATAATCATTGTTCCTATAACCTTGTTGTTGTCTCATGTATTTGACTTGAGCCTCATCCTCAGACTCATTATCCTCCTTTTCCAGTAGCTTCTTAGCAAGAAGATCCATCTTCTCATTCAGCTCTTTCATTGCCTTGGACTCACCTGCTACTCGAACTTGCTCTACCGGGCCTCTTTCTCTCTCACCCCATGACTGCTTTCTAACCATATTCTTTAGTATCTCCCAGCATCTGGTGTCCGTATTGTTCAGAAAGAATCCTGACCCAGCTGAATCCAGATTACTCCTATCGTGCTCGGAGAGAGCAAAATAGAAGATCTTCACCTGCGTCTCTTTATCCAGCCCGTGATGCGGGCACCTCCTCAGCATGACCTGAAATCACTCCCAGGTCCCAGAATATGTCTCACCGACCTGTTGGGTAAAATTATGAATCTTCCGGATCATGTCGTTAGTCTTCTCAGGAGGGAAGAACCTCTCAAAGAAGACCTCCACCATATGGTTCTAGGACTCCACAAACTCATCATCTAAATTATGTAACCATTCTCGTGCCGCTCCCGCCAATGAACACGGGAAAAGCTTGAGATATAGTGCCTCCTGTGGAAACCTGTCAATTTTAACCATGTCACAGTTCTCAAAAAACTGGCTGATGTGCGCGACGGGATCCTCATTCTTAAGCCCATGAAAAGCATTCGACTTCACTAGATTTATCAAAGCCGGATCAATCTTGTATGTAGGTATGTTGATTGCCTGCTTCTTTATAGGCCCTTTTGAAGCTGATGAGGACGAAGCCTTAATCTTCTCCCATATAGTCTGTGGCTCGGCCATCTCTTCCTGTTCAAGTTTGGAATCTACCTCTTCTTGTTGCTCTTGCTCGTGATAATCCTCGTCCTCAGGTCCCGGCAGCAGAACCTCGGGTGCGGGATTCGCGTAGTCAGTACTACGCGTCTGCACCATGCAACGTACCTGAAATAGGAAAATTTGAGTTCAGTACAGTGCTTTGACGAGTATAAAAATTAACGAACAATAAAAAGAAAATATTTGAAGTTATTTTAAAATAAAAAAAATGTGGCCTAGAGTGGCCGCTTGTAGCACTCAAAGTGCCAACAATTCGCCGTATCCCCGGCAACGGCGCCAAAAACTTGACGCAATTTTACTGTGCGCTAAAACGCAAGTGAACGCGTCGAGTAGTACAGGCCTTTGTGAGGCCCGAGTCGAACACAAGGATACTCGGAATTGTTGGAGACTCCTACTAACTATTTGCGATCAGCTAAGCCGAATAACAAATTGAGGGTTGTTGTTAAAATTAAAAGAAAATAAAAACAAAATAAAACAAATGATCGATTAAATGTTAATTTAATCAATTCAAAATGGTATCTTTAGGATTGCGGTTTCACCGCGGGTTTTCATTGTATTAGATTTTATATAATGCCTCAATTTTATCTCTCTATCCGGGTAGTGGCCTGAAAAATAGAATTGCCCACTGTCGTGGTGCAACTCACTACCTAGGTTTAAGTCGGTTCCACCGTCGTAGTAACCTATACCCTAAACTAGGTGCATTATGAACGATCTCTCAGTATCCACCATTAATTTTACACCACCTTGGTCAAGGGATTTGTCGATTAATGTGAATTCCGTCTCTTTTCAGCCGTTAATCCTTCTTTCAAAGGGATTAAGTGCATTAGGTTATTATTATGGTGATCAAGCATAACAATATATTGAGAAAACGAAATTATACCACAGATTTAAGAGATAAAATATGAATTACTATTATAAAATTGTCATACAATGAATTCTCGGGCTACTCCCGGTCCTAAAGACGAAGGGGATTAGCCCCGCATGTTCATCTCAAATAAATACAAGGTAGAGATAGGGGAAATCATGTGAAAAACATGAATTGAGAGGTGAAACCCCTGAACAGAGAAGAACCGGTTGATCCTTGGCGTAGAACACGTGCTCTCCCGCCTTTCGGTGGTGAAATCCGTCTTCTGCGGTGTCCGGATCAACTGGTATGAGCTTCTGGCCTCCGTTCTCCTCTCTACTGCTCCTCGGTACTCGTACAATGGCTTAATGAGATGCCTCTCTTGTCTGGGCGGCCGTCATTAGGTATATCACCCTCATTAGGTTGTTAATTAACCACGGCCGTCCGATTGGGATCAATCTGAATCAAACGCATATCTGACGATGTCGATACCATCGACGCGGGTCGATGGTATTGACCCAGTGTGGTAGCGGCAGCCCTTCTTTCCTTTCGTCTGAGTGCCTGATGTCTCGATACCATCGACGCGGGTCGATGGTATCGACTACCCTGTAGCGACGGCTTTCTCATTTTGTATCGTTGCAGCCTCCTTGTGTCGATGGTATCGACTTGGTGTCGATACTATCGACTGCTTCCTCGCCAGCAACCTGTTGGTAGCTCGATACCATCGACATCCCTGTCGATAGTATCGACTCTTTGTTGATACTTGCAGCTGGCAACCTGTAGTCTGGTCGATGGTATCGACTTCCGTCGATGGTATCGACGGAAGAAGATACTTGTTTTTCCTGAAATTCAAACACGAAACCACATAAATTCACACAAATAATAATATTTTGACAATTAATGCTCAAAACGATGAAATAGAGGGGATTTGACATAAAGTAGTAGCAAAGACCAAAGTGGATGAATTATTCAACATTAACCATAAAAATGACTAATAAAAGCATAAAACACATATCAAACAGGTCTATAAATGCGACTCAAAATCATCGCATCAGATGGTTTTCTTCTTTGATACATTTACAAAAAAATATCTTCACACATTTTTGTGTGAAGTAGCTCAAGGAAGTATCTATATTAAAGGTAAGTGAATAACTTCATCCTTTTCTAATAAAGTAAACAAACAAGAGTTAATAGATCAAAAGGAGAAACATAAGATGAATCATGTTCTCACTATTATAAACATATATAACATATATTCTTCAACTTGAAAAAAAAATATAAAATTGATAAAGATATAAATATCATGAGTGTCGGACTGGTATAGTAAGAATATGAAAAAAAATTCTTATAAGTCAATTTCTGTCAAAAATGGTTTGTTTCCTTTAACAAATTTGATTTCCTTCCATTTTCATTTATCATATTTATCAATAGTATACGTTGAATGAGTTCTAACAAAGCAAAAAAAATCTCTTTGGGCAAATAATTTTCTCATGTGGTAGGTTCAATGAAGATAATACTTCATGATAAATAGATTCAGAAAGTATATATAAAAGAAAAGGTGTGCTGGTACTTTCTAAAAGAAATGATAAGAAAAGATAATTTCTAGAAAAAAAAAGATGACCCATGTTTCCACTATTATAAACATATGTAACAAGTAATGTTTAAAGTATAGGGAAAATGCATAACATAGATATCATGTGCAAACAAGTGGTGAGCAACTATACAATGGATATAAAAATCTAAAAAGAAAAATTGTTCATATGTGACAAGAATAAGATATTTCATAAGATCCTAATGGTTTATTGGATTTACCAAAATTAGATTTATTCCATTTTTTTATCATGTTTATCGATAGTATACATACATAAAATAAACTCTAAATTAAAGATTAATGAAAATTACGTTGAGGCAATAATTTTTCTCCTCTAACACATTTAGTGAACATAATACTCTTACTTCTTGTTGTAGGAAGGAAAATAATAATTGCTCAATACTAAAGAAAAGGTTGTTGTAGACAAGGATTTCAGACAAATAAAAAAATAATTATTATTATTTACGTAGTATGATATTCACATAATTACATGTATAAAGAGGCCCATCAATATTTTGGTACTTTGACATTTGGTAACATATGTTTTAATTTTTGAGGATGGAAATTTTTGTTAGGGGGTTAATGATGTAATATCCCAAATTTTTGGAAAGACTTAATTAGGAGAAAGTATAACTTATCATAATTACAAATATTAATTAATGAGAAAGATAACACAATACCCAAAAAGGTTAGACTACATTTTGGAAACCAATTACTTGAAGGAGGAAAACAATGTGAACGGGTAGAATATATTAATTACAGGATTTACAAATAATACAATAGTAATTTTTAAAAAAAATTGCAACATTATATTTTCCTTAAAGATCTCGAGTCTCCAAGAATACCATACACAAGTTTAATATTCTTTGAATACAAAGACCATAAATTAAACTAGAAATAATCTCTACCATAACTTTTCTAGTTAAAAAAGACCCCCCGCGTGACCGTTGAGCACTAAGAGAGTCCATTTCTTTATTGTGATATTAATTGCTTACCTTGTTTTCTTAATCTGGTCATTTTCTCCTTCTACTCCTTGTTCAATGCACTATCTTTCCACATTATTACTTCTCTCTCCTTACAATAGGTCACCCATACCAACAACGCTCCATTTCTCCCAATCCCCTCATCTTACGCTCTCTCTCCCCTACCCACTTTTCTTTTGTCTCCTCGCCATTGGCCAGTACTCCTCTCTCTCTCATTATCTCACCCTCTCACTTTCTCTGTTACGGGCCACCAGAAAATAGACCCTACAACCATTTTACTAGCCAGTGGCATCATGCCACGTCAAACCTCGGACCCACCCCTCCTTCCCACCTCTCTCACGTCTGTTACCACTTGCTCCTTATCTGCTCGTCCTCCTTCTCAAACACGGAGCCAGCGGTCTGAATAACACAGTCAGCCGCAGAAGTGAACTGGGCGGCGGCCACAGGAACCTACCCAGGAACTGACTGCCCAGTAGAAGGCCATACTTCACGCCGCCATGACAAGCCACTCCACCTGCTCTAACACACCCAATCCCAGCCTAGTGCTGCTATTACCTTGAAGTATCCAGACAGCCACTACACAGTGCCAGAGCAACGACGACCGACCGTGGTTGTCCCCGACTATCGGTTTCCGACTAAACTTGACAAACAAGTCTGAAACGTCATTCTAGATATAGGGTAGGTCGTATGTGGACAAGATACAGTTTGAAAGACATCCTCCATCTCTGTCTGTATCCATGGAAAAGATGAGTCGTGTGAACAAGACGGTGTTTTTGGCCGTCCATCACAGCCGCATCAGGGTGCCTCTGACCATGAAATTCAGTTGATTAATTAATCAACTTAAGGACCACATGTAGAACCGCGCATCTAAGCCAATGAATGCTAATAGAACATCTTATCATTGCCACAAGTCCCTTCAAATATCAAAACAGTAAAACTGATAAAAGTTGCACTCCATGCTCCATATCCTTATCCTAGTTTACCCCATCCCCTATAACCTTGCCAAAATCGTCCCCATTCACCTATATAAATACCATCCATGCTAGTGACGAACCAAACTCACTTCTAAACCCATCCACATCTCCTCCACTTCTTCTACCCCTTCCTCCATCCTCTTCTCTCTTCACTCTCTTCCATGTTCATCCTATCATTCCCACATCTTACATAGATAATGACCAGAGGCAACCACAGCTACCTCTTCACTCATAGCATGTAGACAAACCCCAAGCCATCCACCCTCCACTACCTTCTTAAATCTTCAAACTAAATCCTATAGATTACTCCTTTATCTCCTTTCTATTCTAGCAATACAAAATAATAGGTTAGAACTCCTATAGATTTCCTAATAGTCTAGGGGGTAGACACTCAAACCATCAACATTCAATCCATTAGCAATGAAGGAAACATGTTCTTGAAAGCATGAACATGGCGAAGAACGTACACTTGCCAAAGACAATAGTGGTTAATGTGATGTCAACAAAAAAAAGAATAAATGCTTTGAAAAGAATGTATCATAAGGATCAAATCAGCAAGAAGGTATGGAGTCCCATTTGCTGAGTCATCATCTTTCTTCATAAATTTTGTATAGAGTATCCTCTTCTGAGTCATCTTGATACATACATTGTTGTATGGAGTATCTTTTGATGAGTCATAAACATCATGCATACATTTTTGTAAGGAATCATAATCTTTTTTATGAGTCATCACCTTATCTCCTCTTTTGTGAGCCTTTCTTAAAGTTAATTATTATGTACAATCTATTAATGCCATAAATGTAAGATGAAAATATAATCAAAGGTCTGACTAGTTCATATGTTAGAGCATTTATATTTGTATTCACTCTTTTATCTTATATTGGATCTCTCTTTTATAAAATTTATATGCAATTAAGTATCTTATACGTATAATGTAATAATAAGTCCTTTAATGCTCATTTGAAAATTAATTACACGTCTTTAAAGTGAAATGCTTAATTGAAATTCCCTTTCTTGCTAAGTCAACCTCAAGAAGAATTTATCTATTGTAATAAGTAGTTTCATCAAATGGGACTTTTGATTAATATGATCTCATGAGAATTAATATTACATACATTATCTATTATTTCAATTGAAACAATGGCTTTTGTGAAAAGTGAGACTAAAGACATTTTTACTTCTTCCTTTTATCTTTATCTACTTGGCTTTGGAATAAGTCCTTGAAATAAGTCTTGTTCTATTTATCAAACTCTCTAACATGACTGAATTGATTACATTTGAGAAACTGATAAAAAGGATAAAATGATGAGATTTTACTTGTTTGTGATGTTCAATGAATTTCGTCATGGTTTAATATGACTAAGATATTTACTGTTGAGATTCCACCACCGAAGAGTTGGTTTTACAGTCCCAGAGTCAGTGAGGACCGGAAGATCAAGATTGATATATGAGTTATGTTATGTTTGGATCCGGATCATATCCTTGGGATGGTGAAGGGAGGGGAGATAGACTTTCCCTTGCAACTACCCCACCTTGAGGGCATTCAAAGTGCTACTGGTCTGTGAGATAAATCATCAAAGGTTGTATATAATGACCGCTGAGGTGACGACGTCTACACTAGGCTGCCAGACCAAGGAGAGATATGGTTGTAGACCGACCCACCTAGAGGGTAGATTGAGGGCTACAGGACTACCCTTCAAGTAGGCATCAAATTCGGGGCCTACAAACCACACAAGCTATGTGCGGTGGGACAAAGGAAGCTGTGAGGATAGAATTAGCACACGTGAGACCGATGTCTTTGTGATAGGGAAGTGTGCAAAGTAATATTGTGGATTTGTTACTTACGATCTATGTGACATCATTTGTGGTTGCAGGCCATGATCTAGATCTAGGGTTGGTTAACAATCCCTCTAGACTGAGTGGGGAATGATACAATAAAGTAATTGATATGTTATTTGCTCTCTTATTATGTGTTTTACTTCAATATTACATGCTCCAACTTTATACCATATTCTCAACTTTTATGTCTTTTCAATGTATAAACTTTTGTCTCATGTTCTCAATTGTTTCAGTATTCATATGATCTACTTAAATTTTATGCCTCTCCATATTAGACATTTGTCTAACTCCTCTTGGTACGATTCTTGTTCCCCTCCCACCGTAGGTTAAAGAAGACCTCAAGTTTCATCGTGTGGCTTTTCTGACTAGATTAGACCTCAAGTTTCATCATGTGGTTTTTCTGACTAGATCCTGGTGGGAGTAGCATCAGGCTAAATAATCAAATGCTTCGTTGATGTTCAAATTTAAAAGTTAGTCAAGTGAATGTATTATTTGAAACAATAACGTAATCCATGTCATGTAATACAACATTTGAAGATGTAATAAAGTTTTGTGATTTCTATCTATTGCTTGATGCTTCTTCCATAACACCCTCGTGTTTTAACCTCCATGATTAAGAGTTAATTGTGGAGGCAAAAATTTGGGACGTTACAACTATGTAATCTAACTCTTTGTTTCATGTTTTCTAAAGGTTCCTAGGCTTCTTTTAGAGGTTTCCAAGGCTAGCCACTGAATTTTGTACATAGGGAGGCATAAAGACCCAAGTGTAGTTGAAAAGGTAACCTAAACAAGAAACTGGGTTGTGAATGCACTGAATATCTTTTTAAAAATGTTAAGTAGAGGTTTTGGAATAGTTTATATAGGTTTGAGGGCCTAGGGATCTAAGTATATAGGAAGAGTTGAGAAGCATGGGAAGGAAGTTAAGCTTTCATAAAGAGGTAAAAGCCACCATCCCTAGGGAAAGTAGGTATCAAACAACTCAAAAATGTGAGACAAAGCTAATTAAAGTAAAATCAAAGAAAAAGAAATAGAAAGGAGAGATATTGAGAGAGAGGGAGGATAGGGTTACTGAGCATAAGGGATGTAAAGATAGGTCAGTGGAGGAGAGGAAATTGTCACCCTAGGATCTACCCAGGTCCAATGAGAAAAACAAAATCCGTCAGATTGGTGGATATATGCAATAGGCTGCATGACATAAACAATAGTGGAGACTTTAGGAAATCACTAATATAAACTAGATTTTATTAAATATTATGGTTAATTTTAGTAATTCCTTTTATAATTGGTTTAAAATAGCTAGTATTATCCAATCGACATGAATTTAGACCAGTAGTCTAATTTGTCTACCTAGAAACTGATTACATTGTTCATTTATATATTTGATATCATCTGTAATTTTTTTAAAATATATTAGGGGCTAAGGATTTTTATTCCATATTTATTCTCCAAAAAGGTATCCATGACTACTATATTAGAATTAGGTTTATCTTGGGATTACCTACTCTCCATAACACTTATCTTCATCCCTTTCTATTTCTAATATTTTGAAATATGTTTCTAGGATTATTTTGTTATGAATTACTTCCTTCAATAAACCTTTTCCTAGATTTCCTTAATATTTTAGCCTAGATTCCCTTTAATAGATCACTTGTATTAGATTCAAAAAAGGACAACTAATTCTCAACTGATGTGCATGATTATATTTTATATACATTAGGATGTTTTCCATCACTAACTAGTGATATAAATATAGTTTTGCTATACTTAGGAATAATCATATCACATCAATTAGGCTTGTGACATATGAATGGTGTAAAGAGTGGGACCCAATAGGGGATCCACTTAAATGTCACAAATATGAAAGCCATGTAATAATAAAGTAGCGGAAACAAAAATATTACTAAGTTACATGATGATTCATTTACAATTGTTCCTCACCACAAAATTGGTATAAAAAAATTAAAAAGTACACATCTAATAATTCTAGTCATGTACAAGACATGTTGCATAGGGAAACTCAACAATTCCTAGCTATCCTTAGGTGCAATACGCAATATATGATCTTTGTGCATCCTTGTCTTCTAATGTACCTACACCTGGGTGGATGGGAACATCAACATGAACATAGGAAACAAGTAAAGGTCAACAAAGGCCGAGTATGTACATATATCAAACAATTTGGACTTTATATGGGGTTAAAAGTGTAAAAGGATATGTTCCTACAAGAAGGAGGCATATAAAAGTTCATATTACAAGCATGAGAATATAAGAGTCTTTCCATAATAGTTAACAACAATATCAATATAAACCAATAACTTCTGCATGCATAACAATGTAGACTAAATATACCTAAAATAGGGCCATAACACCATAGCATCATGGCCTAAAAAGAAATAAGGGTGGAAACGCACACCCCGGGTGGAATATGTTCTTCCATTATAAGTATGGTTGTACATAAGTACTGTTATTCTACATATTCTAGTTTAAAATGTAGTATGCATAAATTTAGTGGCAAGGCTAACATTTTTGTCAAATTCTCATAAAAGGGCAATTATAACAAGTGGGGTCCAAGAACCCATATAACAAAGTAATTCAACATCCACAAGGATATATTGAGTCAAAATTGGGAAATATATATTATTCAAGATATTTGGATTTTTCATTAGGAATAAAAATTCAAGTGATGCCTTATCAAAATAATGTAGCCTTCAGTGAAATAATGCCCATAATAAAATAGAGGATGTACAAACTAATCTGCATCTCATGGTTAACTCAATTGATATACTTTGGTCCACCCAATCAAATATTCATCATTGGAACACATTATGTGTGTTAGTCAAACTAATGTTAGTCAAGCCAAGGGAGCATAAGTTTACATTCTTAGTATAGTTATATATCACTCTTACTCTAATTCTGAACACCTATGGCATAGTAGGGCTTTTGATATTATTATGTGAACACATGATCCATTCGATACCAAATTTAGTTCTAATACCCATCGCTAGGCACACGAGTTTGAGTATATCTACGCTACACATTTGTATGGGCAATGATATGTCTTATATAGCTTATATGTTCTAATGTGCTTATCATTATCGATTATACAAGGTACTATTCATTGGACTATTGAATTTGGTAAATCCATACTTAACCATTGATTCATACACAAATATTAACACTCATATGGCAAACATTTAAGTCAACAAGTCAACTAGGTTAGATCATCACTACTCTCATCTATACCATATGTACCATTATCATTTATAACATGGTTCAGTGTGTTAGTATTTCAAACATGCCCCTATATAATTGACAAGTTGCATATTGTGCTAACATGTTACTATACGTGTATCCTACTACGATACAATTAGGTATACATGATATGACTATCCTGTAAAAGTAGAGAACGTTTACTTACTAATACGTTTACAACTGATCGACTGGTATGATTGACTAATGTAAATAATTATTGTATCTGTGGTATTTACGTTATTGTATGATGGACATAAGCTACTTCTACCAAAAAATATGAGATAGAGTAGGAACACAAACCTTTAGATGATGACATAAAGATGGTCATTGAAAACTTACTTGTAGGCTAGGGTTGAATTAAATCATAGAAAACCCCTTGCGTTGGCTGAGGATGTCAAAGGTAGAAGGTAGATGTTCGGGTTCATTGTGAGTCTCTATGTAGATGAAACTGAGAGGTCCCTGTGGGGCATGAGGTCTGCCTTGCAGTGCCCTCTGTAAGTGGTGGCATGGAAGCAAAGCCCTATAGCTGTGGTGTCTGAGAGTAGGGTGAGAGAATATGATAGGGTGAGTGTTCTGTTGATTGAGGAGAGAACTTGAAGAATGAAGAACAACTTGTGGCAAAGAACAAATATGGCTAGTGATGTCTGTACAGGGTGTAGATCCATTAGAAGGAAGGAAAGAGAACCTAGAAGTTGGGAAACCTCATAGTGGACAACATATCTTCCTGTCTTGCAAGCTATGCAGGACGCATGTTAGAAAGGGAAAGCAAAGCTGACTTTCATGGTTAAGGAGGAGGTTGTTTTATTGCCTAGTTGTGGTGATGTAGGTTCAAGCATGGAAGATCAATTCTCTGGGGGTTTGAGGGCATGAAGGCAACAAATGTAGGAAAACACTACATCAAATAGGAAGTGAAAACAAACTTTGTACTAACATATTTCCCATTAACCAACAGACTGTGTCAATAACTATGTAATGGAAATGATGGTTCACAAATATATACCTGGTCCTGGAGCAAGTCCAGTGACAATCGTCGTTGATGTAGATGCACACTCTTGGATAGTGTCAGTGCAGCTCCTGGTTGCACTGGGACTTGTCTGACCGCTCCTCCACGAACAACAAACTCTAACGTCATCGTCTGTAGTACCTCCTCTCATCACAGACTGTTGGCTGATGTCATCCCCCTTAGTGATGGAAAAAGGCCACCTCACCTCTAAAGAAGTCCACAAAGACCAACTGGAACTCCTATCATCCTGCTAGAATGGATAGGAAGGAGTTGTCCCTCCCGTTGGTGTACTAGTCACCAACCTATTCTCCCACAACAATGATTCTCATTTGTTCTCTCTCATAGCTATCCCTCCCTAGTCCAGTAGGTTTTTCTTGGGCTCTCTTGGTTACCACAATCAGAGAGAACAACAATTGTCAAAGTAAATAGTTCTCAATTGTCTGTGTTGTGCTCTGGGAAGCCCCCATTACCCCTTTATTTATAGGTGGGGTTAGGGCCAAAGTTCCCAATATGTGCGAGAGTGGAAGGGGCCAGAAGATCATGAGTTTTCGCAATAATTCTGGAAATTTTGCAGCCTGTGATAATCAAAATAGTAATCTAGCAACCCAGATAGTCATCTGGAATACAAGACGGTCGTTTCTCACTGCCAGACGATCGTTTCGTATTTTCCCAATTTTCTACATGTTTCAACAATTCAATTCCAATTAATGAAACATGATGTTAGCACCAATCCTTGATGCAATCGAATTGCACCCCCAAACCAGACATTTTGTGCAGACAAGATGATCGTCTCACACCTTGCAAAATGGTCATCTCACATAAGAGAGACAGGCATGTCACAATACAGGTCAGGTAAAATTCCAGCCAATGTACAATACAATCAGCTTGACACTCCAAACAACTTCTCAACACTTGAACTGATCCTCTGGTAGTCCAGTCAGCTAATTTTTTGTGTAAATTGAATACATAAGCACTTTATTAATGAATCCAATCATCATGCAAGATCAAACTCCTCTTAAATATGAGTTCCTATGTGTGTGACCCTATAGGTCCCATATTACGTTGGCAGTGAATGTCCATAACAACTTATGACATCACAAGCAATGTGAAGTGTCTAGTCACACATCATTGCTACCCAAGTAAATGGAAAGTTGGAGAACAACTTCAACCTATAATATGTGTATGGTGTTACAATGTTTGTACAGTTCCTTTGTCACTGATATCAAGATTGAACTCAAGGCATGGATCTGTCATCCTCTTCAACATTTAATTTATGTTTCTTGCTATAGCAGACTGTATGAGATATGTGTAAGCTCAATATCATCTAGTGACTCACATGTACATGGAAATATATATCAATCTCTCTAACTCAAGTGGCCTTGGATATCATACTCCCATAGGCGGGACAAATCCCATCTCTATCACTCACAGTCAGTCCCCATCTATCACAATCACCCAATTATCACCTTTATTACAACCCATGTTTCAAGATTGCGTTTGACGATGTCAAAGCGTACCTAACAACATGTGATGAGTGCAGTGATTTCAGGTCTAAGAAACACAAACAACACCATCACTAAGATGTAATTGTGACTTATCTAGTTAAGGCTTCCATGTCTCACTCTTATGGTGGGTCTATCGGATACACTATTCTCTAACATGTATCAGTCTTATGGTGGATTTGTCTGATACACTATTATTCAACATGTATCTATGTGCTTGGTTGGATATCTCCATATAAGATTTTGTTATCAACCAACTCAAACTTTGATCTTATGTGTTGTTGTTGTCTATTTACCTTCCACCATGACCACTGATTAGGAACGTAATGAGAATGCATATACTCTTGACATTCATATGATCTCATTGTTCAGGTCCTCAACCTGAAGCCATATGCCATAAGTAATATCATTCTATACACATTTATTATATTATTTTATTTATCTTATAACTAAATAAATAAAATAAATTGGAAGCTTTCCTTTATTATTAATCAAATCATTTACAAGTTATGACATTACAATCGTCATATGATTGGCTCTGTGGGCATACACACCAACAGACTATCACTTACACTTAGTGTCAATCACCCATGAATCTTATTTCGAGTGACTTAACATGAATATCATGCTTATGTTGTAAAAGTGCCTTTCTCAAGGAGTAAGCAATGTTTCTCAGTTGATACTATGCAAATCTTCACATCTCCTATAACACCCCAATTTTCTAAAACATACAATTCATTGAGAGGAAGCATATTCTCATTGGGATGTCACAAAATTGATAATCATTGCATAAAAATAAAGTTTGATAAACCAACACAGGATACATATTTGCAAATCTCATGTCTCAAGTTTCATAACACAAACTTAAACTTTTTACTAAGCTCAACTAGTACATAGTCCTGATACTAATTGAAAAACTAGAATTAATTCTATAGGATAGTTGGCACCCCACCAGAGATAAACTCTTAGTATGTCCTTGAGATGCATGCTCCTCTCTTAAGCTCCTCCCTTATCCTTTACTCCTACGGACATCACGTCCCCAACCATGCATCCAAAATAGAAAACACGTTAGAGTAAGCAACATTGAGTAGTTTTACAAACAAAGAAATAACTTGGAAATAAGGAAAAATGAAATTAATTAAACAATAAATCTTAAATTCACATAATGTTCTCTTGGTGATTGATTATAATTTCCTCTACTCTTATGAACCAACTGGTTCTCATAAGGCGCATAGGTTCAACTGATGTTCCACTTGAACTCATGATTTGCACCAAAGTGCCATAGCTATGCTCCAATTGAGCTCATGATTTGCACCTTAAGTGCCATTAATAATGTTCCACTTGAGATCATGATTTGTACCTGAGTGCCATAAAGTTCCATTTGAACTCATAAATTGCACATATGTGCCACTATGTTCCATTTGAACTCATAAGGCCTGAGGGATCAATATTAACATGATGAGGAAAAATTATACAACCCATCATGTGAGATTAAGAGAGAAAAATTTCTCCCCCCTCTCCCATGCCCGTGGCGGAGGCCGAACGCCCGGGAGGGTGGTAAATCAAGGCGGCAACTGGGATTCGAACCCGGGTCCCTTCATGAGGAGACACCGTGCTTGACCACTTGAGCCACTCCTTGTCGGCATGACCCATCATTAACTTGGAATAATTAATATTTAATGGGATTTTACATGACATGACATGGATTCTTAAAATAGAACTTGAAAGAATAAGCATCATGTCATAACCTTTGTAGAACATTAATGCATGATTTTTTTTAAACGGAATACATATCTATGCATATAATTTAATTTGATCATCACGATACACTAATATTAAAGAGGATGAAAACCATTAATTAAATACTCGAAGTGTATGGACTCGCTTACCTTTATTGGAGAAAACCCTATTTTAGTCTCCCTGATCCGGAGTCACTCCTATGCTCCTGAAATTATATGATTTATATTCATTATCATCATTAACACATCCTAAACCCTAATTTGAGTTTTTGAAGGAAACAAGATCTAATATTATACAACTAGGGTTTGAAAACCATAAAATTAGATTCCTTATCAAAAAACCTTTCCAAAGACTATTTTTGGGTTTTTTCTAGTAAGAGGTTATTTTCTTGTGAATTTTCGAACATGTGACCGATCATAAAGCACAGTATATCCAGGTTGGCATTATCTGGATGACTTGTCAGTGTCGCTTAGCTGGTCCAATCATGGGTATCCACATTGCTCATGGGTATCAACCATGTCTATGTGCAATGGTGGACAAACACAGGGGCTTGGAAGACAAAACTGCCCATGTAGGCACGTGACAAGGGATGAACAAATTAGGGCTAAACCTATACATTGCCAATATGCCATCTTCCTCAACTAGAAAACAAACAGGGACAATTTGACGAGAAGGTTGGGAATCAAACTTGTGCTTTGGTGCATCTCAGGTAGTGAAAACAAATCCATCAACATCGCTAGTGTCTTTCGGTCTAGAGGACTTATTGACTCGGGCTATCTCGTACCTAGGAACACTGGGACCTTGCTCTGTCATGGCTGATAATGGGGCAAGTTGGAAGAGAAGGGGAAAGCACACTTGAAGAACCCAGTGAGAAATTTAGGATTTGGTTAAGCTTGCAGCTACAAGGCAAAACTTTTCATACCAAAAGCAAGTAATATAGTGCAGCGCAAACCAGTACTGGCGACTAGATTGAAACAAGGTGAAAAAGAAGGGAACTTTGGGTACCTACGATTGGGGAGAATCAAAGATGAAGAAAGCTTGGAGAGGTCTCTCTGAGTCGCACTGATGCTTCATAGTGGTCCAAGGAGTCTTGTACTCTCATCTCAGACTGCCTCTAGGGTGTAGGGAGAGTTTCATGTGAAGGGTAAAGTAGCAGACAAATTTCAGGAAAAACTAGGGTTTCTTTGGGTTCGGAGGATACCCAGGATCATTTTTTATGCCTGACTATATAGGAGGCAGCTCTGGGGGCTACAATCATTACTAAAAAAAGGAAACATGGGAAGGGGCAATAGTCGTTGTCGACCGGGGGTTTGGGGTCATGAAATCCCATCACATTTGGGATCAAATGATTCTAGAAGGTCCAGTGATGGCGAAAATCACCTTAGTTGATGTTGGTGTAGATCTGCGAGGAACGTAGGTGTGGGAGAGAAAGTCACGAACTATAGAGTCCCAAAAACCCAGAATTCGGGTGCGGATGGCAATCCCCTCACTCGCAGATGGGTCTGTGAATCTGATTCCAACCCAGACATAGCATGAAGAAGCAATGTGATAGAATGTAACTTTAGAACCTTAGGTTAGATAGACAAATAGGTTTAAGGGGTCAAATAAGTTCCAAATGACCTCAAATTTCTACCATAGGTTCATTAAAGGGTCTACAAAATTCTTAAATAGTTAATTCCCAATTGTTGACATATATTGAACATTTACATGAATATTCATTAATGATTAATTAATGCTCTTTAATTAGATATTGGGTTTCCAATTCAAAAAAAGATTAATAAATTCCATATTTAAACTTATCTCAAAATCAATTTATATTAGTTATAGGACTTTCTCCACTTTGTGAGTTTGTCAATTTATGGTGAAGAGAGAAAAAGAGATAATAATGTTAGTTTTACTTATATATATATGAGCTTGTTTAATCATAAAGAAAATAAAGGAAACATATTTTTTCTCTTCCTATAAATATTCAATATTTGGAGTAACTTTGCATTAAAGTCTACATTCTAAATTTTACATTGGAAATTTTGCAATTAATACCCTTAACTTATTTCATATAAAATTTTGGGATGTTACATATCCTCATTGCACAATCTCTCGTATGAGATGATACCACCTTTATATATGCTTTGAGCACTGATGCAATCTGGGTTCCTTAGCTTGTGAAATAGCTCCATTATTGTCACAATATAGATTGATTGTGTTGGTGATGCTTGGAACAAACCCAAAGGAAATTCTTGATCCATACAACCTCCTTTGCTGCATTCAATGCAACAATATACTCAGTCTCTATTGTAGAATAAGAAACTGTCACTTGCTTGGAACTCTTTTAGCTTACAACTATGTTGTATAGGCAAAACATGAATCCTGATTGTGATTTGTAGTCATCTTTGTCAGTCTCGAATCTTGCATTGATGTAACCTTTTACCACCAACTCTCTATGTTGTCAACCAAGAACTGATCCTTAGTCCTAAAGTACTTGAGGATGTTCTTCATGGATGTCCAGTGAACATCACCTAGATCTGAATGATATCTTCTCGTCATGCTCAGGGCATACGAGACGTCTGGACACATACACAACATTGCATGCATGATTGATCCAATTTTTGAGGCATATGGAATCAAGCTCATGTGTTCCCTTTCTTCACAAGAACTAGGACACTGAACTTTAAATATGGAAAATCCATGTATCATGGGAAGGTATCCTATCTTTCAGTTCTCCATGTTGAATGGCTTAGACACTTTATCAATGTATGTGCTTTGACTTAGTCCAAGAAGTCTTCTTGATCTATCTCTATAGATCTTTATCCCCAATATGTAGGATGCTTCTCACAAGTCTTTCATGGAGAATGTATTTCAAAGCCATGCCTTTACCTTTTGTAAAGTAGGGATGTCATTCCCCATTAATAGTATGTCATCTACATACAATATGAGGAATACTACCATGATCCCACTAACCTTCTTGTACACACAAGGTTCATCTTAATTTTGAATAAATCCAAAATCTTTGATTGTCTCATCAAAATGAAGATTCTAGCTCTGAGATGCTTGCTTCAATCCATAGATTTACCTTTGTAGCTTACCAATTGTATTTGCATCCTTTGGATTTATAAATCCTTGTGTTGTGTCATATACACATTCACAAGAAGATTCCCGCTAAGGAATGCAGTTTTAACATCCATCTGCCAACTCTCATAGCCATGATAAGATGCAATAGCAAGCATGATCCTAAGGTACTTTACCATGGCCACTATAGAAAAAGTTTCATCATAGTCAACACGATGAACTTGTCTGAAACCCTTTGCAACCAATCTACCCTTATAGGTTTGTACCTTTCCATCCATGTTTGTCTTCTTATTGAAGACCCACTTGCACCTATGGGTTTACCCCTTCAGGTGGTTCCACCAAGGTCCATACCTTGTTGGCATACATGGATTTCATCTCAGATCTCATGGCGTCAAGTCATTTCATAGATTCTGGTCCCTCAATGTCTTCTAGATAGGTTGTTATCTCATCATCTATGACCAACTCACTGCCTTCCTAAGTCACAAGATATCCAAATCTCTCAAGTTCAAGGTGTATCCTGCTAGGTCTACAAGGTTCTTGTGTTACTTGAGGAATTTGAGATTCTACAATATTTTTTGATGCTATTTGTTCCTCTTGTACATCTATCGATTCAATGATCTCTTGTTGGTCTCCAACCTCTTTGAGTTCCACTTTCCTCCCAATAATTCCTTTGGAAATAAATTCCTTTTCTAGGAATACAACCTCTCTGGAAACAATCACTTTGTTGTTAGATTTGGAATGAAAGAAATATCCTTTGGTCTCCTTAGGATATCCAATAAAATAACATTTATCATACTTATGGCCAAGCTTTTCAGAAAATATTTTTCTAACATAAGCTTCACATCCCCAAATCTTCATAAAAGACACATTGGGACACTTCCCCTACCATATCTCATATGGTGTCTTTTGAACTGACTTAGATGGTACTCAGTTTAGTATATACATGGTGGTTTCAAGAGCATACCCCCAAAAGGAAGTTGGAAATTAGAAAAAATAATCATAGATCACACCATATCTAGCAACGCATGATTCCTTATTTATGATACACCATTATGTTGTGGTGTTCCATGTGGAGTCCATTGTGATACAATACCACAACCTCGTAAAAGATCCTCAAACTCTTGGTTCAGGTATTCTCCATCTTAATCAGAATGAAGTGCTTTAATACTTTTACCAAGTTGGTTTTGTACTTCATTCATAAACTCTTTAAACTTTTAAAGAGCTTCTAACTTATGTTTCATCAGGTAAACATATCCATACCTATTGAAATCATTAGTAAAGGTAATGAAGCATTGATACCCACCTCTAGAATTGTTATAAAAGGGCCACATACATCAGTATGTGTGAGTCATAAGAGACCACAGACCTTTTATTATTTCTAGTGAAGGGAGTCTTTCTCATCTTACCCAACAAATAAGACTCACATGTCTCTATTGATTCAAAATCAAATGAGTCCAGAAAACCATCTTTATGGAGTCTAGATATGCGATTCTCATTTATGTGCCCTAGATGACCATGCCAAAAGTATGCTTTGTTTGAGTTTTTGAGTTGTTGTCTTTTGGTATTTATGTTTTATATGCTTGTCTCTAGATCTACCAAGTATAGGCCATAAGACATTGGGGCACTACCATAAAAGATCCCATCTTTACTAATAAAACATCTTCCATTCTTCATAAGAAATTTGAATTCATTATTATCCAAACAATATACATATATGATGTTCCTATTAATGGCAGGTACGTAATCCACTTGCAACTTGTAGTTCTACCTCACCTTTCTCTAAAGGTCTACTTCTTTTTAGATCGTTCACATTTGAGCAAATGTGTGATCCACATCCGGTATCTAGTACCCATGATGAGGAAGTAGTAAGTTAACTTCAATAACATATGTTCCAGAATTAGTGATCTCAATCCCTTGCTTCATCTTCCTAGGTTCCTTAACCTTCTCCTTATATTGAGTGCAGAAAACTTGGACTTTAGCTTAGTCACAAAATGCTTCTTGGCTTTTCCTTTTTCCTTGAACTCAACTCCTCTGATCATTATTATGGATTTTTCCCTCTTCATTTATGCTTCGACACTTATCAAAATGTCAAGAAACTCTTACAATGGTCTAGCCATGTTACTCAAGTGATAACACTTGATGAGCTGGCCATATGATTTAGGCAACGATTGTAAAATCATTTTTGTGGCCAACTCTTGGCCTAAAGGAAATCCCAGTCTTTCAAGATGCTTAATATGCCCAATCATATGGAGCACATGAGGCTCTACTAGTTCTCTCTCTATCATTTTCACTCAAATAGAACCTTTGAGACATTATACCTTTCATGCTTATCATGTTGTTTATGCAATTCATAGTTCATACAACCCAACATAAGGTTCTTGATATTCACAAAATCATTGGCATTTTTCAAAGAAGCATCCATGTCAGTCTTAGGAAATTTGGAGTGGATACTGGCACTGGTGTTTCAAGAACATGCAGAAAACTTCTCAAGGTCTTAAACTAGTTATGGAAATAAATCTCGTTTAATTCATTCACTTTAGATGATTGAGTGTTTTCTAGTTGATTCTACAAGAGAAAATTTTCATTTGTCAAAAACCATTTTTGGTTTGATTTGTTTTAAAAATTCAATGCTAAATAGTTCTTTAATTAAATACCACTCCCACTATTTTGTTCAAATTGATAGCCCTCAATATCAATTCAGAAGATTGCAATGTACAATCTTCTAGTAGACCAAGATCCAAAACAAATCAATCAATACCCAACCAACACTAGCGCTGACAACATTTGCTAATTTCATTTTGTGCAACTCTTAATAGATGAAATGTGCAATTTCTTGCCATAACCATCTGCATGCTTTTGGGCTTAGACTCGCTAAGAATCATCAGTTAAGCCTAACCCAATAGACAACACAATAATAGTGCACCCTACTTGGCAAGCCCACATTATTGCCATCACACTTCCATGAGATAAATGGTGTACCACCCTTGGGGTGCCTCCACTTTGTTGATCAAGATTTTCATGTGTGATGCTAATGAAAAAAATCTTAGACTTAATATTTTATTGAGGGATTTTGCATAATACATATACATTAACTAATCACCACATATATATAGCACATACCATATACATACTATAACCCACAACGAAAACATGCAGTAAACAAAAAGCAATGGTTATGGCCATTGTAATGTAATTCCCTGGAGCCACAAGGAATTACCACAACCTAGAGTCTACATCACATGCAAAAACCTGTTGTTGAGGAAGATTGTGCTTGCCAAACCAGGTTGTTTGGTTCAACCCTTGAACTGATCATCTCGCCTTATGGCCAGTGGGTTGGTCTTCACACCGGTCATCTACCCATCAATTTCGCTATCTTCTGGATCCTCCAATCTATTGTTCAGGTTCTCCATTTGATCAGGTCGGCTCATCCTCCTCGGTCCTACTCGGTCCTCTAGCCGATCAGTTGGCTTGGTGTGAAGCGTCTTCTTCTTTCTCGTAACAAGAAAGTAAATTATCCTACTATTACATGATTACAGAGAAACCTTGAGTTACATTCAAGGGGAGCAAAGGTAGAAGACAATAATACTTTTACACTGGAAAGATAAGAGAGAGGCTCAGTTCACAGACCGAGATATCAAACACACAACCACTATGCACAATTAATGGGTATTGGTCATAAACATGCTACACATCCACCATCAAAACTCACTTTTAGGGTGACACATGTAATTTGCATATATATCCTACCACACACACACACACACACACACACACATATATATATATATATATATATATATATATATAATTCGTTTGGTTTCTTATGTGGTGATTAGTCGAATGTGCACATCAATCAGTTTAAATATTTGCATCACATGTAACAAATAAACTCGATAAAACCAAAATATGATCAGATTGATTATCCGAAAACATAATTAATTGACGTAGTTGTAATACCACTGTAGGGAAATATGACATCAGATCGACAGTGGAAATAAAAATTTTACTGACATATTTCCCATTCACCAACAGTTCACCTTAATAACTATGCAATGGAAAGGATGGTTTCACAAAGATATACCTGGTCCTGAAGCAAGTTCAGCAACAATCCTCAACGATGTAGATGCACACTCTTAGACAGTGTCTATGCAACTCCTGTTCATTATGGGACTTATTTGACTGCTCCTCCACTGACAGCAGACTTGAACATCGTTGTCTGCAACAACTCCTCTCATCACAGACTGCTGACTGACGTCGTCCTCCTTGGAGACGGCAAAGGGTACATCACCTCTAGAGAAGTCCACACGGACCAACTAGAACTCATGTCGTCCTACTAGAATGGATAGGAAGGAATTGTCCCTCCCATTGGTGTACTAGTCACCAACCTGCTCTCCTACAACAATGATCCTCAGTTGTTCTCTCCCGTAGCTATCCATCCCTAGTCGGGTAGGACTTGATTGGGCTCTCTTGGTTACTACAACCAGAAAGGACAACAATTGTTAGAGAAACTAATTCTCAATTGTCTGTGTTGTGCTATGGGAAGAACCCAATACCCCTGTATTTATAGGCAGGGTTAGGGCTTGTGTGTGTAGGAGTGCAAGGGACAAGAAGATCTCAAATTTTACCACAATTTTGAAAATTTCACAGCCTGCGGCACCTGAAATGGTTGTCTGGAAACCCAGATGATCGTCTGGCACGTGAGACAGCTGTCTCGCACTATGATATGGTTGTTTCATAGTTTCCTAGTTTTTTACATGTTTCGGCAATTCAATTCCAAGTAATGCATAACATGACATTAGCACCAATCCTTAATGCAATCGAATTGCACCCCCAAACTAGCCATTTTGTGTATATGAGACGGTCATCTCTCAACACGCAAAACATTCGCCTCGTAGCTCAGGTCAGGCTGAATTCTAGCCTATGTACAATACAATCAATATGGCACTCCAAATGATTGTCTCAACACTTGAATTGATAGTTTTGTAGTCCAGTCAGTTGATTTGTTCAATGAATTGAATACCTGAACACTTTAGTAATCAATACAATCATCATTTAAGATTAAACACCTCTTCTAGATGAGTGTTTATGTGTGTGGACCTATAGGTCCCATATTACATTGGCAATGAATGTCCATAACAACTTATGACATCACAAGCAACGAGCGATGTCTAGTCACACTTCATTTCTACCCAAGTAAATGGAAATTTGAAGAAAATTTTCAACATACAATCTGTGTTTGGTGTTACAGTGTTTGTATAGTTCCTTTGTCACTTCATATCGTACTCGAGGCATAGATCTGTCATACTCTTAAACATTCAATCTATGTTTCTTGTATAATAGATTGTATGAGATATGTGTAAGCTCAATATCATATATTTACTCACATGTACATGTCCATGTATTTCTCAGTCTCTCTAACTAAAGTGGCCTTAGATATCATACTCCCATAGGATGGACAAATCCCAACTTTATCACTCATAGTTAATCACCATGTGTCACAGTCACCCAATCATCACCTTTATAACAACCCATGTTTCAGGATTGCATTTGATGATGTCAAAGCATATCGAATGCCATGTGATGAGTCCAACGATTTTAGGTCTAAGAACCACAAATACCACCATCACTAGAAGACGTGATTCTGACTTACCTAGTTAAGGTTTCCATGTATCACTCTTATGGTGGGTTTGTCCTATGTGCTTGGTTTGATATCGCCATATCATGACTAATGAGATTCTGTCATCAACAAACTCACACTCTGATCTTATGTGTTATTATTTTCTATTTACCTTCCACACTAACAACCAATCAAGGACATAATGAGAATGTATATACTCTTAACATTTATATGATCTCATTGTTTGGGTCCTCAACCTGAAGATGTACGTCATTGAGTAATATCATTCTCTAGACATTTATTATGCAATTTCATTATATTATAACTAAATAAACAATATACATTGGAATCTTGCCTTTATTTCAAATCATTTACAAGTATGTGATTACAACCATCTTTTGATTGGCTCTCGGGGCATACATACCAACAAAAAATAGACATGGATTTCAATCTAGGTTCTAAATCCTTGACTTGTCATTGTTAGTAACAAGGGAGGAGGTGGAGTTGCAGCGTGGTGTAGGTTGTCAAGGCTGTAGGGCACAAGGGTACCCGAGGAAGGATATGAAGTCCATCGTGTCTTTATAACTGGGTGTAGGTTGAGGTTTGAAGGGATCTCTAAAGGATAGGGCTCTATTGATAATATGACTAGATGTAGGGAGGCCAGAGAAGAGTTGGAGGCAGGATTGTGTAGGATATGATGGAGGATAGTAGGGATGACGGTGGCCATCTCAATGGCTGATTGCTCTTTTTGCATCCATGGCTACTGGTGGAGAGAGACATATATGAAGGCATCATACTTGGTGTTGTTGTGATATGCAGCTCTATAGTAGTGAACAAGGATTGCACAAGTTTTGGTGTTGGTTGTAGAACCTTGATGTGATGGCAGTTGGTACCAAGCGATCGGGATCTCCAATTTCTTAGGCTTAGGGCTACAAGGAAGTAGAGGGATAAGACAAGATGGAGAGATCGAGGAAGGAATAGGGGAATAGAAGGAACAGACACAGTCATGGCAGTGTGCATCATGTAGGTGGCACGTTGAGAGAGTCAAAGGAGAGATTTCACAATGTTATAGGGAGCAAGGAAGAGGAAGTGGCAATTTAACGTAGTGATAGAATTAGTTGATCAAACTTAGGTTATTTAAAATCTATCTCTTTCTAATTTGATTGGGTGAATAGAATTAGTTGATCAAACTTAGGTTATTTAGAATCTATCTCTTTCTAATTTGATTAGTTGAACAACTGTATATAAAATAAACTGAAACTTTGTATGGTACCTAATTAAGATGTGACAAAAAAGGCTAAGTAGTTAATTTTGTGTTTTAGGGTCCTTCATGTAATATTTAGTTACTTTGTATAATAATTGTGTGTTGTGTATATTTATTACTCTATTCACTCAATTATAATGTTATAATTAGAATCTTCCTTGATTTCCTCAACCAGCCCAACTAGGTAACTTCTAGAGAGTCAATTTAGGTTAGACTCCACAAGAAATGTATTTATGTGATCAACCTCAGCATTCAAGTTGTTAATTATTTCTCATATTTCTTCATAATAAATGTTATTGAATTAATTTCAATAAATTAATCTCCTGATTACTTCTTAACTTCTATTTCTCTGGAAAAGAGGAATCAAATGATGATAATACAAGTCATGAGAAAAAGAGTGCCTTAAGACATATGTATAGGATTGGGTATGCTACAAAAAAATTATTTGTCTAACCATTTTACCAAATTTATAATTATTCATCATGCCTTATATGATGATATGGGTCACGTGCCTTTATATAATTTGAAATAGAAAGAATTCCGTAAAGTGAGTGAAGATTTGTAGTGTAATTTGTCCTAATTATAAGTTATTCATTTAAATAAGTTTTCAAAATTTTATAGATCACTATCATATTAATATCCCTCAAGGAAAATACTAAACCAAAATTTAGGTTTTCTCTTGAAATAAGCCCAAAGGAATCCAAATTTTGGTATTGTGACTTACAGGGGTAGAAAGCTAGGTTTCAATACATTGCAAACCTCCACCCCTTAAATAGAATATTATCCTTAAAATCAAACTATGCTTAGATCTACTAACCATTTATGCTTCACCCCTAATAGGTTTAAACTTAAAAGTCAAACTAAACAACTTTAGAGGTGTAAGGTTTTGCAGTCTATCACTTCTTATTAACTAACATTTCAAACCTAATATCTTATGCATTTACCTAACTTGTGTAATTGTTCTCTTTGAAAGGTTTAACATGCTACCATGCACTTAAGTGGTTTGTCACCTGGCTCTAGAAACGTCGACGAAATCCAAAAAAATCTCTTCATGTTAGTAATATACATGAATTTTTTTGGTGATGAAAATTGTTTGATGCAAAGCATTAACGTGAATCCAAAATTGTTTTGGGGGTTGATTCATAAAACCAATATTCTATTCACACCTATGTAGTGTATTAGATAAAGACAAGGGTGAAATGTATGCACATGTACTTCAACTAATTATAAAGTTTAGCTTCATAATTTTCCTCATGAACTTGTTAACCATACATGGCATAGAGACATACCAAACGCCTCTCCATGGATTTTCCTCCATGGTTTTGGTTACCATCATTTTATGGAGGTGCTTGGGGCTAAGGTCAAGCTAGGTATTTTTCTCCTTTAGTTGAGGAAACCTAGTTAGGATGTGTCTAGGTTGTCCAAAATGATGAAAGACTACTTAAAAGTACGATTTTTGGACAACTAGATGGAATGCATGAGGGAAATTCTCAAGAGGATGATATCTTTGGCTCTTGGCACATTTTTTCCTCTTTTGATCTTTTTAGTAAAACTTTCTATAATAATTTCGGAGTTGGGGGTTGGAACTCAGGGTAAGCTTCAACTACTAGGGATTAATTGACCACTTGTTGATAAGTTAGGGGTAGCTACAAAACCACTATGCATCCCATATTGCTTCTACCCCTTCTAGGAATAAAGTACCACACCTTTCCTTAGGTAATCCAATAACATACCATTCCACAGAAGGAAATTTTACACATACTCCATGAGTATTTTGGACCCTTGGTGTAGATTGTAAAATTCTGCTTCCTTCTTTATAGCATGAAAAGAGACATATTTTTCTATAGATAGGGTCAGGAACTTTTCCCAAATATTAAATGTGGTGTCATGTGTCCTGGTTGTTCGATTCCACCAACAACGGCCAAATTCATCAAGGATGTAAGAAGCAAAATAACTTTTTAGTTCATGCGGCATACCATGCCTTCAAAAGTGTATTTGATTGGAAGAACCCAATCATCAACTTTATCCAATATATTGGCTTCATTTTCTCCCTTTAAGTACACATGTAGCATTTTGATGAAGTCAATGAGGGAATATTCACATGGTTTATCTAGAGAAACAAGGGAGTTCAGTTTATGTACTAAGGATAGGAATGCATCTTATGAAGGAGAACAACTTCCATAACCAAAGGAATGCCTAAAGGAGGGATAAGGGTACCACCATTTGGAGTAGCTTGTACTACATGGGTTACCAACAAAGGATGAAACAAATACATGGATACCTTGAGGTTTGAGATGTTCAAAACCAAGACTGCTCATCCACGGATCAAACTATGGAAAAATCTCTAGACATGTAAAAGCGTCTACACAAGGTAAAGTTACAAAATATAGGCAACCTAAAGGTTATGTACACTTTACTAGAGATAAAATATAAATAGTCTGATAGTCTATGTCCATGGATTTAATACCATGTTTTTTAAGAGTAAGACTCAAAAGGGATCCACTCCTCATTCGATCAAATAAGAGTCATCATCTATACAACAAACACACCAAATTTTCACAATGGATGAAGAACCATTATTCAATCTTTCAAATATGGATATCATAAAGACTAGAGTATAATAGAGAAATTTCAAAGCATCCGACTATTACAATTTTTGTGTCTAGAGGTACATTATCAACACCCCAATGGGTGGAAAAGAAACTAATAATGGAACAAATAAGACCAGTTGTAGTGGGTAACCTGGCCATCTCAATTCTATCTCCAAGGGAAGCAATCTACATTGGTGGAGGTCCTGGGTCGACAGGGTCAACTCCTTCAACTATTATTTCACATAAGGGGTTGTAAGGAAGGATCCCAAAATAAAAGATAAATATAAAACATCAACAAAATGTTGGCATGTGCATGCAAATAGTTATATTGGACAATATTAGGAACATAGTAAAAAGGGCAAAAATTGTGGTAACAAGGCACTTAATTAAAGAAAATTAGGAAATAATCCAAATTGAATATCAAGAGAATCCATTGAATGTGTAAAACATTTACTTTACAGTTTAAATATATCAACACGTTCCACAAAGGAGCACAATTCATCAAATAAGTAAATAGTTTATCATGTATTTGAGATAAGCACAATACGAATACAATTATAAAGAGAATATTTTCAAGGGATATAACATAAAACCAAACTTCCAAATATATCATGATGTGTACTCAGGTATAGGACATAAAAAACCATTCCAAAAGCAATATTGGCACAATACAAAGGTTGTGGGGGCATAAATCCCAAAAATAACATTGGCACATAACCCAAAAAGTAATCCATGACAAAAGTATTTATAAACATCTAGTACCACTGAATCAACAAGCATGCAATAACATAGAGGCGAGTGAAAGTTTAGTCATAATATGAAACAAATGAGATTTCCATCACAAAATTGATCATACAAGACACTCACAACAAATTGGACAAAAATAAGATTTCTATCACATAAGTGGATCAGGTAGATAATTTTCAAAGTTAAGGACCATCACTTGGAAAACTAGGTTTTCATTTCTCAAATGGAACAATTTAGTTAAAATACCCAAATTTGAGTACAAGTTCAAATAAGATGAACAAGACACAACTTTTAGAGTCAAATATCAAAACTCAAAAGTTTAAGAATATTTCATAGTCAAATTACAAAGATTTGACTCAAACAGGTCAATAAGCCATGAAAGAGAGTTTCCAATGTCAAAATGCATCAAAGAGGTCCAAAATAGAGAATAAAGAAGTTATTGGAGAATGAACTCATAAAGGGAACATACCTAACATTTAGTCTGCATTGGTCCAAGACAAAAGCATAATCCACATCAGGATCTAAAGCCACCAATTCCACATTTATATAAATCTTCACTTTCTCATCCCAAACATAAACACTAAAAATTGACTTCTTATCATTACTAATGTAGGTTATAGAACCTATACTAACATGTAGATTCTATTTTTTATTCCAAAAAATGCTTATTATTTAGACTTCACAATCATTAGATAACAATTCTAAAAGTTCAATCATTTACTAATATTTAATAAAAAATACAGTAAAAATAAATTATTTCCCTTCAGTGATCCGCAAAGAGTTTATCACATGAGATGACTTTCCTATATTTTCCATGATCTAAGATGCGCGATCCAAATTGTTGGAAAAAATATGAAGAACCCTAAATACCCTTTAACAAATGTGCCAAAAAGGAAAAACAAAAGAAAAAACTTGTAAAATGCCAACAACCATGGTTATTGTTTGCAGATCCTCTTATTAGAACTTACCCCCTATAGGGAGCTAGCTGAGAAAATAATCATCGAGTTCATGGAACCAGCCTGAACTTAACAACCTAAACATAGAGCATTGGAGTAAGTAGAGCCATGTAAAGGTTCTTAGCCATAACAACTCTTGCGACAAAGTTTTGCAAGTTGGGTAAAAACCAAAATTCATGGAAAACCTTGACCTTTTGGAGTTCACGACTAGAGATGAGTGAGAGATCCAAGAAACAAACTTAACCAGAGACCACCAATTGATTCAAGCATTCAAAACGTTATAGAAGAAAACCTAAAAGTGGGGAAAACATGAAACTAGTATTCAGACCATGTGTAGACTCTGACTCTTTCTCATAGGTTCAGTGAGGGTTCTTGGGCATTTTTGGATATTTCTAAGCATGGGAACTCACCGCCAAACATAGGGAGGCACAAATACCCAAGTGGAGTTCAAAAGGTAACTAAACAAGAAATTTGGTTATGAAGACACTATAGATCGTTATAAATATGTGAGGTGGAGGCTTTGAGTACTTCTATGGAGGTTTGATGGCTTAGGGGACTAAGTAGATTAGAAGAGTCAACAAGCAGGGGAAGGAAGTTATAGTTTGATAGAGAGCTACAAGCCATCACCCCTTAGGAAAGTAGTTATGAAACAAATCAGATATGGTAGGAAAATCTAAAGAAAGTAATATCTAAGAGAAAGAAATAGAGAGGAGAGAGATTGGGAGAGAGGGAGAAGAGGGTTACTATGAAACGTGAAAGGAAAGTGAGGTAGTGGAGGAGATAAAATCACTGCCCTAGGATCTATCCAAGTCCAATGAGAATATTAGAAGTCATCAGATAAGTGAGAACAAGAAATTGCCGAATGATAAGAGATATCCACTAACTTTAGGAAATAGATTTTATAAACTAGGTTATATTAATATTGGGGCTAATACTGGTACATTTCCTTCATAATTAGATTTAATTTTTTAGGCTACTTTGGGTGTGTGGAATTTGATGTCATAGTTAGTTTCTACTTCTTAGATCATGTATGAGGTCATTCAATATATAAAGTTAAAGGACATTACTTACATATCTATTCACCAAAGCAATACCTATAAATAATATCTTGGAATTACATTTATCTTAAGAGTTCTTAATCCCCATAACACATGTTTCCTTGTCTTTATTTTTCTAATATTTGGAATAATATTTGCTTCTAGGATTATTTTTCTATTACTTACTTTCCGTAATGAACCATTTTATAGCTTTCCTCTATGCTTTAACTAAGATTTTGCTTATAACCCAATTAATTATACTAGATACCAATCTAGGGAAACTAGTTTTTTAATATGCATGATTATGTTTTTATATAAATAGTGATTTTTTTAATACTAGTTAATCATTTATATGTGGTTTATCTATTATTAGGAATAATTAGATCACAGTAATCTGATTTATGACATACGAGTGATTATGTGTCTAACCATTTATAGAACTTGTAATTATCCATCATGTCAATTATTATGATATGGGCCTTTATAATGTCTTTATCAAATAAGAAGTAGCATATATTCCTACAAAGAGAGATATGGTTTTTTGTGTAATATGTACTAATTATTAAGTTTTCATAAAAAAACTATCACCATCTAATTAATGTCCCTCATTTCACAACTTAAAACATGTTTGTGATTTTCTCCAAAACTAAAGACAAAGGCATCCAATTCTTGCAATTAGGGTTTCTCAGGCGAGGAGGGCATGTTTGATTATGTTACAAAACCCACAATCAGTTGCATTAGGAAACAAAGGTACCTAAAGTGGTTTATCATGTTACAACTTTGGATGATAGTTTTAATTGAATTGGTGATATAAATAAATCTATGCATCTAAGGTAGGTCGCCATTAATTTTGTAGATGGGTATAAAACATGATTTCAAACTATATAATCACCCATTGATTTCATGATTTGGCATGTAATATAATGTATAAACTTTTGGGGAAGAACATATACGCTATATGTAACTCTAGCTTTCTCTGAACAATTTAGCTATACACATTGGAAATAAGATTTCTTTTAATTTTTGAAGTCTCTTAGTAACTAGTCAAGTGAATGCATTCTACTACCACCACAATGTCTACTCAGACTGACAACTTTGAGCCCAGTGATACAAATCTATAACTGCAACATTGACTACGTGTGAGCCTTTAAATTGCTAAATATGATAAGAGTGATTCTATGTTAGGAATATTCTTATGTGAACCAAGCCATTTTATAAAGTTTCTATAATTTGAGATGTTATTGAAAATGTTAATACAGAAATTTGGCGAATACCAAATCTTTGGTCACTACATATTAGAAATGGGTAAATTATATCCCAACCCTCAAAAGAGGGACAGTCTAAAACATGTTTATATCCAAAGTAGTAATTCATATTTGATAGACCAAGAGTTCAGATTCGCTACTCCCAGTGTGAACATAGTGTACACTATACCTGTGGTTATCTTTTGCATGTGTAAATGTATTTAAATTTATTGGTTCAGATTAAATCTTCGTGCAAGGGACTTTAATTCAGTAGGAGTTGTAGGCTACTATGTGTTCACACGAGACTAGTGAGTCCTAAAACATTGATGAGACTTTCAAATTGATTAGCTCATTCTTGGAAACCTTCTTGTACAATCTGAAATTATTTCTTAATTCATAAAAAACAACAACTAAATATTGAGCTACTGTTTGGGAAACACAGTCCACGGTACCCCACCATTCCCTCAACTTCTCCCCTTGCTTAAGAATGAGGAAGTTGAAAGCACCAGAAGCCATGCATGGTTGCCATCAAGAAACTGAAGAAGACCCATGAAAGCATCTACAACAGTCTTGCCCCCTTGTACTTAAGGAACAATGGCAAGTACACACATGGGCACAATACTGTTCTCAAGGGTATCATGTCATGAACATCAAAGTATTGTATTTTTTTGTTTTAAAAATCAATCTTAAAAGACATCGGTTTTGTCCCATTTTCCTTTTACTGAATAAATTTATTTTATTTATTTACTTTCTGAAAGGATTTTGGTTTCCATTTTTTGAGTCATTTGGAGTCTGTTGACATCATTTAACGAAGCAACAATCACCCTCTCTTTGACTACCATTAAATTCACCAATAAGCTTGACAATTAAGACATCTTGGAAATACCAACAATTCCAAGTTTAAAGAAACAACAATTACCCTCTCTTGGACTGTCATTAAAGTCACCAATTAACCTTGTCAATTAAGATACATGTTAGGGAAGACCAAAAATTGTAAGTTTAAGGGAATGGCAGTTACTCTATCTTTGACTATCATTACAGCCGCCCATTAACCGCGACAATTAAGATGCATATTGAGAAAACCAATAGTTGCAATGTGTGCGGGCTGTTACCGCTAGGCTTGGCCAAAACTCTCTCTATATAAGAAGATGTTTGCTCTCCATTCGAGATATACCATATACCAACATACCACATACCAAGATACCATATATCTAGATACCAATATACTAATATATTGATATACCAATATACCATACACCAATATACCAACACATCGAGATCCAAAGCAACTCAGTTGCATACACTGAGAGAGAAAGGCTTTTGTGTTACAATTTCTTCTAACTATAACACTCCAGTTTAATATACCACCGCAACACCCTCCATTCATCTCTAAAAAACCTCCTTGCTTGCTACAATCCTTTCACTATCCACGCTTCATGATGCTTCTATTTCTTCTTTGTGACAAAGGGCTAAAGGAACAAGTTCGAAACAGTCCTCTCATTTGCACTGAGTGAATTTATCAAAGTTGGGGTGAATGAATCTTGGAGACAGGCCGTCAGAAAAGCTCGTGCCAGGAGTGGTAGAATCCATCTTGAAAATAATATTTCACATGCCTTCATCCCAAGCTTTGGAGTTTGCATCTTCTAACTAATCACTATTTTTTTCCAAATCCATAATGGATATTATTACTACCGGCATATTTTGGTGGTTCACTGTGTCCCTTAATCTAATTACTTCTATCTAATATCCAACAATTTCAAGACGTACCTTACGCTCCTTTGAATATGTCCAATAAGTCTCAAAATAGATTCCTAAACACTTGTTAATTAGATCTATTTTGTTAGATGCCTATTTGTTTGATATGAATTAAAAAACTATGCTACCTCTTTATGGCATTGCTTCCCTTAGCCCAAAATAATTTTCTGGTCTGCTTTCATCATTGGCAGCAAAAAATGTGATTTTGGCTCAACACTTTGGGTCTCATTTCCGCCATCTTACCCCAAGTTGAGTCTATAGTCTATACCCGTTGTGCCTGAACCACAACCCACAAACCTCATTATAGGGGAACAAAAACCTAAAACTGTGGTACCTACACCCCATGTCTCCACTCCTATCTCAAAAGAAATTGATTATATGTGTCATGTCAAGATCCTTCTAGCCTTATCTGATGAACTCTATGACAAATACCATAGTATCACAACAACTCTTAAACTTTGGACGATTTTAGATTCAAATATTTGTCTAGAAGATATTGGCCTTGAGCGTTATGCCATTGTTGAATGGCTAACTTACAATATGGTTGATGATAAACCTATTTTGGTTCAAGTTCTAGAATACCAAAACTTAGTTTCTAAATCCATGGCCAAGGGTTATAACCTTGATGAAAATGTTCAAGTAGCAGCCCTCATAGAGAAATTCCCTCCTTATTGGCAGGATTTTGCTAGGACCCTTAGACATAAACAAGGGAATATGTCCATGACATCCTTAATTAAATCCCTACAAACTGAGTATAGAGATAGAGAACATGGCATGAAGTGTAATTCATGTGTAACACCCCACTTTTCATCACATGTATAATTCACTGAGCGGAAGCACTTTACTCAAGGGGGGGTTACAAACATGATATTCATTTTGCATTATGTAAATCTGATTCATACATAGCTTTTTGGCAAAAGGAAACTATATCAAATACACTTAATATTCTTTGGTAGCAAGACCATACATGATGTACATTCTATCTAATCTTTGGATCATCTTGGTAAATGGCACCCCACAAGGTTTTTTCTTCTTAAAGATTCCTTGAGCTATCCCTTGCACTTCTTGCTCCTAAGCTTTCTCATTACCTGCAGGCATCATGCCTCCATCCATGCATAAAACCAATAGTAAGTGGAATTGAACATATTATAATATAAAGAAAACTTGTAAACTGAAAATAGACTTTGAACATTAAACATTAAACATTAAATATTAAACATTAAACATTTAAAAGACATACAATTGCTTTTTAAATTCTCTTTTATCTTGACCTATATAAGGATCCTCTGGTTGCACATGCACCGAAGTGCCTCTTCTCTTATGCACCGAAGTGCCTCTTAAATTTTACTCCAAGGAACCTCTTAATGAGGACCTTATATAAGCTATCTTTTACATTATCTTTCTCTTGAAAAACTCTTACTTTGCTCTTAAAACTTAACATCAACTTAAATCTTAATAATCATGAAGGTGATACAATAATAGGAACATTAAATTCATGACATTCAAATTATCATACATTCATCGACTTTAAACAATTGAAAATAGAAAACACATTCATAACATTCATTGCATACATATATTCATGAAAGCAAACATTACTTATGTTCAATTGGCATGGACCACTTACCTTGCACTTAGAGGAGATCTTATTTCCTCTCAAGTTTGATGAAGTACCAAATACGATCTTAGATTGACTTAAATCTTGATTACCCTGTTAGAATGATTAACATTCATTCAAATTACTATCAACTTGATTTCTAAGGTTTGTCCATTATTCATGAATTAGCCTACTTTTTACACTGGAGTGAGAACGACGTAATAAATACATTTTATATAGATTCTACATTTTTTTCTTCTAATCAATCTGGTATATAATTTTGTAATATTTTAAAACTTCTAATAATTATTGTGTATTGAATAAGATTGTTACCTTAGTTCGGATTATCTAGATTGTTGGATATGCATTAGAAGATCGTATTTGATCCACGGCTTACCCACAGGCTGGTTGGGCACGACCTGCACAGCCCTTCCCTGAAACCAAAAACACCGCCCATGAACAGGATCATAGGTGCTTCTCGTCAGCCGGAGAAAGTGCCCAAGTCTTCAACTCCCCTGTCACAGCGTCCAGACAGGTCCTCGTCCCTGACCTCCCTCCCTGTGACCAATTGTTACCTCGATCACCATAGTTTCTTCCTGTTACTGGTCAGATTGGGCTCCCTGTTGTGCTCTCTCTCGGGTCATCATGTAAAAGATCCAGAGTGCGAAGCTTCTTCTTTCGTAGTCCTGTTCATGTGAAAGAACAAAGCTATCATGCATTCGTGCCTCTCCGATGAGGCATGCCTATCTCTCTACGCTCTTGTTCTTTCTTTCTCGTAGTCTCCACATAGTTTCACAGACATCACTCCTTGCGATCATCTATTTTTTATAGGCCAAGAGTCCATTGTTTCTCCAACCAATACGCAGTCCCAATTGATAGTCCATTGTGGTCACGTTGTGTGTTTCATCTAGAATTAGGAAGTTGCTTCCTCGAGATAAATTATAATCGTGAATTCGAGATGGAGTAAGAGATTTTTCTTTCTCATGGGTTTCCAAACGGAGGGGAACTTTCTCCTTCCGTGTCTGTCCTTTGTGAGTAGGGAAGCAACGTTTCCACCTTTTATTCGTATTTAACTTAACTAATCGCAAAACAACAACCTTTTTATTAGACCATCATTCAACTAGTGTTTTGACCGCCCTAAATATGTTAGGAACCAATTTCCCTCTACAATCTTACCTTGTTTTCAAATCTCGCTAGTGTGGGACATCAAAGGGCTGGGCTTAAGTTTCCTGTTCCGAAATGTAATTGGGATAATTAATTTATTTCCTTGTATCCTTCTCACTTTAGAAAAACTTATTAAATTCATATCTCCTTCTCCTTAATTCTGATTGGTCCCAAATTTTAAAAGAAAGATTATAATATCTAAATCTATATGTGGGCAAGATTTGGGGTCAAAATATGAATGTTAAATACTCTTTTCTTGCCCCTTAAGCAAAGGACTTATTTGATTCATTTAATAGAATAAGTTGCTTCTCTTTCCATCCAAAATTGGCAAGGACTCTTATTTAAGTATAAATTTATCTTGGGTGCAAGTTAGTATCGAATTGTGCCCATTTGTTACCCTCAACATATTATTTTCTAGAAATTTCCACACAATTCCTTATTACTCATTTAATTTTAATGTAATGCATTAATACATTATGTAATTGGGAAAATACTTCCTTTTGTGATCTCTTAAGTCCAAATTCGAGATTATAACTGATTAGACAAGTCATATATATTCTTTTCCCTTTTGAGAAACTATCATGGAAGGAGAAAGAAAAAGAGAGTAATTGTACTTTCTCCATACATTAAGACTACAAAAAGGAAAAAGAGGAAACTTTCTATGCACGAAATCTGTTCAACATATATATATATTTCGAATTCCAGTTCTTTCCTCTAGCTATTTCATTTATTTTTAACATTTTCAAAGATGGGAGAGAGAAAGAAAAACCACCACTTATCTAGTTGAATTAATTATAACATATAATGTACATATGAAAGAGAAAACAAGTTTTTGGCCTGATTTTGTTCTTTTCACTTTATTATCTTTAAAATTTCATATCATGGTCTTTTTGCATTATGATCCTCAAACATTTTGTTTAGGAAAAACCACATTTTAAGTTTCAAATTACTCTTGAATTTTGAAATGTTACACCATGTGTCAATATGGTTAGAGGTGACAAACCCGAGAAGAAGCCTAACCCTTCCCATTTCAATAAGAAATCCAAACCTTATTTTAAGGGCCACAAGAACACCCAAGATAAGAGTAATAATAGTGATCAAGGAGACAAACTTGTCTTTTTTGTGTGTCATAAACCTGGCCACTTAGCGAATGTGTGCAGATTTCACAAAGTTCAAATAAAGAAGAACATTCAAGATCCTAAAAATCCTGAAGTAAACATGATCATTGTGGATGTGGCCCCTTCCTCTTCCATAGAAAGGTTTAAGGCTGTCAAATTGTTTCCAAACCCATGAATCTGATCCCTTCTGACCTGAAAAAAATGGGTTTTGGTTTTAGATTTTGTCATTCCGGGCCGGTTCCGGGTTTGGATGTTTATGTCTAAATTGAAACTTGGTTGGTTTTGGGTTGTAATTTGTTCAACGCAAACTGAATATGGGTTGAAAAATTTAGGCAATACAAGTTCTAACCATGTATAAACTACTATATATCATATGTAATTAAGAATTTCATATGATCCAAATTTGGTTTCGGGTTACACATTATAAAAATGGGTCCATTTTTTGACATAATACTTTGTAAAAATTTGGTTATAGGTTGGTTCTGGGTTGAGCTATTTTGCATCAACTCAGTTGTTGTCCGACCTGTAACTGACCTAGAATTGCATTTTTGGAACTCCTAGAAAGGTTCAAAAATCTGACTATTCTTTTTGCTAGGTTATCTTCTGATTGGTACATGGACTTCGGTGCCACCTGTCATATTTGCTTTGACTATCCCTCTTTTCTTCCTACCTGACCAAATCTGGAAGAGTGATCAAGTGGTGAGATCATTCATCCACCATCCTGATTGTAGGCCATAGACATGTTGACATAAAAATTACATCTGAAAATACTCTTAGACTGCATGATGCCCATACATTTTCCCTCTTTCTGTAGAAATCAAATTAGTAAAGTTTTTTTACAACATTTTAGTTATACCTTGTTGTGTCAAGGAAATCAGATTGTAATTTCTTAGAACAGTTCTTATCTTGGACTTGGTTATACATGTGATGGTCTTATTAAACTATCTTCTATCTCATGTAATGCATCTTCTTTTAATGAATTGTCTTCTACTGTTTTAGTTTTTGAAACTAGTGATGTTTGACATGTGAATAAAAATATGATGAAATATATGATTCATTTAGTTCTAATTCTCAAGACTCATATTGATATTTATAATAGAGGCCAGATTTATGTGTAAGCCAAGATCCCTAAGAAGCCATTTAAATCAGTAGATCGTAGTACATATTTACCTGAATTAATTCATACTCGTGTTTTTGATTTAAATAATGTTTTTACTCATGATTGTATGAGATACTTTATGACATTTATAGATGATTTTTCTAAATATTGCTCCATATTCTTGCTGAAAAATAAGGATGAACAATTAGAAAAATTTAGAATCTATAAATCCCAAGTGGAGAAACAATTAGATAAGAACATGAATAGAGTGAGGTCAGATAGAGGTGGTGAATACACTTCTAATGAACTTAACAAGATCTGTGAGGACCATGGCCTTATACATGAAACCACTACCCATATAATCCTCAGTCTAATGGAGTAGCTGAGAAGAAAAATAAAACATTGATTGATATGGTTAATTCTATGCTAGCCGAGTCTGGACTTATCACAGATTGTGGGGGGAAGCTCTTCATACATTCAACTACATTCTTAGTTGTATGCATTTTAAACATTTTGACAAAACATCCTATGAAATTTGGCTGGATAATAAACCCTATTTAAAATATCTCAAAGTGTGGGGGTGTTTGGCTAAGGTTCAAATCTTGTATAATAGAAAGAGAAAATTAGGCCCTAAAATTGTTGATACTATATTTATAGGATATGTTAAAAACAATAATGCCTATAGATTCTTAGTAATAAAAATCTGATATCTCAGACATTAGAGTTAACACTATACTTGAGATTAAACATGTAGATGTTGTCTATTATAAAACCATATTTCCTCTCAAGGAAAAGGTTCCTAGATAGATTTGTGAAGATCCTTCTTCCTCCTCTCCTAAAGAACGTCTTCTTATTCCACCCTCATATGAAGTAGAACATGAACTCCTAGTAGAGGAACTTCTCAATGACCTTGGTAGGGTTAAAAGGACTAGAATTGATAAAAACTATGGTCTGGACTTCTACACCTTCTGAGTAGAAGAAGACTTGGTTACCTATGGGGTGCTATGAAATCCATAGACTCTAGATTTTGGAAGGAAGTTTTTGATAATGAAATAGAATCAATTATGAGCAATCATACTTGGATTATTATTGAACTTCCTCTAGGTTGCAAGACTATTTGATGTAAATGGGTATTTAGGAAAAAGATAAGGGAAGATGGTTCCATGGATAAATTTAAGGCCAGACTAGTACCAAAGGCTTTAGTCAAAAGGAAGGATTTGATTACTTTGATACATATGCTCCTGCAACCAATATATCTTTCATTCATGTCCTTGTTGCTTTGGCTACGATCCATACACTTGAAATCCATCAAATGGATGTCAATACTACCTTCTTAAATGGAGATCTTGAAGAAGTGATCTATATGGATCAACCAAAAGGTTTTGTAAGCACCTGGACAAGAACACAAAGTTTACATACTAGTCAAATCCTTGTATAGACTTAAATAAGAACCTGACCGTTGTATAGACTTAAATAGTGGAATGAAAAGATTAATAAAATTGTTATATCTTCTGGATGTATTGTGAATGAATCTGACCGTTGTATTTATTCCAAAACTATTGATGACACTTGCATCATTATGTGCTTGTATGTAGATGATATCATGTTGTTTGAATCTAATTTCAAAAGTATATATGACACTAAGTCTTTTCTTGCTAGAAATTTTGATATGAAATGATCTAAGACTTGCTAATGTAATACTTGGAATGAAATTGAGTAGATCTGCTTCTGGTTTGTACTTAATCAAACTCATTATGTAAATAAAATTTTGCATAGATTTGAAATGTTTGACTCTACTCCTATTAATACACCTTATGATCCTAACTTACACCTAAAGGTACATAAGGGTACTCCTGTGGATCAAAATAGCTATGCACAAGTAATAGGAAGCTTGATATACCTAGTCAACTACACTAGATCTGATATTTCTTATGTTGTAAGTAGATTGAGTAGGTACACTAGTTGTCCTAATATGGACCACTGGAAGGCTTTGGTAAGAATATTTAAGTACCATAAAGGTACAATAAAATACAATCTTCACTACACTGGTTTCCCAACTTTTTTAGAGGGTTATATAGATGCAAACTAGGTTTTTGTTTCAGATGAAACTAAATCAACCGGTGGGTATGTGTTCTGACTAGGAGGAGGAGCAATTTCATGGAAATCATCCAAGAAAACTGTGAGAGCTAGATCCACCATTGAGGGTGAGTTTATTGCTTTAAATCTAGCTTATTGTCATGATGAATGGCTTAGAAATTTACTTATGGATTTTCCAATTTTTTCTTAACCATTTCCTCCTATTTCTATATTATGTGATAATAAAGCAGCCATTGACAATGCTAAGCAAATAAAGCTAACCCAGGAAAGTGCTTTATGAGGTAGATATGAAGATGTGAGAGATCATATCACCTATGAAGTTGTATCTATAGAGTATGTTAAATCCACAATGAATATTGCAAATCCACTTACTAAGGGTCTAGCTAGAAATCTAGTACTTAGTTCGTTGAGGGGGATGGGTCTTCTACCAATAGATTAAATATTATAGTGGTAACCCTACCATTCCAAAGTTGGAGATCCCATGATGATTGGTTAAAAGGGACAACTAAACTACCATGTTATGTGGAAGCACACATTAGAGTTTCACTCCTGACCTTCCCTATGATGCTAGTGCTTCATTCTGTCTGAGTATAGGAAGAACTTTGCTCAAAATGGGTTCAAGGCCATTTATTTCCAGAGTATACATTAGGAAGGACATCCCTGGAGATCCCTACTATATGAGTGTAACCCAAAAGTAAATGTTTATGTGAGTTCGACATACTCGCTAGAGTGCTCATGAAACAAGATTCTTGTAAAGGTCGTTTATACACAACACTGATAGGAACTCGTTCTCGTGCCCACATTATGATTGTGTAATTTACTAAAGTCTAAATCAGAAAGTCTCGTTCAAGACATAGTTCACCAGATATCTCCAGATTGAAGTGAGTCATTCTAGTCAATGGTTCAAAGGCAAAAGCTACCAATGTTGAAAAGCATAGTAATGTCATAAATTTGTTATTTATAAATTTTATTATTTGTTATTTATTAATTTTCTAAAATATTTTTATAGAATATGTGGGGGAATGTTGTATTTCCTTGTTCCAAAAATCAATTTTGACAGCCATCAATTTTGTTCCATATTTTTTGTTATAGAATAAAATTTATTTTACTTATTTTATTTTCTGAAATGCTTTTGGTTTTCATTTTTTATTCGTTTGGAGTCCGTTGACAACATTTTAGGCAGAAACGATTACCCTCTCATTGTCTACCATTAAAGCCATCAATAACTGTAACATACTCAATTTTAGCTATTATATTTATGTTGAGCTATTTTCCTCAAAGTTGAATTTATTTACAATATTGCCCTTCAATCCAAATTTCACTTACTTATTTTGACTCCACATCATATCCTTTGATATAATTAGCCTTTTAGTGCTTATTTGGTTTAAGTAAGTTGATTTCCCTCTCTAAAGAAATATCTACATATTGGTCCTCAGATTTCATACTATTCAATTACCAATTAGTTCAGTTCAATACTTATGGGCCTACACATTTTGATCTGACCTTATGCCAAATGATATTCTCTTGATTCAGTTAAATCACTTTGGAATAAGTGAAAAACACCCAATACATTAATATATATATAAATAAATGATTTACTAGATTAATTAAGTTAGTCACCTTAGGACCATAGTTGAGGAGTTGGTATCTTTATCGATTACTTTATTAGAAAGTAAAATTTTGAATAACATGTAATTAAAAGGGAGAATCAATTGAAATCATTCAACAATTGAGCTTTCCCTTTTGGAGTTACAAGGTAATTAGGGAAAAGGGAGTTATGGCACTTAATAAGAATGAAAGCCATGGTCATGATCTTAAATCTTGTGGGGATTTTTGTTTAGAAATTACAAATTTATGGAGTAATTGGCAAGATAGGAGTAATTACCATTTTAATAGGCTAAGTTATTAGAAAACTTTCCATGTTAATTAATTTTGGCATTAGTCGACCGAGGGCAACATAACGTTGTGTCTCCTCTCGTGGCCAGGGTTTCCCTCACACCCTTTACCTCACAGTAGTGAACGGTAGGCAAACGCCCCACCATCCTCTTCTCTCAGCCTTACCAAAACCTTGCTTCCTCTCTCTTTCTCTCTCAGTCTGGTCTAATGCCAACGAACGTTGATCATCCGTTGCAAGGCAGAGAAGACCTTGACGCCAGGGGCGTTGTAGACGATGACCAGGAGGAAAAATGATTGACATGCAATCTTCCATCCACCGCACCATCCTAAACCTACGTCAACCTCCTTGGGCACGAACCCAAGGTTCGTCACTCCTATAAATATCGTAGCTAATCCAACAACATAACCATAGCACTACCACCACTTGGTTTCACCTCCTCCTCCTCTTCCCTACACCCTGCTTGGTCTACAACGTCAGATTGGATCACTACTGCTGCCTCTCTTCATCATCACCATCAGCCACCCAACATCTTCCAGTCTCCGCCCAATGCTCCTTCGGCCACCACAACTCCCACTCTCGCTCACAACCATGCACTATAACCATCGCCTTCTCCTTCATCATGATACCAACCGGTGGTCTGCAACTCAGACCAGGGCACCATTGCCCCGACCCCAAGTGGCTTGCAACCACCACGGTTCCTCACCAGCAAACAGACTACTGATGGTAATCGATCCGCTACAATGGTGATTGACTCCTTCAAAGATCTGCAACACCATCAACATGGTGCATGATTAGGACAACCATCTACAACCGAACCTACAACTCCCCCCCTCAACTACAGATGACCATCACCCTTCATTCAGTACCTCTCCTTTAAACTCTTGTGCATTGGCTAGCAGCCACAAGAACCTACACCACCAGTCTGTGTCATTTGCAGCCAATCACCAAAGATCTCTAAATCCCATCAATCTGGGCATTAGAGATTCAGATCTGCACGTCATTTGACAAGCTCTCGCCAGCAATCCTTCGATTCCACCTACAAAATTAGAATGGCCAGACCTACAACCTAACTTCTCAGCAGATTACAAATTTTGAACCACAAACCCTCCCTCAACCCCTCACACAACTGCAACCTCCACCTTCATTCTATCTCCAACTAGTGCATCTACTTCGTGCAGATTGGGGAAGATAGAACAATGTACTACATCATTACCTTGTGATGCATCGACCATAGACATCAAGATGTCCTTGACCCTACTGCTAAGGGAGGCTATCACCAAGTATGGGATGCATACTAGTCTCCACCATCACAGTCCAGTAAACGAAGAACTAATCTATGGAAAACCTTGAAGCTGCATAAACTGTACGTAAGTTGCTTACATTGTTTGTAGTTTAGTTTGTTAATAAATAACAAATGAACCGAGGAGAAGAGGGAGAGAGGTCAGATTATGATATGGGAACTCACAAGTCAATAATAAAATATCTAGCAACCAAGTTTAGTAAATTCATATATAGGTACCCCACATTGCATGTGTACTAGGAATTAGAGAATACACAATCAGTAAGTATGCCTCATGTATACCTAGTATACTAGTTAATTGTAATAGTTAGATAGATGCAATTTCTATAATAATGATATTAAGTCTAAATTGTCATATTCTTTATTAGAAGCATAAACCCTAGAAGTGGATAGCAAGTTTGCATTGAACGATCTATGGTCCACTTATATTCCACTTGGAATGATCTTATTTAGAAAGGAAATCTTAATTGGGAAAATAGTAATATTTACATATAAGTTAGACCTCATTGGGACCACATATGGTGAAATCATAATAATGAATACTCCATAAGGAATAGGGATGAACGAATAACCATGATGGAACTATTTGAAGAAGTGTAATATAAAGAGAATGTGGAACATGATATCAAATTCAAAAATATGAATTTTGATAATTAAATATGTAATTTTGAGTATTACCTACACACCTAATCTTATAGTCTCTAACTAAATATTGATATCCATATATGAACATGGTCCTACCTTAAAAATGACATATATATACTTACGACTAGATGTCCACTTAATAATATGATAAAGCTTGTGAAAGAATAGAATAGGGTTATTAATTATACAATGTGGTGGTTATCTATCGTATAAGCCAAATGAACTAATAAATTGATTATACACTCAATTTAACTAGAAACCCTAGAGAGAGAGGGAGTGGAAGGATCATCAAATAGTAATAGCCCAAAATAGGAAATAAAAACCCAAAATATAAAAAGATTGAGTAACATTCATTCCAAGCCAAATGATAACCAAATTGTATCATACTTTTAGATGTTCTCTCTTGGAGCCAACTAGTGATTATACAATCCTTGGAGCCCTAGATAATTGAGGTACTAGATCTTCTATTTCAATTGTTGAACTATTTTCCCTCTTGATGGATACACATACATTTTGATTTGTGGTGAATTCCATATAGCTTTGAAACCTCTACTCGTTCTTGAAAGTTCACCACTCTTATTTGTAATTGATGAAATGTTATTTTGGCACTGGACTTGATCTATATGGAGTTTTGAATCCCTACAGACTTTGGTCCCTTGGGCTTTGGCCCTATAGATATTTGGCTCACTTGAGTGGGCCAAGTACCCCACAACCCTGTGCAGTGGATAGGGATTAGTTGTACCCCGGTTAATTGGAATAGCTAATAAGGCACTAGTGTCGTTCTCTCCTAGAGTGTTAGAACACAAGGCACTTTGCCCTAGAAAAGATATGATAGGAAGGTGCCAAAACTTGTCAAATAGAATATCTTGAAATTGATATACTTTGGGAATAGCTTGGATAAATTTTGCATACTTGAATTATTGAATCTTGCTTAATGATATTCGTGTGAAAGATTTTCTATCTTGAAGTTGATATTGGAATGTCTTTTTGTTAGACTTTAGTCCACCAAATATTCCTTTCCTAACTTTTATTATACATCTAAACCTATTTTGTACATAGTTCAATGATTGGATTCAGTACCATCTTTGCTGACCCTTTTATTTCCCTTCAATGAGGTCCATGTGTGGTTTCGTTCCCTCTGGGACTCATGGGCAGGTAATAGATGGAAGAGCTTGAAGAGACATGCATTGGGTAGTCCTCTGTTGAAGACTGGATAGAATGAATTCTATTTCTTAAACTTGTAATCATATTTGTAAGCTTCCGTGACTCTGATGTACAAGCATGATTGTAACAGAGATTGTTTATGATTGTGATATTATTTTGTAAATATTTGATCGTAAAGATCAGGTCTTTACACCATGGTATCAGAGCCATAAATGGTCGACACTCATGCATGTCTCATGGAAAATTAGGGTTAATTAGGAGCACCAATGGAGTAGTTAAGACTTAGAAAAATAGTTCACAATAAATTCTAATATAATTGGCCTAATTTTTTATAATATACTTATACTATAAGTACGGAACACTAGCAACATAGGTTGTGATATACCTTAGTCTAGAAATTCATCTAGTTCATCTCAATACCTTTTAAACTCCCCTTGGCATAGATTTACTTGAGCTATTGTGAGGAAAACTGGGAATGAGCCTTTTTGAACATTCAAAATCACCATCCTAGGTATACAAATGGGTAAAGTACCATGATATTATCTTTAGGTTTTGACACAAATCAGTAATCACATATATGAATATAGAATAAATAATTATTCTAAACCCTAATGGGTAAGATTCACTATCACAGTCGATGATGTTCATTTGGAACTTTATAACATATTTGATAGTTATTTGACATAAATAATCCTACTTGAAACTGTGACCCAATATAGGATTGAAAAAAATGATATGATATTTTTTAAAATGTTGACTGTAATAAGTATAGTTGGGCCAATCATTTTGTAGTATATCAAGAAAAAAAAACTTGTGAGAAAAATAGTTGATGCCTATTAATTTGAATTGCATACATTCATATAAGAACATGATGTTAGAATTATTATCTAGACTTATCATTACTATGTGCTCACCTTAGTAGAAGATATACATTTCAAGTATAATCCGATTGTAAAATCAATTTAGTAACTATATTGGGGTAGTAAGAGATTTGGTTGGCCACCCTAACTAAACCATAGGCTAGTCTAAAGAGAATTAATACCATGTACATTAATTTAGGATGACATTTATGCAAAAAAGGAGTAGCATGGTAGAAAATTTGACTCTGGAAGGAATATGGTTGTCAAAAAGGATAGGATTTTGGGGACAAAATCTCTTTAAAGGGTGGTAGTGTTGTAACATACTCAATTTTAGCTATTATATTTATGTTGAGCTATTTTCCCCTAAGTTGAATTTATTTACAATATTGCCCTTCAATCCAAATTTCACTTACTTATTTTGACTCCACATCATATCCTTTGATATAATTAGCCTTTTAGTGCTTATTTGGTTTAAGTAAGTTGATTTCCCACTCTAAAGAAATATCTATATATAGGTCCTCAGATTTCATACTATTCAATTACCAATTAGTTCAGTTCAATACTTGTGGGCCTACAGATTTTTATCTGACCTTATGCCGAACGATATTCTCTTGATTTAGTTAAATCACTTTGGAATAAGTGAAAAACACCAAATACATTAATATATATAAGTAAATGATTTACTAGATTAATTAAGTTAGTCACCTTAGGACCATAGTTGAGGAGTTGGTATCTTTATCGATTACTTTATTAGAAAGTAAAATTTTGAACAAAATGTAATTAAATGGGAGAATCAATTGAAATCATTCAACAATTGAGATTTCCTTTTTGGAGTTACAAGTTAATTAGGGAAAAGGGAGTTATGGCACTTAATAAGAATGAAATCCATGGTCATGATCTTAAATCTTGTGGGGATTTTCGTTTAGAAATTACAAAATTATGGAGTAATTGTAAAGATAGGAGTAATTACCATTTTAATAGGCTAAGTTATTAGAAAACTTTCCAAGATAATTAATTTTGGCCTTAATATACCGAGGGCTGCATAACGTTGTGTCTCCTCCCGTGGCCAGGGTTTCCCTCACGCCAGTTACATCCCAGCAGTGAACGGTAGGGAAACTCCATGTCATCCTCTTCTCTCAGCCTCTCCACAACCTTGCTTCTTCTTCTCTCTCTCTCTCTCTCTCAGTCTTGTCTAATGTCAATGACCGCTGATTATCCGTTGCAAGGCAGAGAAGACCTTGACGCCAGGGGCATTGCAGATGACGACCTGGAGGAAAAATGATTGGCATGTCATCTTTCATCTACCACACCATCCTAAACCTACATCGACCTCCTTGGGAGCGAACCCTAGGTTCGTCACTCCTATAAACACTGTAGCTAATCCAGCAGCATAATGATAGCACCACCACCACTTGGTTTCACCTCCTCCTCCTCTGCCCTACACCATGCCTGGTCTGCAATGTCATATTGGATCACCGTCACTACCTCTCTTCATCATCACCATCAGCAGCCCAAGATCTTCCAGTCTCTACCCAATGGTTCTTCATCCACCACGGCTCCCACTCTCGCTCACATCCACACATTGTAGCCATCGCCTTCTCTTTCATCTTGATACCTACCGGTGGTCTGCAACTCAGAACTGGGCACCTTTGCCCCGACCCCAAGTGGCCTACAGCTACCACGGTGCCTTGCCAGCAAACGGACTACTGATGGTCGTCGATCCACTATAGCAGTGATTAACTCCTTCAAAGATCTGCAACACTGTCAACATGGTGCATGATTAGGACATCCATCTGTAACCGAACCTACAACTCGCCCCCTCAACCACAGATCACTATCACCCTTCATCCAGTACCTCCCCTTTGAACTCTTGTGCATTGTCTAGCAGCCGCAAGAACCTACACTGCTAGTTTGTGTCATTTGCAACCGATCGCCAGGAATCTCTAAGCCCCATCGATCTAGGCGTTGGAGATTCAGATCTACACGTCATTTGACAAGACCTCGCTAGCAATCCTTCAATGCCACCTGAAAAATTAGAACGGTCGGACCTACAGCCTAACTTCTCAGCAGATTACAAATTTTTGAAGAAGAAACCCTCCATCAACCCCTAACACAACTACAACCTCCACCTCCGTTCTATCTCCAACTAGTGCATCTACTTCGTGTAGATTGGGGAAGACAGAACAATGTCCTCCATCATTACCTTGTGATCCGTCGACCGTAGACATTAAGATGTCCTTGACCCTGCTGCTAAGGGAGGCTATCACCAAGGATGGGATGCATACTAGTCTCCACCATCACAGTCTAGTAAATGAAGAACTAATCTATGGAAAACCTTGAAGCTGCATGAACTATACATAAGTTGCTTACTTTGTTGGTAGTTTAGTTTGTTAACAAATAACAAATGAATTGAGGATAAGAGGGAGAGAGGTCAGATTATGATATGGGAACTCACAAGTCAATAATAAAATATCTAGCAACTAGGTTTATTAAAGTCATATATTGGTACCCCATGTTGCATGTGTACTAGGAATTAGAGAATACACATCCAGTAAGTATGCCTCATGTATACCTAGTATACTAGTTAATTGTAATAGTTAGATAGATGTCATTTCTATAATAATGACATTAAGTCTAAATTGTCATATTCTTTGTTGGAAGCATAAACCCTAGAAGTGGATAGCAAGTTTTCTTTGAACGATCTATGATCCACTTATATTCCACTTGGCATGTTCTTATCTAGAAAGGAAATATTAATTGGGAAAATAGTAATATTTACATATAAGTTAGACCTCATTGGGACCACATATGGTGAACTCGTAATAATGAATACTCCATAAGGACTAGGGATGAACGAATAACTATGATGGAACTTATTTGAAGAAGTGTAATAGAAAGAGAATATGGAACATGATATATAAGTCAAAAATATGAATTTTGATAATTAAATATGTAATTTTGAGTATTACCTACACATCTAATCGTATAGTCTCTAACAAAATATTAATATCCATATATGAACATGGTCCTACCTTAAAAATGACATATACATACTTACGACTAGATGTCCACTTAATAATATATATGATAAACCTTGTGAAAGAATAGAATAGGGTTATTAATTATACAATGTGTGGTTATCTATCCTATATGGCAAATGAACTAATAAATTGATGATACACTCAATTTAATTAGAAACTCTAGAGAGAGAGGGAATGGAAGGATCATCAAATAGTAATAGCCCAAAAAGGGAAATAAAAACCCTAAATATAAAAAGATTGAAGAACATTGATTTCAAGCCAAATGATAACCAAATTATATCATACTTTGTAGCTGTTTTCTCTTGGAACCAACTTGTGACTATACGATCGTTGGAGCCCTAAATAATTGAGGTACTAGAACTTCTATTTCAATTGTTGAACTATTTTCCCTCTTGATGGACACACATATATTTTGATTTGTGGTGAATTCCATATAGTTTTGAAACCTCTACTTGTTCTTGAAAGTTCACCAATCTTATTTTGTAATGGATGAAATATTATTTTGGCACTGGACTTCATCTATTTGGAGTTTTGACTCCCTGTGGACTTTGGTCCCTTGGGCTTTGGACCTATAGAGCTTTGGCTCACTTGAGTGGGCTAAGTACCCCACAAACCTGCATAGTGGATAGGGATTAGTTTCCCCCAGTTAACGGGAATAGCTAATAAGGCACTACTGTCATTTTCTCCTAGAGTGTGAGAATACAAGGCACTTAGCCCTAGAAAAGATATGATAGGAAGGTGCCGAAAATTGTCAAATAGAATATCTTGAAATTGATATACTTTGGGAATAGCTTGGATAAATTTTGCATACTTGAATTATTGAATTTTGCTTAATGATATTCTTGTGAAAGATTTGTTATCTTGAAGTTGATATTGGAATGTCTTTTTGTTAGCCTTTAGTCCACCAAATAGTCCTTTCCTAACTTTTATTATACATCTAAACCTATTTCATACATAGTTCAATGATTGGATTCAGTACTAACTTTGCTGACCCTTTCATTTCCTTTCAATGGGGTCCATGTGTGGTTTCGTTCCCTCCGGGAACTCATGGGCAGGTAATAGATGGAAGAGCTTGAAGAGACATGCACTGGGTAGTCCTCTGTTGAAGATTAGATGAATGAATTCTTTTTCTTAAACTTGTAATCATATTTGTAATCTTCTGCGACTCTGATATACAAGCATGATTGTAACAAAGATTGTTTATGATTGTGATATTATTTTGTAAATATTTGATCATAAAGATCGGGTCTTTACAATAACCTTGACAATTTAAGCGCACTTTGGAAAGATCAACAATTACAAGTTTAAAACAACAACAATTACCCTCTCTTAACTACCATCAAAGCCACTAATTAACCTTGTCATTAAGACACACGTTGAGAAATCAACAATTATAAGTTTAATACAATGACAGTCTTTGACTACCATTATAGTCACCAATTAACCACAATCATTAAGACGCACATTGAGAAGACCAACAATTACAATTTGGGCAATGTGTGTGGACTGTTACCGTGGAGCTTGGCCGACACTCTCTCTCTATATGAAGATGTCTTCTCTCCATTGTAGATATACCATATACTAAGATACCATATCTAGGATACCAATATACCTATATACCGATATACCAATATATCATACACCAATATACCAACACTTTGTGATCTTGAACAACACAGTTGCACACAGAGAAATTCTTTTTTGTTCCAATTTCTACTGACTGGAATGCTCATGTTTCATCTACGACCGCAACACTCTCCAGTCATCTCTAAAAACATCCTTGCTTGTTGTGGTCCTTGCACCGTCGACGCTTCACGATGCTTCTATTTTTTCTTTACAATAAAGGGCTTAAGGAACGAGTTCGACACAGTCCTCTCACTTGCACTGAGCGGTTGTACTAAAGTTGGGGGCTAAATGTTGAAGACAGACCGCCGAAAAAACTCTTGCTACGAGCGGCGAAATCCGTCTTGAAGACAGTGTGTTACACACCTTCATCTATGGCTTTGGAGTTTGCATCTTCTAATTAATCATTATTTTCTCCAAAACTATAACTTCCTGCATATTTTGATGGTTAACTCTTCCTTAATCTAATTAGTTGTGTCTAATGTCCGACACAAAGTTGGTACATAATCATTGCGAGCTGAGCGCTTCCCTCACTCTAAAATTTTTAGATTGAATGTTATACTTTTCTCGCTGAGGTCGGAATGCGTCAGTTCAACAGAAAGAAAGTATATCTTGATACTGCTTCTAACAAATATTTCAAGGTACAACATCATAAACCCCGGTGATCCAGACATCATTAAATGATCTCTTACTAGTGATCAATAAGGAGTCGTGAACAATAATTTTATCTCAACATATGTAGACGGTTACTTTTTTTCTGAATTTGGAAAGATATTTGTGTTAGACTGAAATATTTTTCCTTGGAACTTGAATGTATTCAATGATTTTTTTTATAACGTCGTGAACTTTTGAATGCTTTGTTAGCCCCTTTCCCGGTCACCCACATCTTTATATACACTATTACTTTGAATGCTTCACCCGTGCTACCTACCTCGTGCCATACAGTACGTGGAATCAAAATGTTATTTCTAAAAAATATAAGTTTAGGCTTTTTTGTATTAAAAAGAATTGATTGTGCATGATAGTACTATTTTTATCCCCTCATCATTATCAATAGCAACGATATTTGCAATTTCAAACAAACAATTAATTGCAGCCCTCAATAGTCCATATGTAGAAACTGGCGTTATATTTTGAACAATTAGTGATACCAATGGTACTGCGCAACGATGACACGCAAGAATGGTACTTTAACAGAAATTGCGCCTTCACATGTAACATTTAAAACGTGGTGATATATCTGTTACAAACTGAACGCACTGTGTATTTAAATAAAATTTCATCCCTAATATTGGTAGTAAAGAAATAGTTCATCTCCCGCCAACCCAGATGGCGCCATTACAGAACTAAAGATATGATTTATTCAATATGCGCAAGACTTTATTTACTTTTTCTAGGACTGCCTTCTGGTCTGCCTTAAGAGTTTCTTTTTCATGCCACACACGAGTTTCAGGACATCCTTCATCTGCATGCGATGTGCTGGAGACTCCATAGTGCATCCTAACCTGATCTCAAACATTGATCAAGCATTGCTCATCCAGTACAGTCAGGCCATCACCATCACTCAGGATACAGCTCTGGGTCTATGACCTTCCACACATCATCAGGATACTTGTGCTCCACATATGTGCGGAGGTCCATGTTTTCAAAGAAAGCCTCGTCAGTGGATTTCTTTCCGGTTATCATCTCAAGGATAACTACCCCGAAGCTATACAGATCACCTTGAGTAGACACGAGACTACCCGTCCGATATTCTGTTAAAACGCACTAATGCAAAGTATGATAGAAAATATGAATTGATTTAGATTACGAGAGTAAAATTAATAAAAGTACAGCTAACCATCCTTTAAATACAGGCATCAGCTTGACAGACGAAGAATCAATTAGAAAGCATAAATGAAAACCAATCTTTCCCGGTGGAATGTATCCGACGGTTCCTCTAGTTAATGTGGTGTTTGAACCAGAAGATCTAGTAATAAGCCTTGATAATACGAAGTCTCCAACGCAGGCAGCCATCTCGTTACTGAGAAGGATATTGCTGGGCTTCAGAGCACAATGGGAAGTTGGAAGAAGTTGAGTGTGCAGACACTACCAAAAGTTATACACTTCAGGTGACATGTTTGTACATGACTTATAATCTGTGTAGGCCTACGTAAAATAGATGACATACATTTTTGTATATTTGAAAGGGTGACATACTTTAGGTGACATGCATTTATGTCACCTATAGTATGTGCAACATAGGTGACAGACATTTTATCATACTTGAAAGGGTGACACACTGTAGGTGACATACATTTGAATCACCTATGTTCTAATGGAGGTTTACACATGTATATGAGTAAAGTGTAATATACAAGGAGACATAACATTTAAGTGACATGTATGTGTGTTACTAAAGTTATAGATGACATAAATTCATGTCACCTAACTTTAGAATTTTTACAGAATTACTATGAGAGGACATTGTCTTGATATGGGCCTTGAACTCTCACAAATGTATTACGGGGGACTTACTGTTAGAGGAAATTCTCGTGATATGGGCCCCAACCCTCAAAAATGCATTTTTAGAGAATTGTTGTGAGTGGACATTGTCACTATATGGGCCCCAGTTCCTAAGAAATATATTGAAAGGGACTTTTTGTGAGAAGAAATGTGTCATGGATCATCCCGAGTGTATTTTTATTGGAATATATCAACACTTATTTGGTCACCGCGCGTTGGACGACGCCGCGATGCGAGGGCGCTGAGCCACTGCACGTGACGTGGGCACTAATGATGATTCTATTTATCCCCCACCTACCTCTAATTAATTATTGCACCTACCCTGGTGTCGCTGATGGCGGGGGTTCTCTGCTCGTCTCGTTGCCCCACACCATAGTATCCAGATCCAGCTTCCATAGTGTCTCTCGAACGCGAATGGAAGGCGACCAGAAAGGTCCGGTGGTAACTTCAAGTTTGATTCAACTTATCGACTTTTGTTGGACTTGGCCAAACCGTCGGTGGCTACCGTTTTTTTGACAGCCACGCCCATAGCAACAAGGGATTAGGGCACGAGCGCGCTCGGAGCATCCCTGGTGCCTAGCTATCTAGGTCTCAGCACGTTGAGGATCGATACGATAGAGACCGGCATCAATCCACGGAGGCGACAACCCATACACGGTTCCCTATAGTCGTGTGTTAAGCAGGCTTGGCACTGGTCAACCCAGCAGGAAGGACTACCCTGCTAGCTGCCATACACAGGAGGGTTCCCTCCATGTCTCAATTCTGCTCTCTTTAATGGCAAATTCAGTTCTCCCACACCGGCGATGACACATTATGACTGTCTTGCTACGTCACACGTGAAAAGTCGTGAGGTTGTTCATGTGGTCCCTTTCCGCGTGGGGCCTACATCCTGCATGGTTAGACCTATTGTACGAGTTTCATGTCCTTTTAGGAGCCTCCATACATGCCGCGGCAAACCGTTGGCAGCTAACCGTTTTGCTAATTATCTTCTGGTTGTTCATTTATCTTCACTAAGTCGTGTTGATGGAATCTGTAAGGTGTTGGAGTATGCTGATGTTTGGAGGGCTTGGTGTTTGCTCTTTGTTCTTCCAAGTATTGGATGTGTGGTGTATGCCTTGGCATCCTTCCATGGTCTAAAGCATGTCCTCATCAAGCTTCTGATGGCTCTGATGTTACTACCACTCTACCTCGACAGCCTGGTGAGGCATCACTCGATGTGATAGTTGGTTTGCCTGCTCCCATCAATTCTGGCTTTCCAAATTTTGTTCCTTGCACCCTGTCAACTCGTTAGCGTATTGAGCCACCGCCTCTGCCTGTTGACCAACTACAGCTCGACACAGATCTTCTAGATTTTGTCTTCCGCACGGGTGTCCCTACCGTAAAGAGCATTCCTCTTCTTTGTCGTTTGCCCTTTTCCGACACTCTTCGTGCTTGCTTACTCTAGGTGGCTTCTTACCCACGCTCTATTGATGCATGGATTCGTCTTTTGTTGCTTCCAGCATGTGTTCTATATCGCTTCTCCCCTAAGTCTACTCAAGAACAGTCTTCTCAAAAACGATATCTCTACAACAATTTATGATCCTTAAGGCTTTGGAGACTTGGAATTCAGGACCTAAAGGCATTCAACAACTCTTGGCTCAGATTTTGGCTCATTGTTGTCCTATTAGGCGAGAACATTCTTCTGAAGCTTGTATTTCACGTGCCAAGTCTAAGATCAAAGATAGCCAATTTTCTACCGTGTGTTCTATCCTCTAGTGGTGTTGCCCCCACAAAAGCTACTACTCATTCAGATCTTCAAACTAAACACCCTCAACCTCCACTGCCATTGGTACAACCTCAGTATGAAATTTCTAGCTCTCCATTTGTTGCTTCTTGCTCCATGTTTGAAGAAGCCATTTTATCATTCAAGAAAGGGACCGCTTGCACATGTGATGGCCTATGAGCACAACATCTTATTGATTATATGTGTGGGGATGTCGCTACGGTGAAAGATGATTTTTTGAATGTAGTTTCAACTATGGTGAATCTTTGGCTCACTGGTCGTTGTCCAGATTCCCTATATCCCTACATTGCCAGTGCTCCATTGACTCATCTTCTCACACCAGACAATGGCATTCAGCCTATTGCTATGGGTACTATTTGGCGGCGCCTTGTATCCAAAGTTGCGGCAAAGGGTGTAACTTCTGAGGTCATCCCTTATCTTAAGGATCATCAGTGTGGTGTTGGTATTTCTGGTGGTGTTGAGGCCCTTCTACATGTTGTCATTCGACTTGTTATGAACAACAAAACCGCACTAAGGTCACCATGGCTCTTGTTGACTTCAACAATCCCTTCAACATGGTTGATAGATCTACCATATTCTGAGAGGTTCATCTTCATTGCCCTTCTATTGCATGATGGGTTATTGAATTTTGCTACAACTCTCCATCTCCTCTCTATATGGATCATGGCGAGCCTCTTTCTGTTGGGGTACAAGGTGACCCATTGGGCCCCCTTCTTTTTTCCTAGGGACTCCACCCTCTTATTTTATAGGTAAAGGATGCATGTCAACTTTACCTCCTTTCTTTCTACCTTGATGATGGTACCCTCATTGGGGACACCGAGGTTGTTTCGAAGGCTCTATCCCTCATTCGGGAGCGATGCCCGATGTATGGTCCTCATCTCAATACTAAAATGACAAAGATTTTTTGGCCATCTGATGACCCTAGACGAGGCTCGAATGTGGGCTTGTTTCCTACTGACATCTCTCGTCCAGAGCGTGGAGTGAAGATTCTAGGTGGCCCCAGTTTCTACAGATGCATCCTTTGCAAAGGAACTTCTCCAGAAATGTGTGAGGATCGCATGTCCTCACTCCAAGACCCACAATGTGAGCTTCTTCTTCTTAGGTCTTGTATTGGGATGCCCAAACTATTGTTTAGTCTTCGTACAACACCTCCTTCTATCACACATGTGTTGGATATTTTTGATCACGGTCTTTGTCATTGTCTGGAGCGTATTGTGGTTGGTGACGGCTCGTGTTTTGGTGATGTAGAATGGTGTTTGGCTACACTTCCTATGCATATAGTGGTATTGGGGATCAAGTCCTCTCATGATGTCAGTAAATTTTCTTTTGTTGCCTCTCATATACACACTACAGATCTCCAAGACCATATGTTGTGTGAGGTCACATGCGTGCCTATAGGGCTCCCCTTTGTCTAAGCACATGCTAACATATGCAATATCTTGCCATCTTTTTGCTGTTATACGTTGACAAGTACGCCTTCTGCCACCCTAAAGACCCAGTCTATTTTGGCAGTTGCTTACTACAAAACGATCATCCAGCAAATCATGGAAAGAGACCTATCCTTAATGTAGGAGGCTATTCTCACTTCTTTACAAGTCGATCATGCACAAGATTTCTTGAGGGTTGTTCCTATTGATGGCCTTGGTATGCCTATGTTACCCATTGAGTATCGAGATATCATTCAGTATCGGCTTATGATTCCCTTGTATCTAGGCGATGAACGTTGTCCAATTTGCAACATCACAGATCTTGATGCCTTTGGTGATCATGAAGTGCACTGCCACTCTCAGCCAGGTTATAAGTTTTGTCATGATGTTGTTCGGGATGTTCTCTTCAACATTATCTCTCGAGCTGAGTTAAAGGTTTTGAAAGAAGCTCCTGTGGCCTTCCGTGACACTCAATATGATGGTTTTCATTTGTTGCGACCTGTAGACATTCTTTTATTTCACTGGATGAATGGAAAACATGCCTGTGTTGACCTAACAGGAGTTTCTCCCTTGACAGGTATCCTTTCAAAAAACTTTAAAGCAGGGCAGGAAACGTCCGAGGCAGCAATACAAAAAGTTCATAAACATGGAGAAACATGTGAGGCCAATCAACATCATTTTCTACCTTTCATCTTGACACCTTTGGGGTGCTTTCCGACGATGCAATTTCTCATCTTTGACGCCTTCAACATATAATAAATAGGAATCTTATGACACCTTCATCTACGTGTAATGATTTTATTTTTGGGTCCTTGGGTTTTGCCATCCAAAAAGGATTGGCAACTCAGTTTGTTGCTCACGCTTCTGTGAGAGCTTTTATGTAATCTTTTGAGCAATTATATGAAGAGTTTTATGTCTTCTATTTAAAAAGGACATGTGTTGGTCGAATTGTTGTTGAGAGTCATTATAATTCAATCGAAATCATTCATGAGGGGATATTGACATGACAATTGTCACCAGACTCATACAAGTCTCTTTTGTGATCATTATAAGGCTAACATGTCTTTGTCTTATTAGACACATTTCTCCTTGGCAACATATTGTGTAGACCACCACCTCCAACACCAACTGATAAAAATGGACGGTGGCTTCCGCAAGCACCCAACTGAGTGTTCTTCAATTGTCCCCAAACTCATACACAACTAATTTATGAACAACTATGAGGATAATGCATCCATGCTTGTCTCTGATCAACGCATTTTTAAGGACTTGTTATGAGAGGACACTGTCATAATATGAGACTTGACAACTACCAAATGCATTTTTGGAGACTTGATGTGAGTGGACATTGTCATGTTATGGGCCTTGGTTCCTAAATGAACTTTTATATACTTTTTATGAGAGGACATTGTCTTGATATAGGCCCCAACTCCATCCCAATACATTTTTAGGGACTTTCTATGTGAGGACATTATCAAGATATGGGTCATGGCTCCTCCGTAATACATTTCCATGGACTTGTTTTGAGAGGACACTATCATGATATGGGTCGTGAATCCTCTCAAATATACTTCTATGCACTTTTTATGGATGATATTTGTCATGTTATGGGCCTTGTAACCTCCCAATATATGTTGAGGGACTTGCTATGAGAGGATATTGTCATGATATGGACCCTCTCTCTCCCCCCCCCCCAAAGTATATTCAGGGACTTGTTGTGAGAGCACATCATCATGATATATGCCTTGGTTCCTCCTAAATTTATTTTCAGGGACTTGTTGTGAGAAGACAATGTCATGGCATTAGTTGTGGATCCTCCCAAATGTATTTCTAGGGACTTGTTGTGAGAGAACATTGTCATGATATTGGATATTGCTCCCCCTAAATGCGTTTTGAAGGACTTGTTGTGAAAGTACATCATCATGATGTGGGCCATGGATCCTCACAAATTTGTTTTGAGGAACATGTTGTGGAGGACATTATCATGATATGAGTCATGGATCCTCCAAAATATATTTCTATGGACTTGTTATGACAGGACATTGTCATGATATGGAATGTGGATCCTCTTGAATACATTTATAATGACTTGTTAGGAGAGGACATTGTCATGATATTTGAGGTGGCTCCTCTCAAATGCATTTTCAAAGGCTTGATGTGAGAGGATGCCATAATGATATGGGCCTTGGTTCCTCCCAAAAACATATTCAGCGACATGTTGTGAGATGACACCATCATGATATGGGCTCTGGCTCCTCAGAAATTTATTTTCAGGGACTTACTGTGAGAGCACACTATCGTGATATTGGTCACATATCCTCCCAAATGCAATTACAATGACATGTTGGGAGAGGACATTGTCATGATATTGGAGGTGGCTCCTCTTAAATGCATTTTCAAATACTTTATGTGAGAGGATGCCATAATGATATGGGCCCTGGTTCCTCCCAAAAACATATTCAGTGACATGTTGTGAGACGACACCATCATAATATGGGCCCTGGCTCCTCAGAAATTTATTTTCAGGGACTTACCGTGAGAGCACAGTATCATGATATTGGTCACATATCCTCCCAAATGCAATTACAATGACATGTTGGGAGAGGACATTGTCATGATATTGGAGGTGGCTCCTCTCAAATGTATTTTCAAATACTTGATGTGAGAGGATGCCATAATGATATGGGCCCTGGTTCCTCCAAAAAACATATTCAGTGACATGTTGTGAGATGACACCATTATGATATGGGCCCTGGCTCCTTAGGAATCTATTTTCAGGGACTTACTGTGAGAGCACACTTTCATGATATCAGTCATATATCCTCCCAAATGCAATTACAATGACATGTTGGGAGAGGACATTGTCATGATATTAGAGGTGTCTCCTCTCAAATGAATTTTCAAAGACTTGATGTGAGAGGATGCCATAATGATATGGGTCCTAGTTCCTCCCAAAAACATATTCAGTGACATGTTGTGAGACGACACCATCATGATATGGGCCCTGGCTCCTCAGAAATTTATTTTCAGGGACTTACTGTGAGAGAACACTATCATGATATTGGTCACATATCCTCCCAAATGCAATTACAATGACATGTTGGGAGAGGACATTGTCATGATATTGGAGGTGGATCCTCTCAAATACATTTTCAAAGACTTGATGTGAGAGGATGCCATAATGATATGGGCCCTAGTTCCTCCAAAAAACATATTCAGTGACATGTTGAGGTCAAGACAGTCGGTGTTAATTTGGTTGTGATGGTTGGCCTTGTTTCATTTGTGGTGGTCTGTTCTGCTTCTGGACGTGACACTTTGTTTTGGTCTGGTCGGGACACTGTGTTTGATGCAGTCGCGATGTTGTGCTATGAGCGTGGATCGCGACGTTGTGTTATGAGGGTGGGTCGTGACGTTGTGTTGTGAGGGTGGGTTGCGACTTACTATGAGATAACATTATCATCATATGTCCCATGGCACCTCCCAAATGTATTTTCAAGGACTTGGGATGGTTTTGGTTGTGTTAGTTGGCCTTGTTTCAGTCGCGATGGTCCATTCTACTTTTGGACGTGACACTCTGTTTTGGTCTGGTCGCGACGTTGCGTTTGTTATGGTCGTAATGTTGTGCTCTGAGGGGCTTATTATGAGAGGAATCTGTCATTATGGCATTGTGCTCTGATGTCGTGACACTGCGTTTGTGAGAGGAGATTGTCATGATATGGGCCCAAACTTCGCCCAAATGCATTTTTAGGGGCTTATTATGAGAGGAAATTGTCAATATACGTGACATGTCTCCTCCTTAATGCATTCGAAAGGACATGTTGTGAAAGGAAACTATTATCATATGGGTCGTGGCACCTCCCAGATGCATTTTTAGGGACTTGATATGAGATAACATTTGTCGTGAAATGGGCCCTGACACCTCCCAAACGCATTTTGATGGACTTATTTTGAGAGGATGTTGTCATGATATGGGCACTGACACCCCCCAAATGCATGTTCATAGACTTGTTGTGAGAGGACGTTGTCGTGATATAGGACCTAACACCTCCCAAATGTATTTTTAAGGACTTATCGTGAGTTGACATTGTGATCATATGCTCCATGGAACCTCCCAAATGTATTTTCAAGGACTTGGTGTGAGAGGATGTTGGCATATATGGGCCCAAACTTCACTTAAATGTATTTTCAGGGGCTCATTATGAGAGGACATTGTCAATATATGGCCCTGGATCCTCCTTAATGCATTTGAAGAGACACGTTGTGAAAGAGCATTATCATGATTTGGGCCATGGCCCCTCCCAAATGCATTTTTAGGGATTTATTATGAGAGGACTTTGTCAATATATCAGTCCTGGCTCCTCCTTAATGCATTTGAAGGTAGATGTTGTGAAAAGATATTATCGTAATTTGGGTCATGTCACCTCCCAAATGCATTTTAGGGACTTGATGTGAGATAAAATTTGTCTTGAAATGGGCCATGAAACCTCCCAAATGCATTTTCATGGACTTGTTGTGAGAGGACGTTTTCATGATATGGGACTTGACACCTCCCAAATACATTTTTAAGGACTTATTATGAGATGACATTGTCATCATATGTGTCATGGCACCTTCCAAATGTGTTTTCAAGGACTTGGGATGGTTTTGGTTGTGATTGTTGGCCTTGTTTCAATTGTGATGGTCCATTATGCTTCTGGATGTGACACTTCATTTTGATCTGATCGTGACACTGCATTTCTTTCGATCACGACATTGTGTTGTGAGGGTGGGTCACGACGTTGTGTTGTGAGTTGGTCACGAAGATTATGTATAACAGTGGTTGTGACGCCTTGCTTTAACACTATTGTATCACATTATATCATGGTCGCAACATGCGTCGTGGAGGCAGTTGCAATGTTGTGTTGTGAGATCTAGTTTCCTTCTTGTTGGTAATCACTTTCAAATGAAGCATAATAATCCAAAACCAACTTTTAATCCTCAAACCTTACTCTCCGCTTTAGGAACATAGCTCACATTAACATAGCTCTAGTACCCCCCATCTCCCTGAGGATTGACCCTACTCTTGCCACTTGCCTATACTACAACACGACCCTGTGCTCATATGGGCACGTGTGATTAGTTAAACCAGTGTGTCGTACTAGGTCTATATATAAATTTTGAAATATCCATCGTGTTTGTTGTTTGTGGGGTTGCATCTATTCAAACTCTAATTTAGTAGTGTGTAACACCATAGGTAGAAACACATCAGTGCTCGTTTTAGGGTTTGATGATCTTGGATTAATGATTTTTGACCTTGACGATGCTGGTGTTCTTGTTGTTGGGTCTTGTTTTGGTTAATACTGTCGTTTCCCTTGTGTTTTGGGTCAAGAAAGATGTGCACTGTGTGGGTTTGAGGTTGAGACAGTTGGTGTTGTTTTGGTTGTGATGACACCACCCAAATGCATTTTTAAGGACTTACTGTGAGATGACATTGTCGTCATATGTGCCATGTCACCTCCCAAATATATTTTCAAGGACTTGGCGTGAGAGGAGATTGTCATGATATGGGCCAAACTTCACCCAAATGCATTATTAGGGGCTTATTATGGGATGAAACTGTCAATATATGGGCCATGTCTCCTCCTTAATGTATTTAAAAGGACATGTTATGAAAGGACACTATCATCACATGGGTTGTGGAACCTCCCAAATGCACTTTTAGGGACTTGTCCTATGCTAACATTTGTCATGATATGGGCCCGGACACCTCCCAAATGCATTTTGATGGACTTGTTATGAGAGGGCGTTGTCATGATATGGGCCCTGACACCTCCCAAATGCATTTTCATAGACTTGTTGTGAGAGGATGTTGTCGTGATATGGGACCTAACACCTCCCAAATGCATTTTTAAGGACTTACTATGATATAACATTGTCATCATATGTGCAATGGCACCTCCCAAATGTATTTTCAAGGACTTGGCGTGAGAGGACATTGTCATGACATGGGCCCAAACTTCATTGAAATATATTTGTAGGGACTTATTATGAGAGTACACTGCCAATATATGGGCCATGTATCCTCCTTAATTCATTTGAAGGGACATGTTGTGAAAGGACACTAACACGATATGGGTTGTGGCACCTCCCAAATGTATTTTGATGCCCTTGTTATGAGAGGAAGTTGTCATGATATGGGACTTGACACCGCCTAAATGCATTTTTAAGGACTTATTATGAGATGAAATTGTCATCATATGTGCGATGGCACCTCCCAAATGTATTTTTAAGAACTTGGCATGATGGGACATTGTCATGATATGGGTCCAAACTTCACCGAATTGCATTTTTAGGGACTTATTATGAGAGGAAACTGCCAATATATGGGCCATGTATCCTTCTTAATGCATTTGAAGGGACATGTTGTGAAGGGACACTATCACAATATGGATCATGGCACCTCCCAAATGTATTTTTAGGGACTTAATGTGAGATGATATTATCATGATATGCGCCCTGACACCTCCCAAATGCATTTCAAGGGACTTGTTGTGAGATGATATTGTCATGATATGGGCCATGACTCCTCCTAAATGCATTTATGGACATTATCAATATAAGGGCCCTGACACCTCCTTAATGCATTTGAAGACACTTTTTGTGAAAAGACACTATAATGATATGGGTCGTGGCACCTCCCAAATGCATTTTTAGGGACGTGCTGTGAGATAACATTTATAATGATATGCCATGACACCTCCCAAATGTATTTTCATGGACTTGTTATAAGAGGATGTTCTCATGATATGAGACATAACATATCCCAAATGTATTTTTAAGGACTTACTATGAGATGACATTGTCATCATATGTGCCATGACACCTACCAAATGTATTTTAAGGACTTACTGTGATGCCTTGCTTTAACACTGTTGTCTCATGTTCTATCGCGGTCATGACGTGAGTCGTGGAGACAGTCGCGATGTTGCACTGTGAGATATGGGTCGTGGCAGACTTACTGTGACGCCTTGCTTTAACATTGTTGTATCATGTTCTATCGCGGTCACGACGTGAGTCGTGGAGATAGTGGCGATGTTGCATTGTGAGATATGGGTCGTGGCACCTCCCAAATGCATTTTTAGGGACTTGATGTGAGATAACATTTGTCTTGAAATGGGCCCTGACGCCTCCCTAATGCATTTGAAGGGACATGTTGTGAACGGACACTATCATGATATGGGTTGTTGGGTCTTGTTTTGGTCAAGATTATCATTTCTCTTGTGTTTTGGGTCGAGAAAGATGTGCACCATGTGCATTTGAGGTTGAGACAGTTGGTGTTGTTTTGGTGTGATGGTTGGCCTTGGTTAAGTCGTGATGGTCTGTTATGCTTATGGATGTGACACTTCATTTTGGTCTAGTCGTGACACTACATTTGATGTGGTTGCGACGTTGTGCTGTGAGGGTGGGTCGTGATGTTGTGTTGTGGGTTGGTGGCGAAGCCTATGTGTAACAGTACGCTGGTCATGATGCCTTGCTTTAAAGTTGTTGTATCACATTCTATCACGGAAACGACGTACGTCGTGGAGATATGGGTTGTGGCACCTCCCAAATGCATTTTTAGGGACTTGATGTGAGGTAACATTTGTTTTGAAATGGGCCCTGACACCTCCTAAATGCATTTGAAGGGATATGTTGTGAAAGGACACTATTATTAAATGGGTTGTGGCAACCCCCAAATACATTTTTAGGGACATGTTGTGAGATAAAATTTGTCATGAAATGAGCCCTGACACCTCCCAAATTAATTTTCATAGACTTATTGTGAGAGGATGTTGTCATGATATTGGACCTGACACCTCCCAAATGCATTTTAAGGACTTGTTGTGAGAGGATGTTGTCATGATATGGGGACCTGACACCTCCCAAATGCAATTTTAAGGACTTATTGTGAGATGACATTATCATCATATGTGTTGTGGAACCTCCCAAATATATTTTTAAGGACTTGGGATGGTTTTGGTTGTGATGGTTTGCCTTGTTTCAGTGGTGATGCCTTTCTTTAACGCTGTTGTATCACGTTCTATCTCGGTCGCGACGTGCATCATGGAGACATTCGTTGTTGTATCACATTCTATCTCCGTCTCCATCTCAGATCTATTCTCTACAAGGGTGGAAACCAAGGAGAGAGCAGATCTGTGCTATGCTCACCCTCACCACCAAGGAGAGAGAAGATTTGCATCACCACCCTCCTCTACTACTGGTCTACAATATCCATAGGTAGAAGCTGAGGAGAGAGAAGATTAGTCTCCACCGACATCCACATCACCTCCACCAAGCTGTTGGTTGGAGCAGATCTAGAGAGAGAGAATCGAGGAGTCCAGAAGGACGAAGAGGAGGACCAAAGGACGAGATCCGGCCTACACGGAGGCCAAGGAGCGAGAGCCACCTCTCCTCTATGGGCTATATCTCGTTCTTCTTCTCTTCCATTCTACTGCATTCCTTTGTTTCTTGTACAAACGATGTTCATACGTATTTGTTCGGTGTTGACTATAATTTGTTCGGTGCTGACTATACGTCTTTATTTGGTGATGAATTACCAAATAACTTGCTTTTGATTATACAGTACAAACAAAGAGACATTACAATTTAATCCATCCGATGAGTGAATAGTTTCAATAATTTGTTCAAGATTAATAATAATTAAAAAGCAATTCACGTACTTAGCACTTATTAAATGCTAATTTTATATAAAGACACAAAACATATCAAAGTCAAATATGTTAGATTATATATTAAGTGTGTTTTTATCAATAAAAAATAATAAGTAAAAAACACATAATGTCATACGAAAAATAAAGTATACCCATGCTTTAAGAAATCATGTGGGTCTCTAGGGATTTAAATGTAAAGTTTAGATTGTATGTACTTGAGATACAGGACGGGAATTATTTCCCTTTCTCAATCCTAGGTCATGAGGATCTAAACGAAAAAAAATCAAAATATTAACAACAAACCACAATTGTACAAGCATTTACCAGCCACTCCCACTCCCCCCACCCCAATCACGCACAACTGATACGGTGTCTTTCCCCCTTCTGAGGTCAATCTTAGCATCTGTGATGGCGATCCCTTCCCCCTCCCCGGACAGACTCCTCTCTGGCTGTCTGCTCCACTACGACTCCTTGCTTTCACCCACCCCTCTTCTCTCCCTCTGTGTCTGTCTCGCTCTGTACTGCCCCATCAGTACGCCGTTTCTCCGCCATCCAGACTCTACGTCGTCGCCCCTCCGCCCGCGTCGGCATCTCCCTATCAAGCGCTCTCCCAGGTCGAGCAAAACTGTTCTGACTGGATTCTTGCACTGCTTGTGCACCGCCGATGTGTCTCTCACCCTGGTTTCTGACGCGCATCAGGTTAGAGCCTTTCTGCTCCCTATTTCATGCGCCCTAAATCTTCACCTGTGCCAGATTTTTTCTTTGTTTGGCTTCAGCTGCTACTCGGGTGATGGAATCCTCATATGCAGGTATTCATACCATATACCAAACTTCGGTGAGTAGAAACATTATTTTCATTAGATTTTTTTCAATCTTATGCTAAGTCATGGCTTAGTTCTCTTAGAAACCAACGTTTGTGGTGATCAATGGAGTGACTGACACACACAAGTGAAGCATACAATGAAACTAGATAGTCTACACCCTCCACATAATCGAGGTAAGGGCAGGTGGTTTTCCTATTAGTTTTTGTTTTTTATATTTGTATTGTGAAGAAATGCATCGCCTGTTTCGCGTGGTGGTGGGTTTTGGCTCCGATACTTGACTTGGTGCTATATGATAGCCTGTAACCTGTTTAAGATGAGGCCTCCCTCTTTTATCTTCATTGGCTGCCCTTAAGGAGTAATTGGGTTGGAACTATTGATGAAATTGATATAGACGTACACTGGTGGGTATGTCGTGGAAACTATTGGTAGCTGAAATCAAAGTAAATTGTAAGATCTGATGTATACGTTAGATTGCAAGGTTTTCATTATATTTTTGCCGGCTAGATTGAAAGGAGGACTTTGGTGCTCAATATTACATTAGAAGGACAAAATAATTGTTTTTACTAAGGAAGAGAGATTGAGATCTGGTGGTACTGTCATAAAAGGACTTTGATGCTAAATAGTATGACCATTTTGGCATTATTTTCTAGCAGAACTGTAATAGTTAATCTTCTATGAAATTGCAAAATGCAATGACATAATTGATGTTAACTGTAGACAATTATAATTACAACCCATGTAATGAGTCCTACAAATGAAATTTCAATTACTATATTTATATTTGGTCAAAAGTAAATATATATCATATATTATGGAATTACATTTGGAACCACATGTAGCATAGAGTTTATGAGGGAATCATATACCAAATATCATAACTAGTCTCTTAATCAATGCCCTCTTCCCTTTTATATGCTTTCTGGTATAAGAAAGGGTGGATCTAAGGGACATCGACCACGATGGAAATTAAAGGAAGTCTGAACTGTTCTCTGGTCACATGGTGAGGTTAGTGTTCTTAAATATCCTCTTGTTGGTTGAATTTATTGATGAAATTTTTTGTTGATTCTTGAACTGATATTTTTTATTTTTTTTACAATATTTGTCATGATAGTTTTTCCGCATTCATTATTGGGTAGTATCATGTGTATAATCAAACTATATAGTTATGTATTCAATATGAATGCAACCTAGAGGACAGCTACAAAATCCAAGATCTAGAGGACAACTACTTCAGCAGCAACAAAAGGACGATATTGCAGAAACATCACATGTAATTTTTAGTTCATGTTTAGTTTCTCCACTGCTCTGCTCCTCCACGCACCTTTCCATCTCACCCAATCACGACCTAGATACAATGACGATGACGCATCAGAAGGTCACTAAACAATCACAACCTACATTCAAACTCTTCTACCCAGCAGCCAATCATCACCCAACAACTACCACCATCACCCAATTGCACCACAATTGACACCCAAGAGCTGCTTTCACATCGGCACCAAGCTACTGCTTCCACCCCACCTGTGACAACCTCACTTTTTCCTTTCCTCTGTGGTACTTCTTCCATCATATCCAATGGTATCCTGCTCAATCAAATGTCAACTCTATAGTATGAATGTGATGATGATCTAATTTGGTGACCTCAATGATCATTAGCACAATATGTGACTTTAATTTGAGTTGTGTACTATGTCACTTTTCTTAACATATTACCACATTGCAAATGAAATTGAACCTAATAATTGTAGTGTCTTTGATCTTTTATACATTTCATATTGTAGAGTTTTCAATTGTGAATACAAAGGAATAGAAATCAGCCTAATCGGACATTTGTAGCCCAAGTTATGGCTTTTCAAAGTCAGCTCGGATTTCACTTGAATTATTCCGATCCAGCTTACTTTATGCCTTAATGGTCCGATTTGGGTGGGGCGCGGCCCATACGCCACTTGAGAAAACCCTAGCGCTCTTCTACTACCCATCGTTAGATTGCCCCTTCCTTGATCCGATCCAGATCCAACGGATAAAAATGCTCATCCTACTTCTCCGCTTTGGCGTTGACAGGGGTGGCATTGCCGCCGTATACCCCCCACCATGGAACAACAAATACCCCCCCTCGCACCCCTTTTTGTCTCAATTGAACACCCAATTCGATTTCCCTTACTTCCCTCTCGCTTTCCCCTATAGTTGCACATAACACCGCGCCCTATATCTTCTTTCTGCTCCTACCCCTTTGGCTCCATCCTGGCGCCGCCGCCGGCCATGGCAGTTCAGAGCCTCGTCTTGACTGCTCCTTGGGCGAGGATAATTCCACCGAGCAGTCCAGTCTAGGCCGTCATGCCATATAACCCTGACCGCCCAGGTTCTACCCCTTTCTCCCCTTTGCTCGGCCTGCAACAGGCGGCACGAAAGGCAGACGGCATCCCCTGTTCGACCCCTGTTCTAGGCACCAAAGTAGGGGAATCGCAAAAGGGGGGGCGCGGGGTAGTCAAGTGACCAGCAACCGTTGGATGGAGGGCACGTCACAACAACGACCCTGATATACGAGCCAGATGATTTGAGGAAGGACTATGATAGTCTGAGTATCATTGGTGGATGTGTGCAGGTCGCTTGCATCACTCTGGAGCTGGGGTGTGAGATCGTGGCCTTTGGGCGGCACATCAACGGTCAGCGTCGACATGTACATTAATCATGGTAACATCTAAATCTCTTGGATATAGTTCAAATGTGAACTTTTAAAAAATGATATCTCCCTCCTCCTTTGGCCAAATAGGGCAAAATTATATATCAAATTGATCAACTCGACAAGACCTACACGTTGGGCCTAGTCCCACACTCTAAATCAAATGTTTACTCCCCTGGTTTCTTGAAAATGATAACTTATTCAATGTTGAGTTCATTCAATGCATCTAGGTGATAAAACTGGAACCTTTAATGATCATCTATCTGCCTAATCATGAAATCAGAATCTTTATTACATCTTTGATCTACAAAAGGGTCCTTATCACCCCTATTGCTTAAGAATTACTCCCGTTTGCACTATGTGACTTGTCCTTGGACTTCAATGTATGATCTTGATCAAAGTTGCTATATCTCTCGAATATGATTCATGTATCTATATCTTTCTGATCTAATCTTGCATCTTGTCTGAATCTCATGTCTTGATGAATCATGATATAGGATGCTCTATTGTGAGTCCTTCGACCCTAGAATGCATGTAAATGCCTTAAACCTTGATATGGTCATTGAAAGTGCATGGAACATCAAAATGATATGAAACTTGAACCACACTCTTATGATGGATCCTAAATCAATATGAGATCATATAATGAACCAATAAGAAACTTGTAATTTAACTTGGCCAAAACCCTTAAATGAAGAGAATTAGGGTTAATGATAAGAATCTAATGCATATATGTAATCTTGTTGTTAATCAGGTTTGGCATGTGGCTAGATGGTGAAGGATATGTTAGGTTAAGAATCTCTAAATCATGTATGGGACTTATCTAGTTATATGACTATCGCTTTCTTACTTGAAAAGACATATATTGTATGCTTGTTTGTCTATTTGCAAATATTGCCATGTAGTATTGCTATGTCGTACTCTATGTTTGCTTCTTCGGTTTTATAACTTGAACACACACACACACAAATATATATATATCTATATATATATATATATATACATATATGGAACTCCATTATAATATTGTTGATAAAGGGCTCTTGGTTACATCCTTGAGGTCCCTCTCGTATAAAAGGGTTAGCTAAGCTTGAGCACCCTTACGGACCCTTCCGACGGGAAGATGGTCAAAGGCCTTAAACATGTTTGATATTGTTGGTATAATGGAGTGAAATGACATAAAATATGGTTTCGCATTTGTTAAACAATTAACATGTTTATTCTTGTTCGTTTAATCTTGAAATCTTTTCACAATTATGCAAAGCTTATATATATGTGTATCTTTCAGCCCCATACTCAACACCTCGTGTGTTGACCCATTTCTTGTATGTTGTTTTTAGGTTCAAGAGATGGCTAGAAGGTTGATGGGCTCGGTGAGCTTTGCTAGGTGTACTTGTTGTAAGATCCAGATTTAGTGTACATGAGCAGACTTATACAAAGTGACTCTTGACTATGTAATTCAAATCGTGTAATATAATGATGTTGCTTAATATATCTTGTTGATTGTTGAGTTTATGTTGGTGCTTGTATCTTGTTATCTGTTCATGTGTGCTAAGCTTTACGCTTCCACATGTCGCCTTTGGTATACATTTGTTTCATGGGACTGGGATTCCGGTTCCGTGATAGATGGTATCAGAGCATGAACAATAACTACACCAAACATTGGTCACATGAAACACAAACTAAACTCACCCTACATCTCAACCCTAGAAACTTAATTAAATATCCTTGTGGATTAGGTTGACTTAGCCTCTAAGTTAGAACCTAGATGTTCTAGAATTAGGTGTAGACTTGTGTAAGTTACCTCCCTAGACATGATTCGCGACATGTGCTTAGGATGTCTATACAAGTGTGCACCATGTTCTTGCTAGTTCTCTAGGTGTCATGATACTAGACTGCCTAATGAGTGTGGTAACTCGTTTTGGTTTTGGTTTTTATTCGAATGGAGTATGATGGTTTTCATCGCCTATTTAAATGTTGGAGAAAACATATTTTAAGTATTATTATATATACATATGAAAAATGTTACCACACGTAGAAAGGCAGTGAGTTTCCATGAAACCTAAGACAAAGAGATTTAACATCAAGTCTAGATGAGAGTTTAGATGATAGTTTTAGTACCTAGAGTTGTCTAGAGCCATGATAAAGGTTAGGCTAGTGAGTAGCATAGATAACCTAAGATAGTGATGATAGTGATGATAATGATAATGATTTTAATGTCGATCTTGATGTTGATGACGATGTTGATATTGATAAGACCCAAGTTTGACCTTGAGAAGGACAAATAGTTTGATGATGCAACCCTAGATAGACCTAGCACCATGTTGATACTTTTGGCTTTGTTGATGTGCTAAACATAGTTGGTGGGTTGGCATGGTTGTTGTACCTAGTCTTGTATATGTTGAGATATTATATATGATATATGGTTTGGGGAAAACATGGGCCTCAATCTCTTCACAAAGGAGGACCTCTAGCATGGGAAAAATGAATGGGGTGACCTTTGATATGAGTTGATCCGTATCGGGGAAAGGTTAGAGTACCTAAACTCCAAAATATTTGAAATGTTGAATAATATGAATGATGAAATACTTGATGATGAGTCCCTAGCTAGAATAATTCTAAGTATATGAGTTGAGTGGCCTATCTTGTGTGATTTCCTTGAAAATGTTGAACCCTAGATGTCCTATGAAAATATCTAACCCTAGAGAAAGAGGAAATTGAAAATTTGATGCTTGATATATATAGGTTAGGGTGATGTCCCAAGACCTAAGATGATGTATATGATGTTTGATATCCATGATGAGCCTCATACTCAGGTTAGAAGTTGTATATAAAGGAATCTAGTGGTTACCCTTAAGATGGGTCGGATTTGGTGTTACGGGTAGAAGATTGTGGTTAATATGTCTTTTTGGACACATTTATGTCTTAGCTTGAGTGGCTTGAGCTTGTGGAGCTGTTTCTAGATATAAGTAAGAGAATTAAAAAAAAATCTTGACATTGATGATAATGTTGTTCCTGGAATGATGCTTGATCTACTTATGTTTAAAAACTTGAATATGCACAATAAGCCACTCTCATAAGCTAGACCTGGTATGAAATCAAACCATACATGAAGATGTAGTTTCGAAATCATGAACTCGATACGGTGATGCCTAGAGATCTTAGCTAGAATAGTTGGGGTAACATGCCTAATCTCATACCCTAAATGAAAAAAAAATGATTAACTCGATATGCCAACGATCTTGGAATCATAACCAAAATAAACATGATGAATAAATTGTTTAATTTTAGATTTGAAATGGAAAAGAAAGAACAGAATTGAATAGAGTTGTTAGAAATTTTGGGGAAAGCAAAAACATGTATGAAATCTACTGTAAAGATGAGATAGACACTTGATGATAGTCTTTTTTGAAGCCATGACCGTGCATATATTCATTTGAGAATTGATAACATAGATTTTGATGATACCCATTGGTCTCATGTAAATATATGAACAAAAAAAACCCTTAATGTATGGATACTAGGTAATGGAAAACACTAATGCCATGATTCCACGTTATGAGGGAACACTAAGTAATATGTATATGACCGTGATGACTACGCCCTTGATGATGATAACCTCTTGTGCATCCCATTGTGGGGAATCCCATGTCAACCATGGTAGGATATTTAGGCATGGTGATGTATGAACTTTGACTTTCGACTATGATCTTGGAATAATTTCGAGGACGAAATTTCTTTGAAGGAAGGAAGGATGTGACAACCTCACTTTTCCCTTTCCTCTGTGGTACTCCTTCCATCATATCCAATGGTATCCTACTAAATCAAATGTCAACTCTATAGTATGAATGTGATGATGATCTAATTTGGTGACCTCAATGATCATTAGCACAATATGTGACTTTGATTTGAGTTTTGTACTATGTCACTTTTATTAAAAATATTACCACATTGCAAATGAAATTGAACCTAATAATTGTAGTGTATTTGATCTTTTATACATTTCATATTGTAGAGTTTTTAATTGTGAATACAAAGGAACAGAAATCAGCCTAATCGGACATGTGCAGCCCAAGTTATGGCTTTTCAAAATCAGCTCAGATTTCACTTGAATTATTTTGATCCAGCTTGCTTTATGCCTTAATGGGCCGATTTGGGTGGGGCGCGGCCCATACGCCACTTGAGAAAACCCTAGCGCTCTTCTACTACCCACCGTTAGATTGCCCCTTCCTTGATCCGATCCAGATCCAACGGATAAAAACCCTCCTCCTACTTCTCCGCTTTGGCGCTGGAAGGGGTGGCGTTGCCGCCATATACCCCCCACCATGGAACAACAAATACCCCCCCTCACACCCCTTTTTGTCTCAATTGAACACCCAGTTCGATTTCCCTTACTTCCCTCTCACTTTCCCCCATAGTTGCGCATAAGACCGCGCCCTAGATCTCCTTTTTGCTCCTGCCCCTTTGGCTCCAGCCTGGCGCCGCCGCCGGCCATGGTAGTTCAGAGCCTCGGCCTGACTGCTCCTTGGGCAAGGATAACTCCACCGAGCAGTCCAGTCTAGGCCGTCTTGCCATATAACCCCGACCACCCAGGTTCTACCCCTTTCTCCCCTTTGCTCGGCCTGCAGCAGGAGGCATGAAAGGCAGACGACATCCCCTATTCGGCCCCTGTTCTGGGCACCAAAGTAGGGGAATTGCGAAAGGGGGGGCGCGGGGCAGTCAAGTGATCAGTAGCCGTTGGATGGAGGGAACGTCACAACAACGACCCTGATATACGAGCTGGATGATCTGAGGAAGGACTATGATAGTCCGAGTATCATTGGTGGATGTGTGCATGTGTCTTGCATCACTCTGGAGTTGGGGCGTGAGATCGTGGCCTTTGGGCGGCACATCAACGGTTAGCGTCGACATGTACATTAATCATGGTAACATCTAAATCTCTTGGATATAGTTTCAATGTGAACTTTTAAAAAATGATATCTCCCTCCTCCTTTAGCCAAATAGGGCAAAATTATATATCAAATCGATCAACTCGACTAGACCTACACATTGGGTATAGTCCCACACTCTAAATCAAATGTTTAATCCCCTGGTTTCTTGAAAATGATAACTTATTCCATGTTGAGTTCATTCAATGCATCTAGGTGATAAAACTTGAACCTTTAATGATCATCTATCTGCCTAATCATGAAATCAGAATCTTCAGTACATCTTTGATCTACAAAAGGGTCCTTATCACCCCTATTGCTTAAGAATTACTCCCATTTGCACTATGTGACTTGTCCTTGGACTTCAATGTATGATCTTGATCAAAGTTGCTATATCTCTCGAATACGATTCATGTATATGTATCTTTCTGATCTAATCTTTTGCATCTTGTAAGAATCTCATGTCTTGATGAATCATGATATATGATGCTCTATTGTGAGTCCTTCGACCCTAGAATGCATGTAAATGCCTTAAACCTTGATATGATCATTGAAAGTGCATGGAACATCAAAATGATATGAAACTTGAACCACACTCTTATTATGGACCCTAAATCAATATGAGATCATATAATGAACCAATAAGAAACTTGTAGTTTAACTTGGCCAAAACCCTTAAATGAAGAGAATTAGGGTTAATGATAAGAATCTAATGCATATATGTAATCTTGTTGTTAATCAGGTTTGGCATGTGGCTAGATGGTGAAGGATATGTTAGGTTAATAATCTCTGAATCAGGTATGGGCCTTATCTAGTTATATGACTATCAATTTCTTGCTTGAAAAGACATATATTGTATGCTTGTTTGTCTATTTGCAAATATTGCCATGTAGTATTGTTATGTCGTACTCGATGTTTGCTTCGTCAGTTTTATAACTTGAACACACACACACACATATATATATATATATATATGGAACTCCATTATAATATTGTTGATAAAGGGCTCTTGGTTACGTCCTTGAGGTCCCTCTCGTATAAAAGGGTTAGCTAAGCTTGAGCACCCTTACGGACCCTTCCGACGGGAAGATGGTCAAAGGCCTTAAACATGTTTGATATTGTTGGTATAATGGAGTGAAATGACATAAAATATGGTTTCACATTTGTTAAACAATTAACATGTTTATTCTTGTTCGTTTAATCTTGAAATCTTTTCAAAATTATGCAAAGCTTATATATATGTGTATCTTTCAGCCCCATACTCAACACCTCGTGTGTTGACCCATTTCTTGTATGTTGTTTTTAGGTTCCAGAGATGGCTAGAAGGTTGATGGGCTCGGTGAGCTTTGCTAGGTGTACTTGTTGTAAGATACAGATTTAGTGTACATGAGCAGACTTGTACAAAGTGACTCTTGAATATGTAATTCAAATCGTGTAATATAATGATGTTGCTTAATAGATCATGTTGATTTTTGAGTTTATATTGGTGCTTGTATCTTGTTATCTGTTTATGTGTGCTAAGCTTTACGCTTCCTCATGTCGCCTTCAGTATACGTTTGTTTCATGGGACTGGGATTCCGGTTCTGTGACACCACCACAACTCACTAACTCCATTCATAATGAAACGTTACCTCCTCATGTCTTGCTTCCCAATCTCAACCTCCCATTAAACACCTCCATATCAACACCCCACCTCCAAACAACATCTCACTTCCTACCCAATACCACCTGTACAACCACCACAGCCCAACAACTAACAAACATTGCACCCAACAACAACCCAACCACCCAATCTTCACCCACCAGCTGCCATCATCACCCAACAGCTGCGATATGCCAACTTCTATTTCTTCCAACTTATTCAAAAAACAACAAAAGACAACATCTTTTTCTCCCCATCATCAGATCTCTTTCTCTGCCCATCATCCTCCAATCCTAAGCTTCTCTCCCTCCTGCAATTCTCTGCATCCTCATCATCACCCAACAACTGCCACACACCTTTTCCCTGTTTGCCCAATCCCTTGCGCAACCACTTTGACAATCACTTTCACAACCATCATAACTACCTACACAATAACCTCTTTGCTGTCAGAAGCAACAAATAGTACCCCCATCATCACCAATTCTCCATCATTAAGAATCACCAATCCCCCATATCGCAGCAATACCACCTCCCCTATCCAAACATTGGAAAGCCATTCCCCCATAACCATAACCAACACCAACACCTCCAATCACCCTATCCTCACCATCATTATCAATCACCAGTAACAATAGTGTAGCAGATGTAGCATAAGAAAATTTAGCATAAACACCTGCTGCAACAAAGAATGGAATGTTGACATAGGAAGCTAAATATGTCAACATATGCCAAAAAGAATATGTATATGCTACAAATTTTTAGTATATGACATCTCATCTAACTAAAAAGGATTTTGTGGATTGGAACCCACATTAAATAGGAGTAGTACCTCTATCTAATTGTGTTGCGATTGGAACCCAATCACCACCCATCACCCAATGGAGTCCATTTGATCACGTATAATCATCACCCATCATGCATCACAATCCACCCAATCACCTCCATATAGACCCAATCCACCAAACCCACACAGCTCCACTGCACTTTCCTCTTCAACCGATTCACAACCAGGGAGTACATAGCAGCCCCAATAACACATTTTCCCAACTATGCCACCAACAACTCGACACTCACAACAGCCACTGATGCATTCACCTGCAACCCCACAACTACTAACCAACATTTACACCCAACCGAAGATCTATTCTCAACCAAAATCAAGGAACTATAACTCATCAGTAAACAAAATCTTCACCTAACCATCACCTCTATAGAAACAAATACTTGTTTAGGTAAGAGGAACATGTATTCATAATTTGATTTCATACCTGTATAGTGTATACTACAAGCATTATTACTTACCCGACTTACCCATAGCAGCCGACTAGCAGTACCAACAATTGTAGTAATGGAGGACTATATCTTCTTTTCAAGGTTACAAAATAGAAAAAAGGCAATGATCTAGGATTCTACATACATAAACTACCAACAATGCCTACTCCAAGAAACAAAGCTTGATAGAATTAATAAGGAAAAAAATGGAGGATACCACCTGATACTTATTGATATATGTGTGCAGACGTATCAGATAGTTGAACCCTGGATTGACGGTAACTTTGGATAAGAGTGCAACTATCTTTCTCGGAGACATGCTACTTGCTATTCCGTTTTTGTGTGAAACTTTTAATTTTATATAAGGAGCAGAACATTTACTTTGCTGGTAGGACCAAATCCAGTCCTAAGTTTCAGTTGCGGACCAACCAGAGAGTTAAGAGGCTGACCCATCACCCATGGGTCCTACCACAGAGAAATGTTGGAGCCAACACCAATCTTGAATCAGACCAGATGCAACATTTTAGTTCTCTGTTTTAACAGTGCCTTCCACAACCAACTATCACTGAGTTTGGGTGTGTATTGTTCTTCTTTTACCTATATGTTGTATCTTAAATGTCTTTCTCCTGTTCCACTCTCTCCTTCATTTCCAACTGATAATGCAAACGTCTCTCTATATTTTCTCATGTTCTACTAACATAGGTGTGCTTGTCAATTGTGAACTAATAAAGCTTGGAATTCAAATTGTAGTCTTTTGACGTCTATCATGATGAAAATAACTTAAAGGTGTTCTATACAATGTTGCATGAATGATTTAAAGCAATTGACATTAAGACACTAATTGTTTGAATCTCTAGTAAGCACATATATTAGATAATTTGTTATAGGATTTCCAATTTTTTTGCATAAATTCTAGCCCATGTCTTTCATTGCCCTCCGTGGACTCCTACGACCTATTACAGTCACTAGTACAGAAATGGGTTATAACGTCACTACATGTAGGGTCGGTTTTACCAAATAACCGACTTTATATGTCTAAAAAAAATGCGGACACCACTTAAGACCTCTTAGGTCGGTGTTTTTAAATAAACCGACCTTGTAGTGTAACTCTATAGGGTCGGTTTTCCAAATAACCGACCTTATATGTGTATAAAAAATGCGGGCATCACTTAAGACCTCTTGGGTCACTTTTCTTAAAATAACCGACCTTGTAGTGTATCTCTATAGGGTCGGTTTTCCAAATAACCGACCTTATATGTCTATAAAAAATGCGGGCACCACTTAAGACCTTTTGAGTCACTGTTTTTAAAATAACTGACCTTGTAGTACATCTCTATAGGGTCGGTTTTTCCCAAATAAGAGACCTTATAGACAATTTTTCCGGCGGCAAAAATGTGCTTGGTTTTTGGCTTCCCGCCTCGATCTATAGGGTCGGTTCTACATTATAACCGACCTTACAGGGCTCTTCGGTCGACAAATTTGTCGACCGAATAAGAGCTGAATTTCACATATACAAGCACCTATAGGGTCGGTGTTTTCTTTATAACCGACCTTACAGTCCTCCTCTGTTCAGCACCTCAAAGGTCGGATATTCTTACAAAACCGACCTTAAAGGCCCCCTCGGTCGACAAATTCGTCGACCGATATCTATTCTGGATCCAGATTGTTCACGCATGTATAAGCACATCTAGCGTCGGATATGCACTTATAACCAACCTTAGAGCCTTCCTCGGTCGACCTATATTTCGACTGACACCCTCGGTCGACAAATTCGTCGACCGATATGTACCTCTAAGGTCGGTTTGTTCCTTAAAACCGACCCTAGAGGTCCTTATGCGAAGGAAATCTGGCTCTTTCTCGGTCGACAAATTTGTCGACCGATATCTATTCTGGATCCAGATAGTTCACGCATGTATAAGCACCTCTACCGTCGTATTTGCACTTATAACCGAACTTAGAGCATTTCTCGGTCGACAAATTTGTCGACCAATAAGGAGTCAGTTTCATGTGTATAAACAGCTTTTAGGGTCGGTATTTTCTTAATAACCGACCTTAGAAGTCCATTCGGTCGATAATATGTCGACTGATACATATCGGTCGACGAATTTGTCAACCGAGGAACAACTAGAAAAACCAATCGTCGTAACGGCTAAAAAAATTAACCGTCGTAACGGCTAAAAAAATCAACCATCGTAACGGCTGGAATTTCAACCGTTAACGGCTATAAATACGACCGTTGACCTCCTAATGACTATTTTTTCGATCGACCGTTGGCCGACCAACAGACGACCGTTGCGGCCGTCGATCGACAATTCGTCGACCGAATTTGGCTCTGTTTTGCTATAAGTAGCACCCAAAACGATCCATTTCTTCACACCTTCACATTCTCACTTCTCTAGCTCCTCTCTAGTGTATTCTTGTGAAAATCTTCAGCTTCTCTACATCCAATTCTTGCTTGCTATTTCTCCATTTCAAAGCAACGAAATGGCTTCATCATCTACGCGCGGAAATAAGCAAGTTGCAGGTAGGAAAGGAAGGACGGGCGTTGCACCGCTGCCGTTCATCAACGACGTCCCTTTCATCGACCAAGCTGCAGGCGACCGCTACCTCAGGCTCTCCGCAAAAGCTCCTATTCCACAACGGCCAGTCGACGTCATGGACTTCCAAAGCATTGTTGATTTGGAGGAACTTTTTGAGGTGCAACATTTGACTGATTTTCTAAATCCCTCCTTCCAATCCTACTCCTCCAAACTAGTTAATGAATTCTATGCCAATTTAGCCGAACATCCTGAACATGATTCCTTCTCCTCTATGGTTGGTGGGTATGGATTCCATTTTATTGAGGAGGGTATTCTTGATATGCTTGACATAGATATAGAAGAATATAAAAATTTTATTGATCTCACTAGAGGAACTCCACTCAACAAACTCTCCCTAGATAACACTACAATTAGCCTTAGTGATGTCAAAAGAGCCATCTTTCAATCAAATACGACTTGTCATGAAGATAGGGGTACCTATTATGCCATAAATTTAAAACCTGAAGCTAGGGTCATAAATCTCATTGTTGCCACCAATATCCATCCTAGAGCAAACAAATTTGAAGTACCCACCTTTCGTATGTACCTTATCTATGCCATTCTCAAAAGTATTCACATAAACATTATTCGTATCATCATTAAGAATATGTTTGAGTTTTCTGGCAATCCACCATATGCTGACTTTGTATGCCAAATCACTCAACATTTTCTTAAGAAGAATATTGAGGACGACTTAGGTTACACATGGGATAGAAAACCCCAAAAAATAAGTAAAAATACGGTGGAAAAGATGGGAATTGACTTTGGCCACAAAAGGGCTAGGACTGAAGGGGAGACATCCACCCAAGACATACCTCCACCACCTTCTCCTACCAACCTATCCCATGATCCTATTACATATACCTTGACATACATTGTTGGCTCCCAATATCACCTAAGTAGGCAATTGGATTATAATCACCATGCCATGACTTATTTAAACCAAAGGATGCAAACTCTCTCTCCTAACCAACCTGATGAATATCCCTATTCCCTTAATCCTGGCATGATGAATCCCTACAATCCTTCCTACAACTACTATCAAACTCCACCTCCACCATCTCCTGATCTCACACATACGCAGTTTTCCCCAATTCAACTTCAAGACATTGCTGCCAACTTTCACTTTGATCGTGTTCCCACCTTCTTGGAGGCTTATGCCTTAACCATGACAGGTGCCTTGGAGTGGCAGACATTGGTCAAATATTATGGAGCTGAGCCCTTTCTTGGAAAAGACCCAGACATTGATGTAATTCTTCGGTCTTTCCAGTGAGATTATGAGATATCTTTGTAATGATGTAATGTATATCTTTTTATAAAGAAAGTATGTCATGTTTCATCTTATAAAGTGTATGGGCATTAAATTGTTATGAATAAAAGTGTTTTCCATGGCTTCATTTGGACATATACATGTTATATAAGAATATTGTTATTTCAAATGATTGAAAAATAAATTATGGCTAAATTTGACAAAGCATCACTTAGTTAATCTCATACACACACTTGGTACTTAATTTAAAACATTCAAACAGTGTTAATCTCGGTCGACAATATTGTCGACCGAGGATGACTGTAGGGTCGGTTTTTTCCTTATAACTGACCCTAGAGCTCTTTCGTTCGACAAATAGTCGACCGACTGAATTTTTGAATAGAGTTTAGTACTTTTCAAAACGTTATAAAGCATTTGGATCTCAATCTTTTGTCTCATTATTGGGAATTCACATCCCTCAATGCCATCATCATCACATTTGCTGATTCTGGGTATTCAAACCCTTAATTCATCACTAAACATGGTTATCACTTATCAAGTAACTATTACCCTTCTGGTCATGTGACCAAGGTATTTAGGATATTTGTTACACAATCATCTCAATTTCATATCGACCATATCAATTTCATATCAACATCATGCAATACAAAAATAACATCTCTATTCTCTCATTAGGGTTAGAGTTTCCCATCTTTTATCAATTAGGGGTTCACATATCATCATCCCATATTGAAATTTCACATAACATTATCCCATATTAGGGTTTTACACAACACCACCCTATATTAAGGTTTCACATAACATTTTCATATTAGGGTTTCACATAACATCATTCCATATAAGGGTTCACATAACATTATCCCATATTAAGGTTTCATACGACATCACCATATATTAAAGTTTCACATAACATCATTATTAGGGTTGTGGAAGCACTTTAAAGCTCCTCGATCGACGAATTTGTTGATCGAGACCCCTTATAGGGTCGGTTATTATAAAAACCGACCCTAGAGGTGCTTCTAAGAAAGAAATATGGCTTCATTCGATCGACAAATTTGTCGACCGACACATTCGGTCGACGAATTTGTCGATCGAATGAAGCCAGAATTCTTTTTTAGAAGCACCTCTAAGGTCGGTTTTTCTAATAACTGACCCTATAGGTGGTCTCGATCGACAATATTGTCGACCGAAAATGTCCAGTTTAGTTATTCACACATGTATAAACACCTCTAGGGTTGGTTATATGAAAAAACCGACCCTAGAGGTGCTTGTACGAAGGAAATCTTGCTCCTTCTCGGTCGACAAATCGTCGACCGAAATGAGTCAGATTTCTTCGTATTAGCACTTGTAGCGTCGGATTTACCTATTAACCGACCCTAGAGGTCATTTCGGTCGACAAATTTGTCGACCGAGTTTGCGTTTGATTGTTATTAAACAACCCGACATGGGCACCGTTTATCTGTAGAGTCGGGTTTTGTTTGTTAACCGACGCTACAGTTTTTTGCTCCGTGCAAAAACCCAAAATTTTAGTCTTTCTTCCTTCCCGCGAAACCCTTTTCTCTTTTCTAATCTCTCTCTCTCTCCCGCGGCACCACGAAACCCCTTTTCCGCTGTTTCCGCGAACGCTTCTCCGTGAAGCCGTTGCCGCCTCTCGTCGTCGCAAAGAGGATCTTGAAGCTCATCGTCACCGCGAAGAGGATCGTGAAGCTCGTCGTCGCCGCCTTCCCCTCTTTCTCCACGAATCCTGTCCTTTCCGTGAAGCTCCTCTTTACCGTGAAGCTTTTCGTTGTCGTTAAGCTCGCCGTCGCCGCCTTCCACTCTTCCACGAAGGTCGCCGCCTCTCCGTGAAGTTCTTCTCTTCCTTCACGAAGCTCACTGCCATTTCCAAGTAAGTTCGAGCTTCCTTCGTTTCTTTTTCCCCTTCATTCCCGCCCGCCACCATTGCTGCTTCCAGGTCCATCTCGGTCGACAATTAGTCGACCGAGATCCCACCTGCGCACAGCGTCCAGGTCCACTCTCGGTCGACAATTTGTCGACCGAGAGTGGACCTGGACGCTGCGCGCAGGTGGGCTCTCGGTCGACTAATTGTCGATCGAGATGGACCTGGAACTTATTTATGTTGGAGCTATAAATGTTTTAATCATATTTGTTGTAATGTTCACAAATAGTTCTAAATATTATAATGATTTCAATCTTTGGACTGTTGGAAACGGCCTTACTTTGCTAATTTGTACAAGTATTTTCCATTTTATATGATTTGATAACCCAATAATAAAAACATGCATGTCTTTTTTCATATGTAATCATAATATAAATTTTAGAAATTAATACTAGATTAAACATGTGTACTCCTAGATTGACACTTTAGGGTTGATTCATGATGTTTAACTTAATATATAAATATGAAAATAATGCATTTATATATTAACTTAGAAACTCGTTCAAAATTTACTCATTAGGAGTAAACTTTGGATAGTCTCCGGTTTGGGACTATTTTTGGATATTTTAATCTCACTTAGGATCAACCTGTATAATGTATGTTTAGTTTTGTAGATTATTTTAGTAGGATTTCTCCATTTGTTCTCTGGGTACATATGTGAGTGGTTATTTGTCATTTACATCGGTGTACTTGGAGAACTTAGGGGAAATGCTGCTGAAATTTTCTTCAAAACTAAACATACATTATACAGTTACTAGTGAGAATAAATATTCAAAAATGGGATAGGTGGTACACTTTAGTATATAAAATTAACTTTATATCAATAAAAACTTACAGATTATTATAGTATCAATATTAAACTGTTAGTTTTATAATTAATTTTAATGTGATATAGAAAATGGATCGAAGTTGGATGTCTATCAAGAACCGTTGCAGTCCAGAGTTTGCCAAAGGTCTTGATGAATTTATCAGATTTGCTGAGGAACATAGGAAACTACCTACAGATAGGCTATATTTTCCATGTAGAAATTGTTGTAACAATTTGAAAGTTGATACTGGTGAGGAAATTAAGAATCATGTCATATGCAATGGGATCATACAAGGTTATAATGAATGGTATTGGCATGGAGAGAAATTGAATTATGGAGCAGAAAATGTCGATACTAATAGTTGTGGCATAGAAGATATAGATAATGATGATAATGTTAATGATGAACCGATTCAAGATGACCAGATTTAGGATGATATGATTGATGAGATGCTACGTAGTTGTCGGGACAATGTCATTGATCCACCTTCTTTATTTGCAAACATTGTCCATGATGCTGAAAAACCATTATATAAGGGTTGTACTAAGTTCACGAGGTTGAGTGCTATGATGCGATTATGCACTCTTAAAGCTCAAAACCGGTGGAGCGATAAGAGTTTCACTTCACTGTTGTCTTTGTTAAAGGAAATTCTTCCTGAAGGCAACGAGCTTCCAATTTCAACATATCAAGCAAAGAAAATAATGTGCCCAATGGGAATGGAGGCTAAGAAGATTCATGCATGTCCAAATGATTGTGTGTTATTTCAGAAGGACTATAGTAATTTGATAAATTGTCCAAAATGTGGTGCGTCAAGGTATAAGACTACAAATTCAGCTAAGGCTAAAAATGGCTCTCCTGCTAAGGTGATGTGGTATCTACCAATAATACCACGATTTCAACGCTTATTTGCTAATAGAGAAGATGCGCAAAATTTGTCTTGGCATGGGGAGTTAAAGGTCAATGATGATGGCGTCCTATGACATGCATCTGATTCACCACAATGGAAGAAAATTGATTTATTATACCCTCAATTTGGTAAAGAACCAAGAAACCTAAGACTTGGACTCTGTACAGATGGAATGAATCCCTATGGTACATTAAGCAGCCAACATAGCACGTGGCCTGTTATGATTGTTATATACAATCTTCCTCCTTGCTAGTGCCAAATATAAAAGACCACGGGAAGCTAAGATGTCATATTACGGCGTCATTGAGGACATATGGGAAATGGACTATACAAATATTCGAGTTCCTATATTTAGGTGTAATTGGGTTGACAACAATAAAGGAGTTTTAGTGGATGAGTTGGGTTTCAAATTGGTGAATTTTGAAAAGATTGGTTTCATAGATGAGCCATTCATCATGGCAAACCAAGCAAAACAAGTATTCTATATTGATGACCCGGCAAATCAAAATTGGTCTGTCGTTCTTAATGGAAAAAGACAGTTTACTGTAGATCCTATAAATGAAGAAGAATACTACGAAAAGTATGATGATTCTAGTCCATTCTCAGTTGGTTTTCCAAGTGTAAATGTTTAAGATAACACTGATGAATATTATAAACGTCAAGACCATGCTGAAGGAATTTTCCTTGACTAACAACTCAACCAATACTAAAGGCATGTATTCTTTGAATTATTTATTTTATTATCATGTATACCTTATCACTTGTGCTTTTATTATCACTTATTTTTTTATCATGTATGCTTGCAGGTTCTAAAATGGCGAGTGAAGATGAACATTTTGAGCATGAGCATCATGAAGATGAACATTCTGAGCATGAGCACCATGAGGATGGTAGTGGTGATGCTAAGAACAGTAGAGGTCCTACATTGATGCGTAGGCTGCAGGAGCTCAGGGCTAAAGGGGATAAATTGGCAGTCCAGTTTGATATGACAGGAGCACCTGTTGGGGAACATGCTAGTGCTTTCAAGCATTACGTAGGGGAGACCGTGCGCAGTAAGGTGCCAATAGATATAGAAAATTGGCATGATGTTCCTAGTGCCAAAAAATACCTCATATGGAAAGATATATCTGTGAGTGGAAGTGATATCATTTTAATATGGTTTTTATCTAATGATTCTAATTTAGTTTGCTTGGAATTAATTCCTTTTCAAAACAACATTATTAATTGCTTCTTTTGTATGTATAGGGTGTTTTTCATCTAAATGAAAAAGATCACAAGAAAAGAGTGCTACAACGTTGTGGTGTACGATGGAGGGGTTTTAAGACATATCTTGTAAGGGAATTTATAAATAATCCTAACCAAAATAAGAAAGCTACAGATGTATATATTTTTATTGATCCTGAGGTGTGGGAAAGATTTGTTGCAGCTAGGAGATCGGAAGAGTTTCAGGTAATAAAGATTGTAATGTATTGTATGAATATTTAATACAATTAAGGAGGTGAATCTTTTTATACATGTTTTCCAAGTCTAAATTGCAATACCTCATTTTAAATGATCAGGCTATTCACCAGCCTCAAAAGGAAAGACGAGCTAAAAATGTGCATGACCATCGCTTGGGGCCCGGTGGTTATGCCTTCCTCCGCCAACTACAAGAGAAGCAATCGTCTTCTGGAGAAGAATCTAGTACCACTCAATTTGAGCGACCACCCCGACACATGACATGGATTGATGCTAGAAAGAATTGAGCCGGTGAAATTGTCAACCCTGCAACTAAGGAGGTGGCACAAAATATGGTAGGTTTATCCCAACTAAGTAAAGAGTAACCTTCACAAACTTAGATTTATTTATATCTAATTGATATTGTGATTTAATATTTTTATTAACTATGAATAGATTGATCTCCACGAGAAAAGGAAGGAAGGAAAGTTCATCCCAACTGGCTACATGGATGAACTAGCAGTTGCTCTTGGTACAAAGGAGCATCCTGGCCGTGTTAGGGGATTAGGAGCTGGTATAGGATTCAAGTCTTATTTTGACCCTTCACAATCTAAAAGAGGTCGTGCAGGAGGTCTTACACAAGAGGATGTTGAAGCATTAGTAGCGCAAAAAGTAAAAGAAATAATGTCTTCATATCAGCCTACTCAACCTTCTCAACCTATTCATACTGCACGAATCTCAAGTGATGAGGTACAAGCCCATGCTCCAGTTGTAGAAAGTCATGGGAGCACTCCCGATGAACCACCACAACAATCTGCAGTAAGTTTTTGTTCTATATGTTGTGTTATTAGTATGATAAATATATGATAATATATATAGTTGTAACATGTATCTGTTCTACTGTTTCTTATATAACTTATATTATTTCAATCTAGGTTGGTATGAACTGTAAACTTGCAGTGGAGGTTCCAGAATATAATGTTGTGGCAGCGGGCAAAGTGTACAACCTTGGTGGTACATTGCATTGCCAACAAATTACTGATGACATCTGTCGTGTGTCCATCCATCTTGTATATAACGGAATGGGGGACAAACCACTACCCATACCTAATCCTGAATATAGTACAGTTGAAGAAGCTGAGGGTGCTATGGTGGGTTCGCCTAGATACTTGGTTATCAATGACAAGGTATACCTTATTTCTACCATATTTTTCATATTTGACTGCATATATGAACTCATGTAATATAAGTATGTAATTTAATTAACAGGTTTGTAAACCAAAAAGTAAAACTTCTGCTAGTCGTCCTCCTATGCCCAAGCCATCTTTCATTCCCAAAACTACATTCGACGAATTGGGAAGCAAATCTAAATGTTTGTGTCGATACTTAGCTAACCAAAGATCGGGATCAAATATGATGTTCAAGTTAACAGAAGATGCAGTTGGGAGGGACTTTGAGAATTTTATTTTTCTTGATGATATTATAGAGTTGTTCCGGTATGATTGGCTGAACACTTCGATAATAGAAGTATGGATAAGGTAAGGATCTATCAATATATATAGAAAATTCCAATACAAATTTTTAGCTTATTTCTAGATATGAAAATAATTACAAATGTTTAACAGCCATTTATATACCGAGGTCACCAACTTTGATATAAAGAATATTGCATTCTTAGTTCCTTCGGTCACTAGTCAAGTGGAGACAAATATTGAGGATGTGAATGAGTACTTCTCTGATGCATTCAAATATTTTGCTAGTGAGGGGAAGGAAATTATCCTAATTCCTTTTGACGTCCAGTAAGTATTATTATTCAATATAATTTTAATAATGAATGAAACTATTTATTTTAATGTTTGTTTTATTCTTACTCAGAGCTAGACATTGGGAATTACTGGTGATTGTCCCAAAATTGATGACTCTTTATTATCTTGACCCAATGGGTAAAACAACAAGGAGTCACAAACTGAAATTGTCAGCAATGGAGTAAGCATAAATTTAATCAATTGCTTCAACATGATATTTTATTTAGAATTTCTATTTTACCAACTATCGTTTAATTGATAGGGGTATAAAGGCTTTTCGTGAAGCTAGAGGACAAATACCCACAAAATTAAAGTCATTGACTTTGAAAAATGTCAAGGTAGCTACTTTGACAACTGCTTAGTCTTATATGTATTAATTTTTCAATTCTAATATGTCAACTCTTATAGTCTTATCTCAACTGTTGTTTATAGTAGTTTACTTACATTAAGTTTCGTTACTTGTAGTGTCCTATGCAAAATAATGACTGGGCTTGTGGATACTATGTAATGAAATACATGCAAGCTATTGTCAAACAAGCATCACATGACATTCAGACTATAAGTCAGGTAATAAAGAATAACATCATAAATTTACAAGTGATTGTAGTCATTTTTATAAAATATTAGCATGTGCATTTTCTGTTACAGATCTTTACAACTCAGCCTTACACACATGTGGACTTGAATGAATTCTGAGAAGAGTGGTCAGAGTGTTTTATAAGTGAAGTCAAAATAGTATTGGATTAAATATGTCGGCTCCATTTATGTATGTGGTTTGAATACGTACTCTTTCATATTTTTACTTTTGTAATATGTCATCTCAGACTTTCACTCTATCATTTTGTAAAATTATGATATTTATTATCATTTTTGTTATGAATGTATGGTTTTGAATGGTGACGGTTGAGCATCAATGCTCCCCTCTCCCAGAATATATGAATCTTCTTGTTCTTCTGTTCTATATCAATTTCTGTAGATTTTTTTTTAAAAAAAATCGTAACTTCTAGCGTCGGTTTTTTAAATAACCGACCCTAAAGATTGAATTCAGTGTACACTCTTCGGTTGAGAAAATTTCGACCGAAAGATAACTTCTACCGTCGGTTTTTGTAAAAAACTGAGTCTACATGTCCTTTATAAGGTCGGATTTTTGACAAAACCGACCCTAAAGATTGAATAAAACATTTCAGTGTAAGACTCGGTCGACAAACTTCTCCACCGAAATACTATCGGTCGAGACGTTTGTCGACCTACACTTACACTGAAATGTTTTTATTCAATCTATAGGGTCGGTTTTCTCAGAAAACCGACCTTATACAGAGTTCTCGGTCGAGATCGAAATGTTTTCGATCGACAATTTTCTCGACCGAGAGTTACCAAAGAAATGGTATTCAATCTTTAGGGTCGGTTATTTCATAAAAACCGACCCTATAAACGTTCTCGGTCGATAATTTTCTCGACCGAGAACGTTTACAGGGTCGGTTTTTATGAAATAACCGACCTTACAGGCTCCTTTTTTCTCGCCTAGGTCAGAATTTTTACAACCTCTTGCGTCGGTGTTTGCTCTGTAAGGTCGATTTTATTTGGTTAAATAATCCGAAGCTATAGACCAAATTCTGTAGCGACGCCCGCCTAGGCGTCGGATAAAAAGTGACGCTGCAGGCTTTAAAAAACCGATGCTACAGACCATTTCTGTACTAGTGAGTTCATATAAGCCATCTGATGGTGAATTAACTTAATTTCAGTCTGATTTACATTTCGTTCAGAATGTGATATAGGTTATTTGTAATCTTGAATGCATTTAGTGCTTGATGAATACTAATATAATATATTTTAGTTAGGAATATAAATCAACAGATTAAGGCAAACAACAATAGTTGCACTCAGTACATTGCCTACGAGTTTCTTGTCCATACTACTTTAAAAATGACCATCATTATATACACATATGCTAACATACCAACGTGGCAGGTTGAGTTCTGGTCTGCTCTGATTGGGTATGTGCGACACTCGACTCCTAAAATAGTTGTTTGAAGGCAGAGGTGAGTCCTAGTTTTATTCAACCAAAGATCAAATGCCAAAAGCATATATGCCTGAATTTGCCTCAATCTTCTATGCTACATTTCTTTGTTAATATGACATTATATTCATGAAGTTGCTTAAGATGAATAATATCATAGCATTTGTAAATTCATGATTTAAATAAGTAACTCAAGAATTAATAGTATAATGTGTATTATGTTTAATTTGAGGTAATGGCTTTAAAGTGAAATATAATCATGGCTGCCTCCTTTGTTTTATATGTTATGCCATATGAAGCTATTAAGTATCCATGAATTCTAAGCTTGATTGCAAAATGAGTACCTAATTTTGCAATATCAGATCTATTTACTCAAATCATGCCCTTTTTCCCCATAGCAGACATAATTTACCCAAATTTGACTTGATTTGGCCAAATTCAGACCTATTTCAACAATAAAATGAAACAACTTGATCTAATACGACCAAAACTAGACCTACTTATGCTGACTAACCCTTTAAGCGGCTTAATTTGGGCCACAATATGCATATTATGCTTGTCCATTTGTCTAGCTTAATTAAGTCTTTCCAAGGGAGTTTTGAGACCAACATTTTTTTTATTGGTTTAATGATCAAAAGAGTACATTGTAAAGCACAAATCATAGAACAAACAAACCAATTTCTCAGTAAGGACTCCCTATACCTCTAAACATCTAAGTAGGAGAATTATATAATTCTGTCGTTAATAATAGATACATTCCTTCTCCCTGTCTTTTAACATCAGCTGCATGAAACCCACTTGCATTTAATCATGTCATTGATTCTAAAAATCCTCTTTTAAAAAACAAGGACTCAAGCCTCAATTAACAGTACAAACCAATTCGAGCAGAAAAAAGTTATAACCAATCTACTCCCTTTTTCCCTTCATATTTAAACATCTGCCCATGTACCACCTTCATTCAAGTAAGCCACCAATTCTAAGAATCATATTTTAAAGAGCAGGAAGAAGTCATGACCTCAAATAATAGTATAAATAAACTTTAGTAAAATGAACAATACCACAGCCTCTTACAGTGTCACAACTCAATTCTATCTTAGAGCAATAGACCTGAAACCCATTTCTTAGAAAGGACTCCACAACCCTCTGATAAACCCAACTAAGAAGGAGAATTATAAAATACCATAACAAGATAATAATGGGTTTGTTCCTTTTTTAAACTTCAGTAAAATGAACAATACCACAACCTCTTATAGTGTCACAACTCAATTCTATCCTAGAGAAACATACTTGAAACCCCTTTCTTAGCTAGGACTCCACAACCCTCTGATAAACCCAATTAAGAAGGAGAATTATAGAATACCATGACTAGATGATAATGAGTTGGTTCCCTTTTCCCCTCTCTTTTAAGATCTGACTGATGATACTTACAGCTCCATCCGGCAATACAAATGCTCATATCTAGTTCTTTTCCACAGCTAGTCTTATCCATGCTATGAAGAAATATCATGGAACAAGCAAAGAGTAATAGAGGAGGTGATTCATGATTGACTAATAATCAAGCCACAAGACTACAACATGGCATCAAGGCCCAAACTAAGATTATCCCCTTCTTTAACATTACACGGACAACTACATCATATATTGGCCTTTTAGATTGTATATATCACTATATTTATTCAACTTGTACTCTATATCATTTCTGAATTTCTTATTTTATATCAGATATGGTAGACTTGCTACTATATTTAAATGATATTACATGATTTTTTCAGGAGACATGGATAAAACATGGATTAGTAGAGGAAAATCTAAATATGAACGTTGCAAAAGTGCTTTCATGACATGATTTAATTCCTTTCGGGATTTGGCTTTTAGGAATCATGTTGAGGCGAATTGCCCATGTGTGAAGTGTGAGAACAAATTTTTCTATGATAGAAAAACAATTCAATGGCATGTATCAAGTATGGATTTCTATCAACCTACACTAATTGGGTGTATCACGATGACAACCAAGATAATTTTTCCAACCAACATGTTGATAAACCTTTTGATGATATAGAGGGTTTGATTAATGATACTTGCTATGATAATTTAAAAATGACCGAAGACGATGTTGACAATGACAGTGAACATACTCTACATGGTGATGATAAATTTGATGAACTATTAAAAGACGCATGTGAACCACTATATTCGGGTTGTGATAAATATTCTAAATTATCATTTATTGTTCACTTATTTAGACACAAGTGCTTGAATAAAATTAGCAATAAGGCAATATCAGATTATTTGGAACTTCTTAATCAAGTATTGCCTACATAAGCTGCCAATGAAATGGTACGAATGCAGAAAGCTCATGTCTTCATTGGGATTGGATTATCAGGTTATCCACGCATGTTCCAATGATTGCGTATTATTTAGAGGTGAATACTTGGACTTGGATAGGTGCCCAAAGTGTAATACTTCTAGGTGGAATGATACTTACAAGGGAAGAAGGATAAAGGTCAAGAAAAGGACACCACAAAAAGTGCTTCGGTACTTTCCCTTAACTCCTACACTTAAAAGATTATATAATTCTAGAAAGACTGCTCCTCTGATGACTTGGCACTCCACTAGCCAGACTGGTAAGGAAGGTGAAATGGCACATCCTAGAGATTCTGAGGCTTGGAAGGATTTTGACACTAAACATCCATCATTTAGAAATGAGACACGCAATGTCTGACTTGGCTTAGCAACTGATGGATATTGTCCTTTTAATATTGCAATGGGAAGTAGTAGAAGCATATGGCATGTAATCTTAATGTGCTACAATCTTCCCCCATGGCTAGCTATGCATCAATCATTTTTAATGTTGTCACTTCTTATCGATGGTCCTAAATCACCTGGAAACTTGTAGGGACAATCTACACGCATGTTGCATGCTTCGAATCCATCACAAAATGAAGATACAACTTAATTCGTAGAAAGTTAATGATCAGTTTGGCATCCTTTATGCCAAATTTAACAATTAGTGGAAATATTTGGATGACTTGATAGTTAGAAATTTTCATATATGACCAAACAGTAGTATATGTTACTTGGACAATCATGCATTATTTGTTAATATTATAGCCTACATATATATATATATATTTCAGACACATCATCTCTCTATTATAATTATATTTTTTTTGTAGTTATGTTTCCAAATTTTGGATATGTATTTTTCTAGCATGTGAAATCCATACCCCCTTTGGATGATGCACATGATCAAAAACATGCATTATGTTCTTGATCAGGACAAAATGATGAATTAGTGTGTTTGTGTGTGCTATGTGTATTTCCTTTGTTCTTCCGAAGGGACAAAATGATGAATTAGTAGTGTGTTTGTGTGTGCTATGTGCATTTCCTTTATTCTTTCGAAAGCAGCCATGTATAGAATCATTGGTGCTATGAGAAGAAATACAAGGTATGATAATTAGGGACCCATTTTAAGGCAGCCCACCTACACCCTAAGGGGGCTAGGTGACAGCCATGGTATTTTGTAAGCACAAGTGTACCTATTGTAGTTAACTAATTCTTTTTCTTTTTGTCTTCATATCACATAGATGAAGGATGCTCAAGTGAAGACTCGACCAGAGCATGATCTTTATTGCCATAGTTGATGCAAGCCAAAGGTATAACAATCATTTGATGATGATACTAATTGAATTTAAGAAAGCACTTGTTCATAAATGCTATGTAGCACTTGCTTGGACAATGTTGAATTTGGACTGTTCTATTTATAGTCTTTATACTGAGTTATGTATGCTGCAAGGTTTATTTTACTAGGTTGTTGCTCTTGTATGCCCCTTGTAACCTGAGAGTTGCAAGGTTTATTTACCGGGTTTATTTTATCAGAAGTTGCATTTCCCCTTCTCATTTTCCAGAAGTTACACCCACCTTCCGAGCAAGAAGATCGGGGAAATATGGATGTCAATATTAGAGTACCTCTCACACGCTTGATTAAGGGGCGGAACCTTCGAGGAAGATTAAGAAGTTCAAGGAGAAATGGAGGAGCAAGAAGATCCCCTCTCCCCTTATCGGCTTATCAGGTGTGATGTTTGGTGTTGTTTCTAATTTGTCATTGTAGTTGGACCAATGTACTTGTATTTTTTCACAACTATGCTGCTACTTTTTCCTTTACTATTGACTCTCATCATCTAGCTCACTTCCCTTTGGCTTTAGGATGGGACAAATAGATATGCCCTCTCATCTTGCAAACGTCGGCAAGCCCGTGATGAGGCTGGACATGGCATCGGTCGTCCATGACGGATACATATGGGAGTACCCGTTCCATGAGATAGTCAAGCTGTCCCAAGATGTTAAATACAGGGAGATCATCAACAATATCTACTGGTTCGTTCTCTCATTTGTAAACCCTCAAAACCCATTTCCTCCATTTTAATAGATTGGCTCATTGCCACTTCCGCATACTCAAACTACAATTTTACTTGTACGGAAAAGCATGGCTGGTGTCCATGACTATTGGTTTCTCAGTTTTTGATACATATATTTCCTTCAACTATTCAACAATCATTGTTAGTATGACAGAAAAACACAATGTAAAACAAAGTAGTGATGCGCTATATTTAGAGAGTACATATTTTTATACCCATACCACAAAATTCTTACCCCATAAGTCACAAAAGCTTTACCAATTTATATATGTTGTTCATCAATGAATCGTCATTTGGTTTGGACTTAGCATACAGTCTTTATTTTCATCCCTATATAAGATGTAGTCACTGGGTATATAATGATAAAGACATCATCTTCGTATGAGATCATGTACCAAACATGTAGTCCATGTTAACTTACTATATTGTAAGTAAACTAAATGTTTTTGGATGATTGCCATGTGAAGTTACTATGTTATAAGATATAATTACTATTTTATTTGTCATTATATGCATCAATAGTGTTTAACTTCTTCAAACATGTGTTGTATCAGGTTGGGTACAGAGCGACACTGAAAAGAATATGAGTCACACAATACAATTGTGCTATTCGATCAAGTCAGATGCATTTTTCAGCATGTGTTTGCAAGTCATCAGAAAATACATTGATATATTAGTCCTTACAATAGAAGTGGGATGTAAGTATATATACAATTTGGATATTTTTATGTTAGCATCTAGAAATTTTTATCTCACTCGACTTAACAATCCTTTAATGTACAATTTCTAGATCTGCTTGTGCATCCCTCTAACAAAGATGTTGTTCATGATGGTGTCTGTGGACATTCCTATACTGACTCTGAATCTCACCAAGTTGCCATTGTCCGAAAGGCCACAACTGAGACAACCTATAACATTTCAAAGGTAACTCTTTATAATTTGGTTGACTGCCAAGTCATTGTTTGCTGAGCTTATAGCTCGTATAGCTAGATTGTCTTCTCCTTACATTTTGGGTCATTCCTCATAATTGTATGAATGAGTCAATCTCATTTTCAGATGGATAGGGCTTCCATTGTCAAGGATGCCATCGACTACATCGAGCACCTGCAGTAGCAAGAGAGGGCCATGATGGCGGATATCTCAATGATAGGGCTAGCAGTAGGAGCTGCTGGCGTTTTGGTTTGCAACGATTCACATGCCCTGCCAGAAATAGCAGAATTACTTGTCGGGCCAAGGGCGGCCAGAAAGAAAATGAGGGAGAACGTGGATGCCGCCCCATTTGCTGCAGTCAACTCTTGTCATCATCCATACCATCAAGCAAAACGTCCTACTACTACTTGCAGTCCCCTTCATCTTGTGGAGCTGACGGCGGGCAAAAAGGTGCGAATTTGATCAGATGACTTGAGCGGCAGCCTCCTGCTCGACGTCGGTGACCTGTCAATATGAAGTTTAATATCGCCAACCCTACCACGGGGTGCCAGAAGAAGCTCGAGATTGATGATGTCCAAAAGTTGTATGCATTTTTTGACAAAAGAATCTCTCAGGAAGTCAGCGGGGATTCTTTGGGAGAGGAATTTAAGGGCTATGTCTTTAAGATCACTGGAGGATGTGACGAGCAGGGATTTCCCATGAAGCAGAGAGTATTGACATCTGGTCGTATTCGTTTGTTGTTGCACAAGGGAACACCTTGCTTTCGTAGTTATGGGCGCAGAAATGGTGAACGCAGAAGGAAGTTTGTTCGTGGCTTCTTTGTGAGCCAAGATCTTTCTGTCCTCAACCTTGTCATTGTGAAGAAGGGTGACAATGATCTTCCTGGTCTGACTGATACAGAGAAACCCAGAATGAGAGGGCCAAAAAGGGCTTCGAAGATCAGGAAGCTTTTCAATTTATCCCTGGAGGATGATGTTCGCAAATACGTTAATACATATAGGAGGATGTTCACCAATAAAGCAGGTTAGTTCTAAAAATTTCACATATTATCTGGTCATAAATTATATTGTGTGATTATTCATAACAGTAATAACTTAACATCTCAAAAATGTTGCTAATGTACCACGTGGGTCATTTGCTCATTCTCTGCCCATCGCTTGCTAATTTCTCTAATTGGATCCTTATTAGAAGTTGTTTAGCATGACTTTACATTGATTCCATACTAGACATCAATTTAATTTATCAAATTTAATTTGACAGAATATGTTTAGTAACTCTTGAATTGGATTGTTTAGCTGATAGCTTTGCCTCCCTCTTTGTATGTTATATAGCTAGCTTCATGTTCCTTGTTTGTTTCATACTATGAGTAGCTTATTTGGATAACAAACTATTCAATCATACGGGTCTAAATGATGACGCATCTTGTGATCCAGGCAAGAAGTGCAGCAAGGCACCTAAGTTTCAAAGGTTTGTTACTCCATTAACCCTGCAGAGGAAGAGAGCAAGGCTTGCAGATAAGAAGAAGAGGATTGCTAAGGCCAAGTCTGAGGCTGCGGAATACCAGAAGCTTCTTGCCTCGAGACTCAAGGAACAAAGGGAAAGGAGTGAGAGTTTGGCCAAAAAGAGATCCTTCCCGGTCAGCTGCAAGACACACTGGTAGAATGGAGAAAAGCAAATGATGTTAGATGTCGTGTGATTCTTCTTCACGAATTCTTTATTATATCAATTTGTTTGTTCCAACAACAAAAGAAACTACTAGGCCCGGTTTGGCAGCTTACTTGTTAAATCCCGACAGTCTGCTAGAAGTCGTTCGTATTTTCCGGTGGCCGCAGGAGGTGAGCTGCATGGACTTGTCAATTTTCTTGTTAATTTGTAGGGGGAGGAAGCATGCAATAGGACAGCAAATCAACAAATTGCAGACATTTCCGGTACCATCTCTTTTGACAGGATTGGGAAAGTCCTTCATCCCTCTTACAACAATTGCGGGACGCCTGTTACGAGTGCCACGTATAACGCGATCACCTACCAATTATTACGCTAATCACCAGCGTTCTTGAAGTCTACAGCCAAACTACGCACTAGTTCTTTGGAAAAAATATGTACAATTATTTTTGTCAAAATTTTGTAATTGATCTATGTAGATAATGTACACGAAAAGGAACATGTTGCCACTTTTTTATTGGTGTCCACGAAGTATCAATGTACAAAAAATGAGATCTTATATATAATTTTTTACTTTAAAAGTATTTGGTTGCAATTCATTTTCTTTTTTAATTTCTGTCTTTTTGTTAGGCAGTACATGTACATATACGTACATACATATCTGTACATATATACATGCCTATGACGTATTAGCTTTTTGAGAAAGAATGTCTTCACTACTAATGAAATAGGTGACATCAATGTGTGTGGTTCTTTCAATGTGGGTAATATACTATGATGTCATGTATTGTCATGTTTTGGAATGTGAAAACTACTAATAGATGACGTTTAATCAAATAGGCTACATTGCACAAAGGCCACTCTAAATAGGTGACATACATTTTTTAGGTAATGAGTAATCATGTCACCTTTTCAATAAAGGTTACATATTTGAATGTCATCTATACCCTATTTTTCAGTAGTGAGATAATCCAGGGCACTAGCCACGCCAGCTACAAAGTTTACCGGTTGACACAGAGATAAGACTCTAGGTTTTGATTCATCAGTTGGCTATCCGTGAAGTCAGTTCTCATGGCTTCCATTGTGCATGTATTGGAAAATCAATGCCTTCATGGTCAGTTGCAGAACACGCTGTTATCACCTTCAAGAGGTTTTTGTGAGTAGCTTCCCTCAATATGCTGCATTCATCCTTGAAGCTAGTGGAAACCTCTTGCTTAACACTATGCAAGACCTTAACTGCAACCTCAACCTTTTTACCAACGTCCACGACTGCCTTGTATACAAAAGCGAAATTGCGAACATGCACCTATCAGATGTATGCCGACGAGAACCCATATGTGGCTTTAAGTAACTGATGGTAGGAGACACGAGGGAAACGAGCTTTCAAGGAAGGCGTGGTATCGACAAGCCTGGGTCTCTTTCTTGTGAGATACTTAAAGAGAAAGTACAACACGAGGACATACACTACGAAAGCTGAATCAATTATGCTAATTGCTAGGGTATAACTCCCTCAATTTACTTTGCAAGATTTTAGCTGCAGCTCAAGAATTCCCCCGCATAAGTTTCTTTTTCCAGAAACTATTACCAAACTAGCGTTGCTGAAAACACCCTTTGCATGCATTTGACCTTCTAACTCATTGAACGATATACCAAGAAACTGCAACAGTTGAAACTCTACAAGAAAGTACTGTATATAACCATTCAAATGGTTATGAGAGAGATTCAACAGCTGAAGTTCTATTAATCTTGCCAAGGTGTGAGGGATGTTTCCTTCGAAAAAGTTGTTGCTCAGATTAAGGATATTTGGAAGGATGCAGGAAAGCAGACTATAAGGAATGACACTGGGAAATCTTATTTTTTGATATATCCTATGCCTATAGGTGAATTGGTCTGGAGACTTCCATGGGCAATGAACCCCCCACCCCACACACAAAAAAAAGAGAGAAGTTGTTAGTAATATTCAGGTAGTCAAATAAAGATTATAGGCCCATTTTCAGTATCAGATTCAAGGAGAGTCAAGTAGGGGCACGTGCCCCCCTCAATTTTTTGATTTTATAGATATATATAGATAATTAACATGGTATCACAATTGATATTTATTTTTTGATGTTATCTAAACCACACGCTCATACATGTACTGTAATTATTTATAGACTTTTAAAAATATACAATGTCATTAAAATGTGATATAAGTAACAAAACACAAATAGAAACACATAAAAATAAGACAAGTTTCTTATAAACCATGACATTTTCTTATAAATATATCTTGAGATTAATGAATTTATATTGATTCTATAAATATAATGACTATTATATCACAGACACATACATTAATGTCAATTTTTGAGCTATAAGATAACCATATATATTGATTAGATAAACAACCTAACATGGATATTTAGTGGTATTATAAGAATATCAAAATTTTATATCACGTGTAAATAAGTAAATATACATCAAATTTAATTATTACTTAGTTATATGTGTATATAATTAGGTTGTGTTGATAATATATGATGATTTTTCTCTAGTTCAGGTATGATACATTCTAAAATAGACAATATATTGCTCAATACTAATAGTTTCTTTTAGTTTATGATTTTATGATATATTGTTAATAATGAAACTCATGTTTTTATATTTTTTGAAACATCAATGTATGTGATAAAATAATGACAAATCATGTATTATTATGTGGCAAATCCTTGAAATAATATAAATTTCAAATAATATGAAAAAGAATAGAAAAATATTGTATATTATTTACTCTTTATGATACAACTATTAATAAAATGTTAGTTTTCTTCATTGTACTAGATTACCTAGATTATACAACACATTTTGAATAATAATCATTAATGTCTCAATTATTTAAATATTTTATCTTTTTTTATAGATTGACTATTGAGTTATACTTTTATATGCAATTTTATACAATGTTGTTTCTCTAAAATACACATACTATTTTTATTGTAATGTAAAATGTATTTGATATTTCATTTATTTTCATCAATAGATAGAAAAGGCTATATTTATATTCAATAACTAATAAATTTCAATAATATGTATCCATATTTTAGGTAAAAATGAATAATTGAATGTCATGATGCCTATATTATATTTCTTAAATTTATTATAGTGTTTATTTCTCAATTCATATAATATAATTATTCCATGGTATCAATTTTATAATTCAATTTTGCTAAATACGGTGTTAATGTTTATTTTGAACTACTAGACTTATGACATATGATTACTTGAACAATCTTAAAACATAAATAATAGTCCACAAACAATTTTAAAAATAAAATACATGTGTTCTTTAAGATAGAATCAACTTAAATAAGTGATGGTTTCACAGAAAAAAAATATATACTTTCTACATTAGTGGTTGTGATTTAGAATGGATTTAAAATGTGTGTAGAATGTTTACATATGTTTAGTTAATAATATATACAGATCTACGAGTATTGTAATCATACAAGGAAATTAGGTAGTCCAAAAAGTTGGGAGTTATATCCTTAGTTTTTTTTGTCAATGTAAGATCTATTAATTCTCCTATCCAGTTAAGATAAACATGTTAATAAGAAGTCTTTGGAACAAGTAGGCACTCTCTTTATCTCATGACAATAATTGAAAACCTATTTACTGATGATGTAAATAATGAATATAAATTTAATATAAATTTGAAATGTTACTTCCTAGTTATAGCACCACGAAGTCTATTATGCGACAAATCAAGCTTGACCAGCTGACTTATGTTTCCAAGATTTTTCATAATGTTGTCAATCAATTTTTTCCGTTCTAAATACAACTTATTCAACACAATCAGATTGTAATTTGTTGAAGGAATTCTTCTTGTTAGGTTGTTGTTGGCAACAGAAAGATATTGTAGCATTGAAAGGTGGCCTAAGTTGCTTGGTAGTGCTCCAAAAAATAGGCTTGGTAGTGCTCCAAAAAATATCTAAGGTTCGTAAAATTTCCAAGCTCCTAAGGAATCTCTCCAAAAATTCTATTGTTTTTTAGTAGAAGATATTGTAGTGCGGTTGAAAAGTTAACAAGAGAAACTGGAAGCCTTCCCTCAAACCCATTGTAGGATAAACATAGCTCGGATAGAGCCCTACAATTGACTAATGAGTTGAAGAAGCTCCAGTCAGACTATTCTTTTGTCGTCATTTTATTGCTGTGAAGATTTAAGATGGACAAATTTATCAATCTCCCAAGACCTAATGACACCTGCCCACTGAAAGAATTATCATCAAGTACAATTTTCCTCATTTGTGAGGTGTTGCTCATTGATGGCGGGATGATTCCACATAGTTTATTTTCATACATATGCAAAAATTGAAGCGTAGGGAGAACTGTATTGAAATCTAACAGTAGGCAGCCCCATAGATGGTTCTTAACCACATAGAAAGATTGGAGATAAGAAGAGTTGAAAAGAGCAGTAGGGATCTGACCGTAAAGCCGATTCAAAGTCAAATCATAATTTTCAGATTTTTCAACCGATCTAGTTTTGAAGATATAATGTCGGTTAGAATGTTGTTACGTAGATGGATGTCTTGTAAAGAAGACATGTTGTTAAGGGTTGGTGGAATTTTATCGGGAAGAAAGTTGAAGTGAGTATTTAAAAGAGTGAGTTTTGACAACACCCCCAACTGAGACAGAACTCTACCAATAAATTTGTTGATTTGCATGTGTAATTCTACTAAAGAAGAGAGCATGCTCAATGCCAAGGGAATGTCTCTAGTTAGACTATTATACTTGACATCAAGAATGACAAGTTTGGATAAATGGCCTACTCACTATGCAGTACTTCAACAAGTATATTTTTTCCAACAGAAAGTATATGGAGGCTGGAGAATCTCCCGATGATTGGAGAAATGCTTCCTCCTAGTAGGTTGCTCGTTAGGTTGATTACTTTCAACGGGGAAAATTTACACATACTCCTCCATGGTATCTCCCTTTAATGTTAGTTGGCAGTTAGGTTGAGGTGGCACATATGCTTCAAGGATTGAATTTTCTACAGGATCTGCCCTTCGAGTTGATTGTCTGGAAGGTGCTGCCTTTAAAGCTAGCTCAGGTTGGCCATAGCTCGCAACAACTCTCTAGATAGACTAAGCTCTGCTAAGTGAATCGAAACAACCATGTTGCATGACTTGACGCAAGTGATGCCAGTCCAGCTGCACATGTCAGAGCTACTGTTCCATGAATCCAGTTCCCCAAAAGAGTCTTCAATAATGGTATTTTTTATTGAAAGGAAGGCTTGTTAATCGATGGATGCCACATCTAGGCATGATAAGGACAAAACTATGTTGAAAGTCACATCAAGCCGTAAATCATGAAAAGGAGAGTCATCTTGGTATGAGAGCAATTAATGACACACACGGAATGCACAATTTGTAACAAAAACAACAACACACATTTTTTGTAGACTGGAACTATATGTTGCTCTTTGTAAGTAGTTGATTCACACAATAGTTCCAGTCCAAGAATCAATAAACCTTTGATGAATATTTGGTCTAACAAGCCAGGCCATGCACTCGACATGATAAAGAAGCATGGTATTTTGTCAGTGCGACCACCAACCTCCCACTCATCCACCTTCACTCGATCATTTCATTAGTGGCGGGGCCAGGGGAGCAGGGGCACTTGCCCCCCCCCTCAAATTTCAATTTTTTCAAGATATATATAATGTGTATTTAATATGATATCACAATTAATATTTATTTTTAAGTATTATCTACAACTCATGCTCGTACATCTTATGTCATAATTTACAATCTTTTTTAAACAAATAATGTCATTACAATGTGATGTAAGTAACAGAACATAAACGAGAACACATGAAAATAAGACAAATTTTGTATAAGCGTCTTCTTACTTTCATAAGTAAACCTTGATTTTTGTGAACTTATATTTATTTAATTTAGATATTAAAAGTTATATCATGAGTGCATACATGAATTTTAATTTACTAGCTATTAATACAACCATATATATTGATGAAAAAATAACTTCATATGGATACTGACTGATATACTATATTAGAACGTCAAATTTCTTATATTAAACATCTAAAATTACATATATAACAAATATAGTTAGTATTTAGTTATATTTATATACAATTTTCTAGTGCTCATGTTATAGGATTAATTTTTCTCTAATTCATGAGTAATGCATCCTAAGATGGATAAAAGACTATTCAATACTAATATTTTTTTACTTTGTGGTTTCATGATATATTTGTTAATAATGTTGTTAAAACACATATTTTTATATTTTTCTTAAAACATCATATCTATTTGATAAAATAAGAACACATAATGTATTATTATTGGGTAAACTCTTATATAATATAACTATCAAATAATACAAAGAGGTTTAGAAAATAATTGTATATTATCTATTGTTTATGATATTACTATTAATGACATGTTTATTATTTCATTATGTTAGGTTACTTAAATTGTATAACACATCTTGAATGTTAATCATTAATGTCTCACTTATCTAAATATTTTGTTTTTTGTAATGGATCGACTATATAACTATACTTTGATATGCATGCTATGAAAATATTTCCAGTCAAAGTTACACATATTATATTTATAATAATGTCAAAAAATGTATTTTTTATTTTCTTTGTTTTCATCATTAGATAGAAATGCTTTGTTTATAATTCAATTATTAATAAATTACCTATGACATTATTTCAATTTTAAAGTAAAATAGTGAAGAATCAATGTCATGATGCCTATATTGTTTGGGTTAAATTTATTATATCGTTTTCTCTCGACTTATATAATATAGTTATTACATGGTACCAATTTTAAAATTCAATTTTAATAAGCTCTAAATTACTTTTTATTTGATAAACTTGTCGAAAAACCAGAAACGAAATAATTTGCACAATATTAAAAAATAAATAATAGTACATAGTTAATGTTGAACATAAAATGCATGTGGTTTTGTTGAGATGACCTAAATTTATGAAGAACTAATTTTAAAAAGTGGTTGGTCTTATACAGGAGAAGTTATATGTTTTCTATATTAGTGGTTGTGGTTTAGAATGTATTTTAAATGTGTGTAGAATGTTATAATATACATAATTGTAGTGAGTAATATACGTAAATATATGAATATTCTAATCCTACTTGAAAATTTGATAGTCCAAAAAGTGGCTAACTATGTTCTCGACTTTTCTTTTTTTGATGTAAGATACATTACTCATCATATTTAGATCAAATAAATATGTTAATAATATGTCATTGGGACATATAGACACTTTATTTGTCTCATGGAAATATTGAATACCTATTTACATATGATGTAAATAAAGAAATACAAATTTCATATGAAGTTTCAGTGCTACTTCGTGTGTACCCTTACTTCATTATAGGGTTGGCTCCACTACTGATTCCATATGCATGGATGTGAATGTGTAATCGGTCGATTCACATACCCTTAGACACTAGGTACTAATACACAACTACATGAAAAAAATAATTTAGCACATTTTGACCATAATATTTTCCTTCTTTTCACTTCTCTAGATATATTTCTCGAAGTTGCACACTTTTAGAAAAAATACTACATAAGGTGACATTTTATGAGTCTCATGTCAAAATGTGTTACGACACAAAATGTAAAAATAAAAAATAAAAAAATTGAGTCTTACCAAAGCGGTGCACTTTCAAATTGACGTTCAAATTGAATCTGAAATGTTTATATATTTTTAAATTTCTTATATTTTTTTATTAAACGCCATTTGGTGTGACACATTATGACACTTGGACTCTAAAATGCTAATTTTTGTGGAAAGTTTCAAATAATGCGTGTAAGTTTGGAATATATTTTGGAAAAGGCCTTATGAAGCTAATTATTTTGTCGAATTATGATATATTGATTTTTTTATTAGTTTCACAAATTTGTTGCTCTCCTCGTCTCACTATGTGATAATGATGCACATAAAAATTTTCTTGGTTTAGCAAAGCCAATAGGTTTGGTCCATTTCTTTTAAACTATAAAACAAATGTTTGAGATGGATATAATAATCTCATGATTAATTTAAAAATGAAAGGCTGGTTTGATTTGAGCATTCTATTTCACCAACTATCTCAATCATATATCTGAGGGAAGAAATCTATATTGGTGTAGGTCCTGTGTCAGTGAGGTCAACTCCTGCAGCTATTCATTCACCTAAGGATCTGGAAGAAAGAACCCCAAAAAGAAAAGATCGATGGAAAACATCAACAACACTTTAGTGTATGCATGTAATAGTTAAACTGGGTAACATTAGGAAAACAATACAAAGGACAATAATTGTTGTATTCATGCTCCAAACAAAAGAAAGTTATGGAATCATCCAAAGTGCATATCAAATAGAAACTATTCAAAATATGTAAAACCTTTTAATCTCTATTTTCAAAATATCAACACATGCCACAAGCACAATTAATTAAAATAGGGAACACAATTCATCAAGTTGATCGAAAATGCAACATGCATGTATACAAACACGATACTAGTTTAAATATAAAGACAATGGCTGATAAGGAGCATAACAAAAAAAATTTAGATCATGCCACATAACCAAACTCCAAAATATATCATGATGGATAGATTACATGGGTCTGGGGCATATAACAACTATGTCAAAAATTAACATGGGAAAATAACCCAAAAAGTACGCCACAATAAAAACATTTATAAAACTCTAGTACTACTGAATGAACATACATGCAAAAATGTAAAGGTGAGTACAAGTTTAGCCACAATAGGGAATACATGAGATTTCCATCACAAAAATGAGTTATATAAGACATCCATCACAAAAGTGAGAAAAGTAGGTTGTCCAATTGAAAAGTGGAACAAATTGATCATATTATTAAGATGCAACACAAGTCAAAAAGAATCCACCTCAATTAAGGTAATGTTTCATGAATGGATAATTTTAGTTCAAATCCAAATTAAGGGTACAAATTCAAATAGGATGAACAAGATACAACTACTATAGTCTAACATCAAATCTCAAAACTTTAAGAATATTTTGGACAATTTCATAAAATTAGACCCAAATAGGTTAATAAGACATGAAAGAAAATTTCCAACACCAAAATGCCTCAGAGAGGTCAAAAGAGAGAATAAAGAAGCTATTTCTCAATCACATGCATAGAAGGATGTACATATATGTGAGGTCAAAAGAGAGAATAATGAAGCTATTTCCCAATCAGATGCATAGAAGGATGTACATACATGTGATTCAGTCTAGAATGGTCAAAAAACAAATCCTACATCCACATTAAGGTCCAAAGACACCTATTACATATTTATATCTAGGTTTAATTCCTCCTTATACACATAAACCCTAAAAATTATCTATTTTTACGTTACTAATTTAGGTTATATAACATATATTATCATGTATATATTATTTTCTTATTCCGAAATGTGTTTTATAATATTATATTTACTCATCAACCCTTAGACATTAATTTTAAAATTTTAATACGTTTAATGATATAATTCAATAAAATTCGTTCTAAATAGATTAATGCCTCTCAATCACGTGTTGAGACCTTACCATTTTATAGGGATTTCCTGTCCTTTTTAGGATCTATGACATGTGATTCCAAAGGTTAAAAACATGAAGTACCCTAGATACAATTTGTCTAGTATGACAAAAAGGAAAGTGCAAAAGGGAAAACTAGTAAAACAACAACAATCATGGTTGTTGTTCATGGATACCAAACTCATGTCAATAGAGGGAAATACTCTAATTGAAATATCACGCCCTACAAGGAAATATGCAAAGAAAATGACATCACTGAGTTCCTACACCCAACCCAGACTCAATGATCCCTAACATAAGGCATCAGAGTAATTGGATCCACAAAAAAGGTCTCTATCATATTAGATCTTGCGATTAATTTTGGCAAGCGTGGAAAACTAAAATATCAAAAACCATGAACTTTAGGGGTTCATGATGTTCATTTGGAGGAAAGAGCAAGATATCCCATCAACAAAGTTGAGTAGAGACCACTAATAAATTCAAGGATTCAAAAATGTTGGAAAAGAAAATCCAAACGAGGCAAAGAAAGGATACTAGTTGTCACGACCAACTATGGAATATAACATCTTATCACATGCTTTGTAAGAATTCTTTTGCTTCTTTTAGAGCCTTTCAAGGCTAGGAACTCAATTTTTGACATAGGGAGGAATAAAGACCAAAGTGGAGTTGAGAAGATAAGTTAAACAAGAGATTGGGTTGTGAATGCACTAGATATCTTTGTAAAAATGTTAAACAGAGGTTTTGGAGTAGTTTATATAGGTTTGAGGGCCTAGGGATCTAAGGATATAGGAAGAGTTGAGAAGAATGGGAAGGAAGGAAGTTAGGCTTTGATAAAGAGGTACAAGATTCCACCTCTAGGGAAAGTAGGTATCAAACAACTCAAACATGTGAGATAAAGCTAACCAAAGTAAAATCAAACAGAGAGAAAGAAAAAGGAGAGAGATTGAGAGATATGGAGGAGAGGGTTTTATAGCATAAGGAATGTAAAGAGAGGCAAATGGAGGAGAGAAAAGTGTCGCCCTAGGATCTACCCAAGTCCATTTCGAAGAAAAAAAGTCCATCAGATTGGTGGATATATGAAATAGGCCCATGACACAAACAATAGTGGAGACTTTAGGAAATCAAGGATATAAATAAGATTTTATTAAATATTAGGGTTGATGTTAGTATATTTCCTTTCCTAATTGGTATAAAACAGATAAAACTATGAAAATGACATGAATTTAGGCAGTAGTCTAATTCGACTATTTGGAAACTGATTACATTGTTCATTTATATATTGGAAGTCATCTATAAAGTGTTTTAAATATCTTAGAAGATAAAGATTTTTATTCGATATTTATTCTACAAAAACGGTATCCATGACTACTATCTTAGAATTAGGTTCATCTTAGGATCAGCTACTCTCCATAACACTTATCTTCATCTCTTTCTATTTCTAATATTTTGAAATCTATTTCTAGGATTATTTGTTATGACTTAGCTCCTTTGATAAACCTTCTCCTAGCTTTCCTTAATATTTTAGCCTATATTCTCTTTTAATCCATTACTTCTATTAGAATACAATAAAGGACAACTAGTTCTCAACTGATGTACATGATTATATTTTTATATACATTAGGATGTTATTCATCACTGGCTAATGATTTAAATGCAATTTCCCTATAGTTAGGAATGATTACATCACATTAATTAGGCTTGTGACATATGAACGGTGTAAAAAGTTAGACCCGGTGGGGGATGCACTCAAATGGAACAATACGAGAGCCATGTAATAATAAAGTAGTGGAAACAAAACTATTACTAAGATACATGATGATTCATTTACAATTATTCCTCACTGTAAAAGTGGTATAGTAAAATAAAAAGGTACACATCTAATAATTCTAATCACATGAAAGACCTGCTGTCGAGGGCAACTCGACAATTCTAAGCTATACTTAGGTCTAGTGTATTCAAAAGTGAGAAGCCAGAGGCGTGCAAACATCACCTTGTAACTGATTAACCGGTAGGTGGGAAATTAAGCGGGCAAGTTATGAAAAAGTGGATGTCTAAATTTTATATATTTTTATACAAAATTACATGTATTTCTACATAAAAATATATTTCTAAGAAAGTTGTATACTTATGTAATCATAAAATCAGTAATAAACTAAGTATTAATCAATACATTACTACTAATCAATATTTCTATTCACTGAAATCAGCAAGCATATCATTAATTGTGAATAATGAACTATGAATTATTGATTTGAAGTAATGAATAAAGTAATACTAACTAGTAGTACCAATCATTTACCACTGGAAGAAATAAGGAAATTAGTAAAACTAATCATGCATTAGAAGTATAAGTATAATAGCGTAATATGATATTTACTTAGATACATTACAACAGTGCCCTATGATTACCACTTACACACAAAGTATGCATTCTAAACTAGGACTAGGTATATCATAGAACATTCAATGTATACGAGTTGCATATATTATATTAAAAACTACTTGGACTATGTAATTAATTAATGTTACATGCTTACAGTAGTATGTTTTTTTAAAAAGTGGGAAATAATAGGACAAAAAGTGAAAAATGCGAGTGAAGCAGGCAAAAAGCCGATGATTTGGTTCAAAATGCTTAATGGGCTCTTAGGGGCTAAATTGAACGACTAAGGGTCTTGGCCTCTTAAGAAGCCGCCTTTTAATGCGTCGTTTAGCACTTACAATCACTAAGATAATTATCCTAGAGTTTAATCTTTTTTCTACTTCCGATTAAGGCTAGTATAGAAAGGGTCGATCCCACAGGACAACTCATTAAGATTGTTATCTCTAATCCCAATTGTTTGAAGAACTTGTTATTTTTTTTGGTATTTTTCATATTTAGAACAGAAAGTGATGCGATGATTTTGAGTCGCATTTATAGACCTGTTTGATATGTGTTTTGTGTTTTTATTAGTCAGTTTTATGGTTAATATTGCATAATTCACCTATTTTGGTCTTTGCCATCATTTTATGTCAAATCCCCTTAGTTTCATTATTTTGAGCATTCATTATCACATTATTATTATTTGTGTGGATTTATTTGATCTTGTCTCCGAATTTCAGGAAAAACAAGTATCTGCTTCCGTCGATACCATCGACGGAAGTCGATACCATCGACAAGGCCACAGGTTGCCAGCCGAAAGGAGCAGCAAAGAGTCGATACCATCGACACCCAAGTCGATGGCATCAAGATCCCTTCAGGTTGCTGGCGAGGAAGCTGTCGATAGTATCGACCCCAAGTCGATACCATCGACGCATGGAGGCTACAGTGACACTAAACGACAAAACCGTCGCTACAGGGTAGTCGATACCATCGACCCAAGTCGATGGTATCGAGATTGCTTCAGGAACTCGGACGAAAAGAAAGAAAGACTCTCGCTACTACACTGGGTCGATACCATCGACCCGCGTCGATGGTATCGACGCCGTCAGATATGCGTTGGATTCAGATTGATTTCAATCGGACGGCTGGAGTTAATTAACGACCTAATTAGGGACTTATACCTAATGACGGCCGCCCGGAGGTGAGGATCATCTCTTTTGCCATTGCACAAGTGCCGAGGAGCGAGAGAAAGGAGAACGGAGGCCAGAAGTTCATACCTGTCGATCCGGACGCTGCCGAAGACGGATTTCACCACCGAGAGGCGGGAAAGCTCGTGTTCTACACAAAGGATCAATCGGTTCTTCTCCGTTCAGGGGTTTTCCCATTCAATTCACGTTTTTTATATGATTTCCCCTATTTCTACCATGTACTTGTGTGAGATGAACATGCGGGGCTAATCCCCTCCATCTTTAGGACCGGGAGTAGCTCGGGAATTCATTGTATGACAGTTTTATATTAATAATTCATATTTTCTCTCTTAAATCCGTGGTATAGTTTCGTTTTCTCCATATATTGTTATGCTTGATCACCATAATAATAACCTAATGCCCTTAATCACTTCGACAGAAGGATTAACGGTTGAAAAGAGACGAAACCTACATTAATCGATAAATCCCTTGACAAAGGTGGTGTAAAATTAATGGTGGAAACTGAGAGATCGTTCGTAATGCGCTTAGTTTAGGGGATAGGTTACTACGACGATGGAACCGACCTAAACCTAAGTAGTGATTTGCACCACGACAGTGGGCAATTCTGTTTTCAGGCCACTACCCAGATAGAGAGAGAAGATTGAGGCATTATATAAAATCTAATACAATGAAAACCCGCGGTGAAACCGCAATCCTAAAGATACCTTTTTGAATTGATTAAATTAACCTTTAATCGATTGTTTACTTTGTTTTATTTTTATTTTCTTTTCATTTTGACAACAAACCCCAATTTGTTATTCGCCTTAGCTGATCGCAAATAGTTAGTAGGAGTCTCCAATAATTCTGAGTATCCCTGTGTTCGACTCGGGCCTCATAAAGGCATGTACTACTCGACGCGTATACTTGCGTTTTTAGCGTGTAGTAAAATACACGTCAAGTTTTTGGCACCGTTGTCGGGGATACGGCGAATTGTTGGCACTTAGAGTGCTACGAGCGGCCACTCTAGGCCACATTTTTTTTATTATTTTGAAACAACTTCAAATATTTCTAAATTTCTCTATAATTGTTTATACTCATCTAAGCATAGTACTGAACTCAAATTTTCTCATTTCAGGTATGTTGCATGGTGCATACACGTAGTACGGACTACACCAATCGCACACCCGAGGTTCCATTTTCGGGACCTGAGGATGAGGAGTACTACGAGCAAGAGCACCAAGAAGAGATAGATTCTGAATTTGAACCAGAAGACATGGTCGAGCCACAGACCATATGGGAGAAGATCAAAGCTTCTTCCTCATCAGCTTCAAAGGGGCCTATAAAGAAGCAGGCGATCAACATACCGACATATAAGATCGATCCAGCGTTGATTAATTTGGTGAAATCAAATGCGTTTCATGGGCTGAAGAATGAGGATCCTGTTGCACACATCAGCGAGTTCGTTGAAAATTGTGACATGGTAAAGATAGACAGGTTTCCACAAGATGCTTTGTACCTCAAGCTGTTCCCAAGTTCCTTGGCAGGAGCAGCAAGAGAGTGGCTACATAATCTGGACGATGAGTTCGTTGAGTCTTGGAACCATATGGTGGAAGTCTTCTTTGAGAGGTTCTTCCCTCTTGAGAAGACTAACGACATGATCCGGAAGATTCACAATTTCACCCAACAGGCGGGTGAAACATATTCTGAGACCTGGGAGCGATTTCAGGTTATGTTGAGGAGATGTCCGCATCACGGGTTGGACAAAGAGACACATGTGAAAATCTTCTATTTTGCTCTCTCCGAGCATGATAGGAGTAATCTGGATTCAGCTGGGTCGGGATTTTTTCTGAATAACACTAACACTAGATGCTGGGAAATACTCAAGAACATGGCGAGAAAGCAGTCCTGGGGAGAAAGAGAGAGAGGCCCAGTTGAGCAAGCACGAGTCGCCAGTGAATCAAAGGCAATGAGAGAGCTAAATGAGAAGATGGATCTTCTCGCAAAGAAGTTACTGCAAAAGGAAGATAATGAGTTAGAGGATGAGGCTCAAGTCAAGTACATTAGACAACAGCAAGGGTACAGGAACAATGACTACTCATGGAGAAAGGACAAAAAGTTCTCATGGAAGGATCCGAACAATTTTCTGCAGGATCCGGAAGCCAAACCCGCGCCAACTACAGAGGACAAGAGCACGGAGTTGCTCAATCAGGTCATCAAGCAAAATCAAGAGTTAATGAACACATTCGGGCAACAAATCAAGCAACAAGGAGAATACATGAATCAATTTGGGCAGACATTGTAGAGTCATGGGGCTCAAATGAGGACCATAGAGACCTCCATGGCGCAGATGGCAGCTGAAATTGCAAGTTTGAAGAAACCAGCACATCTGGGTTTTCCGGGGAACACCAATGTTCCCGGGGGAAACCAGCAAGCTAAGGCTATTCTACTGAGAAGCGGCAAGAAAGTGTTGAATCCAAGAACGGATGAAACAAGCACACAGCAAGATAAAGTTGAAGGTGAAACCACTACGGAGCAGCCCACACCAGTCATGGGGCAAGTTGAAGACATAGCCGTGAATGCTACTGAAGAACAGGTTGCTGAGGAGGAACCACAGAAAATGACGCCTTATGTGCCACCTCATCACAGGGCACAAGCCGTTCCGGTCCCTTATCCGAATAGTGCAAAGGCAAGGAAGGTAGATGCACAGTTCAAGAAATTCTTGGACAGCTTTAGGAAGCTTTCGGTCAATATTCCGTTATTGGAAGCTATTGAGAAAATCCCTTCATACGAGAAGTTTCTAAAAGATGTCATCACTAAGAAGAGGAAAATACCAGATACTGAGGTCGTTGTGCTAAAGGAGCAAGTGAGTGCCTTCATTATGGGCACTTTTCCGCCAAAGAGACAGGATCCAGGGTGTTTCAACATTTCTTGCTATATCGGGAAGTGTAAATTTGGAGAAGCATTGTGTGATTCAGGGGCAAGCATCAACTTGATGCCCCTTTCGACATTTAAAAAGTTGGGACTGAAGGAGTCACGGCCGAGCAATATGACTATCCAATTGGCCGACAACTCTGTGGTGAAACCTTATGGAATCTGCGAAGATGTCTTAGTAAAGGTGGATCGATTTGTCTTTCTGGCTGATTTTGTGGTTATGGAAATGCAGGATGAGCATGGCAATGAGATGTTACTTGGACGTCCATTCCAAGCTACAGCCGACATGATCTTAGAGATGGGGAGAGGTCGCTTGACCTTGGGCATAGCAGATGATCGCTTTGAGATGGTCATGCCCTCTAGCACTGCGTCTTCTAAAGCAAAAGAACAATGTAATATGGTGAAACATATGGATCACAACATCTCACTTTGCCTTGGAAAACCATTTCTGGACATGGCTCATGTGATGAGAAAGATGGATAATGGAACCTTAGCTGTGGATATCATGGAGAAAACTAAGGTTGTTTCTCTGTGTAAAGCTGTTGGATTTCCGAATGATGAGAATGAGGACATTCCGCCTTCTTGGGAGGATGGTGCGATTGCTATTTCTGTTGTTGATGCATATCCGGAATTGCCGCTCGAGGCTTGTTTGTTGAATGTTACCTATGATTGGATGCAGAGTAAATCACTCAAGGAGTGTGCTAAAATTCTTCAGATGCTTCCATGCTTCTATACGAGGCACTATGAAGATTTAGGTGCACTTCCCCCACCGCTGCAATCATCTCTTATCAGCCCGCCGGAGTTGGAATTGAAGCCGCTGCCCCCGCATCTCAAGTACATCTTTCTAGCTGAGAAAGACAAGTTACCGGTGATCGTATCTGCTTATTTGAGTGCGGACGAGGAGGAGAAATTGCTGATAGTGCTGAAGAACCACTGTGGAGCTTTTGGGTGGTCTGTTGCAAACATCAAGGGGATTTCCCCTACTCTATGTCAGCACAAGATTCGGCTCGAGGAGGGAGCCAAGCCTGTTATTCAGCCTCAAAGACGTTTAAATTCGAGCATGATGGAGGTTGTAAAGAAGGAGGTCATCAAACTTCTTGCTGCAGGGATTATCTATGCCATATCAGACTCGACGTGGGTGAGTCCCACACAGGTAGTCCCTAAGAAGGGGGGAATTACAGTCACTAAAAATTTGTTAAATGAACCTGTCACCACCCGACTGGTAACCGGGTGGCGAGTTTGTATTGACTACCGTCGTCTGAATGCCGCCACACTTAAGGATCATTTTCCTTTACCGTTTATTGATCAAATTTAAGAACGTCTAGATGGATATTCGGGGTACAACCAGATCTCGATTGATCCTTTGGATCAAGAGAAATCTACGTTCACCTGTCCCTATGGGACTTTTGCTTACCGTCGAATGCCATTTAGTTTATGTAATGCACCGGCGACGTTTCAACGCTGTATGCTCGCCATATTTTCTGACATGGTAGAGCGCTGTCTCGAGGTTTTTATGGATGACTTCTTGGTTTATGGTGCATCATTTGATGAATGTCTCTATAACCTAGACAAAGTGTTGCAGCGTTGTGAGGACACACACTTGGTCCTTATCTGGGAGAAATGTCACATGATGGTGACAGAGGGAATAGTGCTAGGACACAAGGTGTCTAGCAAAGGTCTTGAGGTAGACCCGGTGAAAATTGAGGTGATTTCCAAGCTGCCCCCACCAAATTCTGTAAAAGGGGTGAGAAGCTTTCTGGGACACGCCGGGTTCTATCGGCGATTCATTAAGGATTTTTCTAAAATTGCAAAACCTTTATCTGAACTTTTGGAGAAAGATGCGGTTTTCGATTTCAATGATAAGTGTCTTCATGCATTCGATGTTTTGAAAGAAAAATTGATTTCTGCCCCGGTTGTTCAAACGCCGGATTGGACAAAACCTTTCAAATTGATGTGTGACGCTTCGGATTTTTGCAGTAGGAGCCGTATTGGGGCAACGGGTAGATAATAAGCCCGCTGTGATTTTCTATGCTTCCAAAACTCTGAATGATGCTCAATTGAATTATACAACTACTGAAAAAGAATTACTTGCCATCGTGTTTGCTTTCGAAAAATTTCGGTAGTATTTAGTTGGATCTAAAGTAGTTGTATGGACTGACCATGCTGCGATAAAATACTTGATGGAGAAGAAAGACGCAAAGCCTAGACTCATTAGGTGGATTTTGCTCTTACAGGAATTTGACATTGAAATCAAGGATAAGTCTGGAATTGAAAATGTAGTGGCTGATCATTTGTCTAGGTTAGATAGGGTGGATGAAAAAGATTTGCACATACCCATAACCGAGACGTTTCCCGATGAACAACTTTTGAAAATTAATTCTAAAGAGCCGTGGTTCGCTGAAATTGTTAATTATTTGGCTTGCGGGATCATCCCGGAAGACTGGTCATATCAAGATAAAAAGAGATTCTTTCATTATTTAAGATACTATTTTTGGGATGATCCAATTCTTTTGAAGCAATGTAGGGACGGTATCTTACGCAGGTGTGTGCCTGAGGTGGAGTACGAGAGTGTTCTCTACCATTGCCATACATCACCTACGGGAGGACACCATGCCAGTTCGCGAACAATAGCTAAGGTGTTGGAAAGCGGCCTTTATTGGACAACTTTATTTCGGAATGCCTATGATTTCGTAAGGCAATGTGATCCGTGTCAGCGAGCAGGTAACATTTCCAAGCGACAAGAGATGCCCCTGAATGTATTTCAGGAAGTTGAAGTATTTGATTTGTGGGGCATAGACTTCATGGAACCCTTTGTGTCCTCGAACTCCAATTTGTATATCTTGCTAGCCGTTGACTATGTGTTGAAGTGGGTGGAAGCAATCCCCACAAGGACTAATGATTCTACTGTAGTGTGCAGGTTCGTGAAGGAAAATATTTTCTACAGGTTTGGGATACCCCGAATGATAATAAGCGATGGGGGTACACACTTCCGGAATCAGAAGTTCTCGACATTACTGAAGAAATATGGGGTCAAGCACAACATTGGCACCCCATATCATCCGCAGACTCAAGGCCAAGTGGAGGTCTCAAACTGTGAAATCAAGAAGATTCTAGAGAGAACGGTGGCATCCATAAGGAAGAATTGGAGTGCCCTATTACCGGATGCACTGTGGGCATATAGAACGGCTTACAAAACACCTATAGGCACTACGCCTTTTAGGTAGGCGTATGGCCGGGCTTGTCACCTACCGGTGGAGTTGGAGCACAAGGCCCATTGGGCGCTTCGAAGGCTAAATTTGAGTTATGATGAAGCTGGGAGAAAGAGAATGTTTGAGTTGAATGAGCTGGATGAGTTATGGATGACGACATATGAGAATGCCTGAATACACAAGGAGCGCACAAAACTGATCCACAATCGCCACATCGAGTTGCGCACGTTCAAGAAGGGAGATAGTGTTTTGTTGTTCAACTCCCGACTCAAGTTGCATCCCGGGAAGCTAAAATCCCGGTGGAGTGGACCGTTCGTAGTGGAAGAGGTCAAACCACACGACGCGATTCTAGTGCGGGATGGTGATGCCACGTTTTTGGTGAATGGACAGAGGTTGAAGCTTTATTTTGGTGAGAACTACAAGAGAAAAGTGAATGAGGTTAAACTCATTACACTTTCGGATGAATGAGATGCCCGGAAGCCGTCTAGCCTAAGACGTTAAATAAGGGCACTTGTTGGGAGGCAACCCAACCATCGGTACATTAGGATAGTTTAATTATAATCATAGGTTGCTTTAATTTCGTTCAATTTTTAGTGTAAAGAAGATACCTTGATCCGTTTGTTCATTATGCAGGCTGAGGCAGAGTCGATACCATTGACACACTGGACGATGGTATCGACATAGGTTTAGGTTGACAACTGCAGAGCTCGTTCTGAGTCGATACTATCGATGGTCTCGTCGATGGTATCGACACACCTATAGGCAGGTCGCCCAACAATAGTCGATAGTATCGACACAGGAGTCGATACCATCAAGATCTCTAGAGAAGTTTAGATCGATTTGTCTCAGTCAACTCGATACCATCGACGGCCTTGTCGATGGTATCGACATGGTTACAGGTTGAAGTGCAAAGTGGCGGTGTCGCAATGAAGCCAAGTCGATACTATCGACCTATGTCGATGGTATCGACCATCCATGTCACTGATCCGCGCAAAGAAATCGACGGCGATCACGGCGTCCACGTCATCGATCCGGGTGCTGCGTCGATACTATCGACTTATGTCGATGGTATCGACACGGCAGCAATCCGGATTTCAAGATCAAGCAATCATCAGCCGTCGATACTCGTGAGGGGGGTGGATAGCATCGAGACATGTCGATACCATCGACCCGCATCGATGGTATCGACGTGTCAATAGTGGCACCGGCCAAGTCTATATAAGGAGAGTCATTACATCATTTGACGTCACACCTTCAGAGTGATCTTCCTCCTTTGCGCCGAGCACTCCCCCGAGCCATCCAAGATTGAAGAGCAGCACCACCGAGCGAAGATCTTCACCGAGCGGAGAGTTAATTCTCCATCTTCCCCGAGCTCTTCTTCTAATCCCGTTTCTCTCGCAACAATGGTGCACGTCGCCGAAGCATCATCCTCTCGCGCGAATTCTATGGAGATCATGGAGTTTGTGCCACCTCCTCCTGCGTCAGTATCACGTCCGCGCCTGGTTCACCCATCCACGGAGGTAAGGAAGATCTATGAAGAGATCTTGAAGCGGAAGATCGAGCCTACCCGGTATGTGGACCGGGGTATGATCCAAGAGCTTGGATTCGAGGCCAACTTGGCCTATGTTCTGGAAGGGCAAGCACATCACACTGGAAGAAGGGACGACGAGTTGGAGTACCATGGGGATGGTCAGCCATTTTTCGGCGAATGGCCCACCTACAAAGAGTTGGTGGCGGAATTCATGGCGTCCCTTGACGTCTGCGTCATGCCCAATGACGTAGTTGCTTCTGATCGTGAGTGGATCAAGGGTCAGGTGTCCTTCTGGCTGTTCAACATCGAATACAACATCACGCTTGAGAAGTTCAATGACATCTTCAACTGGAACCACTCTCAAAACGATCACCGGCGCCCGGATTCCCGCACAGACTATGACAAAATCTTTTCCGAACTAGTGACAGTGCCGGCGGGTAAGACAGTGAGCTACCACAATGCTGCGGTAGCGGATTTCGAGCATCCATTCGTCCGGGTCCTACACCGGATGTTGAGTTTCACATTCTTTGCTCGTAGCGATCTGGCGTTGAGCAAATTTTAGGAGAGTGACCTTTTCTTTCTCTACATGCTCCTGAAGCGACAAGAATGCAACTGGGGTGCGTTCTTCCTGCAGCGCGTCCTGGCGGTAAAGAGGAGTACGAGGAAGGCCCTGATTCATTTCGGTAGGCTCATCACCAAGCTGGCGCACTACCTCGGGCTCAACTTCTCCACCATGACTCCACTCTCCATGAGGAGTAAGGTGAACGTGCAACATATGCACCGTTCTAACCTTATTCTTCTGCGGGATGGGTTGGCGTACGCACACTGCCACGTCAACCACACTTACCAGGAGTGCGCACTGCCGGATCCCGTCTTCAACATCAAAGGCGCACAGCACTTCAGATGGCCGATCATAGCCATCGACTCCGATGATGAAGAAGGCGGCAATGACGGCGGCGACGACGGATAGGATGACGAGGCAGAGGAGGCAGAAGAGGCTTTCACACCTCTTCGCGCACGAGTAGCACCCCGGAAGCGTCCTCGGATGCATCCAGGTGCATCATCATCTTCACAGCCTACGCCGCCTCCACCACCGCAGCCCTCGCATCAGAGCGAGGATGTTTATTCTATGCAGGGCATGTACAACATGCTCCAAGATATTCAGCAGACGCAGCACAGCCACACCGCTGCATATGCCGGTATTCAAGAGACCACCAACCGGCTTTTTGTCAACCAGCAGGTGATCTTTGAGAATGAGCGCCTTCTTTTCGCCAATCAAGAGAGCATCCATGATCGGCTGCATAGGATGGAGCAGCAACAGCAGCCATTCTACGACCACTACTAGAGTCAGGGCTATTTTGGTGGGTATCCACAGCCTCCACCAATGCCCCAGTATGAGCCGAACTTCCAAGGGCAGTTCCCGTCTTGGGACCCCACTTCTTCGCAGCCACCTCCACCTCCACAAGAGTGATCGGGTATCTCTGTTCCAATTTTTAAGTTTGTTTTTTACTATGAGGCCATAGTCGGATTCAAGCTTTGGGGGGTAGTTGGAACAGGTCTATCTTTTATTGTTTTCAGTTTTTTGCATTGTTATTTGTCTCTTGCATCTTTAGTTTTTGTAGGATCCACGTGCTATCTAGTGTAATTGTGGATGTCGTAAAAGTGTGTCATCTTGTTGTTAGTTCATGGGAAATTTAAGGGAAATTTAAAAAAAAATTGTGTCTTTGGATAGCTTGTTTTGGTTGACCTTGGGGCACACATCCTACGAAAATGATTGATTATGTCAACATTAAAACAACATTTCATACCTGTACTCCTAATGATTCATGAAAGTGGACAGTAATGGTTGTTTGAGCCTAACCTAACCAAATGGTAATGAGACCTTAATTGGATGTAAGAGAGAGAACCCTCTAAACTACTACACAGGTCAGTAAGGAGGGACACATAATATCTTTCTAAGGTTCAGTCATCTAATCTTGTGATCGTTCCACTTCATTTTTCCATAATCCACCTAAGAATTGGAAGTAAAGTGCAGTTTTAATTCCTTTTTGTGTGCATAGCATTTAGATAGGACGTGCGTTGGTATTTTCCATATGTTTTCATAAAAAGAAAAAAAATATAGGGATTCATGCACATTACCTTTAGGTGCATGCCATGTAGTTGCATTCATGATTTTCATGCATAAAGTATATCATGTATCTCAATTTTTTCCCAATGGTGAATTAAACTGTTCCATACCTTCTAAATATTGCAAAAATTTCTGAGCATGAAGAAAATAGCCCAATAAACTTATCTTTAAGCAATTATGGATATGTGGGCTAAAGAACAAAAAAAATCTGAAGATCTGCAATATATAAAAAAAAAAGAAAAGAAAAAGAATTTAGAGGAAAGTGAAATAAGAAGGAGAAAGGTACATGATATCACTCGCATTTCAGGATAATTGAGTACATGATGTAGTTTGACTAGATGTCCATCTCATTTTGAGGTGGAGGGTTAGTGCATGCATCATTTCACCCAATTTTAGGCATTAGGGCATTTCTAATGTGCATTTGCATCATTTAGGACATTTTTGTATTATGCATGTTGAAACTGTACAATACTTCCAAGTTCTTCCATGAGCCACCCATTTTCATCCACCTGTTGCTCCGATTGGTAGGCCACCGTGAATTTCTCCTCACTAATGATTATCAGGAGAACTGCTTCCATGTAGATGGTAGTTAGGGCGAGCAACGTAGTATAGGCGATCACAAGATGCACCAATGCTGAATCGGCGAATTTTATTATGTTAACTGCCTTATGTGATAGTGTTCATCGGTTTGGAGGTTAATTTCTTTTATTGATGATTACTATCGCCTTTAGGGTAATTACCGTTCTGTGGTTAGAAAAGGTCGGTTTGAGAATGTTCAGTGGGAGTCATATGGGTTGTTGGGTTGGTGTGTTGTTTTTCAGTTGACATTTGCAATTCTATTCTAAGGATTAGTTGCTCGAGGGCGAGCAATGTTCAAGCTTAGGGGAGTTTGATGCGATGATTTTGAGTCGCATTTATAGACCTGTTTGATATGTGTTTTGTGCTTTTATTAGTCAGTTTTATGGTTAATATTGCATAATTCACCTATTTTGGTCTTTGCCATCATTTTATGTCAAATCCCCTTAGTTTCATTATTTTGAGCATTCATTATCACATTATTATTATTTGTGTGGATTTATTTGATCTTGTCTCCGAATTTCAGTAAAAACAAGTATCTGCTTCCGTCGATACCATCGACGGAAGTCGATACCATCGACAAGGCCACAGGTTGCCAGCCGAAAGGAGCAACAAAGAGTCGATACCATCGACACCCAAGTCGATGGCATCGAGATCCCTTCAGGTTGCTGGCGAGGAAGCTGTCGATAGTATCGACCCCAAGTCCATACCATCGACGCATGGAGGCTACAGCGACACTAAACGACAAAACCGTCGCTACAGGGTAGTCGATGCCATCGACCCAAGTCGATGGTATCGAGATTGCTTCAGGCACTCGGACGAAAAGAAAGAAAGGTTGTCGCTACTACACTGGGTCAATACCATTGACCCGCGTCGATGGTATCGACACCGTCAGATATGCATTGGATTCAGATTGATTTCAATCGGACGGCTGGAGTTAATTAACGACCTAATTAGGGACTTATACCTAATGACGGCCGCCCGGAGGTGAGGATCATCTCTTTTGCCATTGCACAAGTGCCGAGGAGCGAGAGAAAGGAGAACGGAGGCCATAAGTTCATACTTGTGGATCCGGACGCTGCCGAAGACAGATTTCACCACCGAGAGGCGGGAAAGCTCGTGTTCTACACAAAGGATCAATCGGTTCTTCTCCGTTCAGGGGTTTTCCCATTCAATTCACGTTTTTTATATGATTTCCCCTATTTCTACTATGTACTTGTGTGAGATGAACATGCGGGGCTAATCCCCTCCATCTTTAGGACCGGGAGTAGCCCGGGAATTCATTGTATGATAGTTTTATATTAATAATTCATATTTTCTCTCTTAAATCCGTGGTATAGTTTCGTTTTCTCCATATATTGTTATGCTTGATCACCATAATAATAACCTAATGCCCTTAATCACTTCGACAGAAAGATTAACGGTTGAAAAGAGATGAAACCTACATTAATCGATAAATCCCTTGACAAAGGTGGTGAAAATTAATGGTGGAAACTGAGAGATCGTTCGTAATGCGCTTAGTTTAGGGGATAGGTTACTACGAAGGTGGAACCGACCTAAACCTAAGTAGTGATTTGCACCACGACAGTGGGCAATTCTATTTTCAGGCCACTACCCAGATAGAGAGAGAAGATTGAGGCATTATATAAAATCTAATACAATGAAAACCCGTGGTGAAACCGCAATCCTAAAGATACCTTTTTGAATTGATTAAATTAACCTTTAATCGATTGTTTGCTTTGTTTTATTTTTATTTTCTTTTCATTTTGACAACAAACCCCAATTTGTTATTCGGCTTAGCTGATCGCAAATAGTTAGTAGGAGTCTCCAATAATTCTGAGTATCCCTATGTTCGACTCGGGCCTCATAAAGGCTTGTACTACTCGACGCGTATACTTGCGTTTTTAGCGCGTAGTAAAATACATGTCAGAAAGTAAAAGTTGGGTTGGGGGTTTGTGATTAACACTAAGGAATGAAATGCAAGAATGAAAATGCACTTAACAAGAATGTAAACTTGCCCTGTCACAAGGAAAATTAAGATTGTTGTTAGCACAAGAAAAACTATTATGAATGAAAAGACTATAGATTAAAGAAAGCAAAAGCAAGCGGTGATTAAAACAAGAGATGAGAATCGAGGCTTTAGGGATTTTCACCACCTTAGCCTAGGTAAAAACAAACTAATCCTTAAAAATGACGGATTCGATGAAGGCAAGTGAATTAATAAAAAAACCACTAAATATGGACTCCACATGAGCCCATTGGTCCTGGTGCTCATGCTTCTTAGTTCATCATCCTAAAAGAAGAAGATCCACGATCATTTCAAAACTCCCATGCGATTGGGTTTGTTGTTTTAAATACAAACTTCCACAGTCATATCCATCCAGATTAACTTTTGATCAAATCAATTAATTACTTTGATAGATCAATTAGTTATCAAACCCAAAAGCCATCTAGAATCATTTTTAAGGAAAAGTCGATAAAACCATTGCTAAGGGGTTATTCCCCTTGCCTCGATAGAAAACTACTCACTCATGCTTGTGGAGAAAAGGGAGATGGAGGGAAGAAGAGTTCTAGCCATAGTCTAGTCTTACTAAAGGATAGTTCCTTCGGCTAGAGTCAATGAAATGGCCGACGCTTAATCCCTTGCTCCAGTCCACGGAAGAATAATAGGAAGAAGAAACTAGGTCTAAACGAGAAAAGTAAAAGAACAATAATTGAAGGAAACACTTATCTTGTAAAAACTATTCTTTGTTGATGGAAAGAACAATAACATAAAAACACAAGAAGATTGCTCAGAAATCCCGTACAAAGATGATACAAAAGATGATCTTGGGAGGAGGAAGTACCCCTCCATTTATAGGAGAAGGAGGGGGTAGGATACTCAAAAAAAAGAGGGGGGAAAAAGAGAGGGATCAATCTTTTTGAATTTTCTAGATCTGTTCAATAGAAATTTGATAGTCTTTAATTGTCTTGACCATGTAACTCTCTTCAATGCAGGTTCCCGCAGTAGCGATTTCGAACATATTTAGCTCTCCTAAAAAGAATAAAATCTGTCCAAATAATAGGATATTCTTTTAGAAAATAAAATTTCCTTTCCAATGAATACTTGTACACTCAATTTGGACTTTGGATGCAAGAGTTATGTCACTTTTGGTGACGGATATACAATAATTACATGACTGCTGCAAATTGTGCAATTAAACTCCAAGAATATTTATCATTTCCTACAAAAATATAAAAAATATAATTAAAATTCTACTTAAAGAAAAAAATATAATATAATGTAATTAATTGTAAAACGAAGAAAATAAATAACAAAACAATCCTAAAAAGATATCTAAAAGATGTAAATAAAAATGATGAACACACATTTATCACCTCCTAGGCCATTTTTTAATACAATGCTTAGGTCCAATATCGTATATATGATCTTTTTGCATCCTCATATTCTAATGTACCTACACGTGGGTGGAAGGGGACATCACCCAGAACACAAGAAACAAGTTAAGGTCAACAAAGGCTGAGTGTATACATATATCAACAATTTGAACATTATGTTGGGATTAAAGTATAAAAAGAGATGTTCCCATGAAAAGGGGCCATTTATAGTTAGATTAGCTTAAAAGAATTACAACAAGAAAGATTGGGCATATAAAAATTCATATTACAAGCATGAGAATAAAAGTGCCTTTCCAAAACAATTAACAACAATCTCAATATAAAATAATAACTTTTGCATGCATAAAAATATAGACTAAATATACCTAAAATAAGGTTATAACACATAGGCTCATGGCCTAAAAAGAAATGAGGGTGGAAACACACACCTTAGGTGGAATATGTGCTTCCTTTATAATTATGGTTGTACATAAGTACCGTTATTTTAGATATTCTAGTTAAAAATGTAGCATGCATAAATGGAGTGGCAAGAATAATATTTTTGTCAATTTCTCATACAAAGGCAATAATCATAACAATTGGTGTCCAAGTACCCATATAACAAAGTAGTTCAACATCCACATGGATATATTGAGTCAAAATCAAGAAATATATAGTATTCAAGATATTAGGATTTTTCATTAAGAATAACAATTGAAGAGATGCCTTACCAAAAGAATGTAGGTTTCAGTCAAATAATGACCATAATAAAATAGAGGATGTACATACTTGATCTTCGTCTAGTGGTTAATTCAACTGATATATTTTGGTCCACCCAATCAAATATCCATCATGGGAACACATTAGGTGTTTTAATCAAACCAACAGAGCATAAGTTTAGATTCCTAGTACAGTTATATATAGCTCTTACTCTAATTCTTAACACCTATGGCATAGTAGGGCTTTTGATATTATTATGTGAACACATGATCCATTAGATACCTATTTTAGTTCTAATACCCATCGCTAGGCACATGAGTCTGAGTATATCTAGGTCACACATTTGTATGGGTAAGGATATGTCTTATATAACTTATATGTTCTAATGTGCTTCTCATTATCGATTATACAAGGTACTATCCAATGGACTGTTGAATTCACTAAATCCCTACTTAACCATCGATTCATACACAAATATAAACACTCATATGACATACATTTAATTCAATAGGTCAACTAGGTTAGATCATCATTACTCTCATCGATACCATATGTACCATTATCATTCAAAACATGGTCCAGTGTGTTAGTATTTCACATATGTCCCTATATAATTGACAAGTTGCTTGCTATGCTAATATTTTACTATACTTATATCCTACCACAATATATTTAGGTATACATGATATGACTAGTCTAATGTATATAAGTTTGGTATCAATGGTATTTAGGCTATCATATTATGGGCATATGTTGTTTCTGGAAAAAAAGTGAGATAGAGAAGGAATGCAAACCTCTAGATGATGACTTAAAGCTGGTCAGTGATGACTTGCATGTAGGCTAGGGTTGAATTCAATCAGAGAGAACCACATGCACTGGTTGAGGATGTCAAAGGTAGAAGGTAGTTGTTTGGATTCATTGTGAGTATGTGCATAGATGAAATTGGCAGTCCATGTGGGGTGTGAGGTCTACCTTGTAGTGCCCACTATAGGTGGCAACATGGCAACAAAGCCATGTAGTTGTGGTGTCGAAGTGCAGGGTGAGAGAAGATGATAGGATGGATGGTGTTCTGTTGGTTGTGGAGAGAACCTGAAGAAGGAAGAGCAACTTGCGGAAAAGAACGAATATGGCTAGTGATTCCCATGCAAGGTGTAGTTCCATTGTAAGGAAGGGAAGAGAACTTATAAGTTGGGAAACCTCATACTCACCAACATATCTTCCTGTGTTGCAAGATGTATTGATGATACAAGCTGAAAGTTGGAAGGGGAAAGAAAAGGTGGCTTTCATGGTGAAGGAGGAGGGGGTTCTATGGCCTAGTTGCGGTGATGTAGGTTCAAGCATGGAAAATCAATGCTTGTTGTGATGTGAGGTCATGGAGGCAAAAAATAAACATGGATTACAATCTAGTTTCTTAATCCTTAGTACCAACAACAAGGGAGGAGGTGGAGTTGCAACGTGGTGTAGGTTGTAAAGGCCGTAGGACAAAGGGGAGCCAGAGGAGGAGATGAAGTCTATTGTTTCTTTAGATCTGGGTGTAGGTTGAGGTTTGGAGGGATCTATGAAGGATAGGGTTCTATTGAGAATATGACCAGATGTGGGGAGGTTGGAGAAGAGAGGGAGGCGAGATTGTGTAGGAGAAGAAGGAGGATAGTGGGACTGACAACGACCATCATAGAAACTGGTTGCTCCTTTTACAACCATGGAAGCTGGTGGAGGGGGACATAGATGAAGTCAACATACTTGGTGATGTCATGATATGTGGCTCTATAATAGTGAACAAGGATGGCGCCAGTTTTGGTGTTGGAGGTAGATCTTTGTTGTGGTGGTGGCTGGTGTCAAGCGGCCAAGATCTCCATTTTCCTAGGCTTAGGGATACAAGGAAGTAGAGGGAGAGGATAAGAGGGAGAGACCAAGGAAGGAATAGAGGAACAGAAGGAGCATACATAGTCATGGTAGCATGCATCATGCATGTGGAATATTGAGTGGACCAAAGGGGAGACTACACAATATTATAAGGAGCAAGGAAGAGGAAGTGGCAATTTAATGTAATAATAAAATTAGTTAATCAAACTTAGGTTATGTAGAATCTATCTCTTTCTAATTTAATTTGGTTAACAACTGTTACGACCCCACCTCCCGACAACCCCCATTTAAGGGAGACTGAGAGGTCGAAGCCGCACCCATAACTTCCAGATCAAAGGTTCGGCAATTAACCAAGAATAATTATCACATACTATACTTAAAAGCTGTAAGAAAATAAACTTTTGCATACCTTTTTGAAAACTTGGATCTCTAAACTTCTATCCACTTAAGGATTCTACTCTAACTAATCCTCCTTGTATTTAACTTCATGTATTTCACAATATGAAGATTTACTGTTTGTCCTTTTGGCTTGTACCTAAAATGCCGACAAACAAAACATCGGTCATCCGAAGCTGGTATGTGGGGGAAACAATAAACGTGCAACTATGATAACAATGTAATCATTCAATTAATCATTTAACAACCAAGATTACGTTTTAAATATAACTCTGCAATGCAAGAGTACCCTATCCTCTATGTTGTCCCCATTAAACCCCTCATGATCCACCTATAAGTGAACCAATTTCTAGGGTTGAGTCACATGGCACTACTCATAAGTAGCCCACTCCTTAACTCATGGCAGGCTAATGAGTCTCATGGCACTACACGTAGGTAGCCCAGTTTCTGACTCTCGGTAACCTAGACCTTGCTCTAGGATTACCCCTTTTTCTTAGCCTTTTCAAAGCAATAGAGGTGGACCCGGATCTAGCCAGTTATATATGTACTTATGGTGATAATCATAGTCACTTTATAGTTGCATGAAATAAATAGACATCTAACAGTTATTTTTCAAGCAACTGATAAAACGTTCGGGAATCGCCGTGAAACTAGAATGATTATTCATAAGCGTAACCACATACCTTTAATTGCATATTTGAGACAAAATTATCCAGAACAGAGAAATCCCAATCAAGCAATCAATTATGCACAGAACCCTGAAATAAAAATATACCAATTTCCTTTTATTAATATTTATCCAACATCATCATATTCCATAGGATTTCTATTCCAATTTTAGGGTTTCCTTAGAAATTAGGGTTTTTACCTCCTCTTTCCATATTATGATTCTTAATTTCTTAAAACTACGTAAAACCCTTAATGTATCATTTTAGTACTCTTAACAAGTTCATGATCTTTATTAAGCATCTTATTCCCTTAACCCGAATAAACATGATTTTTCTCCTCTTTTATCTCAAATTAGGGTTTCCATTTAGATTATTCTTCTTTTATAGATTAAAACTCTAAATTAGGCAACCTCGCATACAAAACAGATAAACAAACCACCTTTTATTCATTAGAAAACTCTGATTATTATAATAAGGGTATTTACCCATAATTAGGGGCTTAGAATCATCATTTAACACCTTTAATATCCCATAGGTTGCAATTACTCAATTTCATCAATTAAGTATTAAGAACTTAACCCTAATTCTCCATTATCTTCAGTAAGGATTCTTTTATCTCACTTATGTTCAAGAATCATTATATTTCAGTTGTTTACTAGGAAATTTCGAATTATAATCACTAACACTCATGGTTTCCCAAACTTAGGGTTCTTATCCTATTAAACCATGTACATGATCACAAGAATCCTAAAAGTAACATATTAATCATCCTTTTATGATTTTACCCTTTTCTTTACTATTAGCTTGTTTACTTTGATCAAAACTAAAATCAAGATTCATCATGATTGCTTTTATCTCTTTCTAAGGTTTTTCCATTATTTAATGCATTAAAAGATGAAAATCCCTATACTTCTTGAAAATCATTTACAATAAGGATCTACTATCATTTTTATCATGCTCTACGCATTTTTCTAATCAAAAAGCACTACTCATTTGCATTTTTCGGACAAAGGATCTATTTTTAGCGATTTATACAAGTTTCAATATTTTTCTTGAATATTAACCAAGGAGGCGAGTTACCTGAGTTTTTTTGGAAAAACAACGACCGCTGGATCCCTGGTCTTCTTTGACCGCACCTGATCGCATGGCTACTGACACTAGCGCCCACTTTGAAGTCACAAATAAGCCATATTGTTGATCAGTTCTTGTGGCCCATCGTAGTCCATGATCGAACGGCAGCTGCTCCTTCTGCCTCGCCCGGTCCAGTAGCAGCCTCACAGCGGCGCCGCAGTTGAGGGCTCGCCGGAGCAAGATCAATCTTGCTGATCTGGGGGACTAAGGAACAAGGGGAGGCGTCGTTCGGGTGTGCGAAGGTGAGAGGAGTTGAGAGGGGTAGTTTATATATAGGATTAGGGTCGAGCCCTAGGGCTTCCTGCCCTCGCCGCCAACTGCCCTTGGGATAAAACAGGCATTTCTTTTATACGCCATAGAAGCACGAACAAATAGGGTATGGGGAGTTCGGAATCCTACCACGAACTTAACTGGGGCCTTTCCAAGTTCTCATGCAAACTGGATTGCTAGGAAATCGGAGAGGAAGATCCCTCTGCCAACGGCTCCTTTCCTAACCAGACCCAAGGTAGGAGACGCACGTCCAGTGTCAGATCTTGATCTGATGGCTGGCGTTGTCCAGAGATATATCCATTTAAATCGGAAAAGTGTGACATTTATTACAATCACAACACTTTATGGAAATTTGTAAAAATCATAACTTGCAAACCGCTTATCCAATTAAGCCCAAAATTTAAGGGAATCTTATTAATGACTTAATCTATCATCGTGCCAAATTTGGGCTCATTATATAAAGAAATCGGGTACCTCTCTTTAGTTGCAAGTTATTACTCATTTAGGTATATTTCTCACCTAATTTCTCTTTCTCTTGCGATTAAATTATTATCTTGGATTTCCTTGGACCTCAAGGAACCTTCATGGCTCAAATTCTCATCTTGGGAATGTTCCTTATCCTTTTTCCTTATCTTTCTTCCTTTTTATTATTATCTTACTTTTTCTTTATTAAAATATCTCTTTTTGAGAATTTCTCTTTATCTCTCTTTTATTCCTTATTTGGAGTTCCTTCTAACCTTAGGAATCCTTTGGATACGAAAATTCACCAAGATAATTCAATTATACCTTTTTCCACACATTTTCCACATATTATCATTATTCTCAATTTCTTTCTTACTAAAGAAATACTTAATTAATCTTTTCTTTTCTTATTGCTTTATTTTTGCAAATTTGGACTCCTTGGAACCCAAGGAACCCAAGAGGCACGAAATCCATCCTTGGATTACATCATTTTGCCTTCTAGAGGTTTCTACCTCTTTCTTTTCTCAAATATTCAATTATTCATTCACTAATTGACTTTTCTTGTTATTTGGGCCCAATAGCCAATAAAGCCCACAATACAAACATCAAGGCTATTGTAAACAAAATCCATGTATTCAAAACAAATTATACCATTCTTCGTTCAATTATTTTTAATATGAGAAATTACATTTCTCACCAATTGAACCCAAAAATTGGGGTTGCAACATCCTTCCCCTCTTATAGAAATTTTGTCCTCAAAATTCTATCAAGCAAACAAACAATTCAGGATAAGACTTTTCCATGTCCATCATTGGCCCTTATGTGGCTTTACCGTACTCATGGAGTTTCCAAAGAACCTTTATTGTCACATATTCTTTTCTCTGAGTTCTTTCATCCTGGCATCTATAAACTGCACAGGTGACTCAGGCCATGTCAGCATCCCTTGGGGCTCACTAGGTTCATTGCTCAGCACATGGTCGGGGTACCTCACATAGTGCTCTAAATTGGTCACATGGAACCCATAACACATTACTTTATCCTGAGGGGTAAGGTTAAACTTAACCTTCTCCACCAAACCATGTCAAAAGAACCCATGCATCGGGGACTCAGCTCTCTTAGTTATAACTTAGAGGGGTCGGATGTTCATGTCACATATTCTCCCACAGTGGACTGCATGTCAGTCTACTTTGCATCTGCTCATTACTTTCATCATCTCTAGGCTCCTTTCAACCATTGCACGATCGAAGCGACTTCATCTACACGCACTATGGCTCTCTTGTTTTCTAACCATCATGCGGTCCTTTCACCAACATCACCTTACTGAAGTGGTGACCGACACAACCTCCCTTACAGAGCCTCTTATAAATCCTGATACTGGCTATGGTGGTTATCTTCCCATCTTTCATAGGATGAAAACTGTCTCTAACTATCACCCAAAATCGAGCACATATGCCCTCATCAGACCCTTTATTCTGGATCATACTAACCATAGTTAGGGGTGATAAACTATACTAACATTGAGTTCTTCATGTACCTACTTCCACTCAATGGAAGTGAACCTCTAGGTCAAACTCAAGATCCTTTGAACTCACATCATGGTGTAGTTGGACCATCTCTCTCATGGATAGTTTAACCAGATCTGTCTCTTAACAGAACTCTTTCTTTCTCGTGTCATCTAGGTAAGGCGACCTACCATAACCCATATAGCATTTCGACCTTCCTTGGCCCAGGGGAGACTTACAACATCCATAGTGATGAACTCCCTTTCTCTTTAGGGGACTCTCTTTATCCCTTACATCTATGCACTGGGTTACTGGTGTTCGTCCCTCTCCCTCGGCTTGCATGGCCACATGCAACCTCATCTCCATGATCCATAGTACTGCTACCACTCATTATCTCAGTAGTACCATGGTGTATGGTGATCATGATTTCCTATATGTCACGATTCCTCAAGATTGATTCTCTGAAACCCTAAACCACTCTAGTCGGGGTTTCATCACCTTCGTTTCCAAAGAAGTGCATATGCGGTTCTACCACCATCCTTTCATTGCAACAAGGACTATACTGGCTAACCAAACAACCCTTAACTTTTCAACGCATCTTGTTACATCTGAGTGTTATCCAAACACCTCTCCTTTCCAAACTTAGTGTTAGCCAAACAACCTCTTCTAGTGTCTAGTCTAACAAGTCAGATGTATCTCAACCAGAGCATCCATTACCACTTCACATCCTTAGGTATTAGGTAACATTGAAAACATACACTTCCATGTATTCCACTTATCATCTCGTCTCAAACTCCAAGTCTAAATTCATTGAGAACACTTTTGAGCTCATTTTCCTGGTAATCAAACTCAACCTTGTATAACTTGTAAGTTCTTCATAGCTCATGATAAAAAAACATCCTCGTAAGGTGACTACCTCATTCCTCTTAGTATTTGTGAACCATCCATGTATCATTCACTTTACCAGGGTAGGTTATCTTCTCTATCCCCATTTCTCATGGCAACGTTCCAACCTACATAATCTCTTATCCTTGGTGTATGGCATGCGTAATGTCCTATCTCTCACCCCCATAACAAGAGGAAATAAGCATTTGGCTGCAGTCCAAATACAGAGTTCTTCCTGTTCCAAGAGTGGAGATGGTACATCCCACCTTGCCAATACACCTTTACATCTAAGTTGCAACCTGCCACATATGTCTCTACATCACAAACATCATGGTATCAAAGTTACCTCCATGGAAAACTAGTCTTGAACCTACTAAGGTTTATATCCTTGGTCATCTCATCTAGGTCTATAGGGTACCGATTCTTTTGGGGTCATCCCTCTTCCCTCGTGCATCCAGGGAGTGCCCTACTCATCTTCCCTTTGGGTCCCATGAGTTCATGAAGGTGATCAATCTCCTAACCCATGGCCCTCAGATAATGATAGTTGTTACCTCCCGACCCTATGGTCATGTGCAACTGGGGAATTAGGCAACTCCTACTTTCATCGGTCTTATCCCTACCTGACCCTAGGATAGACTTAGGATTCTCCATCGTAGTACATGTTCACTTAGAACCTTACCCAAGTCTTCATCATCTCTCTTTCTGCATTCATGGGCTGGCTTTCATCCTTTCATAGGGATCATGGCAACCTGTCCACCTTGGTCAAGCCCCATACCGGTTACCCTCCATGGTAACACATTTATATGCAATTAGAGATGGATATCTATGGGTCTACAGGTTCATTCTCATACCATGTACTTTTCACTTAGCTTCTTAAGATCCTGTGAGACCTCTTCAGGTTACCTTAACCCAACAAAACTGATATAAACCCTACCAAAGGGGTCCCTCTCCCAGTATGGGAGGAAAACTATCACTTGACAACAAGGTCACAAAAGCTCTTAGGTCTAGGTTTTACATCCACACGAGCCTACTTAACCCTAGCAAGCTATTAAGGCATAGCAGATCACCTACCGAACCATGCTAGGTCATACTTGTCCTCTTTCCTCGATGTTGGATCAAGATCATACCGTTCTTTATCATCAACCTAGCTATGAGGGGTTCATCAAACACACCTTAAACTTAAGGGGCTTCCCTTTTCCTCTATACATGAGTAGTACCATGCTCGCTTCTATAGGTACTCAACTTCTCGTCATGAGCATTAGGTACACCACTTCCCCTCTTAGGCCTAGGAACCCTAGGTTCACTTGTAGGTGTCCAACTGCATGCTCTATCTCTTAACTGCGAACCAAGCATGCAAAAGGCATGACTTGCACTTCTTGTCATCCTTCAACTCGAGCAACACTTAGGGTTGGGTCCCTCTAAAGGCAACCAAGATATCAACAGCCTTAACGGATCATGCATTAGGCAACCTATATCATCCACTTAGGTCGCATCATCCTCAACTCCTTAATGTCCCTCATATTTCGGGTCTAGGTTTACAACCTTCTTGCTTGGTTTTGGCTCTCTCTCTAGAGCTAACCCTACATCCAACCTCACCATTAGAGGTCCTCTCTTCATGAAGGATCAAATTCAAAAGCATTCCCTACATGGGTGAAGCCTAGGTTTGAACTTATGTTTGCTCAAGATCATCCATAACCCTTTATGCTCCATCATAATTCCTTATCCAAAGTTTCATCCTACTGTCAGCACTATGACGTGCCCTAGGTGCCAGCTATACCCTACTTGCACAAGCCCATAGGGTTTCTAAGGTCCTTCACTAACATCATCATCTAAGGAGCTATCCTTTACCCTAACATGCACGACCCTTCCCAGGGTTGGGTTGCCAAAGGTGCTAGGTCACCCATGGATCATATAACATCCCAAAGGCATGTCCTATCAAACACCTGGTCCAACTCATCTCCCTCTAACCTTCACTTAGGGTTATGGTTAGCACCATCCTCAGAGGATGTGCCAGGTCTCTACTTGCAATGGAGATCTCTATCTCCAAGACTAACTTATCCCCCTGACAAGAAGGTCTAGCCTCAGGTCTCTTCTGAGGACATGACAACTTATGTCATACGACCTAAGCATGTATCTATTCTTTAGTATGCGCTTAATCCATTAAGCTTATGTCCATGACATCTTATTTACATGCCTTTCATTAATTTGGTGGAGGATTTCTTAAACCTTATTAACCTTACCCATACCTCAAGATGGTGAGGAGAAGAAAGAAAACCCTAATCCTTTAGGTCCTTATCAGAATTTTGTGATGAGAAGGGATGAATAAGATGAGAAGTCCTAAAGGTATCTTATTTCGATTCATACCCTAAGACTTTGGCCAGGAAGTCACACGGATCCGGGAGTCCTCGTATTCCGACTAGTGGTGCGGAGGAAAATATTTCCAGCCCCCGGTCGTGATCCTTTTCTAGACACCTCTGTCTTTCGGATAATCCTCTAATAACTCCCTTGGGTTCTATGGAGTTTGTAAAATTTAATAATTATTAATGGTTAACTGAGGAACCGAAGCTCTGATACCAAATGTTACGACCCCACCTCCCGACAACCACCATTTAAGGGAGACTGAGAGGTCGAAGCCGCACCCAAAACTTCCGGATCAAAGGTTCGACAATTAACTAAGAATAATTATCAAATTTTAACAGACTATACTTAAAAGCTGTAAGAAAATAAACTTTTGCTTACCTTTTTGAAAACTTGGATCTCTAAACTTCTATCCACTTAAGGATTCTACTCTAACTAATCCTCCTTGTATTTAACTTCATGTATTTCACAATATGACGATTTACTGTTTGTCATTTTGGCTTGTACCTAAAGCGCCGACAAACAAAACTTCGGACAACCGAAGCTGGTATGTGGGGGAAACGATAAACGTGCAACTATGATAACAATGTAATCATTCAATTAATCATTTAACAACTAAGATTACGTTTTAAATATAACTTTGCGATTTAAGAGTACCCTATCCTCTATGTTGTTCCCATTAAACCCCTCATCATCCACCTATAAGTGAACCAATTTCTAGGGTTGAGTCACATGGCACTACTCGTAATTAACCCACTTTTTAACTCATGGCAGGCTAATGAGTCTCATGGCACTACACGTAGGTAGCCCAGTTTCTAACTCTCGGTAACCTAGACCTTGCTCTAGGATTACCCCTTTTTCTTAGCCTTTTCAAAGCAATATAGGTGGACCCGGATCTAGCCAGTTATATATGTACTTATGGTGATAATCATAGTCACTTTATACTTGCATGAAATAAATAGACATCCAACAGTTATTTTTCAAGCAACCGATAAAACGTTCGGGAATCACCGTGAAACTAGAACGATTATTCATAAGCGTAACCACATACCTTTAATTGCATATTTGAGACAACATTATCCAGAACAGAGAAATCCCAATCAAGCAATCAATTATGCACATAACCCTAAAATAAAAATATACCAGTTTCCTTTTATTAATATTTATCCAACATCATCATATTCCTTAGGATTTCTATTCCCATTTTAGGGTTTCCTTAGAAATTAGGGGTTTTACCTCCTTTTTCCATATTATGATTCTTAATTTCTGAAAACTACTTAAAACCCTTAATTTATCATTTTAGTACTCTTAACAAGTTTAAAATTTTGTTAAGCATCTTATTCCCTTAATCCGAATAAACATGATTTTTCTCCTCTTTTATCTCAAATTAGGGTTTCCATTTAGATTATTCTTCTTTTATAGATTACAACTCTACATTAGGCAACCTTGCATACAAAACAGATAAACAAACCACCTTTTATTCATTAGAAAACCTTGATTATTATAATAAGGGTATTTACCCATAATTAGGGGCTTAGAATCATCATTTAACACCTTTAATATCGCATAGGTTGCAATTACTCAATTTCATCAATTAAGTATTAAGAACTTAACCCTAATTCTCCATTATCTTCAGTAAGGATTCTTTAATCTCACTTATGTTCAAGAATCATTATATTTCAGTTGTTTACTAGGAAATTTCGAATTATAATCACTAATACTCATGCATTCCCAAACTTAGGAATTTCATCCTATTAAACCATGTACATGATCACAAGAACCCTAAAAGTAACATATTAATCATTCTTTTATGATTTTACCCTTTTCTTTACTATTAGCTTGTTTACTTTGATCAAAACTAAAATCAAGATTCATCATGATTGTTTTTATCTCTTTCTAAGGTTTTTCCATTATTTAATGCATTAAAAGATGAAAAACCCTATACTTCTTGAAAATCATTTACAATCAGGATCTACTATCATTTGTATCATGCTCTATGCATTTTTCTAATCAAAAAGCACTACTCATTTGCATTTTTCGGACAAAGGATCTATTTTTAGTGATTTATACAAGTTTCAATATTTTTCTTGAATATTAACCAAGGAGGCGAGTTACCTGAGTTTTTTTTGGAAAAACAACGACCGCTGGATCCCTGGTCTTCTTTGACTGCACCTGATCGCACGGCGCCTGACACTAGCGCCCACTTTGAAGTCGCAAATAAGCCATATCGTTGATCAATTCTTGTGACCCATCGTAGTCCATGATCGAACGGCAGCTGCTCCTTCTGCCGCGCCCGATCTAGCAGCAGCCTCACGGTGGCGCCGCGGTTGAGGGCTCACCGGAGCAAGATCAATCTTGCTGATCTGGGGGACTAGGGAACAAGGGGAGGCGCCGTTCGGGTGTGCGAAGGTGAGAGGAGTTGAGAGGGGTAGTTTATATATAGGTTTAGGGTCGCGCTCTAGGGCTTCCTGCCCTCGCCGCCAACTGCCCTTGGAATAAAATAGGCGTTTCTTTTATAGGCCATAGAAGCACGAACAAATAGGGTCTGGGGAGTTCAGAATCCTACCCCGAACTTAACTGGGGCCTTTCCAAGTTCTCATGCGAACCGGATTGCTAGGAAATCGGAGAGGAAGATCCCTCTGCCAGTGGCTCCTTTCCTAACCAGACCTAAGGTAGGAGACGCACGTCCAGCGTCAGATCTTGATCTGATGATTGGCGTCGTCCAGAGCTATATCCATTTAAATCGGAAAAGTGTGACATTTATTACAATCACAACACTTTATGGAAATTTGTAAAAATCATAACTCACAAACCGCTTATCCAATTAAGCCCAAATTTTCAGGGAATCTTATTAATGACTTAATCTATCATCATACCAAATTTGGGCTCATTATATAAAGAAATCGGGTACCTCTCTTTAGTTGCAAGTTATTACTCATTTAGGTATATTTCTCACCTAATTTCTCTTTCTGTTGCGATTAAATTATTATCTTGGATTTCCTTGGACCTCAAGGAACCTTAATGGCTCGAATTCTCATCTTGGGAAGGTTCCTTATGCTTTTTCCTTATCTTTCATCCTTTTTCTTATTATCTTACGTTTTCTTTATTAAAATATTTGTTTTTGAGAATTTCTCTTTATCTCTCTTTTATTTCCTTATTTGGAGTTCCTTCTAACCTTAGGAATCCTTTGGATACGAAAATTCACCGAGATAATTCAATTATACCTTTTTCCACACGTTTTCCACATATTATCATTATTCTCAATTTCTTTCTTACTAAAGAAATATTTAATTAATCTTTTCTTTTCTTATTTCTTTCTTTTTGCAAATTTGGACTCCTTGGAACCCAAGGAACCCAAGAGGCACGAAATCCATCCTTGTATTACATCATTTTGCCTTCTAGAGGTTTCTACCTCTTTCTTTTCTCAAATATTCAATTATTCATTCACTAATTGACTTTTCTTGTTATTTGGGCCCAATAGCCAATAAAGCCCACAATACAAACATCAAGGCTATTGTAAACAAAATCCATGTATTCAAAACAAACTATACCATTCTTCGTTCAATTATTTTAATATGAGAAATTACATTTCTCACAATTTGAACCCAAAAATTGGGGTTGCAACAACCATTTCTCAAATAAACTGAAACTTTCCATGGTAGATAATTAAGGTGTGACAAACACGATTATTCAATCAATTTTGTCCTTTGGGGTCCTTCAGGTTAGATTTAGTTACTTTATATAATAAGTGTGTATTGTGTATATTTATTACTCTATTCACTCAATTCTAATGTCATAATTAGAATCTTCCTCGATTTTCTCAATCAACCCAACTTGGTAACTTCTAGAGTGTCAATTATGGTTGGACTCCACAATACATGTATTTATGTGATTAACCTCAACATTCAACTTGTTAATTATAATTATTATGAGCTAATTCATTAATCTAACCTTCTCTCTAGTGTGGGCTCCCGTCCATCTCTAGGATCGGGGCCTCCATGGAGGGGCCTGGCCCTTGGCCGCCATCGTCTCCTTCTAGGGGTGGGGTTGTGGTCTCTAGGGTTAACGTCGTTCCCCCAAACCTCCTCCTCTCCTAGCTTTTTTCCTGCCTCTGCTGCCCCCCCCCTACCGCCAACACCTCCATTACCACCACCAGCAACCCCACCTCCACTACCACCAACACCAAGGCCACCTCCACCAATGTTGCTTCCGCTTCTGTTACCACCACGGATTCCACCTGCAACCCGATCGAGGTTGGGTGGAATGACCCTGGCATTGATGTCACGGTCTTCATCGACTCTAATCCTAAAGCGCCTCATTTCAAGGAGGGTGATAAGAGGCCAGGATGAAGTTCTCTGACCCGGTGTTGGAGAAGATGGAAGACTTCAACAAGTTTGCCATCATTATCCAGGTCCTGGGGAAAAAGTACCACCCAGAACAACTCTATGGATGGATGTTGAGGAATTGGAAACCAAAGGGAGAGATTCAGATGTCACCTTTAAATGATGGACTCTTCTTGGTTAACTTTTCTAATGAGATGAATATGTTGGTCTCTCTCGATAAGAGCCCTTGGTTTTTTGACGCCCAACTGGTCCTCACCGGGAAATGGACTCCCGAAGCAGATGTGAGACGGGTGACACTTACCACTACTCCCGTTTGGGATATCCTCCCTGACATTGGCAGGAACTGGTCGAGGAGGGCCCTCACCATCATCAGTCTCACCGTTGGCACTCCAAAGTCCTTCAACTTCTCGTGAGGAGGGAGGAAGCTAGGGGCGGTGAGGATGTGTGTTGAAATATCAATCGAGAATCAACCACCTCCAAAGGTCCTGATTGAGTTTCCTGATAGGAACGAACTGGAGATCCAAGTCCACTATGATGCCCTCCCAGATCGGTGTAACACATGTAAGGTGTTCGGTCATATGACCGGCCATTGCCTGGGTCCATGTAAAGTGACTGCGACTGAGGGAGGCCAAGCCAGAGGAAGGTCAAAGAGAAGGAACCGAAGGAAGTCCAAAGTTGCTCATGCCAGGACTATACCGACCGGTGATTCAGCAATTGGGGTCATGGATGGACCTTCGATTACTTGTCAGACCAGTTAGGAGGGTTGGGTTGAGGAGCATGTGAGTTCTGGTAGGGAGGAAGCTTCTCCCAGGAGTGAACCTACGGGCAAACAACAAACCAGCCTGGTGGTTCAGGTGGAGGGTAGTGCATCTGCTGGAAGGTTAGATACTACCTATTCATAGAAGACCAACCTTGCATCTGTAGATGTAGGGGCAGAACCCATAAACCCCTTTGCTATCCTCATGGACCAAGGTGAAGACTTACAGAATGTGCCACTAACCTGAAGTGCTGCTAGGCAGAGAGGGGTGGACAGTTGACAGGAGCAGGGAGAGGTAGTTCCACCCGTAGAAGGGGGGTACCCATAGATCCTCCCCATGAAGATCCTCACCTGGAATGTGTGAGGTGCGTCCCTACCGCACAAGCAAAGTAAAGTTATGGACACCATCTCAGGTATGGAGATTTCCATACATGTATGTCTTGAGACGAGATTCAAAAGGGAGAATAGCATGAGCATGAAGGGCATGTTTCCCACCGGTTGGGAATTTGCCTCCAATATCGAAGAGGTGGAGGGAGGGTGGATTGTTGTTGGGTGGAATCCTCAAATTTGGGACATCCAACCAATCCACTCCATGGACCAGTTAGTGACCTTCAGTTGTATCAACAATGGAGGGTTCCGTTGTGTTATTTTTGTTGCTTATGGACTCAACTCTAAGGTCTGTAGAAGACGTTTATGGGGTGTTCTGAGGGAATCTAATCAACATGTTCTACCTCAGTTGGTCATCAGAGATTTTAATCATATTAGACAAGCTAGAGAGAAGTTTGGTGTCTTGATGGTCCCGGACTCAGTTCTTGCTAGATTCAATGAAGTTGTGGATACCGCCAATCTATGTGAACTTAGTATGAGAGGCAGTCTAACAACTTGGCACAACAAAAGAAACCCCTCTAAACACATTGCGAGCAATCTAGATAGGGGCCTTGTCAACACGGCTTGGCTTAACACTTTCCTTACTTCAGCCATCCAACTTGGTACGCACCCGAATAGAGACTATGCCTAGATGTGCTTGGAGCTTCGTTCCTTTGTCCAGCCTGCTCGGACTTTCAAGTTTATCAACCATTGGTCCAATTGGCCTAGCTGCATGGGTATTGTAAAGGAATCTTGGAGTCAACCAGTGGATGGTAATCCCATCTTCAGAGTTATGATAAAGTTGAAGATAACAAAGTCGGCTTTCAAGACTTGGTCTAAGGATCTTATAGATCTACCGCACTTGATTAGAAAATCTAAGAATGTCTTTGATAAAGCTACTATGGAGCTCTATTCCAATCTGCTGAATGTGAGGCTTATTGAAGAGGAAAAGAAGACTGTGACCAGGCTACTACAACTAGAGAAAGCAGAGGAAGTGTTTCTTTGGAAGAGAAGCATAATAAAATGGATCTCCGATGGTGATAGGAACTCTAGGGTCTATCATGTGACCATTAAGAAAAATAATATGAGGGACCACATCCATGCTCTACTTGACGATAAAGGTGTTCCTATGGATGAACCAAAGAAGGTGGTGGATACAGCTATCTATTTTTTCGAAGATCTCTATAACCAACCTCCTTTGGGAAGTGATCAGTCCTCTTGGTTGTCGAGAAGGGTTACTAAAGAGATGAAAAAGCTTCTATTGAAACTTGTAACCAATGAAGAGGTGAAGAATGTGATGCTTTCTATTAGGGCTTCTAAAGCCCCGGGACCTGACGGATTTAATGGAAAATTCTTCCAAGTATGCTGGGATATTGTGAAAGATGATGTATGTAGGGAGGCCAGATGGTTTATGGTCGGGGGTAAGATGGTAAGGTAGGCGAATCACGCCTTCATCCGACTCATACCGAAGAGGAACTCGGCTGCGTCCATGACCGATTTCAGGCCTATAGCTTGTTGTTTGGTCTTTTACAAGTTCATATCGAAGCTCCTCACATGCAGGCTGAAACCTTTGATGAATTCCATAGTGTCAGACTCTCAGGGTGCCTTTGTTATGGGGAGATCCATCTCTGACAATACATTGCTGGCTGTGGAGTATCTCCTTGACTTCAATGTTCGCAACTCTACTAATAAGAGTTGCATCAAAGTTGATGTCTCCAAAGCCTATGATCACATTCAGTGGCCGTTCTTGTGGAGGATTATGGAAGTTATGGGGTTTTCTGAAAGGTGGATTGCCATCCTTAAATAGTGCATGGAGATGGTGTCTTACTATGTCCTTGTTAATGGATGGTCGTATGGTATGTTTTTTGCTTCTAACGGTCTCCGCCAAGGTGACCCGTTATCGCCTTTGTTGTTTGCTATTGCCATGGAGGGGTTCACCCATTTTACTTGTGAGTACAAGAGGAAAAACCTCATTAAAGCATTCAAGGTGCATGGTGCTAAAGTGAGAGCGCATATGATTTTTGTAGATGACATCTTGCTTTTTATTGCTGGTCATGTGAAACATATGAGGGGAGTTAGAAAGCTCCTTCAACATTTTAGTGACATGTCGGGGCTCTACATAAGCGATGTTAAATCAAGGGTGTTCTTCTCTAGATCGTGTGACAATAGAAGGGCTAGAGTCAAGGAGGTTGTGGGGCTACAGGTGGGGGTGTTTCCCACCAAATAGCTTGGCATACCCATCTCGGGTGGCAAGGGAAAAGGTATTGATTACATCGACTGCGTAGACAGTCTGCAGGCTGCGATGGATAGATGGGCTGGTCTCTCGATCTCCATGGTGGGGAGGGCAGTTCGCATCAAATCCTCACGCCCAAGGTGTTCTTCTGGTGTCGACAAACAAAGTTGCCTCAATTCATAGTGGAGAAATGTAAAGCTATCATGTCCGGGTTTCTCTGGTGCGGTAAGGGCTATGCCATTGCTTGGGATAAGCTTGCTAGACCTTTGCAGTAGGGTGGCATTGGTCTGAGGAACCCTGCAGACATTGCCAAATACACTGCAGCTAAAAGAGTGGACCGTTCTTGCGCTCACATCTCTCTGCATGGATGACATGGATGAAGGCCAAATATGGGTAGGGGCTCTTATCCCTCAACCCCAAACAATTAGACCTATCAAGATGTGCTAGGGCCATGATCAGGGTGTGGCCTAGTATGATGGTTGATTACTCTTAGAATGGTGGGTCTTGGTTGCTGCAAAGCTCCATCGCCCAGTCGTGGACTACGAACTATTATCTTCCCCAGGTGTCGTGGTTCAGTCTCCTCTAGGGCAAGATACACCAGCCCAAATGGAGCTTTTGTACTTATCATGCCATCTTACATAAGCTTCCCCAGTCAATGGATTGATGAAATGGGGTTTAGATGCTAATCCCTGCTGCCCTCTCTGTCATTGCGCTGTGGAGAACCACAACCATCTTTTCTTTGATTGCCCCTATACCATGTATACATGTACTAGGGCGTCCCTTAAATGTGTCTTTGGAGGCTTGCCCCCACATAACATCTAGGATGCTATCGTGTGGATTTTGGATCAAACCAAGTAGGATAAGGAGCTTCGTAGTTTCTGCAGCATCTTGTTTACGAATATCATCTTCCATGTATGGAGGGAGAGAAATTCAAGGATGCATGGGAAGAGAGATACGGATTCCCTTATTTTTTTTGAAAGCACTGTAAATAGAATGGCTTGGATACTTAAAGTCAAGCCTGGTTGTTACAGGGGTGTTAAGCCGCATGTGCTTAACATGTGGGGCTTGAACCCCTAGTTGTATAGTTTTTTTTTTTGGTTAAGCCAGGGGTCGCTTTTATTCATCCCACACCCCTCTTGTGGGCATAATCATCAAAAAACAATTACATCTCCTGCTTATATCAGACGCAGGTACTAAAAAAAATAGACAAAACACACAACATGTTCCCCATCCTATTTCTCAGTCTAGCTAGCTATTTTCTGCATCACAATGTACGGGACTTGACGCTTATCCAAGGCCGCCATACCCCTTACTTTGCATGGTATATTCAGGATATCAGAAGAAACATAAGGCTCATCCAACCTGCTGCCCCATTTTCCTAGTTCACGAGGTATCGAGTTGATGACCTTGTGAACAAGGGAACCATAAATCATAGCAGCGCTAACCTCCTCTCGCAGCTCACGAACGAAAGGTGTCGACCTCCATGGTTCCTTTTCGTTGTTCCATATGATGTCATACACGTAAGCTTCATCAAGTTCAATACACGAGATGCCCAACGCATTATCTCTCGCTAATTTCAGGCCGATGGCACACGCTTGCATGTACGCAAGGATGAAATCTGTACTCCTGATCCACATTCTGAAAACCAAGCAAATATCAGCCTTGTGGTTCCTAATAATTCCAGCCGCCCATCTTCTGGGAACTCCATGGTTGTCTCTATCTTTCCCAATCGTAAGGTTGAGCTTAAGATTATGTAGGTCGGGCATCATCCATCTTAGCAGTTTAATCTGCCTCATCGTGACTTTAGGTTCCACCATGTTTGCCTCCCTCATACGGTCATAAATACTGTTATCAGAATCAATCATAAAAGATCTTTCCTTCAGCTGAACATTCAATGTACTAGTAACAAACTCCCATTCATGACATAGTGGCCTGTGTTTTCCTTCAAACCTTGCTTCGCACCTCAACCGCCAAATACTGTATGGCATCAAAACCGCCAAATTTCCAGCTAACCATTCCTTAAGCTTCTTCCTTTTCCCCAAACCGCATGTGTCTATTAGATTTCTAACGTTGGTAGGTGGCACCATACCTGGCAAATCAGCAAATTTGCCCCAAAAAAACTCCGCATTTTGTCCTTGAAACAACAGATGCTCAATGCTCTCTTCATGCGGTTCCGCACAACAATTACACTGAGATACTAATGGAATATTACATATAGCTTTAATGTTGTCATCCGTTGACGTGGCTCTTCTAACAGCTCTCCAAATGAACGCAGCAGTCTTAGGGAAATTAGTATCCCAAATCAAACCTAGTCCAACTGGACCTTCTCTTCTATCAAGCATCAATACCTGCTTAACCGATCTCATAGAAAAATCTCCTCGCACCCCCGGACTCCATATCATCCTATCACCCTCATTAGCAATCCATGTGTTAGAATCACGAATGAGATTCAGCCCCTCATCATTGACAATCATCTTCAAAAGGTCCCAATCCCATCCATGCCCATCAATCCAAAAAAATTTAATAAGAAAGGGATGTCTTCTGTCGCTAGAAAATCTCGCATGATCAGCCAATCGCTGCTCGCACCACCGCGAGTCCTAGAAAGAAATTTCACCTCTTCCTACCACCCATCTACACAAAGGGAACACCCGCGACAACATATCCCAAATTCTTTTCCAGTACGGGGAAGGATAAGGCCCAAGCTTCAAGGATCCGGGGTACACATTATCACGACCTCCTGCCAAATTAGCATACTTCCCCCTACAGAACGCAGCCCATAATGAGTCCGACGTCAACACCTCCCAGCATGCCTTCCCAACAAATGCATCATTTATCAGTCGCAAAGGAGGGATCCCAAGTCCACCTTGAGAAAAAGGTCTTGCAACTCTATGCCAAATGAGCCATGCCTTTCTGTGCTTTTCATCTCTGCCCGCCCACAAGAATTGAGAAAGTTTGTTCTCAATACGGTCTGCAATCCCCATTGGAATACCAATCGCAGCCGCCGTATATACTGGAATGGATGTCAGAACATGAGCAATCAATAATCTTCTACCCTAGCTGTATAGTATATGGGCGTGAAAAACACTAGAGGGGGGTGAATAGAGTTTTAAAATCAATTTTAACAATTATTGAACTCAAACAACCACAATTGAAATTGGAAGAAGGAGACAAGTGTTTAGAGTGGTTCCAACTTTAGCAAATACTAAAGTTGTCAGTCCACTACCCGGTTGCTTACCCAACCGGGATTTGAAAGTATATATTTTATTACCTTCACAAGGATTTATACAAAATACAATACTTTCCTTTACACCCCTTGAACAGCCTTCACTCGAAGTAGATGCACCAACTTGAGGTAGCCTTCTTGAAGTAACTCCAAGCTCCCCCTTGAAGTAGCCTTCCTCTCTAGAAGTAACCTCCCGTTGCACCAGCCTTCTTGAAGTAGCTCAAGGTCACCTTCTTCGCCAAGAAGATCTCCACCCTCTCCAATCCACAGCCTCCAACCTAGGAGTAGCAAGGAGAGTACAAACAATAATAGGGAACAAGAAAGAAAAAGAAAATTACAACTTATCCTTTTGTAGCCCAAGGCTTGATTTGCCTAGATCAAGCGTATAGATCTCCTAACCAAAGTGTATGGAATTGTAATGACAGTGGATAGGAGATGCTAGCCTATAGGACACGAATTTTGAGCTAAGGAAGGAAGTAGCCAATTGTCACAATGCTCAATTTGCTCACAAACAGATTGCTCAAAGTATGCTCAAGGATTTCTCAAGTGTAACAAGTGAGTTTGAGTGTCCTATGGCTTGTCCTATTTATAGGAATGGCCTAAGGATGCTTAAGGACGTTCTAGACAACTTCTAGGGGTTTCTAAGTGCTTAACTAGCCGTTAGGTACAAGTTTGTTGCTTTAGCAATGGCTAATTAATTTACTCTGCAGTTGCTGTCAGAGTTTATCTCGGTCGAGGAATGGTCGACCGAGACACCTACTCGGTCGAACTCTTGTCGACCGACAGGCTCTCTGAATCAAGTGTTTTGCAACGTTTATCTCCAAGTGCCAACTACCTTGTCAGTTGTGTCTAACGGCTACTTTGGATTTTTCTCGGTCGAGAAGATTGTCGACCGAGAGTGTCTCGGTCGAGGAGTTGGTCGACCGAGATTGATCCTGTTTCAATGTATCAATTTAGGTACTAATTATATGTATGAGTGTGCATATGTGATCCTATTTGAAGGGGATGACTTATCTAAATGTGGTGTTTAGCTAGGGAAGATCTAATGCTTGATTTACATGAAATCTAAGTACTTGTACATTATATATTTGTACAAGTTTTTACAAAGCGATTACATTTCATGAAAATATAAATATGTAATCATATGGATTTCCCTAGTACTTTGTCATCCGCCTTGTTCCTGCATACTCAAGTAGCTCGTTAGATCAATAAGAATGAAATGTTTGTCATAATCAAAACAAAGGGATTTATAGATGTCCATTTAGCCAACAATCTCCCCCTTTTTGAAGATGACAAACATTTCCAAAATATAAATGAAGGCAATATAAAACATATGAGTTTCATACCTTAAGATTGCCTTTTGTAGCCATTCTTGTTTTGCAACCTTTTTCATTATGAAACTTATTTATATTATATTCTTTTCTCCCCCTTTGTCATTTCAAAAAGATATCCAAGTTGAATATTTGATATTACTTCTCCCCCTTAATTTAGTACTATGCTCCCCCTTAGATAGATATCCCAAGGTATAAATGCTTTACAATAGATGTCAATTTAGCCATAACTTTAAATTTTATGTATTTGCAAAGATTGCATCCGTTTTGATTTATTTTTATTTATGACCCTTTATTTTGTATGCTCTACAATAGTCCATATTCAAATGATGCCAAAAAGATATCCATTATAACCAATTTCATTACAAACATGGAAAGATAGCCAAATCATGTAGAGATAACCCTTTTACTACAATTATGCAAAGATTCCATAACAACTAATACAACTCCAAATCTCACAGGAAAGACTTAAGAATTACATCAACATCAGGGTCTTTCCCAAGAAAAGGCTCAACTCCATAATACTGGACCAGAGTTTGTCACTCCAGAGCACCTGTCTTGGTTAAGGCATATGCCTCCAAGAAGGTTGGAACACGATCAAATCGGAAATGAGCAGCAATATCTTGTAGTTGCATTGATGAAAACTGAGTATGCGTGAGATCTGTAGAAGGTGGAGGTGGAGGTTGATAGTAGTTGTAAGATGGGTTATATGGATTGAGCATGCCAGGATTTAAAGAATAAGGATATTCATCTGGTTGGTTTGGAGAAAGGGTTTGCATTCTTTGGTTTAGATAAGTCATGGCATGATGGTTATAATCTAGTTGTTTACTAAGATGATATTGTGACCCAGCAACATAGATTAGGGTGTTTTGGATGGGATCATAGGGTAGGTTGGTAGGAGGAGGTGGTGGTGGTATATTTTGGGTAGATGTCTCTCCTTCCGTCCTAGCCCTCTTATGACCGAAATCAATTCCCATTTTTCTACAGTATTCTTACTTATTTTTTGTGGTCTACGCTCCCATGTATAACCCATATCCTTAATTTGTGTCTTAAGAAAATGTTGAGTAATTTGGCATACAAGATCAGCATATGGAGGATTGCCAGAAAACTCAAGCATGTTTTTAAGAATGATGCGGATAAAATTTGTGGGAATACGTTGAATAATGGCATAGATTAGACACATGTGAAAAATAGGAACTTCAGACTTATTTGCTCTAGGATGTATGTTTGTTGAAACAATAAGGTTTACAATCCTAGCTGCAGGTTTGAGATTGATAGCGTAGTATGTGCCCCTATCTTCGTGACAGGTTGTATTTGATTGAAAAATGGTTCTTTTGATGTCACTAAGACTAACGGTATGGTCATCTTGGGAAAATTGATTAAGTGGGTTTCCAGTGGTAAGGTCAAGGGTGTCTTGATATTCATCTAGGTCAATATTTAGCATGTCAAGAATATCCTCTTCAGTAAATCGAAAGCTATTCCCATTGACCATAGAATAGAAGAAGATGGTTTCATTTTCAGAATGGGAGATGAGGTTAGCATAGAATTCATTCACTACCTTGGTGGAGTAGGAAGGGAAGGAAGGGTTGATGAATTCTTTCAACTTTTGCACCTCAAAAAGATCCTCCAAGTCGACGATGTTGAGGAAGTCAAAAACTTCAACTGGTCTTCGTGGGAGAGGAGCTTTGAAGGAGAGTCGTAGATAGCGATCACCAGCATCTCCGTCGACGAAGGCAATGTCGTTGATGATCGTCAATGGTGGAGTAGCCTCCCTTCCTTTCCTGCCAGCGACCTTCTTCTTTCCACGAGCAGAGGATGATGCCATTGCGTTACTTGAAGGTGGAGAAGAAGAAAGGAAGTCTTGGGGATGAAGATATTAAAGGTTTGCACAAAAATGCACTAGAGAGAACCTATGGAAGCAAGAATATGAGAGTGTGAAGAAATGACCCATTTTTGGTCCTTTTTATAGCAATCCAGTGACCAGGTCGGTCGACAATTTGTCAACCGAGCGTCCGCAACGGTCATATTCCAGACGCGCCACTCGGTCGTCCAACGGTCGACTTGTAACGGTCGGCCGCCCAACGGTAACGGTCGGATTTCAACGGTCATATCCCAGCGGTTGATTCTCGGTCGAACAATTGTCGACCGATACTGTCTCGGTCGAACAATTGTCGACCGGAAGTGTGTCCAATGTTAATTCTGGCTGGGTTCTGTCGGTCGGGAGAGGTAGACTGACCGAGATATTTTCGGTCGAAGAATTCGTCGACCGACAGACTTACTGGGTACGAATTTTTGAAGCTGATTTTTAATGCAAATGATAGACTAAATTTGTAGAGCATATATATATATTTTCTAAGGGAGTAATATTGAGATTTATTATTGACAATATTGAGACAATTTTGTGATCATAAAATAACTGTTCTTTTTAATCACAATTTTTATATATAAAATGATATTCAAATAAGTATTGTATCAAACTTATTTTAGGTCGACTTTGACTACGACCATAGCGCCCCTTGGTCAAATTTTATTTCAACCAAGAGGCAAACACTGCAGATTTTCAATTCAAGCACTCATATGTGAAGTATCAATTTTGAAGTATGTTAAGTGATACTTAATATGAGAGGATCTTTGCGATTAACATCTTATGAAAAAAAATGCCAATTGAGAACATTTTTCACCTTATGTGTTGCAAGCCTTAAAGTTCTTTTTCTAAGCAACAAATTCCCAATTAATCATTTTTCTTGCCTATGTCTCATCAAGAATCCACGCATACAATAATCATCACCTATTTGTTCTATCATAGCATCATCTTTATGAGCTGAATGATAAAGTAGTGAAAGCATATCCATGATGTAATAATAGAACAATAAGATGATAATTTCATGAAATACAGTGATTGTGATCATTTAAACTAAATGTCATAACGCATGATTTCTATATAGATAGACCAGAAGATGCTTTAAAAAATCATGTAAAACATTATAAAATAGTGATTTCTAAACATGATTTTCAGTTTTACCTTATCTAGAGGATCAATCGAAATGGTATCATTTATATTAAAAAAAATGATCTTCAACTTGTTTTGCATGTAAAACAGTCATTAACAGCAAATAGATAGCCACTTGATTTAGCAATTTTACTGCAGACTGAAATCAGTGAACAGATCGGTCGATGATTTCTCAACCGACTGACTGCTCGGTCGAGGATTTTTCGAACGACAAGGTTTCTGTTTTATCTACTGAACTATTTATTGATTCCAAGTAAAATATAGACTATATTTAATTTAATTATGCAATTTAAAAATCAGTTTTTAGTTGAGATAAGACATATTTAGATCAAATCTCAAAAAATCTTTAAGTTTTGAGGACCTTAATTGAGATAAATTTTCAAGTTAGACATTTTAGTTACTTGAATCATTTTATTATCTCTTTATGTTAAGTTGAGATAGACATAAAGATATGCAATTTAAAGTCTTCGGTCATATCTCAACTTAGTCTAATCAATTTAATTTGGGGGTTTTGGAACCCATTTCAACTCAACATCCTTTTTCTTGTATGGGCATGAAAAAGAGTAGTGTCCAAGACGTAAGCAATAATGGCAACATATAGAATCAACCTCATATCTTTTTCTAGGGTTGTGTTCTGTGTTGTTTGTGGGTGAAGATGTTCCTTTAGGTACATATATAGATTGATGTGCTTGTGTCTTTCTCCAACTAGGTTGTTGATAGGATTTCCCCTTAGGCTTGTAACCTAGTCCTCTTCTCCCGATTTGATGATAGGGATTATCTAAGATTTTATCAAGAATGCCATTATTATTCAAATTACTAACTTTTTGTTGTAACTTGGCAATCTCTTCCATTCTCTTCTTGATATCTAGTTTTTCTTGATCTAGATTAGATGACAATGAATTTCTTTCTTTGACAATAGAATCATAATCTAGATGGTTGCATACGATGGGTTGTTTTTGAAGATCATTCACTTGAGTTTGCAAATTATTCTTCTCTAAAGATAGTAAATTACAATTTTCCTCTATAGATTTTATCTCAATATCATGATCTTCAATGATCTTTTTAAGAGCTTCATTTTCAGATGTAATAGCGAGAAGCTTAGCATGTAATTCATCATTTGCTTTATTAGATTTCTTTAGTTTCTTCTTACACTCAACATATTTATTATGTGTCTCTTCAATACTATCAACTAGTTCTTCTTTAGATAGATCAAAAAGACTTACCTCTTCTTCTTCTTCACTAGTTGTAGCAATAAGACAATCCTTGTGTTCATCTTCCCTTTTTTATCTCCATGGGCAACTAGTTGTTGTGTGGCTTGTTCCTAAGCACCAATTGTGACATGTTGTAGATTTATCCAAGCTGCACCTTTTGTTGCGATTGTAATCACCATTACCCTCCATTCTTCAAGACCTGGTTAGGGTTCCTTGAAGCCTGCTCTGATACCAATTGAAAAACACTAGAGGGGGGGTGAATAGAGTTTTAAAATCAATTTTAACAATTATTGAACTCAAACAACCACAATTAAAATTGGAAGAAGGAGACAGGTGTTTAGAGTGGTTCCAACTTTAGCAAATACTAAAGTTGTCAGTCCACTACCCGGTTGCTTACCCAACCGGGATTTGAAAGTATATATTTTATTACCTTCACAAGGATTTATACAAAATACAATACTTTCCTTTACACCCCTTGAACAGCCTTCACTCGAAGTAGATGCACCAACTTGAGGTAGCCTTCTTGAAGTAACTCCAAGCTCCCCCTTGAAGTAGCCTTCCTCTCTAGAAGTAACCTCCCGTTGCACCAGCCTTCTTGAAGTAGCTCAAGGTCACCTTCTTCGCCAAGAAGATCTCCACCCTCTCCAATCCACAGCCTCCAACCTAGGAGTAGCAAGGAGAGTACAAACAATAACAGGGAACAAGAAAGAAAAAGGAAATTACAACTTATCCTTTTGTAGCCCAAGGCTTGATTTGCCTAGATCAAGCGTATAGATCTCCTAACCAAAGTGTATGGAATTGTAATGACAGTGGATAGGAGATGCTAGCCTATAGGACACGAATTTTGAGCTAAGGAAGGAAGTAGCCAATTGTCACAATGCTCAATTTGCTCACAAACAGATTGCTCAAAGTATGCTCAAGGATTTCTCAAGTGTAACAAGTGAGTTTGAGTGTCCTATGGCTTGTCCTATTTATAGGAATGGCCTAAGGATGCTTAAGGACGTTCTAGACAACTTCTAGGGGTTTCTAAGTGCTTAACTAGACGTTAGGTACAAGTTTGTTGCTTTAGCAACGGCTAATTAATTTACTCTGCAGTTGCTGTCAGAGTTTATCTCGGTCGAGGAATGGTCGACCGATACACCTACTCGGTCGAACTCTTGTCGACCGACAGGCTCTCTGAATCAAGTGTTTTGCAACGTTTATCTCCAACTTCCAACTACCTTGTCAGTTGTGTCTAACGGCTACTTTGGATTTTTCTCGGTCGAGAAGATTGTCGACCGAGAGTGTCTCGGTCGAGGAGTTGGTCGACCGAGATTGATCCTGTTTCAATGTTTCAATTTAGGTACTAATTATATGTATGAGTGTGCATATGTGATCCTATTTGAAGGGGATGACTTATCTAAATGTGGTGTTTATCTAGGGAAGATCTAATGCTTGATTTACATGAAATCTAAGTACTTGTACATTATATATTTGTACAAGTTTTTACAAAGCGATTACATTTCATGAAAATATAAATATGTAAGCATATGGATTTCCCTAGTACTTTGTCATCCGCCTTGTTCCTGCACACTCAAGTAGCTCGTTAGATCAATAAGAATGAAATGTTTGTCATAATCAAAACAAAGGGATTTATAGATGTCCATTTAGCCAACAGGGCGTTCTGCCCTATATGCCTTTTCTGGGTTCTTAGTAATATTTTACCTCATCCATAAAAAAGTTGTTAATTATTTCTCATATTTCTTCATAATAAATGTTAATTTCAATATATTAATCTACCATTGCTTTTTAACTTCTAATTCTCAAGAAAAAGAGGCACCAAATTATGATAATAAAAGTCATCAGGAAAAAAGTGCCTTAAGCCATATGCCTAGGATTGGGTATGTTACTAACGATTTATGTTTCTAACCATTTCATGGAATTCATAATTATCCACCATGTCTTATATTATGATATGGGTCGCATACCTTTATATAATTTGAAGTAGCAAGCATTCCATAAAGTGAGTATGGAATTGTAGTGTAATTTGACTTGTTATAAGTGATTCATTTTTATAAATTTTCAAAATACTACCTATCACTATCATATTAATATCACTCAAGGCATAACTTAAACCAAAATTTAGGTTTTCTATCTAAGTAATCCCAAAGGCATCCAATCCTTGGTATTTGGACTTCTAGGGCTAGGAATCTAGGTTTCAATATGTTGTAACACTCCACCCCTTAAGGAGAATTTCATCCTTAAAATCAAATGACCCTTAGATCTACTAACCATTTATGCTTCACCCCCTAATAGGTTTAAATTAAAAAGTCAAACTAAAACGCTTAAGAGGTGTGAGGTTTTACGGTCCATCACTTCTTGTTAACTAGCATTTCAAACCGAGTATATTATTACTTTACCAAACTTGTCTAATTATTCTCTTTGAAAGGGTTACCATGCTACCATGCACTTTGGTGGTTGGTGACCTGGCCCTAAAAACGTTGATGAAATCCAATGAAAATCTCTTCATGTTAGTAATGCACATGAATATATTTTTCAGTGATGAAAATTGTTTGATACAAAGCATTAATGTGAATCCAAAATCATTTCGGTGGTCGATTCATAAAACTAACCTTCTATTCACACCTACAAAGTGTATTATATAAAGACAATGATGAAACTTATGCACATGAACTTCAACTAAATCATAAAGATTAGCTTTAGATTTTTCCTTAAGAAATTGTTCACCATCCATGGCATAGAGACATCCCACACAGCTCTCCATGGGTCTTCCTCCATGATTGTGGTTACAATCATTTTCTGGAGGTGCGTGGGCTGAGGTCAAGCTAGGCACTTTTCTCCTTTAGCTGAGGAAACCTAGTTGGGATGTGTCTAGGTTGTCTAAAATTATGACATACTACTTAAAGTACAGTTGTTGGACAACTGGATGGAATGCATGAGGGAAATTCCCAGGAGAATTGTCTTTGGCACCTGGTACTCTTTTCCCTCTTCTGATCTTTTCTTTAAAACTTTCTATTATTAATTGGGAGTTGGGGGTTGGAACTAAGGGTAAGTTTCAACTACTAGGGCTTTATCGGCCATTTGCTGATAAGTCAAGGATAGGTACAAAACCACTATGCATCCAATATTGTAGTTTCCCTTCTAGGAATAAAGTAGCACACCTTTACTTAGGTACTCTAATGGCATACCATTCCAATAGAAGGAACTTTTACACATACTCCATGATTATTCTGGAACCGTGATGTTGACTGTAAAATTCTGCTTCTTTCTTTCTCAGATCATCAAAAGAGACAATTTTTCTATAGATAGGGTTAGGAACTTTTCCCAAATCTTAAATGTGGTGTCACGTGTCCTAGAAATGGCATTCCGTCAATAATAGGCTGCTTCATCAAGGATGCTAGAAGCAAATGAACTTTTTGGTTCATGTGGCATGCCATGCCTTTGAAAGTCGATTTGATTGGAAGAACCCAATCATCAACTTTATCCAATATAGTAACTTCATTTTTTCCCTTGAATTACATGCATAGCATTTTTATGAAGTCAATGAGGGCATATTCACATGGTTTATATAGAGAAACAAGGGAGTCCTCTTTCCCTACTAAGGATAGGAATGTATCTATAGGCGGAGAACAACTTCCATATCCAAAGGAATGCCCAAAGGAGGGGTAAGGGTACCAACATATGGGGTAGCTTGTGCTACATGTGTCACCAACGGAGGATCTAACAATGTGACACATTGAGGTTTGCAGTGTCTGAAACCAAGACATCTTCTTGGGAGATCCAACTATGGAAACATCTTCAAACATCTCAAAGCATCTATACAAGGTAAAGTTACAAAATATAGGCAACCTAAAGGTTATGTACAGTTTATTGGAGATAAATAAATAGTTATATAGTCTACATCCTTGTCTAAAATACCATATTTTAAAGAGTAATACTTAAGAGGGGATTCACTACTCACTCGATCAAATAAGATTCATCATCTATACAACAAACCCACTAAAATTTTAGAATGGATGAAGAACCATTATTCAATTTTCAAATATGGATATCAAAAAGACCAAAGTATAACAAAGGGAATTCAAAGAATCTGACTATTACAATTTCTACGTCCAGAAGTTCATTATCTACACCCAAACGGGTTGAAAAGAAACTAATAATGGAACAACTAAGACTAGTTGTAGTGGGTAACATGGCCATCTCAATTCTATCTCTAAGGGAAGCAATCTACATTGGTACATGTCATGGGATGACAAGGTCAACTCCTTCAACTATTATTTTACATAAGGGGTGGGAAGCAAGGGCGCCAAAATAAGAGATAAATAGAAAACATCAACAAAATGTTGACATGTACATGAAAATAGTTAAGTTGGACAATATTAAGAACATAATAAAAAAGGGCAAGAATTGTGGTAACAAGGCATCCGATGAAAGAAAATTACAAAATCATCCAAATTACATATCAAGAGAATCCATCCAATATATGAAAAAAGTACTTTCCATTTTAAATATATTAACATGTGCCACAAAGCATAATAAAATCAATTATGAAACACAATCCATCAATAAGTAAATAGTTTGGCATGTATGTGAGGTAAACACAATACTAATACACTTATAAAATAATGTTCAGGGGATATAACTTAAACCTGATAGAGAATGGACAAATAACCAAACTACCAAATATATCACGATGTGCATATAACTCAGGTATAGGACATATAACAACCATTCCAAAAGTAATATTGGCACATTACCAAGGGTGTGGGGGGCACAATTTCACTATCCCAAAAATAACATGGGCACATGACCCAAAAAGTAAGCCACCACAAAAGTATTTATAAACATCTAGCACCACTCAATTAACAAGCATGTAATAACGTAGAGGCAAGTAAAAGTTTAGTCACAATATGAAACAAATGTGATTTCTGTCACAAAAATGATCATACAAGACACTGACAACAAAACGGACAAAAATAATGTTTCTACCACATAAGTGGAGAAGGTAGATATTATTCATAGTTAAGATGCAACATAAGTCCATACGAGTCCATCACTTGGAAAATTAGGGTTTCATTTCACAAATGGAATAATTTAATTTAAATCCACAAATTTACGTACAACTTCAATTAAGATGAACAAGACTTGACTTTTAGAGTCCAACATAAAAGCTCAAAAGTTTAAGAATATTTCCTAGTCAATTTCAAATATCAGTCCCAAATAGGTCAATAAGCCATGAAAGAGAATTTCCAATATCAAAATGCATCAAAGAGGTCCAACAGAGAGAATAAAGAAGTTATTAGAAAGTAAACTCATAGAGGGAACATACCTAAGATTTAGTCTACATTGGTCCAAAACAAAATCATAGATCCACATCAGGCTCTAAAGCCACCTATTCCACATTTATATAAATTTTTATTTTCTCATCCTATACATGAACACTAAAATTGACTTCTTATCATTACTAACTTAGGTTATAGAACCTATGCTAACGTATAGATTCTATTTTTATTCCAAAACATGTTTTTAATTTAGACTTCCCAATAATTAGATAAGAATTCTACAAGTTTAATATATTTACTAATATTTAATTAAAATACAATAAAAATAAATTATATTCCTTCAATTATCTACAAAGAGTTTAGCATGTGAGATGGCTTTACTATCATTTCCATGATCTAAGATGCGCGATCCTGATCTTTGGAAAAATTTCAAAGCACCCTAAATACCCTTTACCAAGTGTGACAAAAAGCAAAGAACAAAAGAAAAAATGGTAAAACACCAACAACCATGGCTATTGTTTGTAGAAATTAAACTCAAGTCGATAGTGGGAAATTGTCTGATCAGAACTTGCCCCGAACTAGCTGAAAAAATAGCATCACCGAGTTCATGACACCAGCCTAAACTCATTGAGCCAAACATAGAGCATCAAAGTAAACAGAGCCATGAAAAAGTTCTCAGCCATGACAACTCTTGCGGCAAAGTTTGACAACTAAAATTCATGAAAAATGTGACTTTTTAGAGTTCACGACTTTGATATGAAGAAATGAGTGAGAGATCCCAAAAACAAACTTAACCAGAGACCACCAATTGATTCTTGGCTCAAGATTCTATAGAAGAAAATATGAATGGGGAGAAGACATTATACTAGTAGCTGGACCAACTATAGGCTATGACTCTTTCTCATAGGTTCAATCAGGGTTCTTGAGATTTTTTGGATATTTCTAAGCATGGGAACTCACTACCAAACATATGGAGGCACAAAGACCCAAGTGGAGTTTGGAAGGCAAGCTAAATAAGAAATTGGGTTCTGAAGCCACTGTAGATCGTTATAAATATGTTATAGGTCTGGAGTACTTTGATGGAGGTTTGATGGCCTAAGGGATGAAGGAGGTTAGAAGAGTCGAGAAGCAGGGGAAGGAAGTTACAGTTTGATAGAGAGCTACCTGCCATCACCCCTTAGGAAGTAGGTATTAAAAAATCAAATTTGGTAGGAAAAGCTAAAGAAAGTAATATCTAAGAGAAAGAAACAGAGATGGAGAGAGATTGGGAGAGAGGGAGAAGAGGGTTACTATGTGATGTGAAAGGAAAGGGAGACAGTGGAGGAGAGAAACTCACTGCCTTAGGATCTTTCCAAGTCCACTGAGAAAAGTAGACGTCGTCGGGTAAGTGATAACAAGAAATAGCCGCATGATAGGAAAATTGTGGTGACTTTCAGAAATAGCTTATACAAACTAGGTTATACTAATATTGGGGCTAAGACTGGTACATTTCCTTCCAAATTATATTCAAATTGTTAGTATGTCCAAGAAACATGAAATAAAACCAGTAGGCTAATTTGGGTGTGTGGAATTTGGTTTCATTGTTGGTTTCAACTTTTTAGATAATGTATGAGGTATTTCAATATATCAAGATTAAAGTAAGTTACTTTCATATATATTCACCAAAGCATTACCTAGGACTGATATCTTTGAATTAGATTTGTCTTAAGAGTTCCTACTCTCCATAATACGTATTTCCATCTCTTTATTCTAGAATTTTGGATTAAGATTTATTTCTAGGTTTATTTTCAATTACTTAATTCCTTAATAAACCTTTTATATCTTTCCTCAATGCCTTAACTAAGATTTTGTTTATAACCTAATTAATTATATTAGTAACCAATTGGGGAAAACTAGTATTTTAATATGCACGATTATCTTTTAATATAAATTAGGATTTTTTAATATGAGTTAATTTTATTAGACGTGGTTTATCTATTTCTAGGAATAATTAGATCATAGTAATGAGATTTATGACATACGAGTGATTATGTTTCTAACCATATATGGAACTTACAATTATCCATCATGTCAAATATTATGATATGGGCCTTCATATTATGTCTTTATCAAATAAGAAGTAGCAAACATTCCTGCAAAGTGAGCATGGGTTTGTTGTGTAATATGTCCTAATTACTAAGTTTTCATTTATAGTAATCTTTATAAAACTGTCCCCATCCTATTAACGTCCCTCAAGGCATAACTTAAACCATGTTGTGATTTTTTGCAAAACTAAACACAAAGGCATTTAATTCTTGTGATTAGGCTTCTCGGGCAAGGAAGGCAGGTTTGAGTATGTTACAAAACTCACAATCATTTGCATTAGGAAACAAAGGTATCATAAGAGGTTTATCATGTTACAACTTTGAATGATAATTTTAGTCGAATTGGTGATATAAATGAATCTATGCATCTAAGGTAAGTTTCCATTAATTTTGGTTGATGGGTACAAAACATGATTTCAAACTATATAGTCACCCATTGGTTTCACCACTTCAGATGTAATATAATATATAAACTTTCGCAGAAGAACATATACGGTATATGTAACTTTAGGTTCCACTGAATAATTTAGTTATACACATTAAAAATAAGATTTTTTTTTAATTTATGAAGTTTCTTGGTAACTTGTCAAGTGCATGCGTTCTACTACCACCACAATGGCTACTTGGACTAACAACTTTGGGCCTAATGATACAAACCTATAACTACAACATTGACTATGTGTCAGCCTCTACGTTGCTAAATATAATAAGAGTGATTCTACTTTGTGAATATTCTTATGTGAACCATACCATTCAAAAATATTTTAGTAATTTGAGATATTATTGAAAATGCTAATATGCAAATTTGGCAAAAGCCATATCTTTGGTCACTATATATATTTGCAATGGGTAATTATATTCCAACCCTCAATAGAGGAACAGTCCAAAACATGTTTATGTCCAACGTCGCAATTCATATTTGATTGATTAGGAGTTTAGATTCACTACTCTCAGTGTGAACATGGTGTATGATATACATGTAATATTTTTTTTACATGTGTAAATGCAATTTAATTTATTGGCTTAGATTTAATGCTCGTGACACACGACTTTAAGACGGTAGGAGGGGTAGGCTACTATATATTCACACAAGACTAGTGAGTCCTAAAACATTGATGAGACTTTCAAATTCTTTAGCTCATTTTTAAAAACCTTCTTGTACAATCTGAAATTCTTTCTCGGTTCTTAAGATAACAACAACAAATGAATACAGAGTTGTTGCCTGGGAAACATAGTCCCATGATACCGCACCATTCCCTAAACTTCTCCTCCTAGCACGAGAATGAAAGCACCTGAAGCCATGCATGGTTACTATAAAGAAACTTAAGAATACCCATAAAATCATCTACAACAGTCTTGCCCCCTCGTACTTAAGGAAGAGTGGCAATTTACACAGGGGTACAATACCGTTCTCAGGACTATCATGTCCTAAACATCAAAGTTGGTACTTTATCATTGCGAACTGTAGGCTTCCCTCACTCGGAAAATTTTAGATTGAATGCTACACTTCTCTTGCTAGGGTTGGAATGCATCACTTCAATAGAAAAAAAGTATATCTTGATAGCTTCTTAATGATCTTCTGGGCATGGTCACCTCCCACACGGGGTTCCATTAGCAAATATTTCAACGTACAACAACATAAACCTTGGTGATCCAGACAACTTTAAATGATCTCTTGCTGGTGATCAATAAGGACTCATGAATAGTAATTTTATCCTAGCATGTGTAGATTGTTACTTCTGTCTGAATTCGTTAAGATATTTGTGTTACACTTAAACATTTTTCCTTGAAATTTGATTGTATTCAATGATTTTGTTTATAAAATCATGAACTTTGAATGCTTTGTTAGCCCATTTCCCTGTCACCCAGATCTTTATATATACTATTACTTTGAATGCTTCACGTGTGCTACCTACCTGGTGCCATCCAGTTCGTGGACTCAAAATGTTATATCTGAAAAACATCATTTTACACTTTTTTGTATTAAAAAGAATTGATTGTGCACGATCGTACTATTTTCGTCCCCACATCATTATCAATAGCAACGAGATTTGCAATTTCAAACAAACAATTAATTACAGCCCTCAACATTCCATATGTAGAAACTGGCATCATATTTTGAACAATCAATGACACCATTAGTACTTAAATAGTAAAATTGTGCCTTCACATGTAACATTTAAAATGTGGTGATATGCCTGTTACAAACCGAACGTTCTGTGCATTCAAATAAAATTAGCCTTAATCTACTTATTCTACCATTCTAAACATCACTACTCGTTTCCGTCCCTTCCCATGTCTCTGATAATGGCTGGACTCCTTCCCAACCTCATATCTCCATTAATCGTTGGACACTTGCGAATAGATCATACCTGGACTCTTCAAACCCCGTTCTGTTCTCCTCTACAACTACATTAGCAAAGAGCATGCAGTTAAACTCGTACGACTGCATCGAAGGCCGACAACAACAACTTGCACGTCCCACATCTGGTCCTTTGCGGTTGCTCCCATGACATGTACTGTTATGTGCTATCACTGGACGTGGTGCAGTGTCTAGCGCATCAGAATTCACCAGGAACTAGACTATCTGGCTCGTGGATAAGCAAGTACCCCATCACGTTGATAAGTTGCCCATTCTCTCTGGCTTCTACTCTCGTCCTTTATTTACTAGCATCCTTTTGCTCTTCTCCTCTCATCTGATGTATTGTCCTCTCCTGAGTCTAACTCTTCTTTGTCGAAGTTGTTCTTTCCTCTTGTCCAATATGTTCTCTTGTCGTTAAGTCTGCTTGAGTTTAATTCCGAAAGAGTCTTGGTGTGAGTTGAATTCCTCATGTATCTTGTTTGGCAATCCTACTAACGTGGATAACGCCACCGCACGAGAGGAGAAACTTTATAGGCCAATTACATATTCATGTCCATAATGCCAATTGTAATTGTTGTGAAAAACCTGCAGCCAGACGGCCAGTCCTGCCTGCGTAGGTCACCCATCTAGGCGATCGAGATGAACAACCTACATACGTTATATTGCTGCATGCCATCTGCGTTAAGTTGCATAGGCTCCTGGAATTGTTAGCAAGTATGATCAAAATTAATAAACAAATTTACCATGCCTACACTAATCAAATCAAACAGTGACCTCGTCTTAAGTGCTGAAATTATACGAAACATCAAACAACAGGTGAATATGATTACTGTTATATGCTCTTCCTCCAATTTTGTGATTCAAGTAGCACTCGATCAACATTTGAGCAAAGTGTAAGATCTAAAATCAAAAGCTTACATAAAACACATCTCATAGTTCATTGCACATCATAAGGTCAAATGGGGTACAATTATGAATAAATCTGAATCTTAGTATAGCATGCACCAAAAACTACTCATTTGGATCAATCATAGAAATTTAGGATACATTCAAACAAGGTTAGGCATTAAAGACAATGGTCTTTGCATAATGGTTCATTTTAGGTCATTCAAGCAATATTAGGTCACATAGGCTTCATATAGTGAGAGCTGGTCAAATATTATCAAATAAAGATGTCTAAGTTACTGATATCGGGTCAAAATAAGACTTTGAGAAAAACAGGATCAAGCTTTTTGCATTTAAATGCATAACACACTTTAAAAACACTTAGAATAGATACATTTTCGGAATATCAGAATAACAACAAGAGGAACTAGATTATAGAAGTATTTTTTATTCAAAATGTGATCTTTTTCCGGTCAAAATGGTATATTGGATGACCATATTTGGATAAAGGGTCAAAATTTCACAAAATTTACAAGATCTAGCAATTTTCCTCGATTTTTGGGTGAGAGGGGGCTATTTTACCTTGACTAGAAAAAATGCAGATCATTGGCGCTCCCTTTGCAATCCAGAGGTGCCTGCTGCTTGCTCCCACTAGCCGGTGTGGGAGGCGCCGGGTGGGGGCCGCTACTGCGTGACAGCCGTTCAATGGCTCTCGTGAGTTTGTTGACCGGCGGTCAATGCGGGTTGCTTTGGCTTCCAGGGAATCGCGCTTCTTGGCGCTACGGTGGGAGCCACGACCTTCTCGCCGGAGGGGCTCCCGACGTTGGGGAAGAAGGAGCCAAATCTACCAGAAAATCCGCCATCCAAGACCTCCTCGTCGGTGCCGAGCCAGCCTTGGTCTCAGATCGTGGAGGCGAGGTGTGTAAGGCAAAAGGCCAAGGTGGCCTTCCATGGTGGTAGCCATGGATAAAGGGAGGAGAAGAGGAAGGAAAATAGGAGCTAGGGTTCACAAAAACACAAAAGAAGAGAGGGGAAACGCAGTGGAGGTTGAGAGGAGTTGAAAATGGGGTCCGATTCGATGAAAGGAAGCGAGATGGGTGGGGATTGGTGGCGTCAAAAGGAGGGTAGGTGAGGCTGCCACCATTGGCGCTGATATTGTACGGAGGTAGAAGACGAATAATAGCCCTCAGATCTTGAGTATAATCCATGGCACAAAAGACGGATGGTCAGGATTAGCCGAAAAGAAACTAATGAGGCTGATGACATGGCGGGGGGTGCCCAATAATTGGGCCGGCGCTCCCAATTTGGGCCGAGAAGCTCAAATTCGTTTCAAAATAGCCAGAAATCAAGTTAATTCAAGGTGATTTCAAATAAGCATATCTCTCTCATACAAGCTCTGATTTGGATGAAGTTTGATGTGTTGGAAACGTGAGAGAGATATCTACAACAAGAGTAAAAGAAAATGATATAGTTCTATACAAGGGAATGATAAAAAAATCCAAGACCATATGATGAAGTTTGACATGAAGGTAAACTTGAATCTTGTCAAATTGAGTATCATCGAAGTCATACATGTATACTAGATGTGAAAATGTGCATCATTATACATACCAACATGATATTGAATATGATAACCAGAGCTGGATCAAAAGTAGAAGCCATATTTAGAGTGTGAATTTTTCAGGTTATCACAATAGTCTTGTTATATCCTATTATAATCTCACCTAAATCCTTATCCAGATGAGCCTCATAAGGATGGATAGGAGGTGATAGGTACTACTTCCCCTATACACATCGTATTCCACCGATGGCAATTACATAGTTTAGGGAAATTCTATAGCATCTAAATTATTTTTTGGTTTGATAATATAAATTTATGAGTAATGCTTGCAAATTATAACCCCCAACCTAGATTCTAGTCACATCACCCCAAACAAAACACACCTCCATTAATTGTATTTAGACCATAATTGTGCTTTTTCTGGTTAATGTTTGCTTATTTATTTTTTACTTGATTTATTATTTAATTTTTGTTCATTGTATCTAGGATTTTCTAGAATAGTTAGAGCTACCTTGTTCTTATTTTAGCTAGTAGTTTCTAACCTAGTCCTTTCTTGCCCTAGTTGCTAATTTGCTAGTCTAGTGTAGTTTTTGTTTATTTCAACTAGTCTCTCTCTAGGTTGTTAAATATAATTGGTTGGTTAGTTTAGTGTTATTAACTCTTGCCTTGATTTCCTTAGTCTAAACTATTCTTTTTTTGCTTAGCTCCCCTTCTTTCCTAACTAGAATTACATATCTACAATTCAAATAGATTTTGATTTCTTGCCCTCTTCAATTGTTTGCTTGACCATTATCATAATCAAACAAACCAAATCAAACCCTTAAAACCATTGGATTTGTATTAGAAACTTAGCATAAACAAACTAAGCTCTACTTACCGCTAGTATACTGCTCTTGATCCTCTACACTTGTGGATTTGTTTGAGAGTGTGTCCACTGAGTCCTATAAATTTGAATGACCATGTTGTGTGCCCAAAGGCGCATCCAGTCAAACTACAACATATTTGGATGTACATACAGGAGACACATTATTAACTCAAGGAAAAAATACCACGTGGATAAGTAAAACCTAAAATGGGCAAATGGGCAAAATGGGTGGATTAGATAGGTCAAAATATGGAAAATGTGGAATAAATGGAATCAACTCATTATCATCCAAAGAGTTAATTTGATCTATATTGTTGAATTAATGACAAAACATGAGGTGCCAATAGTGGGCATCAATTTCTTTTAGGATACATGTTGCAGGATATCATTTAAGATATAAAAGATTAATATTATCCATATAAAAATTTAATGAGATAATATATTAATTTCAACTAATTTTGTAACGACCGCCATCAAACTGACAGCCAAATCATTACTAATTAAGAAGAATAAACATAAACAGTGGATTAACAAAAAATCACTAAAATCTAAAACCATTCGCAAGGAGATCCTCTTCTAGAAAACTCTTACTAAAAGTTCCAAAACATATACATATCATGATTCACATTGTACAAACATTATTTCTTCTCATCTCGAGGACAACATATAATAGTTGCTCTATCAACACATATACTAAAGCAACATAAAACCTCGAGGCTTACAAGCCAAAATCTCAGATTGTTCATGAAACCATTACGATCCGACTCCAAGGACCTGAGAGTACAGAGACGACACATAGGACTTCTATCTACAAGACAAGACAGATAGTACACTCAACCTGAGCAGTTACTGCTATCCCAGCTGATGTTCCTCCTCTGTAGAAAGGTCTCCACCACCTCGTGCACGCCCACCTAAAAATTGTGGATTCCACAGGGTGAGATAATTGTCCCAGCGAGAGATATAACTCTCCGCCGACCATATTATTATCACAGATAAGCATTATAAAACTGAGTAGAGGTTCTTAATATTAACATGCAGAGTTAATCATTGTATGAACAAAATAAAGTAATCTCTTTACTTAAGGAAAATGATGCATCCACCCATGGTAGAGTAATAAACCATATATCTACTTTACAAGGAATGTAAAGAAATATAAATAACATCTATCAAGCTAAGATGTATAACTAAATTGCACATCAAGCAATGTTTTCCATATTTGATCCTTAAGCAAATATGCTACATGGCTGACCATATTTTACAATCACACTTATGCCCTAAGGAGATGAAGTATACCCCGTTCATCTCCAACCGACCACAAACTTCTCACAAGTCGGTACCATACAAGGTCAATGGGAGAGCCGGTTGCCATGACCTTAGCTGTCTCGATCAGTACGAGACTACTGGAAGTGACATCTCGTGTCAATATGCAAAAGAGCATGCCCGGGTACTAGGCATCTTCGCTCAGAGCTACAACGTCAAATGCACTCTCTTAGGGGAACATCTACTAACAACCGTCCCCAGTTATGAAATTATTGAGTCATGGCCTATAGACATACTCTGAGCCACGACTCAGTTCACCATGCTCAATTGAGACATTTATTTATAGTTCATAAGGGAATAGGCTCACACATGGCTGTCCGTTTATACTTATGCCCCCACATATTCAAAGATATGCACTCCGGGTTATGCCACGGGGAACCCGTTTCACCATTAAGCAAATCCTGATGTTGATGGATCTATGATCAAGGCAACGTTTTATGGTTTCTAGTGATATATTACGTGCATTAAAACATTCTTTTAGCATCAAACAAATTATAACCATTAACCACAACAAATGCTACAAAGAAAGGTGTAATACATCTATCAAGTACTTTTCAAATTTTTAAGACCCATGATACTTGGGATCACAATTTACTGGGAATTCTCATCCCTTCACATCATCATTATCATGATTATTGGATCTGAGTATTCCAACCCTTAGATCATCACATACCATTTCTACTTCTGTAACAAGTAACCATTACCTTTAGGTCCTCAGACCAAGGTATTCATTTCATTTATTATACAAGTATTTCATATAGCTCACATGGTTTGATTAAGCATCTTGTCACCTCTCACTAGGAAACAATTATTCACATGGCTCACAAGGCTATTAAACATCATGTCACCTCTCACTAGGCAAAAACTATTCATATGGCTCACAAGGACATTAAACATCTTGTTACATCTCACTAGGCAACAACTGTCTTTTAGGTCATTAGACCTCATAACATTATACTTATTATATAAGTATTTAGCATGCTTCACAAGGCTTATTCAATAAGAGAATTACAACCTTCCCATTATTAGGTTTAGGGTTTCTCTTTATAGCCGAAAAGGGTTTCATGTTCATATTACCGATTCAAACCCTAATTCATTGCTCCACACATCTAGGAGCATATATTGATATTATAAGTATGCAATCATGCTTATCTGCTCTCATCATTTATCATTAAATGATTCTCAACACAAGGTATGAGTTTCTCTCTCATCCTTACTAGGATATTGATTACATCATGCTCTTAGTTCAATCCTCCTCTTTGAGGAACATAATTGATCATTAACATTTGACATCATCTTTTATATTGCAATTAATTCAGCATGCAACATATGTCACTCAATCAATCACATATGATTGAAGTGTCTCTACCCTATTGGGTATTAAGATGAGTGTATATTATCATATCATGCTTTAAGCTACATTATTTACTTCATGTTGTATATACATATCGAGAATGTGACATAATCACATCACCATGTCATGTTTCAGGGTGTATCCCCTAATGATCATATCATGTATCCATATCAAATTGACTATCACTTAGTTCTTAACATTTCAAGATAACTTCATATCGAGTATGAGCTAGGTGCTAGACCCCATATCGGGTATAAGCTATGTGCTTGATACCATATCGTGTATAAGCTATGTGCTTGATACCATATCGCGTACAAGGTGTGCACCATATCGGTCATAGAGCATGTGCCTCATCATGTATCATTTGAGTGGTATATTTACAGGATACCATATCAGTTTCCATTTAGGATTATCATATTGGGTATCCATGTCGGGTAACATATCAGGTTACCATGTTAGGTAGACCCTTAGAATCATAACCCCTTCATTTCTTCAAGGATCAACCTTATCATATAGTTACTTGACAATCTAGGTGTCTTATTGAATTCTCATACCACAATCCATTACAGAAAGGGTAGGGTATATCGAGTTTCAATCCATCATCTAAGGTTTTCCACTAGATTGGGTAAATAATGCCATATCGTGCATGAAGTATGAATTGAACCTCATATCATTCACAAGATAGGAGTAGGTGCTATTCCTATCAATCAAGGGATATCATTCATATCATCCATGTGGTATCACTCACCACTTGTATCAGCTTACCCATCACCTCGGGTTATCTAGCTCTATATTATTTAGAGTGTTCACTATCTCTCTATCATGCAAGAGATGTAGTCTTAGACTTGTATCATGTATAAGAGGTAAGTGGGTATCTCCCATATCATGCAAAGGGTATGGCTCATATTGTGTATGAGATATCATCTATTTCCATATCCGGTTAACCCCCATCTCGGGTTTCATATCGGGTTAAGGTATTTCATCCATATTGGGTTATACCATGTATTTGATTCTATGTCTTATATTATGCATAAGTGTATACTTCATCAACCATATCGTGCACCACATGTGTGCTTCAGGATATCGTGTACAAGAGGTGTATTACATGATCATATCATGCAAGAAGAACTTTCTATTCTCATTCATATCGGGTTATCCAAACTAGGGCTTCATATCGACTTACAAGTATGCCCTTGTTCCTATATCGTGCATGGAGTCTATATCGTGCAATAGGTATTATGGTTAACACCATATCATGTTCCAAGGTATGAACTTCATCTCCATATCGTGCAAGGAGATATAATCTCACAAGCATATCATGTAAGTGATGGTTGCACATACTCATATCGGGTTAGAGGTACTAATGTGTATGCTTGAACCCGATATCACTTTATAAAGTGATACCATCTTACTCAAGATATATAACTTCGTTCTAACTGTTATAGTCCATGGAAATAGGTCTAAACAACTACTAGAACTCATAATTTCATCAACTATTCAAGAAGATCTCGGAATTAAAAGTAGATCATTAAGTATAGCAAGTTAGGTGACAAATAATAATATGATTGATTTCAAGTTATATGACCCGCCTTGTGAATAACTTCAAAGCTCCAAGCTCCAAAGCTTTACGTCCTAAGGTTGAATATGAACTTCTCCAAGGTCCAAAGCTTGTTCACAAATCTCCCATAGACAAGAAATCACCATAGTTAAGTACTTGGTGAAGAAGGAAAGAAAGGAATATTCATAACCTGATATCCTACTTCAACCAAGGTTGAAGATGACCAAAGCCTTCACTAAAGCTTGGTGCTCGAGCTCTCCTTGATCCTTGAGCTACTTTTCATGATACCTAAGGGGCTTTGCATGATATCTCCAAGGGATATGGTTGTGAGGATCGTAAACTTTCATAATTTGGTGAAAGGTGAAGTATATATACTTGGTTTCATGAGATAAAGTACATAAGAGGTGTCTTCACCTCAAGCTACTAGATGACACGTGGCCATGCATGGTTGGCACGTGTACATGCATGCACACATCTATATCTTGCCATGCAAGAGTCTTGATGATAATCTAGAGACAATATCTCGGCCATCCTTTATCTTCTTGGATAAGTTTCCTCATCTTTATCTCATCAACAAGGCAACCCGATACACTTTATGTAAGGGGCTTTGCAACCTATCATGGACCACCTCCTTGAGGTGCTCTTCCCGTCATGGCCTTTTTCAAGGCTAAAAAAACTGATAGGAGGCTTCTATCATGGCTCCTTGGCTGATAGGACTCCTATGTCAAGCCTACAACCCGATACATCACATATAAGGCTTCTCCTTCAACTCTTTCCTTGATCTTTCTATCATCACTCAAAGGTGATTCAAACATAGTGTATCCTTCTTTCTATTTCCTCTAAAATATACATAGATGGAGGAGGGACACTCTAGAGGTGGTATTTTGGCATTCAACCCCATATATTGAGTAAATTACAACTTATACCAAAATTGGTGCACATAGTACTATCATTGTTCAAACAAGTTATAACTTGGGATTTAGGATTTCCTCAAGACACCACCTAGCATCATACTCTCTCTTATGATACTAAAACATTTATAACATATTCAATATGTGACATATTTCAATGTAACCCCTCATCATGGGTAAGTTGCACATTTCACTCAAACTATCAATTATTGCACAAATAGTTTGCAAATAAGCTCAAACTTAACAATAAACTTCATAAGAACCCTTAATTACTTTTCAAAAGATTAGAATAAGTTGTAAGTAACTTACTTAAACAAAATTTCTAGGTTTAAGTCATAACCCATGTCAGGGGTATTACAAATTTTCTCTTATATTTCCTTGTGTACTTTTATGTTGATACCTTGATGTTTCCCCATGCACTCACGCTTAGTAGTGACATTGTTAATACACGTGACACAGTTACACATAATGAATAATATATTTTATTGTTCTTAAAGTAATTAAATTCATGGTTTGGCCTTATGAATGAATATATTTTAGGTTAAATTCATTTCAATAGAATAATGTCATCACTATCAGACTAAATAAATTTTTGTTTGAGGTTGGATGTTAGACTTTGCATCGATAGTGTTGGATTAGTGATAGAGAGTCAATGTGTTTACATGAAATTAATAAATACAGGGAATTAGTGCTTGATTTCATCTGTGAGTAAAGGAATAAGAGAGAGTAGACATAGTTCAAAACAAGAAAGGGTGGAAATTATTTATGAGAGAAAGATAGTAGATGATAGACAAATACATGGAAACGATGTAGATATGATGAAATATTGAATAGTATACAACCCCCATGGTAATTAAGGATTTTGAGAACAAATATTAGGGGGTGGGAATGGCATACTAAAACATGTAAGTTTTATTAATCTAACACTAAATTTGAATGTATATGTAAATGTAATTTCTCCCTCACCCCTATCTTATATAATGGAATCTAGCTACAACAAGAATGATCAACATATAGAAGTATAAGACAAATATTAAGGATGATTTGTGTCACATGGATATATTCAACTATCACAAACTGGTAATGAAAACATGGCTCATGTAAAGATACACTAATCTAGAAAAGGTAAATGGACTTTTTCTCTCATGAAGTTTTGAATAACTAGTTACCTAACCAATTGAGTGGATATTGTACTCATGAATAGTATGTTAAGATACATATGGGACTAATGGAATATTATCATTTTCTATAAAATATATGCTATACAGCCATTTCAAGTTTATAGTAATTCTTTTGCAAATGTCACAATAACCTCATAGATTTACTACCTTTGTTTCTACTTGTCGTGGTATTTAATTTACTATTTTGTGGTAACTTTGCTCTGCATTTATTAAAGAAATAATCATCATATTTGGATGTTTCTGTCCAACACTACAATTCCAAGTGTATAGAAGGAATTAAAATTGTCTAAAAGCAACAAAAGTTATAGGTTTCACATCCAGATTTACATGTGCTAGTTTTTGTTGATTGGTTCTTTAATTTTTAACTTGTGAATATCTTTTTTTCCAAAACATACTATATAGGTAAATATAAATGAATATTATCAATGGAAGTACTTCCAATTTTTCAATTATGTAAGTAGTGAAGACCTAGATGGAAATACTTTTTTCACAATATGCATCTTATTAGTTCATTTCTTGGGTAACTTGGGAAGCATACTTATTCAACATGCCCTCCTCCTGCAAGATCACTAAAAAAGAAGATACAAAAAGGTTTGAAAAAAAATTAAAATTAATAGTAATAATTCCATTAAAATCAAATCATAGAAATAGATTTGGAAAATGCTATTGAATGATCTCACATAAATGTGAGAAGTGTGTTGCTTTCCAAATTTATGTTTAACAAGGATATCCATGAAGGAATTAATTTTCTTGTCAAAAAAGCTAACATGTATATCATTGAGCTAGGTTTAAATGTAATTTATATGCTTCCTTCACTGGATAACAATATAATATTCCTAATTGACATCATTAACTAGTCAAAATAAAAAATTACAATCTAATCAAATGATGATGTTTTCATCACCCATTGCCATCTCTCCTACATGGAAAGATATGTTGCACTTTCCTATCCCTCGTCGGCTCATTGAGTTGTAGTGGTTTAAACTTTATAATGAATCCACATACTTGTGATGCTCGACGCCACAACAAGCGGGATTACACAAATTGAAATGCGGAATCAACACTAAGCTAGCGGATTACCAGAAAACACAGGAAATTAAAACCGATTTCGTAGAGCACCAAAAGCTCAAAAATTTCACATATAAGTCCTTAACAGGACACCTGCATAACATGTCATATATCACAAGGTGCTTACATAATTTTTCTCAAACATTCTTGTCATCAATCTATTACATGCAGAACCTATTTCACATATATACATGTATGACTTCCAAGACTCTACAACAAAAGGCACACAATCCAAAAACCTCATGATGATAGCGATTCCACAAAACACATCGAATACACCCCCAAGACCTGAGTGTACATGGACGACTCTAAGACTCTATTACCAAATGACTAACAACACTTCCAACCTGATCAACTACTACTCTTTTTGTTGATTTTCCTCTACTGCACGATCACCACCTCATCATGCACGACCACCTAAAAGATTTGGAAACCCATAGGTTTGGACCAAACATCCCAGCGAGAGATGTAACTCTCTGCTAATGTCCATTAAAGAACAAATAAGTAAATTAGATAAATCATACTTAACATGTCAAGCAGATTTAGTTAAATGATATGTATCTAATAGTTAAAGCAAGTTAAGCAATTCTAGGTAGTTATCACTTAGAAGTAGAATAGTTAATATTCTAAGAAGAAATATGAAGATCATGTATATTATTTCTCAATTAAACTGCACAAAATAAAGACATGGATTCAACCAATGTTCTCATATTTGTCCCTATGCAATTACACTACAAAGATGTATTATGTATTTTATTATGCCCTGAGGAGATGAGGTATACAACTCATACTCCAACTGACCACTGCTAAGTTAAAATTAGTGCCATACGAGGCCTATGGAAGATCAAAAATTCACCACTTCTCCACACCTTCCATCCAACACAAGAAAACACCATAGAGACATATCAAGTCTAACTACAAACAACCTAGCCTGCCTTGGTATATAGGCACGAAGCTTGTGAAACTGAGCTACGACCCGAAGTCGCACTCCTTCTAGGGTATGGCCCTCAACCAATCATGTGAAACATATATTGAGTCACATCAATGAGCTATTACCCGCAGCCACACTTTTATAAGGGTATGACTCACAGTTAATCTTGTGAATGCATATACTCAACAATATATGACTTTGAGATTCCACTAAAGGAGAACTTGTTTCACCACCCAACACTAAGACTGACACTGGAATGGATCTATGGGACAGGGAACCTATATGATTAGGTTTCACTTGATTAATTAAGCTAATTAGATATCTTTTAGGATCAATAAAGTTATGACGTATAAAGCCATAACAAACTCTACAAGAAAGAGGGTGTAGTATGACTTCAGCAGAAATAAAATGTATAAGGTGTGAACTTGTTACATCATCACTTAGCCATGTAACACTGCCATTCACAAGGCCATCGTCATCATCACACAGCCCCATAAGGTTATCACCACTGTCACATCACATGTGAAATATCAATCCCTCTACCATGTCACTGGAGGATAATCATCTCACACTAGGCATAAGACTCTGTCCGATCATAGGTCCCTAGTCACATCATTCCTATATCACGTGTCTCATCATGCCTCATCTGGACTCATGCAACCTTTAGCACATCATAGTTTCCATAGCATTCACTAGACATGATATTTAAGCACATATTATCTTCATGGTTAGAGGTTCATAAGCATGTAAGATAAATCATCATAACATTATAGCCATTCCAAGAAAGAGAACCAACACATCAATATCTCTAGATTAGGGTTAGGGCTCCACACTTAGCCAATAAGGGTTTTGTAATTATTCCAATCACCAACCCTAGGTACACCATCTCCCATATTCTTGGAAACATTTTAGGATTAAGCAACATGATTAGATTTGATAAAATAGTTATCCAAACCACACTTTACATGGTTTTTACATTACTCATATAAGTGTATTGATAAGATGTTCAAGTATATGATTCAACCATCCATCATACACATGACTTGACCCCTCATGCAACTAGGTCGTGACCTCAACACCCAACATAGTATCTTAACCGTGACACATTGGGTGTCGCGACCATGACACACCATGGTTTCAACCTCAACATAACAAGGTGTCTTGACCAACTAGGGTTAGGGTTCACCCACCCATGTGAACATATCGCAACCCCAAGACAAGGTCATGTCTCCACCCGCGACAAGGAATGTCTCGACCTCAAAACCTAGCCGTGTCACAACCTCAAGCACCAAGAAAATGTCGAGGCCCTCAACCTATTTGGATTAGATCATGAGCATGACACTAGGTCGTGCATCTCAACCTAAAATCAAACCAAGCACCAAGTTGTCTCGACCCAAAGAAGAAAAAGGTATATTGACCACCAATGGTCAAACTAATACCAAATCATAGATCCATCATCAAACAAGGATTAAACATGACCAAAGAGAAGATCTCCATGGACAAAATAGAAGGTAAATCCAAAAAATCCATCATCCACATGGAGGAGAAAATCCCATGCAAAACCGGTCACCAAAAATCCTAAAACTTGCATCATGAAACCATCATGAAAGAGACCTCCAAACAAGAGAGAGAAAATACGTTTTATAGCACCAAAATAGGACGTAAACTTCATAGAACATTAAGATACTCGTCCATAATGCATGTGATCAAAACCATGATCAAGAGATAGGAGAAAACCACCATTACACCATAATCGCCACAATTGGGTATCAAAACTACAGTTTCGGATTACTCTCAAACCATGCACGAATTTAACATCAAACAAGTCCTAGGGTTTAGAATCATCCACTATCATGTTAAGCGAACATTTTAGATAGAGAAAGCATCAACATGCATATAGGAAAACTGCATTAATAGAGAAGGTTAATGTAACATCCCTGACCTGGGTTATGATTTAACCCTAGATGTTTTGCCTAATAAGGTTAAGTAGATTCTTAATCTTATCTTGGGAAAAGTAATTAGGCCTCATAAGAAACTTATGTTTCAATTTTGGTCCTGTTTGAGCAATGTTGAAGCAATGTTTGCTTATTTTGGACCAAAGTGCAAATTACCCAAGTTGAGGGGTTAAACTGCAAATGTTGCATGGTAAGATGTTCCTCTGATGTTGAGACATCATAAGAATGAATATAATGTAGTGGTATGGTTTTCACAAGCTTGGGCACCAAGATTAAGCTTTTAAAGCAGTGTTGTGCATTAAAACCTAGTTTTGGTGAAAAGTGCAATTTACCCAAGACCTAGGGTTCAATATGCAAATTACCACTTCAATAAGGTCCCTAATGTTTCTTGGAAACATTTAGAGCAAATAAAATGATATGGGTGCCTCATTTGAATTAAGTTGGAGGAGAGAGAATCTTGATATTAAAATAATCAAGATTAATGCCTAATTGAAACCCTAATTTGATTTAGGGCAAAAATGAATAAAAATAATTGAAGGGCTTTCAACCAAAATGTTTTGGGTTGATTTTGAATAAGGATGAACGTTCCTTTGCCAAGATAAGGAACGAAAATATCCTAAGTAGGTGAAATTCCACTCACCTTATTATAAGAAAAAGAAAACCCACTCACATATGGATATTAATATAATAAGCATTAAGGTGCTTAATTTGATTTTCATTAAATCAAGGATAATGAAGGAGAATTAAAGGCAAAGGAAGGTGCCTCGTCCTTAAGGGATTTGAGGGGGAAGAGGCGGCCATATTTTTGGAATTTAATGCATTTTAATAATGCATTTTCTCTCTCATCAATTTCCTTATAAAAGTGCCTTTTTCAAGCCAAATGAAAGGCTATTTCGGATTTTCTTCTTTCCCTTGCTTGCAAAACCGACCAAGGAGCTAGGGAGTAGCAGGGAGCACGTCCCCAACCTGTGGGTGAGCCCTTGACCTTCGTTCTCCTTGATTTCATGGTGGAAATCGAAAATACATTATGGATTCCTTCTTATTTCGATCTCCTCTTCAACCCTAGCCAACTTTTGCAATCAAAAGCTTGAGGACGAGCCTAGGGGGAGTTGCAAGAGCTTCATCCACCATTAATGGCGTGATCTTGGAGCTTTGGAGCTCAATTGGAGGCGGGTTTTATAACTCAAACCCTTAAACATTGCTATTGCATCAATTCTCTATGCTTTGTTGATTGATTTCTTCAATTTGATACACTCTTGTTTCTTTTCTGCAATTTCCATCAAGAACGGTTGCTGTTCTTGGTTGTTCGAAGGAAGGGGATGATGAAATCATCCTAGATGCTTATCCAAAGAAAATTACCAAGAAAAACCGTTTTTATAGCTACTCCAAATCGTTTTAATTTGATTGGCTATGCGGTTTCAGCAAACCGTTTAAGGGCAAACGGTTTGAGACCGTTTGGGAGCAAACGGTCTCAAGACCGTTTGAGATGGTTGACCAAGCGTTGACCGTTTGGGAATTTTGTTCCCAATTATGTAGGCTGATAACCCTCCAAATTTGAGGGATTAACTCCAAAGGAATCGAGAGTTGAAGGCCAATCAATTAGGCAATCGAATTGAATTATGTGCTGATTTTCAACCTGATTAACTTGACCTGGTTGAGCAAACGGTTTCAAGACCTGGTTGACCAAGCGTTGACCGTTTGGGATTCCTGTTCATAATTATTTTTATTAATAACCCTCCAAATTTGAGGGATTAACTCTAAAGGAATCGTGAGTTGAAGCCTAATCAATTAGGGAAACCTAATTGGATTAAGTGCTGATTTTCAATCTGATTTAATTGAACTTTTTGGGAAAACGGTCTCAAGACCGTTTGAGTGCGTTGACCAAGCGTTGACCGTTTGGGATTACTGTTCCTTATGATTTGATCTAATGACTCACCAAATTTGATGGATTAATTCCAAACGAGTCATGAGTTGAAGGCTAATCAATTGGGCTAACCCTAATTGAAATCAGTGCTGAAATCACAATGAGCTAATTTGAGATTTTGGGTTGATTAGCCCAAACGGTCTCAAGACCGTTTGGGGGATCATACAAACGGTCTCAAGACCGTTTGGGGTCACCTCAAGACCGTTTTGAGGTCTGGGGTCAAGTATAGTTGACCAATTGAAGGTCCAAAGGTACTAATCATATTGCAATGTAGTGCTGATTTGTTGATCAACTTGATAGACCAATCCATGATGATTTTTCACTAGAATCCAAAGGTTGGATGGGCCAAACGGTCTCAAGACCGTTTGGAGCTCATCCAAACGGTCTCAAGACCGTTTGGTGGTCACCCAAGACCGTTTGGAGGTCTAGGGTTGAGTATAGTTCAGTGGTTGAAGGTCTAAAGATATCAAGTTGATCTGCAATAGATTGCTGATTTGGTGAGCACTTCAATGTACCAAACCCTAATTAGATTGCTTGGATTGGAGTGATATGATGGGCAAACGGTCTCAATACCATTTGGAGCTCATCCAAACGGTCTCAAGACCGTTTGGTGGTCACCCAAGACCGTTTGGAGGTCTAGGGTTGAGTATGGTTAGGTGTTTGAAGGTCTAAAGGTACCAAGCTGTTATACAATGCAATACTGATTTGGTGATCAATCCAATGATCCAAACCTTAATTGGATGGCTTGGATTTGATTGATATGATGGGAAAACGGTCTCAAGACCATTTGGAGGTCATCCAAACGACCTCAAGACCGTTTGGGGTCAGGTCATACCCAACTTGGATGATGGTTCAATGGTTTCAAAGCAACTAGTCTTACATTGATTAGTGTTGTTGAATCATCGATTCCAAACCCTAATTCAATTGAATAAAAACCTAATTGATGACCAATTGAGGGTTAATTAAGGGTCAAATAAGTTGAAGGTTGACCTATTTAAACTCAATTGAAGTATGAGTATAGGTCCAATTGATGATTGGTTCCATGAATTCAATGATTGAAGGAATCAACATTGAAAACCCTAATTGAATTGGATACCTTATGTCATTGAAGGTCCAATGGATCAAACCTTTTTGAAAACCTAATGTGATTAGGTGGGAGATACCTTTAATGGTATTAGTCATTAATGCATAACAAATGCATGGATCCAATACATGATGTAAACCCTAATTGAGGCCGATTTCATGTATAACCCTATTAAGAGGTTGCCTACATGTGAAATCACTAATTAGGATGAATAGTAAACCCTAATTCCTTTAGATACCTTATGTAATGGAGGTCCAATGTGATGATGAATGTACTATTGATCCAATGATGGTTAGTAATGATAACCAATGAAGGAACAAAGGTTAAAACCCTAATAGTACCTAAGTGATTAGTGTCAATTAAGGGATGAACCCTAATTGCTGATAAGATCAATGACTTGGTACACTATGTAAATCATAGTTGTATGTACTTGATTGAAGGGTTGATATGACCTAATCAAGTTGAGATGATGATAGCATGAATTCATATATGAATATAATTCATGTGGTGATTAAGGGCATGATCCTTAAAGTAGAGAGATCATGAAACCCTAATCATGAACATAAACCCTAATCGTCAGGGTTATTGAGTTGAAACCCTAGTTGAGGGTGTATCATTGTGATTGTTTATAGGTAACTTTTTAATAAAGCCATGCCTTAAACTAAGATAAGTCCATATCATGTGAGATAGCTGGACAATTCTAATGTGTGGCCTATGCATTATATGCTAAGGGTGAGTATTTTGTGATGGAATGTATTAAGAGGGGAAATACCTTAATACAAGACAAAGTTGGTTAACTCAAGAGGGTCTGAATTAATGAGAAATGGGGAACCCTAACCCTAATTTGGGGAAAAGGGAATGATAAGCCCTAATTGATGGTAAACTCTAACCCTGGTAAGGGAATAATGGTGTTACCCTATATTGCATGATGTGTTGTGAACTTGATAAGTCTATTATCATGTGTGACAATCATGTAGGTCTCATGAGTTGATGATCATAGCCAGGTATGAGCTATGATGTTTATTTGATAAGAATTGATTGGCCATATGTGCCATTATGTTTTTGTTACTGAGAAAGAAGTAACAAGATGAGTTGGGCTTGTAAGCCTTTGTTTTAAGTTGTTGCCTAGTGAGAGGTGACAAGATGTGAATGGCCTTGTGCGCCATGTGAATAAAGTTGTTGCCTAGTGAGAGGTGACAAGATGTGAATGGCCTTGTGTGCCATGTGAATAAAGTTGTTGCCTAGTTAGAGGTGACAAGATGTGAATGGTTTTGTGAGCCATGTGAATAAAGTTGTTGCCTAGTGAAAGGTGACAAGATGTACAGTGTTCTGATGAGCTATGTGTGATGGAAATCCAAATCCTGGTAAAGGATTAAGGGTAATACCCTTGAATTATTAATACATTGTTTTTGCATGGTATTGATAGATAATTGATGTACTGCTATTATATGTGCTAACCATGCAGGTATTATGAGATGATGAGCATAGCCAGGTATGAGCTATGATGTATTATTAGTTTGAATTATTAATTGGGCCTTGTGTGCCATAATATACCTTGTGCCTGGTAAGAGGTGGCAAGAGAGTTAATGTGCATCAAGTGCCATGATGGATGCTTGTGTAGCAAGTATCATACTTACCTTGGTCAAATGACCTAAAGGTGTTAGTTACCTGAGAAAGAGGTAACATTGCTCAAGTGATGAACAAAGGGTTTGAATACCCAAGATTTCATGGTTATGGTATTGAAATTGTGAAAGGATGAGAAAAACCCAGTGATGAAGTGAGGGATTAAGATCCCAACACTTATGAAAAGAGTATGGCTACGGGCCATGACTCCACATTGAAAATTCCAGGCTTTAGACATATGATCTAAGCTTGAAGAAAGTTAATGCATTGGTAATGATTCTGTTGTTTGAATAGATGTTATACATGTTCTTCCTATTCCTTAAAGGATAAATGATATGTTGATCCTATTTTAACTGTAATGCTTCTGACATAGAATGATGTTCTAAACTATTAGACATTTACCTGCTGTCAATTAAATATGATTTATCTGTTCATATTTATCTTCTTAAGTTACAATAACAATGTTTCTGGTGGAGAGTTATATCTCTCGCTGGGGCAATTTTTATAATTGTCTCACCCCCGTGGGAACCACATTTTTAGGTGGACGCGGACGAGGAGACAGGAATCCTTCAGGAGGTGAAGGACATCAGCAGTAGCAGGGACAACAGTAAAGTCTCAGGTGGAGACATTGACTGTCATGTCATGTTCAGATGTATATAGAAGTCCTATGTGTCGTCTCTATACTCTCAGGTCCTTGGAGTAGTAGTTAGTGATTTCGAGATTTTGGCTTAATGCCTCGAGGGTTTTATACTACATGTGTACAGTTAAGACAGAGTAGTTAATGTTTGTATTTCTCGAGAAGCAAAAGTACATGAGATGTATATATATGAACCAGGATGTAAAGTTTTACTTTGGTTCTGAATGAAAGAGTTTTCCTATGAATGGATCCCTTTGCAAAAAGTTTTAATTTTTAAGTGATTTTCGCTAATCCACTGCTTGATGAACGCTTCCGCATTAGTTAATCTCATTTTCGCGATACGGTCGTCACAATTTAGTGGTATCAGAGCTCTAGGTTTGCCGAGTCTACAGAGACATAGGACTAAGGTTGTAGAGTTTGTTCTAAGCATCTTCCAGTTTATTTGATAGTATCTTCTGCTCACATAGGAGAAGAAGAACTTGAAATTGACTGGAGAACACGAGGAACACAATGTTAAGGGCAATGTTGCTGCACCAGGAGAGGGTGCATGGGACCAGGCAAGAGGAGAACAAGTGCCTGAGAATCCCCATTAAAGACCTGATCAGGATAGAGAATCCTATGATCATGCTCTTATTGGGCAGATTAGGGCAACAGTAATGCATATAGTGGACTGGATACTAGCCTTACAACCTAGATTATCAGTCCTTAATATAGAAAGCTTGAGCTTTAAAAGAGTTCCTAAATGACTTAGTCATGTTGGAACAAGGGAAAATCATGTGTGTATAATGATATGAAAAGCAAGGAATATGATAGCATGTAAGTGCATACTACTTGATCTCAGTATTTGTAAACCCTGGCCAGGTATACAACTATTGATGAAAAAGTAAGTATGGAAACTCTTAGATTGATATCTTTTTGATTGCCCTGATCAAGCAGTCATTCTGATACAATCTAATGTGTATCATGAAATAAGAAATATGGAACCAATAAAGGAAGATGCTTTGTGCAATTCCAATAAAGGAAGATGCTTTGTGCAATTCCAACAAAGGAAGATGCTTTGTGCAATTCCAATAAAGGAAGATGCTTTGTGCAATTCCAATAAAGGAATATGCTTTTTGCAATTCCAACAAAGGAAGATGCTTTGTACAATTCCAACAAAGGAAGATGCTTTGTGCAATTCCAATAAAAGAAGATGCTTTGTGCAATTCCAACAAAGGAAGATGCTTTGTGCAATTCCAACAAAGGAAGATGCTTTGTGCAATTCCAATAAAGGAAGATGCTTTGTGCAATTCCAATAAAGGAAGATGCTTTGTGCAATTCCAATAAAGGAAGATGCTTTGTGCAATTCCAATAAAGGAAGATGCTTTGTGCAATTCCAATAAAGGAAGATGCTTTGTGCAATTCCAATAAAGGAAGATGCTTTGTGCAATTCCAATAAAGGAAGATGATGTGTGCAATTCCAATAAAGGAAGATGCTTTGTGCAATTCCAATAAAGGAAGATGCTTTGTGCAATTCCGACAAAGGAAGATGCTTCGTGCAATTCCAACAAAGGAAGATGCTTTGTGCAATTCCAATAAAGGAAGATGCTTTGTGCAATTCCAACAAAGGAAGATGCTTTGTGCAATTCCAATAAAGGAAGATGCTTTGTGCAATTCCAATAAAGGAAGATGCTGTGTGCAATTCCAATAAAGGAAGATGTTGTGTGCAATTCCAATAAAGGAAGATGTTGTGTGCAATTCCAATAAAGGAAGATGCTTTGTGCAATTCCAATAAAGGAAGATGCTTTGTGCAATTCCAATAAAGGAAGATGCTTTGTGCAATTCCAATAAAGGAAGATGCTTTGTGCAATTCCAACCCTAATCAAAAAGGGAAAAGATATGTGACATTCCTAACTAATAGGAAGAACTATGTGAACATTCCCAATTACATAGAGTTTCTAAGTGAATTATCTATGTTAGATATATATGTTTTCCCTTTTGATAAGTATTCTTGAGTGATCATACGGATGCTAAGAGTTTGTACATTCTTGTTATGTCCCTAGTCAGATGTCATTGTGGAAGGTAGATAGACAACAATGACACACAAGACTAGATTGTGGTGTTGGTTGATGACAGAATCTCATTAGTCATGATATAGAGATATCAAACCAAACACATAGGTACTTGTTAGAGAACAAGGTACCGGACAGACCCACCGTGAGTTTGACACATGGAACCATGAGATGGTAGTCACAGTCAGTACTCACAGTGATGGTGGTGAGTGTGATTCTTAGACCTGAAATCACTGCACTCAACACATGTCGTTGGGCACACTTTGACATCGTCAAACGCAGTCCTGAAACATGGGTTGTTATAAAGGTGATGATTGGGTGGCTTTGACACATGGGGCTTTTGAGGGGTGAGTGATAGATATGGGATTTGTCCCTCCTGAGGGAGTTTGATATCCAAGGCCACTTGATGAGTAGAATTGAGATAGGTGTGCGCACGCATGTGTGAATCAGTATGTGATATTGATGTCATACATATCTCGTTCAATCTGCTCTGAGATCAAGAAAGTGAATGAACGTTGACAGGATGACTGTTCCATGCCTCGAGTTCATTCGGGATATCAGTGACAAACGAATTATACATTCACTGTAACACCATTCACGGATTGTAGGATGAAAGTTGTTCTCCAACTTTCTACTTTCACTTGGGTAGCAATGATGTGTGACTAGGCACCGCTCTTTGCTTGTGAAGTCATAAGTGTTATGGACTTTCACTACCAACGTGAAATGGACCTGCAGGGTCACACACATAGGATTTAACCTGGAAGAGGAGTTTTGTCCACAAAGCAATGTTTAGATTGATTACTAAAGGAGTTTAGTAGTTCAATTAAACACTCAATCAGTCGATAGCTCAATATCATATGGTTCAAGGTGTTGGACGCATTGATTGGAGTATCAGATTGATTGAAATCGCAATTGACTGATTTTGCCCAACCTGTGCTCCCAACCGATCGGCTCATGTGATGAACTGGTCGGCTGAGGTGCTGAACCGGTTGGATGGAGTGTCCAGGCCGATCGGCTCATGCCCAGGTTGAAACGACCGGTTCAAGAGTTGAACCGATCGGCTCAACTGGTGCAACCGACCAGTTGGGAAAGTCATGTCGGCAAGAATTTTCCTTTGGTTTCAAATTGCCCAATTCGATTGGGAATAATATTGGTATACGATACCAATTGAGAATGAAACAAGGAAAGTCTTTTTGAGCCGGATTAGGACCATAAACCGATCGGTTCAGGGCACCAACCGATCGGTTGGAGTGCCCCAAACGATCGACTCAGGTCCAACCGATCGGCTCAATGGCCGAACTGATCGGTTCAGTTGTGAACCGATCATTTCAAGTTGCGAACCGGTTGCTTTTTGTGGAAAATTCTCGAACCCTTCTACTCCTGCTTTAGTCCCGTATTTCCGGGCACAGAGAACCCTGTCCCATGACTCGCCTATATATATAGGGGTATTGGGGGCTTCTCAAAGTACAACTCAATGCAAGACGGTTGCTTTGCGAAGTTGTCGTTCTCTCTGGTTTTGGTAACCGTGAGAGATCCCGAGCAAGTGCTTCCCGCAAAAGGGAGGTGCAGCAAGGGAAGGACAACTGCAGTTGCAACTGGTAGCAGGAGAGTGTGTTGGCGACTAGTACGTCAACAGGAGGGTGCGACTCCTTCCACTTCCTTGTGGGACAAGGAGAGTGGAGTTCCAGGTGGTCCGTGTGGACTACTACAGAGGCGGGAGGACAATGCCGCTTAGGAGGACAACTGTCATCCGACAGTCCGGTAGGAGGAGGAGTCGTCAGTCCCGGTGCGACCAGGAGCTGCACAGACACCGTCCAAGACCGGAGTTGAAGACCGCGCATTGCGCGAGGTATTGTCGCCGAGCAAGACTCGGGACAAGGTATGATTCCACAAACCATCCTTTCCTATTATATAGACGTTGACGCGTTTCCTCGGTATGGGTTGGGGGAGAAAATTTTTGTTTCCGCTGCCTTCTCTGTCTCCCCTAAAACCCAACAGTGGTATCAGAGCCACGTCAGCTGTTCTATATTTTAGGAATATCGATATGATCGATTTTGGTTTGTCGCCTTTATTTATTGCATACGATGCGAATAATATTGGCTTTATGTATGTCCAATCCTAAATCCACAAATCCCAAATTACATATATGATATGTATTATTAATGCACTCGATACGCGTCGCCCTTAAACGAGTTTTGTGGTGGATGTGTGTAGTGTGATTATGGCCTATAAACCCCTATCTGTGTGTGGTTGTTTGTGGTTGCTTGCACCTCGGTCTGCGCACCGATCTTCCCTCTCTTATTCCTGATGTAACTCGAAATAATTCGAGATTCTTTCCTACCTTTGCTCCCCCCGAATGTAACTCGGGGTTTCTTCTTTTCAAGCAATGTAATAAATAGGATAGAATTTTATTTCCTGTTATGTCGAAGACCGGTGGACATCAAGACGACAGCTGACACGATCGGTTAAAGGAGTGAACCGATCGGTTGACGTTCCAGACGGTCGGTTCAAGGAGTGAACCGATCGGTTGATGCCCGGTTCGAGGAGCGAGATGAGCGGGTGGCGGACATGACGAGATGCACGACGACCAGGCAAACCGATCGGTTGGAGGAGCCAACCGATCGGCTGGTGGCACCCAGACGACCGGCTGGAGAGTACAGATCATTCATGTGATGAGTTGATCTACTCGGATGGCAAGGCACAGAGTTCATCTTGTACAGGTTGCATGTGATGTAGACCTAGATGACCGTGATTCCTCTTGGCTCGAGGAATCACATTAGGATGGCCATAATCATCGCTTTTTATCGTTTGTGCATGTTTTCTGTGGGATATAGCATGTATATGATACGTACTATGTATTGTGGTGATTGGATATGTATATGTATATAAAACCAAATCCCTCATTAAAATATTAAGTCTTATATGCCTTCCATTAGCGGCACACATGAAAAGCTCGATCGACCAAGCGTAGGTTATGCCAAAGCGTGGTGCGTCGTCTATCTTGTGGAAGTGTGAAGGGTAGACATGTAGGTTCTGCCAAAGCAGGGTGCATGTTTACCGTGTCGGCTTTTGGGTTAGACTTAACTGGTGATTCTTAGAGCGTCTAGGCCCAGAGGCAAGGAATGTTCATGGCAAGGTGTTGTGCATGTTCATTCAACAAGAGTTGCATATGATGCAATTGGCAAGAGTTGCCTACCTGAGAGATCTAAGTTGTGGGCGATCAGCCAAAGATGACTCATGACTTAGAGGATTTCAGGATCTTGCCCACTAGAAGGTTGTACGCTGCAATCTTCCGAATTGATGGTGAGGGCTATCAATTTGAAGTAAAATAGTGGGAGCGATAATTAATTAAAGGCCTAATTTTATCATCAACTTTTCAAATCAATCAAACAAGTCAAAATGAGTTTTTGGACTAAAATTGCATATATTTCCTTTTGTTAAAATAAATGGTTAATCAACAAATCACTTTATTTGCGATCGGTCTTTGAGACCTACAAATTAAATGGGAATAATTCCATGACTGGTTAGGATGGTGAGAAGTGTTCTTAGAGAGCGAAAGCTCCAAGTCCTAGTTATACCAGAACCAGATGAACTCGATCCCACCACATCAATGGCTGAAAGTATGCTTATGGAAGCATACTAAGGATGACATTGATGAGGAGTGCTTGATGTTGTGTTCTCTGAACTATGAGTTGCAGAGACAACATGAGACATATGATGTCTCTAAGATACTGTCCTAGTATGTCATGACAAAAGGAGATCCAGTAAGGTATTCACACACTCAATGTGATTGGGTATGTGGAAAACCTGACTAAGAAGGATTCCCTCTGAGCCAAGAGTTGGCTATTGGTATGATACTGCAAATGTTGTGAGAATCATACAATCATGATAAGCTGCAACATGAACAACTTTGACAAGCGTTGAAAGAGTTGTTGGACATGTTGAGGATAGTAGAGGCAAAGATGAAGAAAGACAAACCACAGTCTTTGATATGATCAAAGAAAAGGTAAGTCTTAAGGGCAAGGATAAGGGCAAAGCAAAGAAGTGTTCTATTGCTAGCCGACAATCCAAGCCGTCTTCAGCCTCAAGGCACATGGGGAAAGGGTGTATGAGGGATTGCCCTCTATATCTGGAAGAACAAAATAAGATGAAGGAGGGGATGGAGATCTCCACCTAAGGTATCAGGAAATGAACCGCTTCTTTATCTGAGGTATATGATACCAAGATATGGATATGTCATATATGATATGCAATATCCACAAAGAAGTGATGGCCTTTGCGAAAGGACCAAGAAAGAAATACCCATCATTGGAGCAAGTGTTGCTGCCATAGATAGGAGTATCTTTCAGTTTATTTCAGCCTAAAGGGCACGAAATAGAGTTGAGAACTGCTATTTCATATATTGCTAATAGATAGAAACACTTTATTATTGCATATTGTATGACAATGATGGCAATTAATAAAGTTGATGTTTCAATCTTAAAGATATGATCTTTGTGGCAATGCCTTGGTTATCCTGTGATACATGGTATGCATAAGATAAAATGATACCTAAAGTTATTGATAAATCAAACAATCAAATTAGCATCAATCATGAGAAATTCATGTCTAGTTTCCATATGATGGATAAACCTAGACTCTTTTGGTTAGAGAACCATTAAGAGACATGAATATCTTGGACATGATTAATCAATCTTCACTAAAGGTAGTGGGAGAGTGATTATCCTATTAGGTATAATACATGTGATGTATTTACATACCAATTGGAACAAATGCTAATACTTCAAATGGTGTTTAGAGAAATACCAATATGAACATCTTGAAGTGTTCAAGATTGTCATAGATGAAGTACAAATTTGGTAAAGTATTAATTCTTGATGAGATCAATGAATGAAATACTTGGACCAAATGTTTGAGATCCTTATGAGTGATTATGATAGTGTATCATAGTGAACTCATGATTAAGGCATGGTGATGTCTAAATCAAGAAGGAATCATACTCTAAGGAGTTAGAGAATGATTATCAAATAACTGAATTCTTCTTAATAAAAGAATACCCCACACTAATAAAGGACATTAAGAATCACAAGGGTTGTGAGTTCTTATATCCTTGACAGATACACCTAAATCATCTATGTGATGAGTTGTTCATATGATGAGTCAACTATCTAGATGAATATGAGGAATCATATTTTGAGTTATGGTATAGAACCATTACATCCTAAATGACTTCCATGTGAGCCATAAGGTATGACCTTGATGGTAGCACTCATTGGAGCATATCCATAAGTGCAAATAAGTCTTAAGTGTTAAGACACATGGATAACATTTTGACAAGGATGATGCTTGTTGATTGCAACTGAATGACTAAGACATTTGGTATATGGATACTAAAACTGCATTCCCATGAGGAATAAAACCAGGATGTGTACGTGACACAGCCTATAAGGTTTATGAATCCACTAATGTAAATGAAGTCTATAAGTTACAATGGACTAATCAATGTGATTGATTGAGTACAAGCAACTCAGAATTAGATCTTTACTTTGATGATATAGTCAAAGGGTTTGACTGATATGTCAAAGATAAAGAAGGGATCTGTGATTTAGTGGGAGCGTGTTCACATTCCACATGTTGATGTGAAATGGAAATGTTCTAGAATGGAAATCCAAAAGTGGAAATTATCTTTAAGGAAGATAGAGATGTTTCCTATATAATAGGAATAGAGATCTATAGAGATAGTTCTCGACAAATCTCTTGACCTAGAAAAGAGAGAGCATACATTGGCGATCTGTACTGAAGGGTTCAGTATGCACATATTCAGTGGGAGAAAACTTGTCCATGTTACATGGAGTTAGTATCCCAAGGCCAAGTGTCTAATTCTTATGAAGAATATGAACACTAAGAATAGATCTGGATCTATCATGTATGTAATCATCCCATTGTCTTGCATGTATGACATGGCAAGAATAAAATGCATTCATCATCTTGTATGTGGGACATAGCAATATGATGTGCTCATCCTGATAACTCGTATGTAGGACATGACGAGTGGATGTCTGTCTACTTCCAGTAAGGGTTACTGGAATACCATAAGGACTTGATAAGTACTTGGGAAGTACTAGTTCTATGGAGATAAGGAAGAGTTCGATGTAAAGAGTTACATTGATGCGAACTTCCGAAAGGACAGAAAATTAATCGCAATATATACATAATATGTATAAAAGTGAAAGTTTGTTGATAATTGGAAGTGTTCCAATAAAGCCATTTGAAAAAGGGAAATGCCGAGTATCTATGTGTTAGTGAACAGCAATGGATACTATATGGATCTGGAAGTTCATGAGATGAACTTATATTCCACTCATTGATGATAAGTCTGGAATCCTTGATCATGCAATGTGGCTAAAGGTTAGCAAAGGAATACTAGATCGCATATTACGACAACTCCATCTCATACGTATGACGTACAACGAAGAGATGTGAGACATGCAATTTGTATAGACTTTGGCAAGGTGTTGCCATTACTCACTATGTTGGCACTAGAGCACAGTGACATGTGGGACATGTTTGAAGATCACTATGAATATGATTCAAGAGTGATTGGCTCGCAGTGCAAGTGGGAGTCTGTTGGTATGTATGCCCTGAGAGCCAATCATGGGATGATTGGTGGGATACATTAAGATTGATTTGATAAACATCAAAGGCAAGCTTCTAATTCATTCTGGTTCAGTCATATGAGATAGTGATAGAACAGATTGAATGTCTAGAGAATGACAGTACTCAATGACGTATGCCTTCAGGTTCATGACCTGAACGATGAGATCATACGGATGCTAAGAGTGTGTACATTCTTGTTATGTCCCTAGTCGGATGTCATTGTGGAAGGTAGATAGACAACAATGACACACAAGACTAGATTGTGGTGTTGGTTGATGACAGAATCTCATTAGTCATGATATAGAGATATCAAACCAAACACATAGGTACTTGTTAGAGTACAAGGTACCGGACAGACCCATCGTGAGTTTGACACATGGAACCATGAGATGGTAGTCACAGTCAGTACTCACAGTGATGGTGGTGAGTGTGATTCTTAGACCTGAAATCACTGCACTCAACACATGTCGTTGGGCACACTTTGACATCATCAAATGCAGTCCTGAAACATGGGTTGTTATAAAGGTGATGATTGGGTGGCTTTGACACATGGGGCTTTTGAGGGGTGAGTGATAGATATGGGATTTGTCCCTCCTGAGAGAGTTTGATATCCAAGGCCACTTGATGAGTAGGATTGAGATAGGCGTGCGCACGCATGTGTGAATCGGTATGTGATATTGATGTCATACATATCTCGTTCAATCTGCTCTGAGATCAAGAAAGTGAATGAACGTTGACAGGATGACTGTTCCATGCCTCGAGTTCATTCGGGATATCAGTGACAAAGGAATTATACATTCACTGTAACACCATTCACGGATTGTAGGATGAAAGTTGTTCTCCAACTTTCTACTTTCACTTGGGTAGCAGTGATGTGTGACTAGGCACCGCTCTTTGCTTGTGAAGTCATAAGTGTTATGGACTTTCACTACCAATGTGAAATGGACCTGCAAGGTCACACACATAGGATTTAACCTGGAAGAGGAGTTTTGTCCACAAAGCAATGTTTAGATTGATTACTAAAGGAGTTTAGTAGTTCAATTAAACACTCAATCAGTCGATAGCTCAATATCATATGGTTCAAGGTGTTGGACGCATTGATTGGAGTATCAGATTGATTGAAATCACAATTGACTGATTTTGCCCAACCTGTGCTCCCAACCGATCGGCTCATGTGATGAACCGGTCGGCTGAGGTGCTGAACCGGTCGGCTGGAGTGTCCAGGCCGATCGGCTCATGCCCAGGTTGAAACGACCGGTTCAAGAGTTGAACCGATCGGCTCAACTGGTGCAACTGACCAGTTGGGAAAGTCATGTCGGCAAGAATTTTCCTTTGGTTTCAAATTGCCCAATTCGATTGGGAATAACATTGGTATACGATACCAATTGAGAACGAAACAAGGAAAGTCTTTTTGAGCCGGATTAGGACCATAAACCGATCGGTTCAGGGCACCAACCGATCGGTTGGAGTGCCCCAAACGATCGACTCAGGTCCAACCGATCGGCTCAATGGCCGAACCGATCGGTTCAGTTGTGAACCGATCATTTCAAGTTGCGAACCGGTTGCTTTTTGTGGAAAATTCTCGAACCCTTCTACTCCTACTTTAGTCCCGTATTGTCGGGCACAGAGAACCCTGTCCCATGACCCGCCTATATATAGGGGTATTGGGGGCTTCTCAAAGTACAACTCAATGCAAGCCGGTTGCTTTGCGAAGTTGTCGTTCTCTCTGGTTTTGGTAACCGTGAGAGATCCCGAGCAAGTGCTTCCCGCAAAAGGGAGGTGCAGCAAGGGAAGGACAACTGCAGTTGCAACTGGTAGCAGGAGAGTGTGTTGGCGACTAGTACGTCAACAGGAGGGTGCGACTCCTTCCACTTCCTTGTGGGACAAGGAGAGTGGAGTTCCAGGTGGTCCGTGTGGACTACTACAGAGGCGGGAGGACACTGCCGCTTAGGAGGACAACTGTCATCCGACAGTCCGGTAGGAAGAGGAGTCGTCAGTCCCGGTGCGACCAGGAGCTGCACAGACACCGTCCAAGACCAGAGTTGAAGACCGCACATTGCACGAGGTATTTTCGCTGAGCAAGCCTTGGGACAAGGTATGATTCCACAAACCATCCTTTCCTATTATATAGACGTTGACGCGTTTCCTCGGTATGGGTTGGGGGAGAAAATTTTTGTTTCCGCTGCCTTCTCTGTCTCCCCTAAAACCCAACAGGTACTGCCTCCGCATCTCTACCTCAAGCTCCTACTAGGATCAACCAAAGAAAATATAAAATGATGCAAACATATCAAAATGAAATAAATTCATCTGACCTATCTCTACTAGTGGGTTGACTTCTCCTTATGACGATTCAAGTCATAAAGCCTATACATCCCCTATCCAGAGGTACCAGGCTACAACAGCTGTCTATATCCTTGTCCTCCACCAATGCTAAATTGTTGTCTCTATGAGCCCTGCTGGCTCTATCTCTACTGCTGAGTCATCTCATCACCTTTCACTGGACTCTCCTACCTCAAATGTCCTACTTGCCCACACTTACGCAAGTCCTGGTCTCGTTTGGTGGCCTAGACAGCCCCATCACTGATACTGATGAAGTGATGTGAGCTCTAGCAGGAAGAAAACTGCGACTTCTGCCCTTCTTGGCTAACATTGTGTCAGTGCACTAGACCTCTATTGTTCTAGCAGTGATAAGAACCTAGGTTCCTTAAAGCCACCTGAAAAATGTTCTTGGTACTATGTCAGTCTCTTCTTGGCACCTTTCTCCTGCTTCTCAACCACATATCTCTCTATCCTCCTAACTGACTCCATGAACGTGGAAAAACACTCTCAATTCTTTAAGGTTGATGACAACATTGTCAACTCTGCACTCAACCCCTTCTAAAAATGATTGATCCTCTCCTGATCTACAACAACCATGTGAGGAGAAAACCTCACAACTATATAAACATTGCTTCATACTCATTGATTGACATTGATCCCTACCATATCCTATCAAACTGGTTGATCTGCTCATCAAGGCACATATGAGGAAAGTACTAATTGACAAAATCATGTCGGAACTCCTCCCGATCAATAACAACACCTAGCTTCTTCTCCTCTTCCATGGACCACCAATGGCCAACACTTTCCTTCAAAAGGTACATTGCATGCCTCACTTTGTCTACTTTGGGGATGTTGAGGATCTTAAAGGCCTTCTCCAACTCCTTCAACCATATATCTGTGTCCTCTAGATCCGTCGTACTGGCATACTCTGCCACACCAACTCACCTAAACCACTCAAATGTCTTCCCCGAGATGGGAGATTCCACATTGAGGACTGCTTCTCTTGTTTGAGGAACGAGCATTCGATCCTCCATATGTGTAATTGTGGTCATAAACTATCAAAATATGGACTGAAAAGTAAGATTTTCCACCACTGTAGGGTCTACCTAAGGCATCTCAGGCACCCTCTCCTCAAGATCATGCCTCCCTGCACCCCCACCTGGTGCAGCCACACCACTCTCATCAATGTGTTCTTTGTGTTCTCCAACCATCTTTTCAACTCTTCTTCTTCTTCTTCTTCTTCTTCTTCTTCTGTACAAGCAAAAGTCACTATAAGACATATTGAAGGACACTAGAATAGACTCAAACCCTAGTCCTAGGTCCCTGTGGACTCAGAGAACCTAAAGCTTTGATACCAACATAACTGTGATGCCATGTTCCACAACAAGCAAGATTACGTAAAATGAAACACAAAATCAACACTAAGATAGTGGATTACCATAAAACATGGGAAATTAAAACCAATTTCTCAAGAGAATCACAATCTTAAAAATTTCACATATAAGTCCTTAATATGACACCTGCATAACATGTCATATATCACAAGGTGCTTACATCATTGTTCTCAAACATTCCTATCATCAACATGTTACATGAAGAACCTATTTGACATTTATACATGTACGACTGTGAAGACTATATAAAAAAAGGCATACAAGCCAAAAACTTTGTGACAATAACATCTCCACAAAACAAATCAAAAACACCCTCAACACCTAAGTGTACAAGGACGACTCTAGGAATCTATTACAAAAAGACTAACAACACTTCTATCTTAATCATCTACTACTCTTGTTGCTATGCTTCCTCTACTACATGATAAACACCTAGTCATACACGACCACCTAAAAGATGTGGAAACCCACAGGGTGAAACCAAAAATCCAAGCGAGAGATATAACTCCCCGCCAATGTCTTTTAAAGCACATATACTTAAACAAGTAGATAAATCATACTTAGCAGGTAAGCAGATTCAATTAAATGATATGTATCTAACAGATATAGAAAGCTCAGAAATTTGAGGTAGTTATCACTAAGCAGTAGAACAGATAATATTCTAAGAAGAAATATGAACAACATGTATATCATTTATCAACTAAACTATACAAATGCAAGACAAGGCTTCAACTGATGTTCTCATATTTGTCCCTATGCAATTACACTACACAATTGTAATACATATATTATTATTCCCTGAGGAGATGAGGTATACCACTCATACTCCAACTGACCACTACTAAGTCAAAATAAATGCAATACAAGGTCTATGTAAGAGTCAGAATCCACGACCTCTCCACACCTCCCAGTCAACATGAGAAAACACTGCAAAGACATATCAAGTCTAACTGTAAACAGCCTATCCTACCTTGGTATATAGGCACAACACTAGTGAAACTGAGCTACGATCCGAAGTTTCACTCCTACTAGGGTATGGCTCACAGCCAATCCTATGAAAAAATATACTGAGACACATCACTGAGCTACATCACACAACCACGCTCCTTCTAGGGTATGGCCTACAGCCAATCATATGCATGCATATACCCAACAATATATGATTCTGAGCTTCCACTAAAGAAGAACTCGTTTCACCATCCAGCACTGAGATTGACACTAGAATGGTTCTATGGCACATGGCACCTACATGATTACAGTTCACTTGATTAATTAAGCCAATCACATATCTTGTAGCATCAATCAAGTTACAACGTATAAAGCCATAGCACACTCTAAAAGAAATAGGGTGTAGTATGACTTTAGAAGATATAAAATGTATAAGGTGTGAACTTGTCACATCATCACTTAGCATTGTAGCACTTCCATTCACAAGGCCATCCTCTCTGTCACATAGCCACACAAGGCTATCACCAATGGCACATCACATGTGGCATATCAATCCCTCCACCATGTCACTAGAGGATAATCACCTCACACTAGGCATAGGCCTATGCTAGGTCATAGGACCCTAGTCACATCCCTCCTACATCACATGTGTCTCATCATGCTTCATCAATGCTCATTCAACCTATAGTACATCATAGTCACCATAGCAAATAGTAGCAATGATATTTAAGCACATATTATCTGCATGGTTAGAGGTTCATAAGAAGGAAAGACAAATCATCATAACATTATATACATTCCAAGAAAGAGAAGCAACACATCAATATCCCTAGATCAGGATTAGGGCTCCACACTTAGCCAATTAGGGTTTTGTAGTTATTTCCCATCACCAACCTTAGGTGTAACAGACTGAATCTCAGGGTATTTTTTGCAATTTATCCACTTTTGAACTTTTCTTTACTTTCTAGCCCTTTTGGACCTTTTTCATAAATTTCCCTATCTTTTATATCCTTGTTGGCCTCCATGTTGAATTTGAAGCTTTATTGATGGTGAAATCTATATTTACCCACATTCTTGTCAAAGATTGGGTTTTTTCACAAATATTCCAATTAATGTGTTAATGGAGGACTAATTATGTGAAATGGCCTTTAATTAGAGATAATTAGTGGATAATGTTTAATTAGAGCTTTTATATCTTTTAGGAATAAGAAATTTATAATAATGTGTAATGTATGAGAATATTAACCTCTTTACTTTCTCTCTCCTCTAAAGTGGCAAAAATGTGTGAAAATGGAGTAATGGGGTAAGTTACTACTCTTGAATTTAATATATGAAGTATATCTCGAATCTTCTCTAATATTTCAATATAATAGCCTTTTCACATTATTTCATGTCTTTCAATGTATTAATATACACATTAATATCCAAATGGTAATTAAGGGCAAAATTGTGTATAAATATGAAATATAATTACATATCATTAAAATAGATGTCATTATAAACCTATGGTTAAATTTTTAGACCATTTGGACTTGGTTTAACCCCTAAAATGGAATTTACAAGAATTGAGTAAAGTGTAACCATAGTCTCAAATTAATATCATTCATTTAATGTGTAACACTAAGGTTCTTTATTTTTCCATTGTCACGCCTCGGGTCCATCGTGGATAAGAGATCAGATGGTTTCGCGTTGATCTCCCTTTGATCTAACGGCATGGACACCTCCTTCAACCTCCAGCCATTTGGGCAGTTTTGGCTTCTCCATTCCCGATCTCATTCTCTCTCAATAGAGATCTGTTCCGCATGATTTCACTAGTGTTAGCTTCATCTCGACATGCTGATTTGAATGAGTACCTACTCGACTCCTCTCTCCCTCTATGTGTGAAACGTCCGATCGGGCTCTCCCCTTCATCTCCACTGGCTCGTTGTAGAGAGCCCTAGAGTTATGCTCGCGTCTATATAAGGCCATCCACAACACTCTCAGCCCCCAAACTATCCTCCTCTCCTACCAATTGAGCCCCTAGCCCCTTATTCCTCCTAGACCTACCCAAGGTGCTTCTTCAGTGACCCCAGCCTTGAGCTCGCACCTCCAGATGCCTCCGTTCAATTAGCTAAGTGGAGAGCTTCCCTAGACTCTGTGCTTCACTTTGACTTCATCAGTTTTGCTCACAGAGCCCTCTACTATCGGGCCTATAGCCCGGTTTTGAGCTCCGACACCGCCATCCGTTTTCAGTCTTCCCATGCTCCTTCATTCACGACGTCACCTTCTTTGACCTTGCCTTGCTTCCGTGGTCATCCTGGAGCCCTGAGCAGTAGTTTTTCTCCTCGTTTCAATGACTTTTGATCGAGTGCTTCTCCTCCCTATTTTCTGGCCTTCTCTGACGTTATGTTGACTACTGAGGTCCCCACCCTTGGGTGAGGGAACCCCTTGCCTCACAGGACCACAGAGAATGCCTTCGCACTCTCCGTTTGCCGAGTTGTGGCCTGAGATGTAGAAAAGAGTCTAGTGCTCGAGCTCCTGTGACCTGCCCCAACACCATGGCCTGGAGGGTAGATACCACGTCATGAAATGACCAGAGTGTCCATGCCTATATGATCAAACAATTAAAAGACCATGGGTATTATGGAGATTTCATTATGACTTTGTTTCTCTATCACAGGTACTTGAAATGCATGTATGACTGTAACACCCTCACTTTGTTAAACACATTATGTATATCGCAGGGGCATATCGGTCTTTTAGCCTCTGGTTCAAGTGTGTTTGACCGAGTCCAAGTAGGTGCGGACCAACTGATTAGTCCAAATGTAATTGGCCCATTTCAGCGTGGGTCCGACGACTGTGGCTTTATGTTTTGCAAATTTCTTTTGCCTATGTGGCATTTCTCGAAATCTGATTGGCTGGTTTCATTTAATTCATAATAAATCATTGCCATGTCAGAAAAGTTCAAATAAATAGTCGATGGAAAGGATTTTTTTAGTAGAATCCAAATTTGTAGTTTTTGAGTCCTAATTCTAATTCCTTTTTTGAAGTTTGTATTGAATACCCTTCTTATCATATTTAATGTTCTAAAATTGGTAATATAGTCATTTTATTCCAAATTAAGATATAAAAGAGGTTTTCTTAATTAGTGAAACCTAAGTGATGTTTTGGGCTAGGTTTTGAATCCTAAAATGAAGGTTTTCTAGAAAGGTCTTTAATGGGTATCTTTTATATACTTTATACTTTATAATTACTAATACATGTAAACTGTTTATACCTAGGAAAATATGGTTTTGGATACAATCTAATTGGTCAAAGTGATGGTAATGAACCAAAAATAAAGGTATGTGATCCCTATTCTGATTGTGAATAAATGATTGTGAAATGTGTACCCTATTCTTCAGTGGGGATCTTCTCCAACCCCACCATCCTAATTTGCTAGCCTTGATATGCTTCTATGGCCTTATTGGCTCTTTAATTATTTGATTGCTTCTGTTGCCATTGTGCCACATCTATTTGGAATTACTTGAATGTTGTTATGGACTATGTTGGCTCAATTATTTTATTTACTTAATGGGTTTTATTCCCCACTAAAATGTTGCAAATGTTGTTTATATTTTCTCACTACTGCCAAGTGAACTATTAGCATGAGGTATTTTTGGACAAATGACAATGTAGTGTACATGATTACAAACCACCCATAGGGCACAGAGGTTTTAGTCCTCCTACTGGGCACTGGGGTTTTAGTCCCCCTGCCACTTTATATAGGCATTGAGGTTTTAGTCCTCCTGCCAAGCACTAGGGTTTTAGTCCCACTGCCACTTTATATATGGTGAGGTCCGATAGGTGCCTCATCCTACATTGATTTGAGTTTGTGTCAAGATATTTATCATGCTATGAGATTATTGTGGTGATTGATTATGACAGATTTCTCTCTTATTCATATACTTGCCTCATTCTTTTGAAATCTCATAGTGTAGAGAATCTTTTATATTGCAATGCTTTAGTTGTTTATTTGTCCTTATTTCTCTTGAATAAAACATACTTTTTCTCTCTCTTGTTGGGTGTCCCCAACCACCCAGGCTAGGATCAAAGTGTGCATCATAAGCTTGATGGACCTGCCTAAGGCTAAGAGAAAAGAGTTCAACCATCTAGCTTGGACATAGTTAGCTTATTATAAAGTTGTTTTTGTTTGGAGACAGTTTGAATTAGTTTTAGTCTTCCTCTACCTAGATCCTATATTTTGTATAAAATTTTACCCCTTTTGGGAAATTTGTAATGTACCTCTTTACACCTTTTGAATATAGTCAAAGTTTAAATTCTGCTGCTTCACATTGATGTTTTTGTTTACCATTATTTTTAGTAAAGATGATGTATTTACAACATGGTATCAGAGCATCAAGGTAGTCAGATTCTTGACTAATTAAAATTGTCTCCCTAGTTAGAAGCCCTTCCTTATATAGTTTCCCTTTAATAATTCTTTCACCTTAGAGTTGATAATTGATTTAGGATCATAATAATCTCATATTGGAAATATAATCTAGTGATTAGTCTATTGAGTAGCTACTCAGGCAAGAAGTTGAAAGTGCTGGTGTCTAGAAAGGGTCTGTCACGCCCCAATCTCGCAGTAATCACAAACCACGAGATTAGGACGCGACAGGATGGAATTAACACATAACCAACCATTCGTCACTTTTAAAACAATCCAAGGCATTTAATTGATAATCAAGTTTAAGCTGTAAACAAGAACTAAACAAACTGCAGAAACTTCTCAATTAAACTGATAGAGATACAAGCAAGGTTTACAGCATAATACATTGATTACCATAAAGAAAGCATAACATTTAATTTACATCTGTGTATACATTCTCTCTCTTTCTCTCACACCTTGTCCCGAGGATCGAGGGGAATGGACTAAGAGACCTCTAACTAGACTAACTACAAACCTTCTATAGACTAGGCGTTAGGATGAAACGATCCTTCTGATTCATGTTGCTGATGCTGACCTGAAAATGTTTGAGTAGAGGGATGAGCCTACTCGCTCAGTGAATAACATTTCACTTAGCTATCACTAAATAACTCGTCGGGTTTATAACTGAAATAAATAAATATATAGTTTCAACAGGGCAGTTCTATTGACATGACAGATATACAGGTAATAATCACATTTTTATGGATCAACAGGCATTTCAGATAAATAAACAGATTTATAAAATTACTATGATCCTAAATGATTTCTTATTCATTTTATTATTTTGCCCTAAATATATGCAGTGTACTCTGCATATAAAGATCCGCAGCAAGTTCATGCTACGGTCCCACCGTACAAGACTTAGCGACACACCCGGGAAATGCTAAGTCTGACGCCAGCCCTGCTCTGCCACAGGACCACAGGCTCTCCGGCCTCAATGCACTACTCCGAGTGCTCTAGACTCATCCTCTAACCTGAGTACACAGGCGGAGAGTCTCACGGGGTTACCACCGTGACTCCGCACGGATTAATGTTGAATAACCCCCATTTCCTCCAGTGCCACCGTGACTCCGCACGCGTTGTTGTTGGACACTGCCTCTATTTCCTCATTTGTCCGTGACACGGGCACGGATGATGTTGCAACACGAGTTTCACCCCTAAGTTGCAGATACCTCTTAGGGGTTCTACGGTGTTAGGGCACCTAGGTCTATTAATTAATTAACAGATAAACAATTAGACAGGAATATCGCATTACAACTGTAAAACATAGAATTTCCTCTATCTCATCATTCTGATCACGCATTTCAAGTTCCAATGAACTTATCACACTAAAATGTACATGCTACACTGTTTAAAGGTCATATCAACTGATACTGAAGCAAATAAGCATTTAAAATGAGTTAAATAATGATTTCTAAATGAACTGCCACTCACCCACTTCGGTGTGTTCGTATACACCGAAAAACGTCCACAAACACGCCTAATTCTGCCCTTTACAGTAGCGTGCACGCCGTGCACCTAGGCTGCACGCCGTGCACCTTCAGTGCACTTCTGATATACTTTTCTGCACCTTTGCACGCCGTGCAAACTGACCTGCACGCCGTGCAAACTGATTTGCACGCCGTGCACCTGGGCTGAAACTCGTTCCGCTATCTGTAACTTTGCACGCCGTGCAATCTGACTTTACACGCCGTGCAACCTGCGCAGAAACGGAAATCCCCGATATAAGCTTTCAGTGATGTTGCACGCCGTGCAAAACGGATTTGCACGCCGTGCAACCTGCGCAGAGGCGGAAATTGCAGAAATAAAAGAGAAGATTGGGGTCGATTCGGGGGAAAACTTCACACGAAATACCTTGGGAACTTCAAGACGACCTAGCAGCAACCCGTAGACATTGCTTTTCACGTCTTTGGCCGCTCCTAGCACCTCCTTGGCCGGAGCCTACCTTGGCCGGGAAAAGAACAAAGAAGGAAGGGGAAAGAAGAAGGTGAAGAAGAAGAAGATGATGCAGCCGGTTGGTTTGGATGGAGAAGATGAAGAAATCGAAGAAGAACGGGGAAGGAGGGCTTGGTTGCCTAGCTTCTCCTCTAGCTCTCTCTCTCTTTTCTCCCCTTCTCTGTTTTTCCCAGGCGGCAGCCGAAGGGAATGAACGATACGTTCGTTCCAAGGTCGGTTAATAGAATTAATAAAGGAAAACTGAAGGAAAGGATAAGGAAGGGCGCCCAGGGGGCCGGATGCAAATTGCCCAAGAACTTTCTGAAATTACACATAGGTCCCTGCACACTAAAAAGCTCATATCTTTTTACTCGTAGGTCGGTTTCGCATGATTTCTTCGACAACGGTTTAAGCACAAACTTGCCCTCAATCTCAGGACAAGAGAACAAGCTAATGATACATTAACACTAGCTCGAAACTCAAAACACTATTAACAAAAGCAAGTACTCATCTCAACATAACTAGTTCAATTATGCACTAACCAAGGTACTTACTGGTAAAACGAAATGTGGGTCATAACAATCTCCCTCCTTATAAGAATTTCGTCCCGAAATTCCTAAAAGAGAAAAGGAAACTTGTTACGCATTTCTGATTCAAGCTCCCACGTAGCTTCCTCTATATTGTGATTCCTCCACAAAACCTTCACTAAAGATAACTCACGGTTCTTAAGCTTTTTGATCCGGTGATCAACTATCTGTATTGGTCCTTCTACATAGGACACATCTGTTATAAGCTGTGCCGGTTCTGGATCTACAATCTTTTATGTACCAGGATGACACTTTTTCAGCATAGACACGTGAAACACATCATGAAGATTTGCCAACTCAGACGGCAAATCCAACCTGTAAGCTACAGGTCCAATCCTCTCAACAATAGGATATGGACCCATATACCTAGGGGTCAACTTACCCCTCTTGCCAAACCTCAGCACTCCCTTCCACGGTGAAACTTTCAAGTAAACCTCGTCGCCAACCTCAAACTCAAGAGGTCGACGTCGTCTCTCTGCATAACTTTTCTGTCTAACCTGAGCAGCTTTCAACTGCTCCCTGATCACAGATATCTTCTCTGTAGTCACATCAACTAGCTCAGGTCCCAGGATTTCTTTTTCACCCACCTCGTACCAACAAACTGGCGATCTACACTTCCTGCCATAAAGAGCTTCTTATGGAGCCATTCCAATACTAGAATGGTAACTGTTATTATATGCAAACTCCATCAGGCTTAAGTGTTCTTCCCAGTTACCTCTGAACTGTAGCACGCATGCTCTCAGCATGTCTTCAAGGGTCTGAATGGTCCTCTCAGATTGACCATCTGTCTGCGGGTGAAACGCTGTACTGAACCTCAGCTTTGTGCCCAACGCACGATGTAACTGATTCCAGAACCTAGATGTAAACTTAGGATCTCTGTCAGAAATAATGGAGACTGGAATCCCATGTAATCTGATTACCTCGTCCACATATATCTTGGCCAGCTTCGGAACATCAAAGGTTGATTTGACAGGGAGAAAGTGAGCAGACTTAGTTAGTCTATCCACAATCACCCAAATCGAGTCCGAACCTCTAGACGTCCTGGGTAATCCTACCACAAAATCCATCGTGATGTGTTCCCATTTCCATTCAGGTATAGGAAGCGACTGTAAGGTACCAGCAGGTTTCTGATGCTCAGCCTTAACCTGCTGACACACCCCGCACCTAGCCACGTATTCAGCCACATCCTTTTTCATACCAGACCACCAGTACAGCTCTTTGAGATTTCTGTACATTTTTGTGTTACCTGGATGCATAGCATACATAGAAGCATGCGCTTCTTCAAGAATTTTCTCCTTCAGCTCACTGTTCCCAGGTACACACAACCTATCATGAAGATACAACATGCCTTCATCAGAAAACCTGAACTCTGTTCTCTTACCTTCTGACATATCCTGCATAATCTGCCACAACTCATCATCATTCTGCTGTAATTCCTTAATCTGATCGTAGAAAGTAGGTTTGACCTGCATTTGAGCAATCAACCCACTCTGTCCTGTCACATTCAAGTCTAAATTCAACTTTCGCATATCTACGAGCAAGTCCCTCTTGAAACATGCCATAGAAAATGCATCAGCTGTTGAACTTGACTTCCTACTCAAGGCATCAGCTACAACATTAGCTTTACCAGGATGGTAATCGATTGTCACATCATAATCTTTAATCAGCTCAAGCCATCTGCGCTGTCTCAAATTTAAATCTTTTTGAGTGAAGATATACTTCAAGCTCTTATGATCCATAAACACCTGACATGTCTCACCATACAGATAGTGACGCCATGTCTTAAGAGCATGAACTATAGCAGCTAACTCCAGATCATGAGTAGGGTAATTCTCTTCGTTCTTCTTAAGCTGTCTAGATGCGTAAGCCACAACTTTACCTTCTTGCATCAGTACACAGCCCAAGCCTCTCCTGGAAGCATCGCAGAACACTGTATAACCCTTTTCTGCTTCTGGCAAAACCAACACTGGTGCTGAAGTCAACTTCCTCTTCAAGATATGAAAACTTTTCTCACAGTTATGAGACCAAGCAAACGGTGCATTCTTCCTCGTCAAACGTGTCAAGGGTGATGCTAGCACACTGAAGTTCTGTATAAACCTTCTGTAATAGCCTGCTAAACCCAAGAAACTTCTGATCTCAGTAGGAGTCTTAGGCTGTTCCCACTGAAGCACAGAATCAACTTTCTTAGGGTCAACGCTAACTCCATCTTTCGAGATAACATGTCCAAGAAATGCTACCTCGGCCAACCAGAACTCGCACTTGCTAAATTTAGCAAACAACTGGTGTTGTCTCAACAACTGCAACACTACTCTCAGGTGTTGCTCATGCTGTGCATCGTCTCTGGAGTAGATTAGAATATCATCTATAAAGACTACAATGAACTAATCTAGGAACGGTTTGAAAATCCGGTTCATCATATCCATAAAGGCTGCTGGGGCATTGGTCAGCCCAAACGACATGACCAAAAACTCATAATGTCCATACCTGGTTCTGAAAGCTGTTTTAGGAATATCAGAAGCCTTTATTCTAAGCTGATGATATCCAGATCTCAAATCTATTTTAGAGAAGATCGTCGCTCCACGCAACTGATCAAACAGATCATCTATTCTCGGCAATGGATACTTGTTCTTAATAGTGATCTTGTTCAGTTGTCTGTAATCCATACAGAGACGCTTGGTACCATCCTTTTTCTTAACAAACAGGACTGGAGCACCCCACGGCGAATAACTGGGTCTAATGAAACCCTTATCTAGTAACTCCTGCAACTGCACCTTGAGTTCCTTCAACTCTGCAGGTGCCATTCTATAGGCTGGCAGTGCTACTGGATGACTACCTGGATATATCTGAATTTCAAAATCAATGTCTCTGACAGGAGGTAGGCCAGGCAAATCTTCTGGAAAAACATCAGAAAACTCACAAACCACGGGCACATCATAAACACTGGTGGTGCTCTTCTCTGCTCTGGTGTCAACCACATGAGCAAGGAACGCTTCACATCCTTTCTGTAACATCTTATCAGCTATAGCAGCTGATATTATGCACGTAGGCAGAACTTTCCTGTCTCCAGTAAAGACACAAGAAAATTCACCTAGTTGAAAGGTAGCTTCCTTTTTCCAACAATCGAGTTGCACTCGATATGTCTCAAGACAATCCATACCCAAGATGACTTGAAAAGTATTGACATCCAAGGTTATGAGATTAGCAGCAAAGGTATAACCTCTAAAAGATAACAAGCATCCGGGACAGAACTCAGTCAAAACTGTTGGTCCACCTAGTGGAACCCTCAACACTAACTCATATGCCAACTCTTGAGTTAACAGATTAAGTTCACCAATTAAAGAACGTCATATAAAAGAGTGAGTAGCTCCCGGATCTATCAAAACTAAAACTGGTATGCTATTAAACAAAAACATCTCTCCTGTAACAACCTGTGAAGAAATTATACCTTGCTGAGGTGTCAAAGAGAAGAAACGTGCTGAAGCTCTCCCTCTGCCACGCTGTCCTCTCTGACCACTTCTGCCACTGGCCACTCCACCACCTCTAGAACCAGAAGCCACAGAAGAACTCGGAACATCATGGTACTGGGGCTGGAAAGCTTGTGATGCTACTTGCTGAAGCTGAGGACATTCCCTTTTTAGGTGTCCTACTTGTCAACAGACAAAACAACTTGGACCCCAACACTGACCAGTGTGTAGTCTTCCACATTTGTCACATGGCGGTATCTCTTGTCTCTAGGGACATGTCACTGACATTGACGACCCAGAAGACCGTCCATTAGACGCACTGCCCCATCTCCCTGGGTTGTATCCCCCTCTGCCTCTAGAAGGAGCAACATCCTCAGATCTCTGTCTGCCGAAACAGTTAAAGCCACGCCCGAGTTTAGAGAAGAAACCTCTACCTCCACCTCTGTATCCACTACTGGACTGTCCTCTACTGAAATCTGCAGATCTCTTCTTAGACTCAGGAACCTTATCAGCATTCACAGATTCTTCAACCTGTCTAGCAGCTTCAACAAACTCACCAAAGTTCTCTCTGTTCCTCCTACTAGTAGCAGAAACTGTATGCCGAATCTCTGGCCTCAGCCCTTCTTGAAACCTTCTGCATCTCTCTATGTTATCGGGAACAAGCTGCGGACAGAAGTTCACTAACCGAGTGAAAAGTGCTTCATACTCTGTAACTGTCATGTTCCCCTGCTTAATATTCTACAACTGCCTGATTTTCTCATTAAGAAAAGTGGGTGGATAGAATTTGAGATGAAACTCCTCAGAGAAATCCTGCCAGGAAAGCTCTGTACCTCTCCTCTTTTCTTCCACATCACGCCACCACAACTCTGCATCGCCTGTCAAAAGGTAGACTGCATGATTAATCTTCTTCTCTTCTGAAAGCTCCATCAGGCGAAAGACCTTCTCTATCTGTCTAAACCATTCATCAGCCTCTGCTGGATCTGTAGTGCCACTAAACTCCGTGCCACCAAGCTTCTTTACAAGCTCATAAGATCGCATCAGATCTTTACTGCTGGTAGAAGAAGAAGCTCGCCTATTAGCCTTGTACTTTTCTTTGGTTTCCAGAAACATCCTGTACATCCGGGATGCTTCATCCACGTGGTCACCACCACCTGGACCCAAGTACAAAGGATCAGGGCCAACATGGCTCTCGGCCTGATCATCACGATCAAAGCCTCTTCCTGCCATCTGCAATGATATAACAGAATATTTCCTGTTAGAAAACTACAGATAGAAGAAAGACACCTAAACCTTAATCCTATTGGTCTCTTATCGTCCCCTGACCTGGACTCTGAGTAACTATGTACTCAACCTAAGCTCTGATACCAAGAGTTGTCACGCCCCAATCTCGCAGTAATCACAAACCACGAGATTAGGACGCGACAGGATGGAATTAACACATAACCAACCATTCGTCACTTTTAAAACAATCCAAGGCATTTAATTGATAATCAAGTTTAAGCTGTAAACAAGAACTAAACAAACTGTAGAAACTTCTCAATTAAACTGATAGAGATACAAGAAAGGTTTACAGCATAATACATTGATTACCATAAAGAAAGCATAACATTTAATTTACATCTGTGTATACATTCTCTCTCTTTCTCTCACACCTTGTCCCGAGGATCGAGGGGAATGGACTAAGAGACCTCTAACTAGACTAACTACAAACCTTCTATAGACTAGGCGTTAGGATGAAACGATCCTTCTGATTCCTGTTGCTGATGCTGACCTAAAAATGTTTGAGTAGAGGGATGAGCCTACTCGCTCAGTGAATAACATTTCACTTAGCTATCACTAAATAACTCGTCGGGTTTATAACTGAAATAAATAAATATACAGTTTCAACAGGGCAGTTCTATTGACATGACAGAGATACAGGTAATAATCACATTTTTATGGATCAACAGGCATTTCAGATAAATAAACATATTTATAAAATTACTATGATCCTAAATGATTTCTTATTCATTTTATTATTTTGCCCTAAATATATGCAGTGTACTCTGCATATAAAGATCCGCAGCAAGTTCATGCTACGGTCCTACCGTACAAGACTTAGCAACACACCCGGGAAATGCTAAGTCTGACGCCAGCCCTGCTCTGCCACAGGACCACAGGCTCTCCGGCCTACAGGCTCTCCAGCCTCAATGCACTACTCCGAGTGCTCTAGACTCCTCCTCTAACCTGAGTACACAGGCAGAGAGTCTCACGGGGTTACCACAGTGACTCCGCACGGATTAATGTTGAATAACCCCCATTTCCTCCAGTGCCACCGTGACTCCGCACACGTTGTTGTTGGACACTGCCTCTATTTCCTCGTTTGTCCGTGACACAGGCACGGATGATGTTGCAACACGAGTTTCACCCCTAAGTTGCAGATACCTCTTAGGGGTTCTACGGTGTTAGGGCACCTAGGTCTATTAATTAATTAACAGATAAACAATTAGACAGGAATATCGCATTACAACTATAAAACATAGAATTTCCTCTATCTCATCATTCTGATCACGCATTTCAAGTTCCAATGAACTTACCACACTAAAATGTACATGCTACACTGTTTAAAGGTCATATCAACTGATACTGAAGCAAATAAGCATTTAAAATGAGTTAAATAATGATTTCTAAATGAACTGCCACTCACCCACTTCGGTGTGTTCGTATACACTGAAAAACGTCCACAAACACGCCTAATTCTGCCCTTTACAGCAGCGTGTACGCCGTGCACCTAGGCTGCACGCCGTGCACCTTCAGTGCACTTCTGATCTACTTTTCTGCACCTTTGCACGCCGTGCAAACTGACCTGCACGCCGTGCAAACTGATTTGCACGCCGTGCACCTGGGCTAAAACTCGTTCCGCTATCTGTAACTTTGCACGCCGTGCAATCTGACTTTGCACGCCATGCAACCTGCGCAGAAACGGAAATCCCCGATATAAGCTTTCTGTGATGTTGCACGCCGTGCAAAACGGATTTGCACGCCGTGCAACCTGCGCAGAGGCAGAAATTGCAGAAATAAAAGAGAAGATTGGGGTCGATTCGGGGGAAATCTTCGCACGAAATACCTTGGGAACTTCAAGACGACCTAGCAGCAACCCGTAGACGTTGCTTTTCACGTCTTTGGCCGCTCCTAGCACCTCCTTGGCCGGCGCCTACCTTGGCCGGGCAGCAAGAACAAAGAAGGAAGGGGAAAGAAGAAGGTGAAGAAGAAGAAGATGATGCAGCCGGTTGGTTTGGCTGGAGAAGATGAAGAAATCGAAGAAGAACGGAGAAGGAGGGCTTGGTTGCCTAGCTTCTCCTCTAGCTCTCTCTCTCTTTTCTCCCCTTCTCTGTTTTTCCCAGGCGGCAGCCGAAGGGAATGAACGATACGTTCGTTCCAAGGTCGGTTAACAGAATTAATAAAGGAAAACTGAAGGAAAGGATAAGGAAGGGCGCCCAGGGGGCCGGATGCAAATTGCCCAAAAACTTTCCGAAATTACACATAGGTCCCTGCACACTAAAAAGCTCATATCTTTTTACTCGTAGGTCGGTTTTGCATGATTTCTTCGGCAACGGATTAAGCACAAACTTTCCCTCAATCTCAGGACAAGAGAACAAGCTAATGATACATTAACACTAGCTCGAAACTCAAAACACTATTAACAAAAGCAAGTACTCATCTCAACATAACTAGTTCAATTATGCACTAACCAAGGTACTTACTGGTAAAACGAAATGTGGGTCATAACAGGGTCAGAACTTGGGGGATGGCAACATTTTTCTCCGTGCCACTAGCTTGGTTTACGGGGACTCCCGAGTTCATATATGACACCGGCCTAGCCTTATCTGATACGACCAGCTCGAAATAGCCTACCTTTGGGCATATCACCTCACTGTTGAGTACCATTAGAACCTTATATATGATGTTTTAGTTACCCCAAATAGAATCACCTTATGTTGCATGCGTTCCTTATAGGAGCCTTAGATTTCCTTATTTGGGGTTATCCTACCCTTTGAAGTTGATAAAGGTGATTAGCAAATAAAATAAGTTATGGATCATATACATGGTTTGGTTGGACTTGCTCTTGTACCCATAGTGTATGTTGACTTGGTAGTGTAGTATACCTTGATAGATTTTGGAGTTGCTGATTTTGAGGATGAAATCCTCTTTAAGGGGGTGGAGTCCTTGAGTGCATTGAAATCTAGTCACTCTATTTTGGAAACCCTAAGAGATTAGTAAGCTTATATATGGTTAGTGTTGAGAAAACAAACTAGAATTGTAATTCATCTTGTTTGTTTATACACAAACGAATATGTAATAAGTCATCTAAGGGATAGTTCATATGCTTGAACCTTAACATATTCTTGAGGCACATAATAATGAGTTATTCACCACTAATTGTGAATATACATAATGTTGACTATGTCACCCTAAGGAATAGATAAAGGTATAATATATAATGGTCATGTTGACCCAAACCCTAATGTGTAATCATCTAGCCTTGACAATATATATGTGTGTTTATCTTAAATGCTTCTCATGATACATTAGTGACATTAGGTGTCATCGTCATATAATATACCTTGGTACATATAAATGGATTATAAATCACCTAATCATATTTGTGATAGAATTATCAATATATGGCATATCACTTTATTCCCTAATAAACACCTCATTAATCACCTTATCATGATTTAGTATATGAATTAATTCATTAATGATTAATGTGTTTCATCTTATTCACTAAAAAATGCTTATAATGACTCAACTATGATAATGAGTAATTGGATACACAAGAATATGTATGAATGCCTAATGAGATGATTAAATGTGTAATTTATAATATGAAGTGTAATGATTAATGATGTCATTGATATGTGTATGAATGGTGATGTGACAATGTGTAAAAGATATAAGAAATTAATGTGACATTATTTGGAATAATTGTAGGCTTAATAATTTGTTGGATAATATTATCTTTTCTTACATAATAATATGTAATAATCCGACATGATGGTTTATGAGGATATAGGAGAATAGATTTCAGTCATCAAGGTTTGTGACCAAATACGTTAATGAATGTTGAGATAAAATCCTTGTTACGACAATGTGAGTAAAATGTGACACAAGTACTAGAATGATAAAGATGATACATTTTTCATGATGGGGTTATGCTTATAAGCCAAAAATGTTAATTATGTTTAATAAAAGGTTATAGGTTTGGTAGAAACCTTAGTGAAAATTGGCTTATGTGTAGAGATTTTGAAGTGCCCACCTAGTTGCTTAAGGTTGGATGTTACATACTCACCCTCTCTTCCCTCTTGTTGTGATTTTGGGGACGAAATCCTCTTTAAGGGGTGGAGTGTTGCAGCAGACTAAATCTCAGGGTCTTTTCTGCAATTTACCCACTTTTGAACTTTTCTTTACTTTCTAGTACTTTTGGACCTTTTTCATAAATTTCCGTATCTTTTGTATCCTTTTTGGCCTCCATGTTGAATTTGAAGCTTTTTTTTTGAGGTTAAACGACCCCGCTTGTATTACTCCGAGCCCAAAGAAGGCTCAACCCATTTCATTACAAACGTAGGAAAAGAAGACGAAAAAATAAAAGGACTAGTTCTACCGGAGGCCTCACGGGCTAGCTTGTGCGCTAGACCGTTCGCCCGCCTGCTACAATAAACGAAAACTAACTTATGAAAGTCTGCCTTCAGACTATGAATGTCTGCTAGAATGGTTCCCAGTAGGTCCGGCCGCCTCATATCCGTGTTGATGGCTTGTATAACATGTTCCGAGTTTGACTCCACCACCAGCCTTGTCATCTGCATGTCCTTGGATTTCCGGATTCCCTCTCTAATTGCCCATGCTTCTGCTAACTGCACGTCGTTGAGCGATGCGTGACTGCTGCCTGCTACGTGGAGTACATGTCCGACATGATTCCTCCATGCTAGACCGACGCCGTCAGCTCCCTGTATGTTGACTGCAGCGTCACAATTAAGTTTAACATCTCCCTCTGTAGGAGGCTTCCACTCGGTTGACTTTCTGCTACGTGGATCAGGTTGATCTATGCTAGCTCGTTGTGCATCCCGGTGGTCTTTAATTAGAGCAAGCAGGTACCGCTGTATATTGAGAGGCGGTTTCAGATGATCATTGAACATGACTGCATTGCGCCGAGTCCACACTGCCCAAAGAGAAGATGTCATTACGTCATTATCTTCCTCACTTGGCTGGTTCATGAGACGCTTGATTGCTTGGCCTGAATCTCCTGTGCCAGCTTCTATGATCTTCACTTTTATAGATTCTGGACTATCCTTCCAAAGTTCCCAAGCTTGCAGGCATCTGAATAGCATATGTCCTATGTCTTCTTTCCCGTTTCTACAAATATTGCAAATTCCGTCCGGGTGACAGTGCCGGTCGAACTACCGACCCATCATAGCTAGTGCGCCCGTCATGCACCTCCAGAAGAAATGTGCATCCTTTGGTATGAGACCCTTTCTCCATACAGCACGCCAACTGTTTGCTTCCCTAATCCTCCTCCGCTCGTCCCTCTCAGCTGGACTTTGTGATGTATCCAATATGCCGACTTCACAGTGAACACCCCGTGTTTGTCCGGTTTCCAAAAGAGGCCGTCCTCCTATTTTGTGATACCCAGCGGCGTCGCCATGATCTTTTGTGCTATCTCCTGGGTGAACAGGTTGTTAATAGGCTCTTCATCCCATTCATTCGTTCCCTCTTTGATAAGTTGACTCACCCACCGAAGATTGGTGCTAGAGAAATTGAGAACTCTTTCTATACTTCCTTCTAGTAGCGGAATCCACAGGTCCGTCCAGATATTAATATTAGCCCCATCCCCTACTCTCCACTGCATCCCTTCGAGGATTATAGATTTTGCATTCCAAATGCTTCTCCAAGTAAAGCTCGGGTCATATCCCCTTCTGGCACTAAGAACTGATCCCCTTGGGAAATATCTTGCTTTGAGTACCTGGTAAACCAGTGTGTCTCGTCTGTGAAAGAGCCACCATATTTGATTTGCCAAGAGTGCTTGGTTAAAAATCTGTATGTTTCTGAACCCCATCCCTCCTTGGTTTTTTGGCTTGCACATGTTGTCCCAGCTCACCCATGCTATCTTCCTCTCCTCTCCCTTTGCTCCCCACCAGAACCTTGAGATAGTGCTGTTAATTATGTCAATAAGATATTCGGGTAACTGGAAGATACTCATAATGTATGATGGGATGGATTGCGCTACCGCTTTAATGAGGACTTCTTTGCCTGCCTTTGATAATAGTTTCTCCTTCCATCCCTATAGCTTCTTCCATATGCACTCTTGAATGAAGGCGAAAGCTTGTTTCTTAGATCTCCCCACGGCCGTAGGCAACCCAAGATACTTGTCATGCATGTCCACTTCTCTAACTTGTAACAACTGTGTTAACTCCCTTTTCTTTTCCTGATCCACACCTTTGCTAAAATCCACCTCGGTTTTGGATAAGTTAATCTTCTGACTGGATGCCCGCTCGTATTGGCTGATAATTTCAGCTAACTTCAGGCATTCTTCCTTGGTTGCTCTTGCGAATAGGATGGAGTCATCTGCAAAGAAAAGATGAGAAACCCGGGGGCCTAAGCGGCTTGCTCAGATTCTGTGTAGAGTATTTTGCTGTGTTGCCAAAGTTAGAGAGGTAGAAAAAGCTTCAGCACATAAAATAAAAAGATAAGGTGAGAGGGGGTCACCCTGGCGAAGTCCTAGGGATGGTTGAGTCTTCCTGGTCCGCTCCCCGTTGATGGAGAAGGAATGTGTTATAGTTGACATACAATCAAAGACCTTGCTCCTCCATCTCACACCAAACCCCATCTTTTCCGGAACGAAATCCACAAAGTTCCATTCTACCCTGTCATAGGCCTTGGACATATCCAGCTTGAGAGCAATGTGACCCTTCTTGGACTTCTTCCCCCTCTTCATTGTATGGAACAACTCGTACGCAATGAGTGCATTGTCAGTAATGAGTCTTCCCGGAATGAAGGCACTTTGGTTCTCAGTTATGATTCTATCCATAAGGGGGCGCAATCTATTCACAATGACTTTGGACACTATTTTGTAGATGACATTGCATAAGCTGATGGGCCTGAAATCGCCTATCTCCACAGGATGCTGGGTTTTAGGTATCATTACCACTAACGTTGCATTGAGATCAGCAATGCTTCTATCTGATTTCCACCATCCTTTGATGTAGTTTGCGACATCTTCCCCTACAATATGCCAGTACTTCTGAAAAAATAAAGCTTTCATTCCGTCCGGGCCTGGCGCCTTGTTTGGATGCATATTTTTGAGGGCTGAAAAAATTTCTTCAGATGTAAAATCTTTCTCTAGCTCCCTACTCTCACTAATGCTCCCTTTGGATGTGATCCCGCAAGTTGCCTCCTCCCATCCACTGGGGTTGGATGTCTGAAAAAGGATTGAAAGAAGAGCAGCACAATCTTCTCTATCTCTTCCTCTTCCGTTTTCCACTGTCCATCTGCATTCTTTAAGCCTTCAATTCTGTTCCTTTTTCTTCTTTGAGACACCTTGTGGTGGAAATATGTTGTATTCCTGTCCCCTGCTCTCATCTCGTTCACTCTCGCTCTAGCATGCCAGTATGCCTCATCCTTCCTGTGCCATTCTTGTAACTCCTTAGTGATACAAGTACATCTCTCAAGGTTTAGACTGTCAGGTGGAAGCTTTTGAAGTTCTCCCAATGCATCCTCCAATTCTTTTATTTTTTTTCTTCTTTCCCCGAACTTTCCAGTGGTCCATTCCTTCAGTTTGCTTCCGTAGAATTCCATTTTTCCTGGCAAATCTGTCAGATGTCTTTCATCCCATACTGACTTTACAATATGTTCACAGGCCTCATCCTCTATCCACATGGGTTCAAAAAAGAAGTATTGTTGTCTTCTTGATTTCTTTCTCTTTCTATGCTCTATATTGGTGATGATAGGCATGCGATCAGACTCATACTTAGCGAGGTGAACAACCCTTGCCTGCGGAAATTTTGCCATCCAAGCTGCACTTTCTAGCGCCCTGTCAAGCCTTTCCCGTACTAAAGTCTCTGGGGTAAGGCCTCTCTTCCAAGTAAAAATGCTTCCACTGTATCCCAGGTCCGTAAGATCACAATCGTCAACTGCACACCTGAAGTCCTGGATAAATCTTAGTGGTTTGGGTGGCCCCCCGTCCTTCTCGGTATTTGAAAGAATTTCATTGAAATCTCCGAAGAAAAGAGTAGGAATGTCTGTGTCCCCTTTCAGCTCTCTCATGAGGTCCCATGTCTTAAATTTGTGTTGTTGTGCTGCCCATCCATAAATACCGATAGCTCTCCAGGATACTCCGTTTCCTTCTGAAATGTCACAACTACAGTGATGCTGAGAATATGAAGTAACGTTGAGATCTACATCCCTCCACCATAAACCAACTCCTCCTGCTCTGCCTACGCTTTCTAAACAGACTCCTTGGGTATATCCACACTTCCTCCTAATGACTTCCAGATCAGTACTATTGATCATAGTTTCCATAACGAAAACTATGCTCGGACCCTCCCTCCAGCACCATGACTTGAGGGCATTTATCGTGTCAGGGTGGGCCAACCCCTGACAATTCCAGCTTAGGATTTTCATTGGTCTTCACGGGGCTGGTCCTCTCCAGCCTCCGCTACTTGGGATGTGCACTCCCCTGTTTGCTGACCTTCTTGATTCATATTCCTTTCTTTCTTTCCTGTCTCTACCATTGGCTCATTCTCATCAAGTTCCATGTCACAGAATTCGGATTGTCTGCCTCTCTTCCCTGCAATATTGTTCCATTCAACTTTGTGTTCAGGTATCCCCAGTCGTTGGCTCCTATTCATTTTATAAACCCATGGTGGTTTGCTCTTCTTTTGTTGTGCTGCCTTTGTCTTCCTCGCTGCTTCCCTAATTCTCTCCTTCTCCTTTTGTGCCCTTGTTCTGGCTGTAGATGTTTCGTGTGGTTGATTCAGACTCTGTCCCATGTATACGTTCTTGAGTTGCTGTAACAGTGGTTCTGATCCTTCTCTTCTTCCCACTGTGTCCCCCATCAGTGCAAGGTCAGTTGCTTTCCTTCGATCAGCTTCCTTCCACAACTCTATCATCTCTGCTCTATTGTATTGGGCCTTTGTTCTTGTCGCACTGGATTCCCATCCTTCCATGTCCCTTCCTGCCGCCATCTTGCCGCTTTCCTATGGTCTTCCTACTCGTGGGTCTTCCCTGTCATTCCCTGTATTTGTGGGTCTTGCCGGGAACAGGTCCTCAATGTTATATTCCGTCTCCCCGCCTCCCTCCTATTTGTTCCGTGCTTGGATTTGTGATGCTGGTTTCCCAGTAGTCTGTGTTGCAGGGACCCTGTGCATCTCGTCATACCGCCGGTCCGCCTCCCCGCCCAATCCTGCCGCGCTGCTCGATGCCACCTCCGATGTCGGTTTGTGTTTGAACTGGATTTTTCTTTGTGCTCTGGTGTTGCCGAAGATCTCCTCCTAAAGTGATTGCCTTGGCTTCCTTGGAGACGCCTTGAGCCACGCTCCCCATTGTAGAACTCGATCATCTTCCTCTTCACCTTCATTGCAGTCTCTGACCACGTCCCCCAGTCGGCCGCAGCCTTGGCAGAAGGTAGAGAGGCACTCGTATTTTATCTCTATCACCACCAGTTTATTCTGTTTCCCTAGGATCCACAGAACTCTTTTCAGTGGTTTTGAGACATCTATGTTAATTCAGACTCTCACCGACGAGTCCCACCCCAACTCGTCCAGGTCCTTCGTGACCACGGTGCCAACCCTGGATGCTATCTCTTCGATGGCCTGTCTGTGCCTGAACCCTAGGGGGATCCCATAGAATCTAACCCAGAACAAGCTGCGATCGATAACTATGTCCCCCGACTGCTCATCCAATTCTATGTCTTTGAACATAAGGAGTTTATCATCAAAGTTCCACAGAGCTCCTTCTTCAACCTTTTGCTTGTCGCACCAATCAAAGAAATGTATGATAAAGTGGTCTCCTTCGATCTGCTTAAAGATGACCTTGCCGTGAAGCCCCCACGCTTGGGTCAAGGTATGCTTCATCACCTAGAAATTTGTCGGTCTGTCCGCTAGGATCCACGCTACCAGTGCGAGTTTTAGATGGCCTTGATCCTCCGTCCCCGCTGTCCGCGTTACTTCTATCAGTGTCTCCTCCTCCGGTGTCAACTGTAACTGCACACACCGTTCCGCCAGGTCGTCCGCCATCACTGGAGTAGGACCAGGGAGATCGCCCAAACCTTGAACCTATAAGAGAAAGACCACGAGTGGAGGAAGATATCCCACGCTGTAAACCCTAATCGCCAGAGCGACGGGGAAGCCACGAGGATAGTAAAAAGATATTCAACTATATTTACCCACATTCTATATTTACCCACATTCTTGTCAAAGAATGGGTTTCTGCACAAATATTCCAATTAATATGTTAATGGAGGACTAATTATATGAAATGTCATTTAACGAGAGATAATTAGTGGATAATGTTTAATTAGAGCTTTTATATCTTTTTGGAATAAGAAATCTATAATAATGTGTAATGTATGAGAATATTAACCTCTTTACTTTATCTCTCCTCTAAAATGGCAAAAATGTGTGAAAATGGAGTAATGGGGTAAGTTACTGCTCTTGAATTTAATATATGAAGTATATCTCAAATCTTCATCTAATATTTCATTATAATAGCCTTTTCACATTATTTCATATCTTTTAATGTATTAATATACACATTAATAGCCAAATGGTGTGTATAAATACAAAATATAATCACATAGCATTAAAATAAACGTCATTATAAACCTATGGTTAAATTTTGAGACCATTTGGACTTGGTTTGACCTCTAAAATTGAATTTACAAGAATTGAATAAAGTGTAACCATAGTCTCGAATCAATATCATTCATTTAATGTGTAACACTAAGGTTCTTTATTTTTCCACGGTCATGCCTCGGGTCCATCGTGGACACACGATTGGACGGTTCCGTGTTGATCTCCCTTTGATCTAACGGCCTGGACACCTCCTTCACCCTCCAGCTGTTTGGGTAGTTTCGGCTTCTCCATTCTCGATCTCGTTCTCTCTATACATAGATCCGTTCTGAACGATTTCACTGGCGTTAGCTTCATCTTGACAAGCCAGTTTGAATGAGTACCTGCTTGACTCCTCTCTCCCTCTGTGCAAGAAATGCCCAATCAGGCTCTCCCCTTTGTCTCCACCGGCTCATTGCAGAGAGCCCTAGAGTTACGCTCGCGCCTATATAAGGCCATCCACAACACTCTCAGCCCCTGAACTATCCTCCTCTCCTACCAATTGAGCCCCTAGTCCCTTCTTCCTCCTAGACCTACTCGAGGTGCTTCTCCAATGACCCCAGCCCCGAGCTCGCACCTCTGGACGCCTCCGTTCAATAAGCTTAGTAGTGAGCTTCCCTAGACTCTGTGCTTCACTTTGACTTCATTAGTTTTGCTCTCAGAGCCCACAACCATCGAGTCCTATAGCCCGGTTCTGAGCTCCGCGGCTACCATCCGTTTTTGGGCTTCCTGTGCTCCTTCGCTTGTAGTGTCACCTTCTTTGACCTCACCTTGCTTCTGTGTTCACCTTAGAGCCATGAGTAGTAGTTTTTCTTCTCATTTCGATGACTTTTGATCGAGTGCTTCTCCTCCCTATTTTCCGGCCTTCTCCAGCGTCATGTTGACTACTGAGGTCTCCACCCTTGGGTGAGAGAACCCCAAACCTTGCAGGACCACAAAGAATGCCTTCGCACTCTCCATTTGTCGAGTTGTGGCTTGAGATGTGGAAGGGAGTCTAGAGCTCGAGCTCCTGTGACCTGCTCTAGCGCCATGGCCTGGCGGGTAGATACCAGGTCATGAAATGACCGGAGTGTCCATGCCTATATGATCGAGCAATTAAAAGACCATGTGTATTAAGATTTCGTTAAGACTTTGTTTCTCTGTCATGAATACTTGAAATGCATGTATGATTGTAACACCCTCGCTTTGTTAATCACATGATTTATGTCACAGGGGCATATCGGTCTTTTAGCCTCTAGTTCAAGCGTGTTTGACCAAGTCCAAGTAGGTGAGGACAAGTTGATTGGGCCAAATGTAATTGGCCCATGTCAGCGTGGGTCGACCGGCCACTGTTGCTTTATGTTTTTCGAATTTCTTTTCCTATGTTGCATTTCTCGAAATCTAATTGGCTGGTTTCATTTAATTCATAATTAATCATTGCCATTCCAGAAAAGTTCGAATAAATAGTCGATGGAAAGGAATATTTGAGTAGAATGCAAATATGTAGTTTTTGAGTCCTAATTGTGATTCGTTTTTTGAAGTTTGTATTGAATACCCTTCTTATCATATTTAATGTTCTAAAATTGGTAATATAGTCATTTTAATTCCAAATTAAGATATAAAGGAGGTTTTCCTAACCAGTGAAACCTAAGTGATGTATTGGGATAGGTTTTGAATCCTAAAATGAATGCTTCCTAGCAAGGTCTTTAATGGGTATCTTTTATATACTTTATGCTTTATATTTACTAATACATGTAAAATGTTTGTACCTAGGACAATATGGTTTTGGCTACAATCTAATTGGTGAAATTGATGGTAACGAACAAAAAATAAAGGTATGTGAGCCCTATTCTAATTGTGAATAAATGATTGTGAAATGTGTACCTTATTCTTCAGTTGGGATCTTCTCCAACCCTACCATCGTAATTTGCTAGCCTTGATATCCTTCTATGACCTTATTGGATCTTTAATTATTTGATTGCTTCTATTGCCATTGTGGCTTATCTATTTGGAATTACTTGAATCTTGTTATGGCCTATGTTGGCTCAATTATTTGATTTACTTAATGGGTTTATTCCCCAATGAAATGTTGCAAATGTTGTTTATATTTATCACTACTTCCAAGTAAACTATTAGCATGATGTATTTTTGGACAAATGACAATGTAGTGTACATGAGTACAAACCACCCATAGGGCATTGAGGTTTTAGTCCTCCTGTCGGGCATTGGGGTTTTAGTCCCCCTGCCACTTTATATAGGCACTGAGGTTTTAGTCCTCTTGCCAGGCACTGGGGTTTTAGTCCCCCTGCCACTTTATATATGGTGAGTTCCGGTAGGTGACTCACCCTACATTGATATGAGTTTGTGTCAAGATAGTTATCATGCTATGAGATTATTGTGGTGATTGATTATGGCCGATTTCTCTCTTATTCATATACTTGCCTCATTATTTTGAAATCTCATAGTGTAGAGAATCTTTTATATTGCATTGCTTTAGTTATTTATATGTCCTTATTTCTCTTGAATAACACATACTTTTTCTCTCTCTTGTTGGGTGTCCCCAACCACCCAGGATAGGATCAGAGTGTGCATCAGAAGCTTGATGGACCTGCCTAAGGCTAAGAGAAAGGAGTTCAACCATCTAGCTTGGACGTAGTTAGCTTATTATAAAGTTGTTTTTGTTTGGAGACACTTGGAAGTAGTTTTAGTCTTCCTCTACCTAGATCATATATTTTGTATAAAGTTGTACCCCTTTTGGGAAATTTGTAATGTACCTCTTTACACCTTTTGAATATAGTCAAAGTTTAAAATTCCGCTGCTTCACATTGATGTTTTTGTTTACCATTGTTTTTAGTAAAGATGATGTCTTTACATTAGGTGCACCATCTCCCATATTCTTGGAAACATTTTAGGATTAAGCAACATGATTAGAGTTGATTAAACACTTATCCAAATCACACTCTACATGTTTCATCCATAACTCATATATGTGTATTGATTAGGAATTCAAGTATATGATTCAAGCATCCATCATACACATCACTAGACCCCTCACGCAACTAGGATGCAAACTCGAAACCCCACATAGTATCTCAATTGTGACATATTGGATGTCACAACCACGACACACCATGGTATCAACCTTAGCATAACAAGATGTCTCAACCAACTAGGGTTAGGGTTCAACCACCCATGGGAACATGTCACGACCCCAAGGACAAGGTAATGTCTCCACCCACGACAAGGACTGTCTTGACCTCAAAACCAAGTCATATCATGACCTCAAGCACCAAGAACATGTCATGACCCTCAACCTATTAGGATTAGGTCGCATGCACGACACTAGATCATGCATCTTCTACCTAAATCCAAACCAAGCACCAAGTTGTCTTGACCCAAAGAAGAACATGGTACAGTGACCACCAAAGGTCAAACTACTACCAAAGCAAAGAGCCATCATCAAATAGGTATTAAACATGATCAAAGAGAAGATCTCCATGGCCAAAATATAAGTCAAAACCAAAAGATTCCATCATCCACATGGAGGAGAAAATCCCATGCAAAACTGGTCACCAAAACCTCCTAAAACTTGCATCATGAAGCCATCATGAAAGAGACCTCAAACAAGAGAGAGAAACCATGTTTGACAACACCAAAACAAGATGTAATATTCATATAACATTAAGACACTCATCCATCATGCATGTGATAAAAAACAAGATCAAGAGAAAAGCGAAACCAACATTACACCATAATCGCCAAAATCGGGTATCAAAACTAGGGTTTTAGATTACTTTCAAACCAAGAATGGATTTAACATAAAACATGTCCAAGGTATTAGCATAATCTACTAGCATGTTAAGTGAACATTTTAGAGAGAGAAATCATCAACATGCATATAGGAAAAGTGTATTAATAGAAAAGGTTAAGAGTTATATAGCCCGCCTTAAGGAAGATCATTCCAAGGATCACAAGATCCGAGAACACATTCACCAAGGATGATGAAGTTCTACCAAAGGCTCCACTCTCGGACACAAGATCACCTCAAGAAGAAGAAAACACCAAGGTCAAAGATAAAGAAGGAGGGAGAAAGAGAGAAAGAGACTTCCTCACACTTGGGTCTACCTTGTCAAAACATGGCCTATGACCCTTTTGGTGAGGGTTTTCTCTCCAAAAAGACCACCCTGGAAGATCCATGTTCTAAGGCCGAGAAGAGAGAAGGGGAAGAAGGTATAAGATCAAAAGAAATGCCATCAAGGAAAAGAAAACACTTACCACAGTTGAAGATGACCAAAACTCACCACATGCAAGGGGTCCCCATTACCAAGAGCTCTAAGACCAAGATTACTTGCTCCACAAAGATACAAGGATGAGCAAAAGAGAGTGAGGATGAACGAATTTTGAAAGGGGTCACTTTCATGGAGAGAAGAGGGTTCATATATCAAAAGAGGAGGGAGATGGGGTGAGAGATGAGGTGTCAACACCCTAAAGCACCAAAGGGACACTTGTCCATCCAAGAAACCAACTTGCAATCACATGCAACCACCCTATCCATACATGCACAAGATGGTGATACACTCTAGGTTGAGTCTTGACCACCAAGGTCACCCAACATGGTCGCAGTCGCGACCCACCAAGGAACACCATCCATGGTCGCGAAAACAACACCAAAACATCACTTGGTTGAGACAATGGACCACCACACACACCCTAGGTCAAGACACTCTACACAAAAACAACTTGTCTCAACCCAAAACCATCTTGGTTGTGACCACCACACCTAGGGAAGGTTTATCAACAATGAAACCCACAAAACATGCCCTAGGTTGTGACCTAGGTCGAGACAACCCACAAGGTACACATAGGTCGAGACACACACCAACTCTAGAAACCCTCATCACCACTAAGGGTTCCATCACTCAAACAAGGAGCACATTTCTTTTTCTCTCCTTTAGATGATGTCAAGAAATAGAAGGAACACTCTCGAGGTGACAAATTGCACATGTACACCCTACTTTGGGTAAATTGCAATTTGCACCAAAACTAGCACAAGGCACAAACATCATTCAAACAAGCTCAAACTAGAGATTTAAGCTCTCCTCAAGCTCTAAGATCATCTAAAATGATTAGGGAAAGGTTCTAACAACATCATCAATCCAAAGAAAATAGGGTTAACCCAAAACCTAGGTCAGGGGTCTTGAAATACCATTGTGATCACACACTAAGGACATTCTACCATCAGTATTCTTTAGCTATCATCAAAATTATACTTGAGAACCACTACTGGTGGATGTATCCCCTTGGACTTATCTTTTTTAGTTTCTTCTTGTGCAAAATTGGTGCTGCTTTTTAATCCCATCATGACATTGTAATTTAAGAATTTTATGACATGAACATGGTGTGTGACTGAGTCATTTTGTTCTCGAAGGAACCATTTAGACTCTTCCTGTAACAACCCTAATTTTGAATGACGACCAAAACCTTCTTGAAACCCTATTTTGAAAATTTCCAATATGATTTCACCTCAAGAAAGTCTGTATTGTTTAATATGTGATTCTAATGAATCCTTAGTCACTCAATTATATACTTAAAAGGTAGTATTATTAAATTCAACAAGGTTGTAACAAAAATTAAGACAATTAGAATGAAAATACACAAAACTATGGTCCTAATTAATTAAAGAGTCACTTTGAGGTGTAAAGTGAATTGACATGATTAATGTCCATAATATGGCTTGATTTTGTATATATAAGTTTAGTAAATAATAGTGGATGAAATTCAAACTATGACCCTCAAACTCTCTTTAGATAATCATAAATGCGTAAATACACTTTTAACCTAAAAAGGATATATTGAGGAGTTGGGACACTTATAATTGGAAACTATCTTGTATTTTTCATATCCTCATAGTCAATTTAGTCAACCTAGAAATTTTGGCCTCTTTTGAATAATCCTAGAGAACCCTATTTAATTAGGAAAGAATTTATATAGTTCAAAACTCTAAGAAAGTAATAATGTCATTAACTTAATCCTTTCCTATAGTTCCTTTGGATTTGAGTGTCACATGACCTCTATTCTCTTTCTTTTAATCGGATAGCTCTGGTCTTTCTTTCAATTTTGTGAATCCATCCAATGATGCCGTGCTTTCTTTCTTACTTGTCCGTGTCATGTTCAGACTGGAATAGTGGCAACAAGATCTCACCCTCCCGATCTCATTTTGTACTTATTCCCAGTGAGAATAAGCCTTCCCCTCACCATCCTCGCCTCTTCCCAAACATCCCCATCCATTACATGCTAGGGTTTTGTGCCCTAGAACTCCTGGACCATGAGGGACTCTCCTAGTATAAAACTAAGCCCCAAAGAAGCATAAAAAGACACCCAACAGTCAAAACCCATCATTACCTTGCCCTCTATTTCCCCACACTCGGCTACCCCACTCTACCTACATATGTTTGCAAAGTCATATCCACCCCCTTTTTGGTGACCATCACGACACCTTCCAAGACCCTAGATCCCTTATGAGGTCCATAAAGGAGCTTCTTCAACCTTCAATTTTGATAGATTGTGTGGGTAAGTTGTTTCCCTCTTTTTCCACCTTGTTCTGATTCTACAACCAATACTAGGATATGACTCACTATTCATCCTATTTTCTATGCCCTAAGCTTGTTCTTGACATTTTGGTTTGATTCATAGAATCTATTTTCACCGAGTGTGTGTATGCTTGATTCTTATGCCTCTCCTCCATGGATCAGTTCTTGTGGAGGTGGTTGTTTCATCTTAGGGGCCTATATGCCTCCTGCTTGGGCTTGATGTGGTCGAAGGAAGCTGCAGGACCTAAGAGATTGTTTCCCCATCACTTGTTTGCCTAGATTTGAGATCATCAGTGAAGGGTGAAGATCCGCTATGTCTGAAGGTCAGGGCCTTTTTCTCTCGCATCAAAAATTTGAGGGGTTATGTTTCCTATTTTCCCCTAATCTGCTTCGTATGGTGTCACACCCTTTTTAGTGATTTTGGGTTTTTACACCTTCGTACATAACTAGCTGCTTACCTAGGGTAGGTGGGCCTCATTACCAAAATTATAGTGCATGATTAGTCCATGTCAGAACATGTTGGATCCTAATAAACCAAAATGTTTTGGATATATGTTGATGTGGCTTTTCCTTGAAGTCTGATTGGTCGATTCTTTGCAAATTCACAATAATTTATCGAATGGTCAAAAAAATAAGTGTAAAAGTCATTGGAAAGCATTTTGAGTCAAGAAGCTGATTGTCAAGTTTTTAAGATCTAATTCAGTCTTCTTCGATCATGTTTTCTTAATATACCCAAATTAGGGTTTTAGTGAATACAAGATAGTGATTGTTGGAAAATATGTAAATTGTAGGACTTTAGGGTTTCTGCTAAACTCAGGAGATCTAAGAGGACTTCTTATGTAAATGGTAAGTGGATTCATGCACTCTGAGTTAACAAGTATGGGTTAAGGGTTTTATATTTGCTTATATATATGTAATTCAATTATAATGATATCAAGTACATTTTTTCAGTAAATACATTCAAGAAAAGTGGTTATGAATCAGATGATAGTTTTCAGTATTGTTCTCATATATGATGATGGTAATGACATTTACATCCTTCTTAAGTAATATTTAATGTTGCAAGTTGTTATGCTCAAGAATAATGTTAAGAATAAGATAGTTGATTATCATTATTTATCAAGCTCATGAGAGTAGTGTATTTTATCAAGCTCCTAAGAGCAATGATTACATATTCAAGCTCTTGAGAGAAATTTTATATATCAAGCGCATGAGAGCAATGGGCACATTGGTGTATGTGTATTCAAGCTCTTCAGAACAACACTATCAATCTCCCGATAGCAATGATCACCGATTCAAGCTGTTGAGAGCAATGTTGTATATCAAGCTCATGAGAGCAATGCTATGAATAAGGACAATATCGTCAATTCAAGATAGTAATGTCAATGGTTATGAAATGTAGACAAATATAGATGTCTAGAAAAGTATTCAATGTTTATAATGTCTAATTCACATTTTTCTCAAAAGTATGTTTACTTTCATTTTATATAATGTTACTCAATGCCACTTACTCTAATATGTTTCCGTTTGCCTTGCATGGTTGGGGGTGTGATGCTCGTAGATGGGGACCAAATAAGGACTAAAGAAGAGAAAGCTAAGAATTAGAAGACCTCAAGTGAAACCTGGTGGGGTTCCATCTACCTAGACGATCCAATCATTAGATTAGAGTTTCCTTCATGTTATAAGTCATGTCTAGATGTTAGATGATATATTTAAGATCTCAAATGTACTAATTTTTTTAACAATGTATGAATCAATATTTCCAATAAATGCATGGTGTATCATTTATCTTGTTGCAAAGTATATCATGTTTTGTAATGTTCTCCAAGCCAAGTGACCCATGTAATGGACAATATAGGGTTTTCTTTTACTGTCATGTATGTACTTTGAGGGGCGTTACTATATGGTATCAGACTGATGAGTAGATGGCCACCAAGCTAAACATTCACTTGTTCTAAGACCTAGGTATAAAAGATCTAAGTTAGAGATTTTGGAAATAAAAGTAGAGGTATAAGTATGAGACAGAAGTTAATAAGGATTGGGATTATGTGCCTAGACATTTTGGACTTTTATGTTAACTCTAGAATTGCATATATCCAGATCTCTCTTTTTCCCATGTGTTTGTGGTATGGGACATAGGCTTATGGTATTTTGTAGAGAGAATGTTATGTGCATAATCATGCTTGTCTTGTCTTTTCAAGTGCATGTGGTATGGGACATGTTCACGAGAAAGGTACTAAGATAAGTGTAATAAATCATGTCAGCTTTGAATATATTAGCGGTTGGCATGTATCCAATGGTGAAAAATAAAATGAGAGTTGGCATTAAAATTTTGAGATAAACCTAAATAGACACATAGTAAGACCAAACATGCATACAAAGAGTAGATATACGACACAAATAAGCAACTAAGATCCATGGTAAAATTAAAACCCCTATAGAAGAGGTAAGAGAGGTCATTTTTCATGTCAATGATGATGTGAAATAGATTCATTAGGATTATACCTACATGTTGATTTAATAATGAGGTTTAGATAGTGTTTAACCATGAGAAGGCCATATCCTAAGTATGATAATGAGACTTTAAGATGATGGATACACATAATAAGTAAAACCCTAAGGTGGGTAGTAGTCTAAGAAAATGTCAAGGATGACATTTCTTTAAGGTGGGCAGAATTGTAGCAATCCTTATTTTAAATGACGACCAAAATATTCTTGAAACCATATTTTGAAAATTTCCAATATGTTTTACCTCAAGAAAGATCAATAATTTAATATGTGATTTTAATGAATCCTTAATCACTCGATTATATACTTAAAAGGTAGTATCATCCAACTCAATAAGGTTGTATTTAAAATAAGTCAATTAGATTGTAGATACACAAAAATATGGTCCTAATTATTTAAAGAGTCACTTTGAGGTGTAAAGTGAAATCGACATGTTTAATGTCCATAATACGGCTTAATTTTGTACATATAAGTTTTTTTTGGAAAATCTGGTAAATATATTCCAAACACAAAAAAAGGTGGCAACGTTACAAAGTGCAACCTACGTGCAATTTATAGAGCATTAAATAAAAACATTTAACTAACAAAGGCAACACACTTGACATCTAGCATGGATTCCAATTTCTAATTGTGTTGGAAGAAATGCTAGTTTTCTTAGCTTTATACAGATTATAAAGTGTCTTGATGTTTGCTTCAATGGTAGTGAAGAGGTCCACATAGTCCACCTCCTTATCCCCATGCTTTCTGTTGTTGTGTTCAGACCAGGGGGTATGAACACATGCACTGAGAACCCAAAGTTCCAAGATAGCTTGAGATTTCCTAACCCTACCAATATCGCATAGCAATTGGACTAATGAATATGATCATCTGATGTTTAGATTGAGTTGAGATCGGCCCCAAAGGTATCTCTATAAGGAGCAACTACTAAAAAGGTGTTATGCTATTTCATTATCATTTTAACATAGGCAGCATCAGGTGTCCACACTAGGAGACCATCTACTGATTTTCTCCATCGTAGGTAGAATAGATTTTATCACTCTTTATGTAGCTAGGCTCCACTTTGGCTGGTGACGAGGGAGCCATATATTCTTGAAAGCACCATCTTCAGTTTTTTTTGCTGGAAAAGGTCCCATAGTCTCGAATCATCATGGTTGATGAAGTTAGGCCATGCAACATTCATTCTCCTCCAAGATGTTGAGTAGCCTTTGATATACCTGGGCGTGATATTAAGGACAGAACTGTATCTTAACCTCATCCAAGAGATCTAGACAGACTCACCAGAGAGAATCTTTCTGACTCTTCTCATGGTGTGATAATCAACTAGATTAGTCAATAACTTGAGGTCAAGGCCACCTTCAGCTTTAGGAAAAGCAAGACGAGACCGGCTGGCTGAATGAACTTGGATGCACTAAAGGAAATCACTGAGAATGATTTCCATGCGATGTAGGACTGAGTGTAGAGTCTCGCCTTGTCATAACCAGTAGTTTATCAGTCCCATAGCATAGTTTTTTATGAGGATGATTTTTCCTGCCATGGAATTTTTTGTACCTGGCCATCTGCTTGTCATGTCCTTGAGTTTATCCAGACATCCATGAAAATTTCTACGCCTGAGGTTGCCTCCTGCCATGGGGAATCCCAGATATTTGGTTGGCCAATGACCATGTTGGATGCCCAGAGTATCCACTAGCTTAGATTTATGCTTTCATGATTTATATAGGTATATATGTGTCTTGTTGGGGTTGTATTATCTTGTTGAAAGAAAGGAGGAGGTTTGTCAAGTTATTAAGGCTTTCTTCCTGCCTTCAATCAAGATGAGCACATCATCAGCAAATAAAAGGCGTGATAGGACTTTAGTTCACCTTACTGAGTAGGATTTGATTTGCCTTGAAGACATAGACTTGTCAATCATCCTACTGAGACCCTCCATGGAAATGAAAAAGAGCAATGGTAACAAAGGATCACCCTAACATAGGTTGTTTGCATTCTTGAAGAACCCAAAAACACTCCCATTGAGCAAAAGCAAGAAAGAAGGTGCACTGACACATTGTTTTACCAAACGTATTTGTGACGACAAACACCAAACATCGGATAGCAATTAACGCGGAAGCGATCATTAACAATGGATTACTGAAAATCACTAAAAATTAAAACCATTTACAAAGAGATCTAATCACACGAAAACTCTTGTATCAAGAACCAATGTATTTTATTTACATCCTAGTTTGTAAGTACATATCATGTACCGTCTCTTCTCGAGGATTACAAGCTTCAACTGCCTTGTTAAAACTATACATAGACAACATAAGAACCTCGAGGCACCAAGCCAAAATATCAGATTGATTCATTAAAAGTACTAACTACTAACTCCGAGGACCTAAGAGTATAGAGACGACACATAGGACTTTCTATATAAAACATGACAGCCAGTGCCTCCACCTGAGATATCACTGCTATCCCTATTGTTGTTGTTGCTGCTCTTCCCTTATTATAGGGATTCTACCTCTTCTTATGTGTTTACCTAAAAAGTTGGATCCCACGGGGGTGAGACAATTGAAAATTTCCCAGCAGGAGATATAACTCTGCCAGAAACATTATTATTGCAGTTTAGAAGAATAAAACTGAGCAAAAGTTCTTTTATATTATCAGCAGTATTAATCATTGTATGAACAAGATAAGATAATCTTCTTTCTTAAGAAGAACATTGCATCTACCCATGGTAGATTATAATTCATCTATCTACTTTGCAAGGAATGAAAGGAAGCAGAAATATATCATCTATCTCCTAAAGTGGCATAAAAGGATTGTAACATCAACCAATGATTATCGTATTCAATCCTTAAGCAAACATGCTATGTGGCTAATTACATTTTACAATCACACTTATGCCCTGAGGAGATGAGGTATACCGCTCATACTCCAACCGACCATTGCGAATTCAAAATTGGTGCCATACAAGGTCAATGGGAGATCCGGCTGCCATGACCTCCCTTATCTTGGTCAGTACGAGATTCCATGCAGGACATCTTGTGTCTCTACTAAATAGCTTTCCAGGGTATACTGGCAACTTTGCTATAGAGTTATAGCGACGGATGCACTCTCTTCGCAATCGAGAGATTTCATGTTTATCTCACATCGATCCGGCATTAATATTATTGGGAGATTCATGATACATCCATCCCGACATCAAGGGATTAGTGATACATCCACCCCGACATATATGATGAAGGATTGAGAGATTTAATGTTTATCTCACATCAATTCCTCCATTAGGGCGTAAGGATATTTTCGCCCATCACCCCCGCATATTCAAAAATATGCATTCCGGGTTATGCCGCGGAGCAACCCATTTCACCATCCAACAATTTCTGACGCTGATGGTTATACGGCCAGGGCACTACATGATAAGATTCCACTTGATTAATTAAGTGTATTACCATATTCTTTTAGCATCAGTCATGTTTTCATTCATAAATTATTATAAAAAATGCTACTAAGAATGTGTAATACTTCTATCAAGTACTTTTCAAAGCTTTATAAAACATTTGGATCTCAATCCCTTATCTCATATCTGGGAATTCACATCCCTTAACATCATCATCATGTTTACTGGATCTGGGTATTCAAACCCGTAGTTTATCACTGATCATGGTTACTGTAACATACATAATTTTGGAATTTTGTCTTTTGACCCTATTTTCCATATTTTCCTTTCATTTCTATCCTTATTGGCTTTTCTATTTAATTAAAGGAATTAATAGTGGTTTAGTGAACATTTATTCACTAATTGTACCAATATAAGGGTTTATGCATAAATACCTTAGTGAAAGCTTAATTACCATAATTAAGTGATCTAAACCTTAATCTAACTTTTTGATATGATTTGAAAACTTAAAATGATCCTAAGTTCAAATTTGGTTTGATTTGGATTTCTTTGTGCACGTTATGCAATTTTAGGTACATTCTGGACTTTTATGCAATTTACCCAATTGGGAGGTTTTCTTTGAAAATTATCAACTGAATTTTAATCCTTAGATATTTCCTTACCATTAACGAGAATTGAAACCATTAGAGAACCGAGTTTCACCTTGGTTTGATGGTATTTCTATCCAAGGGCATTATAGGGATTACCCTCTTTATAAAGATGCTTATCCTTAAAAGCTATCAACCAATGAGGTTATTCCTTTCTTGAAAAATGGTGGGGATGGCCTAGAATAATCAATGGGCTCTTAGAACCGAATTTTCATATGCATGAAGCCTCTATGAGCTATCCTCTTGCATGGTAGGTGACTCGAAATGTATGAATTCTCCCCTCACCTATAGGTTGAGGTCCGGTAGGTGCCTCAACCCTACTTAGTTAATGTAGTCCAATTAATATCATGCATGCTACTTCTTATATGTTTTGTATTGGTAAGAATCTATTTTGTTATGTGCCTCATTCTCTTGGCCCTCTTATCTTGTGATGATTCAATATATTTATGTTTCATATGATTTCCTTTTCTCTTGTACTTATTCATTATTTGACGCATACCTTGTTTTCCTCTCCCTTTTGCTGGGTGCTTTCCCAACCACCCAGGTGATGAGCAAGGTGATGAACAAGACAAGGAGTATATAGCTTTTTGCTTGGAATCAGTTGATGGAGATGTTGCTTGGAGACAAGATTGCAGTAGTCTATACTTCCCTCTATCTAGATCCTGATTGTGTGTCTTGATGTAAATCCTAATGGGAGAATTTGATGTATTTTTGTAAACCTTTTATGAAATTGAATATAGTCAGTTATTTTTATTCTGCTCATTTCTAATGGTCTTTCGTATACCAATGTCTAATAAATTTGGAAAATTTATGCCCATTCCATCATACCTCTAAGAGGGTTTGGAATGGATGTTAATTCTTCAAATTTTTAGTAAAGGGGTGATTTCACGCCTCTTTACAACATGGTATCAGAGCCCATGGTAGTCAGAATCTGACTATTTCAGTTTTGTTTCCCTAATTAGAATCCATGCCTTACATAGTTCCTTTAGGTGACATGGTTGCCCTACAATTGATCTATAAATGATGAAAGGTTTATTTAGGACCCTATAGTTCCACATTAGTATCATGATGAATAAAATCCTAAAATACTCATAACTAAAATATGCATAACTTAATGTTGTCTAGGTTTGGCTTTAGGCAACTATTAGGGCATGGAGTTGAACCAAAGGTGTCTAGAAAGGATCAGGTTCTGGGGGCTGGCAATATTTTCCTCCGCGCCACTTGTTTTGTTTACGAGGACTCCCTGATCCATATGATACCGACATTGCCTAAGATGAAATGGATTATCTAAAATAGTTTTCTTTTAGGCAATAGTGACCTTAGGCATCTATGTTGTATATCTTTGGGAACCCAAAATTTTAGGTGTATGATGACTTGTTTGAGGATGGATACCAAGATAGTCTCCTTATGTCCCTTGGGGTCACATGTTTGGATAGTTTATCCCTAGAACCTAGACTATAAAGTTTGGGGTTGAGTGAGCTATCAGAGTGCACAATGGAAGTGTGATGGATCTTGTACATGGTTTAGTTAGACTCATCCTTTAACCCTAGTGTAGTTTGGCTTGATAGGTTGAACCCTTTAAGGGGTAGAGTATAATTAGTTTGATGATGTTGGGTGGTTAGATTTCAAGGACAAAATCCTCTTTAGGGGGATGGATCCCTATGACATCTTGAAATCTATCTACACTATCTTTAGAAACCCTAACCCCATACTTAGGAGATTGTTGTGCTTGAAACCTTAGTGGGGTCCAAACAAGATATAGTTATAGCCTAACGTTCTTGTTTATATATTAATGAACATATAATGATCATCTGAGGAATAATTTATATGTTCAAACCCTAATGAATACCTAATGCACATAATATGAGTAACTCACATTTTAATCCTAATGGATATGCATGGCGTTGCGCATGTCATGAACCAATAAACCCTAATGAAATGACGAGTAAGATAATTGTAAACTAATCTTGGACTTAATACATGCTAAGTAAAATTTAGTGATCACATTAACCTGAACCCTAAGTTGTAATCAACTTACCTTAACATATACATCCTTATTGCCTTTCATGATACATTAATGACATTCGGTTTCATAATCAGTTAACATACTTTGATACACATAAATGATATATATAATCATCTAATCACATATTAATCAAGTCATCAATATGAAATGCATAGTATGTTACCTTGTTATCTAATACACACACGATTAGTCACTTAATGTGAATGAATTTGTAATATGTCCCACCTTGATCACTAAAATACATATAATGACTTCAATATGGATAAGTAGTAATTGATTCACATAAAAGTGCATAATCAATCATAAGAACTGAACAAATATGAAAAAAATGATTAATGATGACATTAATGTGAATAAGAAAGTTAACGTGACAATGTTAAATATAGATATAAGTGATTAATGTGACATTATTTGGATTACTTGTAACAAGTTGGATAAAATGTCTTAATTCATGCAAAACAATTTGTTATAATTCAATATGTTGATAATAGAGACTAAATCCAATTATTAAGGATAATAATCAAGTATATTGATAATTGAGTAAACTCTAATTGCGTTAAAACTCATAATGAGGTAACTAAGAAATATATATGGTTTCAAGCATAATAATGAAATATAACTCTTTTGGAAACAAAGTAAATATGACATGACAAAATTAAAAGAATAATAATGATAATGTGATATCATAAAGTGATATAATGTTAATAAGCCAAAAATGTAAATAATGTTAAATCTCCTAAAAATAATATCTAAATAATGGAACCTAGGTGATCCTTGAGAACCTATCCTATGTTGAAATGCTTGTGGAGTATATGTTGATGAATTATTTAATGGAATTTAAGGTTGGATAAATAACCTGATGTTTTGTGATGAGATGTTGCACACTCACCCTTCCCTTCTTGCTTGTGATTCGGGGACGAAATCCTCTTTAAGGGGTGGAGTGTTGTAACATACCAAATTTTGGAATTTTGTCGTTTGACCCTATTTTCCATCTTTTCCTTTCATTTCTATCCTTATTGTCTTTTCTATTTACTTAGTGGAATTTATAGTGGTTAAGTGAACATTTATTCACTAATTGTACCAATATAAGGGTTTATGCATAAATACCTTATTGAAAGCTTAATTACCATAATTAAGTGATTTAAACCTTAATCTAACTTTTTGATATGATTTGAAAACTTAAAATGATCCTAAGTTTCAAATTTGGTTCGATTTGGATGTTGTTTGTGCAAGTTATGCAATTTTAGGTACATTCTGGACTTTTATGCAATTTACCCAATTGGGAGGTTTTCTTTGCAAATTATCAACTGAATTTTAATCCTTAGATATTCTCTTACCATTAAAGATATTTGAAACCATTGGAGAACCTAGTTTCACCTTGGTTTGATGGTATTTCTTTCCAAGGGCATTATAGGGATTACCCTCTTTATAAAGATGCTTATCCTTCAAAGCTATCAACCAATGAGGTTATTTCTTTCTTGAAAAATGGTGGGGATGGAATAAAATAATCTATGGGATCTTAGAACCTAATTTAGATATGCATGAAGTCTCTATGATCTATCCTCTTGCATGGCCATCAATCCCTATGCTAAAGACACATGGAAAGTCCCTTAAGACTCCTCATGCTCCACCTCTTTCTATATATAGCCATGTATACCCCTTCCCAACTCACAATTCGAAAACTCTTGATCTCATTTTCTTTCCTCTAGCTTAGATAATAGTTACTTCTGTATTTGGCTATGAAGTTGCTGTCCCAAGGTAATATAGGGAGCCTACCTTGGTGAAGAAGGCTCCTAGGGCTTCCAAATTGCCCTATTAGGGTTTCTAAAGCTCCTCCTTGGTAAATTCGACCAAAACTAGTAAGTTTCCTCCATTCCTTCCCTATTTTCATACTGTTAGTCTTCCTCAAACCCTATTACAGGTCGTAACCATGGAATTCCATGGTGAAATCCCACCTATAACCCTAAAACACCTCATCTCTATGCTCTTTTACTAGGGTTTATCACCTCTAAGTTGAGAAGGTGATCTTTGTCCAAGAAAGGAGCTAGGCTTGGAGCATCCAGACCTTCTAAGCTCGGATTCTTGCTGTTTGGACCTTTTTATCTTCCCTATAGGTGAGTTTCATAACCCACTTCTCATATATTTCTTGCTACATGCTTAAAATTCATGCATCTATGTTTAAAATCGATGATTTCCATCTCTATCTACCATGTTCATCTAGGGTTTTGGTTTCTTACCGGTTTACCTTCTCTAGAAGATCTAGTTTGGATAACTATTGATCTAAAACCATGATATTAGGTCGAATGGTGTTTTCCCTCCCTCTCTCTCTCTCTTTGCTTATCTCATTTGGTTTGATGATGTGTTGGTTTCTGATTTGGCCGAATTTCAATAATTCATAACTTTTGATTCCTTTGTCCAAAAACTAAAGTAAAATACGTGCTAAACTCAGAAAAACATTTTATTTTCAATAATAATATTTCCAAGTATTGGTTTTGAGTTTTGTCGATGGTGGTTTTCTAGAAAATGATTTAATCACTTAAAAATCACCAAAAATACACTCTAATCATCGTAACTCCAAAATATGCAAAATTATATGTTTTCTTAATTAGAAGAACCTAAATAAGTCTATGGTGATGTTTTCATAGTCTAAATCGAGGTTTTTCTATAAAAAGTAGAAATATGGGTTTTCTCTACCTTAATGCATATATATCATTCTAATACATGTATACGAATTGAAAATAGGAAAAATTGATCATGGACTCAATCAAGTGATGAAAGTGGGTAATATGAATCATAATGAAAGGTATGTGCTATGTATGTGCAATCCCTATTTATGTATGTGCATTTACACATTAAGTTGGGAATAATTGTGCCTTAACCTATTTTTCTATAATGAGGCTTTATTAAACCCTATTTCATATACTCTTGAATCTTTTGCTATACTTGCCTCATAAATCAGTTTCAGAACATTATTATTGGGTCTTGGAACCCCACCACCAAGTTGTAACTATATGATAATTTATCTTTCCACTTTACTATTTCTTGAGCATGATGGTTTATTTGGCTATTTAACTATAGTAGTGGTACTTATGTACAACCACCCACAGAGGGCATGTAAATAATCACCCTGGGGAACGTCTTATTCTCCCCTTGGGGAATGTGTTATTCCTCCCCTATAAAATTTTATAGGTGACTGGGTATGTATGAATTCTCCCCTCACCTATAGGTTGAGGTCCGGTAGGTTCCTCAACGCTACTTAGTTAATGTAGTCCAATTAATATCATGCATGCTACTTCTTATATGTTTTGTAATGGTAAGAATCTATTTTGTTATGTGCCTCATTCTCTTGGCCCTCTTATCTTATGATGATTCAATATATTTATGTTTCGTATGATTTCCTTTTCTCTTGTACTTATTCATTATTTGATGCATACCTTGTTTTCCTCTCCCTTTTGCTGGGTGCTTTCCCAACCACCCAGGTGATGAGCAAGGTGATGAACAAGACAAGGAGTATATAGCTTTTGGCTTGGACTCAGTTGATGGAGATGTTGCTTGGAGACAAGATTGTAGTAGTCTAGACTTCCCTCTATCTAGATCCTGATTGTGTGTCTTGTGTAAACCCTAATGGGAGAATTTGATGTATTTTTGTAAACCTTTTATGAAATTGAATATAGTCAGTGTTTTTTATTCCACTGCTTTCTAATGGTCTTTTGTATACCAATGTCTAATAAATTTGGAAAATTTATGCCCATTCCCTCATACCTCTAAGAGGGTTTGGAATGGATGTTAATTCTTCAAATTTTTAGTAAAGGGGTGATTTCACACCTCTTTACAGTTACCACTTACCAGGTAACTATTACCTTCAAGTCATCTGACCAAGGTAAACATGATACTTTCTACATAAGCATCTCACATGGCTCAGAAGGCCCATTAAGTATCTTGTCACCTCTCACTAGGTAACAAATTATCACATGGCTCACAAGGCCATTACATCTTGTCATCTCTTACTAGGTAACAACTTATTCACATGACTCACAATGCCATTGCACATCTTATCACCTCTCACTACACAACAACCTATTCACATGGCTCACAAGGCCATTGATCATTATACTTTTTATTCAAATATTTAACATTCCTAACAAGGCTTATGCAACAAAAGAATCACAACCCTCCATCATTAGGGTTAGGGATTCCCCTTCCTTATCGACTAGCGTTTCTCTTGCATATCGTCACCCTTCATTAGGTTTAGGGTTTTCCATTATTAACCATTTAGGTCCTCATGATCATATTATTAATGATCAAGCCCTAATTCATTGCTCCACACAGCTACGAGCCAACATTGATAACATAAGTATTCAATCATGCTTATTTATTCTCATCATTTATCATTTAATGAACTATCAACATAAGATATGAGTTCCTCTCTCAATTTTACTAGAATATGATTACATCATACTTTATTAACTTGACTTAACCTTTTCATAAGGTATGTTAGCCTACACTTATCAAAATGCATTATATCTCAATGTATCAATTAACATGGCACACTTCATGTGTTATTCATCCAAGTATATTGGATTTAGGATACTTCAAGGTGTATCAATCTTGAGGTGCTAGATGTGATATCTATCATGTCTTGATGTATCACTTCCCTCATCACCTTTATCGAAAGTTCATCAACTTATCTTGTATTAGGGTATCTCCCATCCTAATACTTCATGCACCAGTTCATCACATTTATCATGTAATATATTGGTCATAAGTCACTTATTTGAAATATGCAACTGTTGTCAATGATATGGACTCATCTCGGGTTGAGACATTATTGACATAAGATTATCCATTATCAACCACTTTAGGTGTTTCACTTACCAATATATTAGTCACTATTCCATTATTAGGAATAGGGTTTCCCATCGTATCAATTAGGGTTTACATAACATCACCCTATATTAGGGTTTCACATAGCATTACCTGAAATTAGGGTTTCTCAACTCATAGCCCAAAATAAGGGTTATGGTTTATCATCATATTTCCCAATATTAAGGTTTCATGCACTATAACTCAAAATTAGGGTTTCACATATCTTCACCCTATATTAGGGTAGGGTTTCATATAGCATTACATAGCATCACCCTGGATTAGAGTTTCACATCCTGTCACTACATTCGGGTTTCATATGTCATTACCCTAGATTAGGGTTTCATTATCTTGAATTAGGGTTCCTTATAACCTTTCCCCAAATTAGAGTTTCATGAGACTTTACCCGAAATTAGGGTTTCATGAAGCATCTTATTAAATTAGGGTTTTTCATTATATTACCCTAAATTGGGATTTCTCATATCATTACCCTATATTAGGGTCACACCATTACCCTAGATTAGGGTTTCATCTAACATTGCCCTAAATTAGGGTTAGGGCTCATCAACCTTCTCGATTAGGGTTTCATGATCTCTTTATCAAAGATCATACCCTAACTACATATTTCATTCATGTTGAAAGTGTTGAGGCTTAACCACTACATGATTATTATACATGTATGAATTTCTCTCTCTCTCTCCTCTCTAGGATGTTGATTTCTTTAAACTTGGTTAGATTAGGTCAACCCCTCATTCAAGTGCATACATCTATGGTTATCATAGTGCATTGAGTTACTTCTTTCATAAGCATCAAAGGTTAACCACTCAAAAGATACTAATCACTTAAGTACCTTAAAGGTACAACCATTGTAATTACCTTTGACAAACATCATCAACAATCATGGGATTAATTGTACTTACATGGTTTGAATCAATTAGACCTTCAAACGGTCTTGCCTCAAACGATCTTGAAGTACTTTGACCTTCAAACGGTCTGAAGACCGTTAGACCTTAAACGACCTTGGTCCCAAAACCTTCAATAAGTCTTAAGACCATTATACCATCAAAAGGTCTTGATCTCACAATCCCTAAATGGTTTGAGACCGTTTGAATTAAATATAATTAACCCCAAATAGTTTGAAATCGAATAAGCAACTCATCATAGAAACTGATTGAACATCAAACAGTTTGAGACCATTTTCCCACCAAACGGTCTGAAGACCATTTGATCCCAAATGATCTCAAGACCATTTGGACTCAAATGGTCTCAAGACCATTTGGTCCAAACCACCTTGAAATTGAATGGACCAATTAGGGTTTCCTCCAATCAATCAATTGATTTTAGGGTTTGCTTTATTGAATCACACATCAATTGGACTATTGAAAGTACATCAAATTAAAACCCTTGGATCTCCAACCATCCATATTATCCCTTGATCTTCAAAAGGTCTTGGGACTGTTTGGTCTCAAACGGTCTTGAGACCGTTTGAGCCATTCAACTTGGAAATTGACTCAATCGATTTAGGGTTTCAACCATTCAACCCAATTAGGGTTAATAATCAATGGATCACCCATACTTGAATCCATTACAATTAAATCAATTTGAGCCATTGGATCTTCATCATTCACATCAGCAATTAACCCTAAATGGTTTTGAAGTTGAATTACCCATTCGATCTTGAGACACATTACCCATTCAGTTTTAAACACAATTACCCATTCGATCTTGAAGTCAATTACCCATTTGGTCTTGAACTCAATTACCTATTCGGTTTTGAATTAAATTACCCATTCAATCTTGGGTTCAATTACCCATTCGGTATTGGGCTCAATTACCCATTTGGTCTTGAAACCGAATCAACTCAATCAGTTTTGAAACTGAATCAACTCAATCAGTTTTGAAACCGAATTAGCTCAATCAGTTTTGAAACCGTTTGCCCATTTCTTTGTTGAGGTGTATGCATAAGATGACATCATCATCTTCAAGCTTCAAACCTTCGAAATCAGTTGTGATTCTTATGGTGATTTCAACAACTAATCAAAAGGAAATCGAGAAAGAAGAAAGGTTCAACACATGATGAATAAATTGCAAGCAATAATGACATTTAAGGGTTCACATTATATAACCCGCCTTCAAAGCTGAATCAAAGCGTCAAGCTTCACGTCCTAAATGGTGAATGAAGCTATCTCAACTGTGCAAGGCCCGTTCTCAAGTCTTTAAGTGAAATGAATGGCTAAGGTTGAAGATTGAATGAAGAAAAGGAGAAATTAAGCATTGAATTTCGATTTCCACCATGAAATCAAGGTTGAAGATGACTATGGAGCTTACCTACAGGTTGGGGCACGTCCTACTATTTCTCCTAATCTCCCTTGTGCACGGCCAAAGCAAGGAAAGAAAGAAGGGTCCAAAAAAAGTCTTTCATGTGGGTGAAAAATGGGATATATGTAAAGGAATTTCATGAGAGAGATTGTGATAAATAATTCCTTCAACTCCCAAAATTGGTGCCACATACTCTCCTCAATCACATGCATAAGAAGCCATCTCCCCCACCTTGTAATTCCTCTTCATTATCGATGAATTAAAAGAAAACAAATTAAACACCTTAACCATTTTAATAATAATATCCAATATTAGTGGATATTACTTTTTAGTTAACTAATGTGAGTGGGCTCTCCACTCACTTTAGATATTTCGTTGCCTTTGAAATGCACAAGGAATTCCACACTTATACAAATTCAACCATCACATTTTGGGTTGAAGGGCACTTCCATTAATATATTTATTTTTGCATTAAATTGAATTAGGGTTTCAATTATGCTTAAATCTTGATTATTTTAATATCAAGATTCTCTCTCCTCCAAAGAGATTCAAATGAGACGCCCCTATGATTTTCTTATCTCTAATTGACACCAAGAAACATTAGGGACTCTCTAGAAGTGGTATTTTGCATATTGAACCCTAGGTTTTGGGTAAATTGTACATTACACCGAAACTAGGTTTTAATGCACAAGCTTTGCTTAAGAAGCTCTTTCTTGGTGCTCAAGCTTTCACAAGCCATACCTCTGCATCGTTTTCATTCTTATGATGCTTCAACACTTGAGGAATATTTTATCATGTGAAATTTGCAAGTTAACCCCTCAACTTGCGTAATTTGCACTTTAGTCCAAAACAAATAAAACATTGTTTCAACATTATTCAAAAAGGACTAAAATTGAAACATAAGTTCCTCTTGAGCCTTAATTACTTTTCAAAAGATAAGGACAAGAATATAAATGACTTACTTAAGAAAAACTTATAGGGTTAAGCCTTCACCCAGGTCAGGGATGTTACAGTATCCAAGTGTCACAGAAACCCATACCTCTCAAGCAGCACAAAAGATATTTCCATCCAACTGAATTGAAGGCTTTGGTAATGTCAAGATTTACACATGCAGATGGAAAGTTGTTCTCATTTTTGAAATTTAAGGTGAATTTAGAACCTAATAGCGAGCATTCCTCAATACTTCTACCCTATACAAAGGCACCTTGGTTGATGGAGATTATCTTGGGCATGATAGTAGCCAGTATTTTGGTCATAATTTTAGTAATGACTTTATAGAGCATTGAGCAACAAGAAATAGGGAGATAATCCATAGGAGTAGATACAATATCCTTCTTTGGAATAAGTTCCAGAAAGACATGGTTGATTTGCCTGACCATGTTGCCACCTGCAAAAAACTAGGAAATAGCATGCAATAGATCATATTTAATTAATTCCCAATTGCTTCTATAGAAGAAGCCATTGAAACCATCCGAACCAGGGCTTTTATTTGGCCCTATACTCCAAACAACATCTTTAAGTTCCTACATATCAGGCTTCTTGTAAAGATAATCATTATCTTCATTAGTCACTTGATGGAGCCAATCAAGGTCAAGGTTATTGTGATGCAATCCTCTTGATTTTGGTTGTTCAATCCTTCAAAGAAATTGATAGATTCCCATGCAATACTATCTTCATCAACTAAGATATTGCCATTGGTGTCAAAAAGCTCAGTAATGGAGTTAATAGCATCTCGTTTTTTGACAGTAGAATGATATAATTTAGTATTGCGATCACCATTGGAGATCCAATCCAACCTGCTACATAGCCAGTAATATTGCTCTTTAGTTTTAAATAGAATAAAAATGCAATCATATGTGACATTTTCTGCTTGTATGAGATCATCATCCAATGGGTTTCTTCTGAGCACTGTAGAGATATCCTCCATCTCTAATCTTTCTTTAGCAGTCACATTTTTAAGATTGACGTATTATCAACCCAAAGCTTGAGTTCAGTCTTGACTACTTTAAGTTTTTGAGCAAAACAAAAAAGAGGATTACCTTGTCGTTGAGTGAGCCAAGCATTAGCAATAATATCCTTGCATCCAATCCAGTCCATCTAGAAATTGAGAAAACAAAAAGGGTGCCTCTTCCTAGCAAGCTTCTTTAGGTTTATGTTTATTGCAGAACGGTCAGAAAACCCACAAGTTAGCAACTTCATCTTAGTGCTTAGAAATTTGTCTAACCATGCATCATTAACCAATGCCATGTCTAGTTTACATTCTATTCTCTTAACCGTACCCTGCCTGTTGTGCCAAGTATTGATTTCATTGCCCAATGATGGTAGTTTAGTCAATCCATAATTTTCAATTGTAGTGTTGAAGGAGATGAGTATAATAGCTAGTACCTCTCGTCCTCCTTCCTTCTCTTCCCTTTTCCTAATGTTGTTGAAATCTCCAATCACTAACCATGGATCAAAGATAGTAGAACTAATCCTCTCTAAGGTTGTCCATAATGTGGTGCATTGTTGAGCAATATTATGAGCATAAATGGCAGTAACAGTGATGAGAAGTCCCCCTTTATTGGTCCATTCATGGTGACCTGGTGATCATCAGAATGAAGACAAAGAATATCCCAAGAATTAGGATTCCAACCAATACAAATACAACCATTCAGATCCTTGTCATGATTGGACATCCATTTCCATCCGTTAGGGAATAGCTTGGATGAAGTGTGTTTTATGAAGCTTTTGATTTTGGTTTCAACGAGCACAACTAGTATAGTTTGGGCTACCAAGATTGATATTCTAACCTCCCTCTTCTTCCATGGTTTTCCAGAACCACAGACATTAGTCATAAGGATGGTCATTAATGACCCCTACTAGTTGAACGGGTGTTGTGTGACCCGCTCACTCTAGTAGTTTTGTTCTTCCTAGACTTTGGAGTCTTTCTCAACTCACCATCCTCTTTATCTTCATCAATCTCCTTATTTGTCTTATCTACTAGACTGGAACTCTGGCTAGCATCATGCGATCCCACATTGGATCCCTAGATGACCTTCGATCATGGTGACTTGGTGTTAGACACATCTTCTACACCTTTCTTAGTGTCAGCATTTTGTTCATCGGTAATGAGAATCAACTCATCATCAACATCATTGTTTAGTTCCTCATACCTATTACTGACTAGGATAACATCTCTATCAATCTGAGCATTGGTACACTTTTTCTTCTTGTTTGAAACCACCTTCCAAACTTGCTAAGGAGTGCAGGTAGAGATAGTGGGATGGAATTCAGTGTCTGTGATTATCTTCTTCAAAGGACATATAAGTTTAGTAATATTATAGTGGACAAAATTCAAACTATGACCCTCAAAATCTCTTTAGATAATCATAAATGCATAAATACACTTTTAACCTAAAAAGGATATACTAAGGAGTTGGGACTCTTAAAATTAGAAACTATCTCATATTTTGCATATCCTCATAGTCAATTTTGTCAACCTAGAAATTTTGGCCTCTTTTTAATAATCCTAGAGCACCCAATTTAATTAGGAAAGAATTTATGTAGTTTAAAACTCTAAGAAAGTTATAATTTCATTAATTTAATTATTTCCCTATAGATTTGCCAGATTTGAGTGTCACACTACCTATGTTCTCTTTCTTTTAATCAGACAGTTCTGGTCTTTCTTCCAGTTTCGCAAATCCATTCAATGATGGTACACTTTCTTTCTTACCTGTCTGTGTCCTGTATGAACTGGAACAGTGGTAGTGAGATCTTGCCCTACTGATATCTTTTTCTACTCATTTCCAATGCGAATAAGTCTTCCCCTCACCATCCTCGCCTCTTCCTAAACATCCCCATCCCTTGCATGCTAGGGTTTTGTGCCATAGAAGTCCTAGACCATGAGGAACTCTCTATTCCACTATGTTTTGATCTCTACCAATCTCTAGCAACTCCCTGATGCTCCTAGTATATACTAAGCCCCCGAGAAACACCAACAGATACTCAACAATCAAAACTCATCATCACCTTGCCCTCTATTGCCCCACACTCGACTATCCAACTCTACCTACATCTGCTTGCAAGGACGACTCTGCCCCTATTTTGGTGACCTTTGTGGAGCCTTCCAAGACCCTATATCCCTTTTAAGGTCCATAAATAAGCTTCTTAAACCTTCAAATTTGATCAATTGTGCGGGTAAGTTGTTTCCCTCTTTTTCCACCTTGTTCCGATCCGACAACCAATACCAGGATATGACTCTCCATTCAACCTATTTTTTGTGCCCTTAACTTCTTCTTGAAATTTCAAGTTGATTCACAAAATTGGTTTTCATTGAATCCTTCTTGATTCTTCTACCTCCCCTCCATGGATCAGTTATTGTGGAGGTGGTTGTTTCATCCTTGGGGCCTATATGCCTTCTGCTTGGGCTTGTTGTGGTCAGAGGAAGCTGCATGAACCAATAAATTATTACCTTGTCACTGGTTTGCCGAGAGTCAAGATCATTAATGATGGCGGAAGGTCTGCTTAGCCTGAAGGTTGGGGCCTTTACTCTCGTAACAAAGATCTGAGGGGTAATGTTCCGTATTTTACCCCTAATCTGCTCTGTAGGGTGTCACACACTTTTGGGTCAGGTTTTTACACCTTCATATGTCTCTAGACACTTGCTCAGGGTAGGTGGGCCTCATTACCAAAATCATTTTGCATGATTGGTTCATGTTAGAATGTGGTGGATCACAATAAGCCTAAAACGTTTGCATATATGTTGACATGGCCTTTCCTCAAAGTCTGATTGGTTGATTCTTTGCATATTCACAGTAATTCATTGGATGGTTGGAAAAATAAGTGTAAATAGTCATTGGAAAGGATTTTGAGTCAAGAAGCCAATTATCAAGTTTTCAAGACCTAATTAAGTCTTTTAAGACCATTTTTTCTTAATATACCCAAATTAGGGTTTAGGTGAATATCAGGATAATGATTGTTGGAAAATATGTAAATTATAGGACTTTAGGGTTTTTGCTCAACTCAAGAGATCTAAGAGGACTTCTTATCCAATCAGTGAGTGGGTTCATGCCCTCTGAGTTAACAAGTATGGTTCAAGGGTTTTATATTCTCTTATATATATGAAATTCAATTACAATGATATCAAGTACATATTTCAATGAATACATTCAAGAAAATTGATTATTAATCAGATTATAGTTTTTAGTAATGTTCTCATTTATGATGATTATAATGGCATGTACATCCTTCTTAAGTAAGATTTAATGTTGCAATTTGTTATGCTAAAGAATAATGTTAAGAATAAGATAGTCAATTATCGTTATTTATCAAGCTCATGAGAGCAGTGTATTTCATCAAGCTCCTGAGAGAAATGACTACAGATTCAAGATCTTAAGAGTGATGTTATATTTCAAGCTCCTGAGAGCAATGAGTGTGTTGGTGTATGTATATTCAATCTCTTGAGAGCAACTCTGTCAAGCTCCTAAGAACAATGATCACAGATTCAAACTCTTGAGAACAATGTTGTATATCAAGCTCATGAGAGCAAGGCTATGGGATAAGGACAATATAGTCAACCCAAGATAATAATGTCAATGATTAAGAGAAATGTAGATAAAGATAAATGGTTAGAAAAGTATTCAACATTTATAACATCTAATTCACAATTTTCTCTAATGTATGTTCACTTTCAATTCATATAATGATACTCAGTTCCACTTACTCTAACGTGTTTCTATTTTTCCTTGCATGGTTGTGGTCATGATGCCTGCAGGTGAGAAACAAATAAGGACTAAAGATGAGCAAGCCAAGAATTAGAAGGCCTCAAGTGAAACCTGGTGGGGTGCCATCTACCTAGACGATCCTATTTATTGATTAGAGTTTCCTTCATCTTATAAGTCATGTTTAGATGTTAGACGATATATTCAAAATCTCAAATGTACTAGTTTTGCTTTTGAACAATGCATGAATCAATATTTCCAATAAATGCATGGTGTATCATTTATCTTTTTGCAAAGTATATCATGTTTTGTAATGTTCCTCCAAGACAAGTGACCCATTGACGTGGTTCTTACTGCACTAAGAAATTCACTCGAGGCTAAAATCCATGAGTTTTTACCAAAACCTCGTGCAATAATACCACCCGCAAGAGGGTGGGTCTTATCACAGTATAGTTAAGGATCGAATCCCAAGGGACAACGTTTTTAAGAATCTTTGTTAGTCATATTGAGCTCAATCAAGACTAATATTTAGAACATAGGTTGGTTTGGGTTTAATTAAACTAATTGCAAGGAAAGTAAAGAGAAGGATTAAAAGTTGGTTAAAGATTAATGATAGGAATCACTGGGATGGACCCGGGTTTCACCACCGCTACACATGCAAACATATCCAAACACACACATCCAGGAAAGATATAACCCATCCAAATGGAGCTGCTGCAAACCCTCCATACGGACGTTAGGTTTGCAAAAGCATCACCTTAGGCATCATATGTCTCATTGCCATACAGATCATGCGCTATGGATCCGAAGATACAGATATCCAACTAAAGTTGTGGCCCCCCCATATGGGTGTTAGGCACACAGAAGCATCACCGCGGGCTAGATGTCTTGTCCCCTCACGGATCACACACTTACGACTTTAGGGAATCCCATCATAAGTTCTTGTCAGGGAGTCAACCACATTAATCGACATTCAAAATATACGTATTGAAGTTCTCGCAACATTGGAATGAAATAGATAATGCAAGTAGGTGATCAATACACAAGCATGCATCAAACAATTAACAATGAAATAAAAAGTTATATACACGCCATGGAATGTTTAATGAAAGGACATATGAGCATGGGCAGTGGGGCTAGTCCCCATACCCCGGAAAAAGGAAACTACTGACTCATGGTGAGAGAAACAAAAAGAATAAGAGAGAGGGAAGAATCCACCATGAGCATGGTGAAGAAGACAAAAGCAACTCGGTGGAGAGGCAGTCTTCTACACGACATTGGGGCAGATTTGAAAAAGGAGCAAAGGACACCACGGTAGATGGGGTAGACCTTCTCTCTCCACCTTCCTTCTCTTCTCGTCCTCCTTGCTCATAGCAGGAGGAGCAACTTGTGGAAGTGATGGCGTATGCAAGCCTTGGATATGTAGATGGATGGCTGCAGATCTGGGTTTCCACCTCAGATATGGATGAACGAAGGTACAAGAACGCCACAGAGGTTGGCTCTTGGCTATGGAGACTGAAATCCCTAGGTTGGGCACAGAGCAGCAGCCTAGCGACGTCTGGAGTCGACCCCTTGAGAGGTTAGGGTAGGTGGATATTTATAGATGTGGAGAGTGACTCCTGCACAACTAGGGTCGCGGTTCACTTGTTTGCTACAGACTCCGATCAGGATTGGAGGGGGCATGCGTGGATGTTGCGGTTTGGATGTGAGGTTGGAGTCGTGGTGTGGAAAAGTCGGTGTTGACGCTGGTAGTACAAATCACGATCAAGAAGTAGGAGTTGGTCATGATCTGGAGCCTGTTGGGAACTGCAGGTCATGATTCACCTGCCTAATGCATATCGCGGATCATGACATTGATGTCTCTTGACCGCGGTCTGGAAAGTGGGATATCGTAGTCTTGTTGTGATAGCACCATGGGCAGATGTCGTGAGGTCACAGTGTTGTTGAGGGAGGACTCCGGGTCGAGGTGCAAGCGTTGAAGACGGTGGAGGTCAACGCCGAAGGTAGTTGCAGATGCTGATGCTCGATAGCGGTGCAGGGGGAGTTGATGGAGGTGGCGATGTCGAGGAACCTAAGTCACGATGGTTGAGGTTGAAGACTGTGATCATGAAAGTAAAAGTGCTGATTGGATCATGGTGTGGTTGGGCAATCTCGAACTGTGGAAGGGGAGAGATGTAGACTGCGATCAAGAGCAGGTCGATGGAGTCGCGATGTTGGTGGCAGGAAGGTGCGAAGATGGAAGCATAGACCGCGACGTGTTGAGGAGGCGGAGACCGCAGGCTGATGGAAGTAGGGAGTGGATGAACACGATATCTGATGGATCACGGGCGGGAGTTGGTGATCACGATGTGATAGTGGTCGCGGTCCAGTGAAGAGGTTGCAATGCAGAGGTGTAGGTGTAGATGGTGATTGTAGTTGGGAACCACATGTTGCGGTGTCTGTTGGATTGCTGATGGGGTCGCGATTAAGGTAGGAGCCCGTGGTTCTGGAGGTTGACGAAGTCGTGGTCTTTGGGCTGGAGGAGCTGAAGAGGTGGGCTAGAATAGAGAAGGGGCCCATCATTTGTAGATGGGCCGCATCAATTGGCCTACTAACCCTGCATAAAAACACATAATCTCTAGTCAAAAGCCTTGATAATCCAACCAATTAAGCAAGATTGCATATTGTAAGATTTAGGAGATAAAAAAGAATGTACTTAAGCAAAACTGGACCAAAGATGGCGACTGAAACCACAATGAATAGGCATTCATCAAAACACCCTGAACTTAAACGTTGCTCATCCTCGAGTAACGCAAAATATGAAATAGTTGCCAAATGAATAATTTCAACTCGTGTGATTGCCTCATCTTCACATCATGATTGTTTCTCTTCTCCTCAGTATGACTAAGCATCTCAACTTCCTGATATCATCAAACACATCTTACCATATCTTCAATCCCGAGTTTGTTTCTCAAAAGTACTTCATCCCCACTTTTTCCAATAGCAAGCATTTCTAAGAGTTTTGTAAGAGTCCAGGGATACCCATAGAATCACAAGTGTGCACCTGATCTGACATTAGTGTTTTTTCAGGATAAGGGAGGCATTCATTGCGCCTATAGGTTGAAAAGGGATTGAAGGGGGGTATGGGGGAAGTTTTCTATCTCTCCTCTATTCGATTCGAGATTTTATTATATGGTTGCAATTTCATTGACTGCAACTCTAATTATTGTTATTTTTTGTGTGAATCTCTCTATTTGACTCAAGATTGCATTTTTGTGTGCACATGACATCTTTTCTTGGTGGTACACCCCTATTACATAGCGAGGGGTATGGAAGAAGTGAGAAGAGAGAGAGGGTGTGCCACCCAAACTTAGGGTTTGGCACTATTTTGGCTATTTTTGTTTCTTTTTTATGGACAGAGGGGTAAGAAGATGGTAGAAGAAGTGTACAAGAGAGTTCATATCAGAATGCAACTTGATTTACAATTCTGTGCACCGAGTTGTTCTCCTTATCATACTCTACTCGAATAATGACTTGATGAGGATCTGGTGGAGATTCCATGCTATTCTTCCACTAGTCAGTTATGAAGCACAATGTGTTTGATCACTCTCAGTTAAACAGATACTTGCCATTTTTACTGATCATGATGTTAGGATCCATAAGCTTCACATGCTGATTTCTTACTATTGGCTAGTTTTAGAAATTGTCCCCCTTGAGGCTTCACTTTGGATAAGGAGGGTATAATGATTCAAAGCTGCATGGAAAAATGGGATAGCCGACTAGGTAATGGATTTGATTGCAATAAAAGCATCAAAACTTCATCAAGTTTCTATAGAACTTCTTTGAAAACTTAAAAATTTTGAAAATTTTGATAAAAATTGCAATGATGGAATCTTAAGTTTGAAACAGATAGGAGCGGGTGGAAAGTAAAGTACCTACCACCCACCATCCACCCCAAACTTAAAAATTTGCTCATCCTGAGCAAACCCTAAATCTGAGATGGAGGGGGAAAATCATGCCGGTTGGTCAACCAGAGGTGGTTGCATTCCTTTTGGTGACGTGTCCTCCATCTGAAATCTCAAAAATAAAAATTATCAGAACTTAAGATTGCATCTTGCGATACATTGTCTACCAGGTGCTAAATTTTCTAATTCTATACTAAAAGTAAAAGCTAAGTTAAGGATCAGGTTGCCTCCCGACAAGCGCCTTTATTTTATGTCATTGGCTCGACATGAAGCCATCAATTTTCCGGTAGATAATCTGGTTTGGTAAGATCCAGCATTGCTTCAGTGCCTGTGTCAGTTGTGGTGAAATATCTCTTCAAGCGTTGGCCATTTGCCACAAATTATCCTAAATTTTCACTCCATAAAATGAAGGAACCATGTGGGTAGATGCTCTTGACAATGTATGGTCCAGACCAGCAAGAACGGAGTTTCCCAGGGAATAACCTCAATCTTGAGTTGAAAAGTAGAACTTGGTCTCCCACTTGAATGTCCTTCCTCTTCAGATGACCGTCGTGCCACAACTTTGTGCGTTCTTTATAGATTCTGGCATTCTCATAAGCTGTCATCTGGAGTTCATCTAGCTCCTGAAGTTGCAGAATCCTAGCTTGGCCAGCTTTCTTCATGTCAGAATTCAATTGTTTGATTGCCCACCAAGCTTTGTGTTCAAGTTCTACCGATAGGTGACATGATTTTCCATAGATGAGTCTGAAGGGTGTTGTTCCAAGAGGAGTCTTGAAAGCAGTTTAGTAGGCCCACTAGGCGTCATTGATTTTCATTGACCAATCCTTTCGACTATGTCCTACTGTTTTTTCCAGTATATCTTTGAGTTAACGATTTGAAACCTCTACCTGCCCACTTGATTGTGGGTGGTAGGGGGAAGCTACCTTGTGCGTTACACCATATTTTCTTAGTAGAGCTTTGAAGCTTCTTTCCAGAAAATGAGAACATCCATCTGATATCACTGTGTGTGGAACTCCAAAATGAGGAAAAATAGTATCTTTGAACATTTTGATGACATGTTTCGAATCTCTGGTGACGGTTGGTATGGCCTCTACCCATTTAGAGACATAATCCACTACGACTAGAATGTAGGAAAATCCATATGAAGATGGGAATGGGCCCATGTAGTACACTCCCCAAACATCAAAAATCTCGACTTCTTGCCATAGCTTAAGGGGCATCTCATCTCTTTTCATAATGTTACCCATTCTCTGACACTTGTCACATGATAAAACAAAGTTTTAGGCATCTTTCGATATGGTTGGCCAAAAGAAACCACATTGCAAAACCTTCAGAGCAGTTTTCTTAGAACTCATATGGCCTCCAACTGGGCCTGAGTGGCATTGCTCTAAAACAAGTTGGGCTTCTTCCTCAGCAATACAACGTCTATAGAGACCATCATCACAAAGCTTGAAGAGGTACGGTTCATCCCAGTGATATTGCCTCACATCATGCATGAATTTCTTCAGTGCATTTCTGGTGCATTTAGGGTGGATGGCACCGGCCGCAAGGTAGTTCACATAGTCCGAGTACCAAGGAGTCACTTCGGTGACTTTCATGAGCTGGTCATCTGGAAGAGAATCGTTAATTGGGATCTTCTCGATTTCCAGAGGGTGGATACGACTGAGGTGGTTTGCTACAACATTCTCTGTACCTTTCTTATCTCTTATATCCAGATCAAATTCTTGCAAGAGGAGAATCCATCAGATCAACCTGGGTTTGGCATTTTTCTTTGCTAAGAGGTAACGAATAGCAGCATGATCTGTGTAGATAATGACCTTCGAACAAATGAGGTAGGATTTGTCAAAGGCATACACGACTGGTAGGATTTCCTTCTCAGTAGTTGCATAGTTCCTCTGAGCTTCATCAAGGGTCTTCGATGCATAGTAAATAACATAATGTTTCTTCTCTATATATTGGCCTAAAACAGCACCGACTGCGTAATCACTGGCATCACACATTATTTCAAATGGGTGATCCCAATCTGGAACTTGGATGATGGGTGTTGTTGTAAGGGCATGCTTCAGATTGTTGAAACTCTTGATGCATTCTTCATCAAAGTGGAAATCACCGTCCTTTAGTAATAAGTTCATCATCGGTTTGGTTATCTTGGAGAACCTTCTGTAAAATCCCACATGACCAAGGAATGCGCAAACCTCTCTTACATTGGTTGGGATTGCAAGTTTAGAAATCACTTTGATCTTTGCCTTGTCTACTTCGATTCCTTGGCTACTGACCCTATGGCCAAGGACAATGCCTTCTTTCACCATAAAGTGACATTTCTCCCAGTTAAGCACTAGATGTGCTTCTTCACATTGTTTGAGGATAAGGGAGAGGTGCTTCAGGCATGAGTCGTATGAATCTCCGTATATGGAAAAATCATCCATAAAACCTTCCATAATAGTTTTAGTTAGACCAGAAAATATGCTTGCCATGCAACGTTGGAAGGTTGCAGGGGCATTGCAAAGCCCGGATGGAATCCTTCTAAAGGCATATGTTCCAAAGGGGCAAGTGAAAGTTGTCTTCTCTTGGTCATCTGGATGTATGGGTATTTGGTAGAATCCATAGTAACCATCGAGGTAGAAAAAATATTCCTGGTGAGCCAATCACTCTAAAACTTGGTCTAGAAAAGGCATTGGGAAATGGTCCTTACGTGCAATACACATCCTCCATCCAGTGACTGTTCGGGTGGGGATGAGTTCATTATTTTCATTTTGTATCACAATAGTGCACCTTTCTTTGGGACAACATGTACAGGACTCACCCATGGCGAGTCAGATATAGGATAGATGATTTCTGTAGTGAGAAATTTAATGACTTCAAGGTGGACTACTTCTTTCATATTCGGATTAAGCTTTTACTGATGTTCAACTGTCGGTTTGTGGTCTTCCACCATGGGGATTTTGTGCATGCAAAGTTCTTGACTGACCCCGGTGAGATCACTCATCTTATAGCTGATAGCTTTTCTTCTTTCCCTCAATTCTTTTAGGAGTTTATCTTCTTGTTCGGACGTTAGATCAAAATTTATGATAACTGGACAAACCTTGAGATCATCAAGAAACACATACTTCAGTCCCTCAGGTAGGGGCTTCATTTCAGGGGCTTATGGTTTCTCACATGGCTCTTCGGTAACATTTACAACCTTGAGTTCCTCAAATTTAGCATCGAGATCTTCTTCTATAGCATTAAGTTGGAGAACACAATCGTTTACTTGTTCGTCAATGGAATTATCAGTAGATGGGTTTGTTAGATCCACTTCTAAAGGATTGTCTTTTTCATAATCCTCTTGTGTGAGGAGTGACATTTTCTCTATGCAATCAATCAAACAGATTTCTTCTTGCATGCTTGGTCTTTGCATACTTTCAAAAACTTTGAACTTGAGAGTTTATTTACCTAGTCTAAGGAGCAAGGTTCATGCTTCAATATCAATAAGAGCTCTCGCAGTGGAAAGGAAAAAATGGCCAAACATAAGAGGGTATCTGGAATCTTATTTTATATCCATGATGACAAATTCACATGGGACATAAGAGTCTTTGCCTACCTTAACTGGGACATCCCCAATCATTCCCAAAGGAAGAGTCATAGAATTGTCTGCAAGCTGTATGGTCATGCCAGTTGGGAGAAGTTTGGCAAACCCTAGCCTCTTGCAAAGGCTAAGTGGCATGATAGAGATGCTAGCACCAAGATTGGCCAATTCCATCTTACATGGAAGAGTCACAGATATGGCATGAAATCCCAAAGGATCCGGGGTCTGTCTGCTTCTTGGGTATCTTGCTCTGAATGATATCAGAAGTGGTTGTTGCTAAATTCATTGTCTCATATTCTTCATTTATATACTTCCTTTTGAGGAGTAACTTCAAGTATTTAGTCCAGGCTGGTATCTCAGCCAGTGCATCTAGAAAGGGTATATCAACATGAAGTTTGTTCATTGCTTCTTTGAACTTATTGAAATGAGTATCAAGCTTTGTCTGCTTCAAACGAGCTGGGAAAGGAGGATGAGGCTTGTAAACAGGTACAATTGGCTCAGGTGTGTCTTCTGCTTCTGGAATAATAGGTTCCTTGGAACTTGCTTTGTCCGTCTTATCAGTGGTTGGTGGTTCTTTCAGTTGAGATTTAGGTATTGTAGAGTCTTGGGCAATCACAAAGTCGTCATCGTTCGTAACTACCACTAGTGTATTAATAGAAGGATCATAATAGTATTTTCCAGATCTGGTAGTGATAGCCTTCAGTTGCTTTGGATGTTTAGAATTATTCTCTGGTTGGCCAGCGAAAGCTCCAGCAGGTGGCTTGAGGCTAGTTAAAAGTTGAGCTAGTTGAGATTCAATAGCCTTCTGATGGGCTTGCTGATTCACTATCATAGTTTGTTGAGATTGCAACATCTTCTCAATGGCTGACAGTTTGTCATCAAGAGAGATGGGACCGGCTTGTGGCCCTTGTTGTTGATGTTGGTAAGGGACTTGGTGAGGGTTCTGGAATGGAGAATTGTTTTGGTATTGGTTGTAGTTTCTATTCTGAAAGTTACCTTTAAAGTTCCCTTGATTCCCAAAATTTTGTTGTTGGTTATATTGATATCCCGGCGCGCCTCGTTGTTGATTATTTGAACCAAGTTGTCGTGAGTTTTCCACTCCTGAAGGGTTTCCATATTGAAAACCTAGATGGTTCCTATTTTGAATCGGGTTATAATATCCTTAACCAGGGATAGTGTTGACAACATTCATATTTTCCATTTGACCATTATCTCCTTGGCCACAAACGTTCCCTAGAACAACATCATAGAGAATATTGCAGGCTAATGTAGAATGGTCAGTTCCTTTATATGCTTCAAAAAATAATGAAGCTGACTTGACTTGTTCTTATTGTCGAGGGGGCGAGCGCCTTATTTCATAGGCGGCAAAAGATGATTCAAGGTTGTCTTTCTTAGCAACTAGTAGCTTCAGGGATTCGGAAATAGACTTGTACTCAGGAGTAGCTTCTACCATAGCAACCTTCAACACTCATTTACCTATAGGTCTACCCTAGTTGGCTTGATTTTTAGCTCCAAGGGTAACAACATTCCATGTGCTATCATAGCTTTGTTGCATGAAGTTTCCTCCAGATGAGGAGTCTAAAACTTCTTGATATCATGATCCACGCCCCTATAGAAGATTTTGACGAGATGATTCCTAGGAATGCCATGGTGTGGACACTTGCGTAGAAGCTCTTTGTATCTTTCTGACCGGCCTAAATCGCGCGTCCAAAATTGGAGGCGGATTTGAGGTAGTCGAGCTTTTACATTTATAAACATGAATCCTTCTAGGCCCCCGCAACTTTGCTTACAGGGTCTAAGTAGTCATACGGGGTCAAACACAAGGACAAGGGGGTAGTGTTGAGAACCAGGAATCGACACGCTACACTCCGTTAGGTATAAAGAGATATAAATTTCCAAAAGGGAACAACAAGATTGTCACGAAATAAAACAAGAACACTATCTCCAAGTGGAGCTACAAGAAAGATTAAGGGTTTTAGTCATTTAGCAGTTTTTTGGGGGTTTTCATGCAACATAAGCAGAAAGGTAAAGACTAGAGCTCGGGCAAGGTACGAAGGATAAGACTATAGTAAAACAAGCGGCAGCGGTAACACCCTGCACCCCTCCTCTCAGAGCGGGTACCTCTAACCTCTGCATCAACACCCCTCTCGAGGTTGCTGGGCTTTGGTCGGAGTGGAATGTCATAGAAATAGCTCCGTTCCAGTCACTCTCGTACTCCAGAATCGGACCAAACACTAGAGCCACAACACAACTCTCGAATTTGTTGCGACGGGAAAACACGATTCGGTAGCTAAGCGAAACGCGATCCAAACATGCAAGCTAGAGTTCAAATATTAAACAGAGCAGTCATCCAACATAGTGTACCAAGCATAGGGCAACAAGTAATTAACTCTTTCTATTTCCATAAACATTAAAGGTCTTAATACATTGCATATAATAAAGAATTAAAATAATGGAAATAAAAGATAGGTGTCGCCTCCTTGATGTAGAAGGATGACAGGGTGTTGTAGCTCTCTTGCCCGATATCGGTCAGAGGCCTGGCCCGATACAGAGGTGTCGGGCGGCACGCACCGACTGTCGACTGTATCGCTCAAGGACCCTGGCCGATACGCTCATGTCGGGAGGCACACCCTCTCGGGCGGCACGCACCAACGGTTGAAGCATATCGGGTTCGATATCGTGTCGGGCTAAGAGCTATGCATCCACGTGTCGGGCACTTGTGTTGCTCGTCATCGTTGGCCGATATCGGCCCACAATGTCGGTCGGGACGGTCCTAGGTGAAATATCCCCTCCCTCTCGGGATGAGGAAAAGCTCACCTAGTGTCGCCCGACACGAGCACTGGGCACGATACTCTTTCTCTTTGTAGGTTTCCTCCGAAGATAGCTCGAAGCTCCTAACTGTCCGAATCTCCCGTTGTGGACTTGCCAACTGTGAACTGTCTTTTCAGCTCCCTGTAGCTACTATTTATAGTCAGCTGGTTGGTGAGAAGACATGGTGCTCGAAGCGCCATGTGGCCACCTTAAGCACCAGTCGTCGGACGGATGATACTGGACATCTCTCGACGCGAGATGCTGGCTATCAGTCACGTGGTGGGCGGCACGCCTGCCGGTGGGTGGCTGTGTCGCCCGACAAGCTGGGTCGTCGAGGCGGCTTTGGCTCCCTGTTGGGTAGAAGGTGTGTCGGCGGGCATGTTCCTGTCGCGCATCGCCCCTTTGTGTCGCGCTACTGTGTCGTTCCACCCTGTCGGGCGGGGTCTGTATCGGGCGTCTGCAGGGCGAAAAGACTTTGGCTTATTCGTGGGCCGGAGTCGGCCCTTATTGTCATCAATATGTACCCAACGGAGAGGAAATACTGCAAAGATTGGAAGTATTGGAGTTAGAACATAGCTTGGCCAATTATTGCGAAAATGCTAATAAAATAGAGGAAAATAGCAGAAAAGGGCAGTTTTGATAACAAAATAAAAGGAAAAAACGTCACAAAAACTGATGTTATCAACTCCCCCAAACTTAGCATTTTGATTGTCCTCAATCAATATTTAAACTATATTTTTGTGATTCTCCCTTTTGCTCGGATAACTTTCAGGCCAAGAGGTAAAACAAGTATAGTAATGCCTTTAGAGGTAATGCTGCTTCACTGCAAACAAAAGACTATGCGTTTCCTTGCCTTTTTATTTCAGTAAAATTTTTGTCTACAGCTTCAACGAGACTTTGTTGTATGATTCCGAAGTTAGCTTACGCACCAAACAACTTTATTTTTGGGGCAGAAAGTTGTGTATAGGGTAGGATAAGGCTTTTTGGGTTTTTCATTCTTATCTCCCATCAGTCCATCCAGGTAAGGGTCCGTTAACGGGCAAGTGGTCCCTGCAGTCCAAGCCAGTTGGCTTTAGAGCAGTGATTTCACATCCTACATACCACTGCCCCGGATCTACCATGCCTAAAGATGAGTACTTTTGGAAAACAAGTGTGTATATTTTTTTTCTTTTTCTTTTATTGGCACAACTCTCATGCTTTTATTCACACTCGTAAGGCTTCTCTCTCTTTTTGGGATTTTTGTTGGGTGAGGGAAGATAAAAGAGATTTTTGCTGTTTGGGCAGCTTTTTCTTTCTCCATACTTGTCTCTTAGTTGTTTGCTAGATTATTATATTTTTGAAATTTTTGGCATGGCAAAACATACTCTTTTGTTCGTTTGAAGCAACATTATCAAAAAGATATAACAGAACTTGAGTCACATTCAGCACAAAGAAAACTAACTTTGCAAGAAGACGCAACATATTTTTACTACATTTAAGTAACTATGTACATGTGCAGGGGAACAAAATAAGCAAAATTTTCAAAATTTTTGGTAAGAAGATGTATATGTACACAAAAGAATAACGAATCTGGTAAAAAAAAGAGGAAATAGAGTGGAAGAATAAGAAGATTTGTACCTCCTCACTGGAACAACATGGTACCCCCCCAAACTTACTCCACACTCTGTCCCAGAGTTGTGAAGTAGATAAGGTGAGGTAATGTTTATTCCAATGAGGTTGCGCCTGCGTTAGATAGGAGTTCCCACACATATTCTCCTCGTTTGCTGTGATATCCTGTGTGGTGGAGTTGGTCAGGCGTTGCTTCACTTGCCATCCATTCCAGGACGAAGATGCCGCAGTCGTTGGATAGAGGAGCTTGCTGAGGGCTGCGGTGGCAGAACTGGAGTTCATGCCATTTTCCTCCTTGTATGTTCAGGAACGGATCGATCATCTTTGACACTTCGTCGTAATATTTTCGAACTAAGCGTTCGACGGGTGTCAAAGGTTCCGATGTACACGGCACGGGATGGTTCTTGTTGCTGTTCGAGCTGTTGTAGAAAATACCTACTCGTTGCCGAGTATATACTGCCAAGAGCGTCCAGTGATTGTAATGCAGAACGGGCAAGAAAATAGTGCCTGCGACGCCGTCCTTCAATTCTTGCAGGAACATTTTCTTCGCTCCTGTTTCGTCGGCGAGGCAGATGTCGTTGAAAAGCAAGGGATGGGCTATGTATGCATGTTCTAGATTTGGCTGTATAAGTTGGATGTAAGCGGCTGCGACTGTTACAGCCAAGCACCCTCCTTCCTTCACCACGTCCCTCAGATCATCGGCCAGGACTATGAGGTCTCCTGTCTGAAAAGCAACATCCGATGGGGTTGAGTCAGCTAGCTTCTTCAGGATGATGTTGACCTGCTCCTCTGTGAGAGTAGAACACGAAAAGAGGTCGAAATTTTTGATCTCCTCTTCAGAAGCTTCTGGCAAAGCTGTGTCTTCCTTCCCATGCACCCTCTTCAGGATTGCCAGCTGTTTGCCCGCCCCATGAATCTCAGCTTCTACCTCTTCATCTTTTTCTGTGGGGCTACTGGATCGAGAAGAATCTTCTTCTAGATCACTATCCAGCAACTGCTCTGGCACTCCTTTGTCCCGGAAATAGCGCTTGTCCTTGATTAGCAACATGGTGTAAATGCCCCTGCGTTGATAAAAGGACGTGTTTCGGAGGACACCTAAGTTTCCGATTGAGTTGAGCGCTTCAATGGCACCCAAGATGGCGATGCCGCTGTTTCTACTCCCCTTTTCTGCTTGTTCGGGGAGGTTTCTGATAGCGAAGTAGTTCCAAGGTCCTTGAAGATGTTGGATCCCTTGCTTTAAAGCTCGTAGCAGGCGTATTGGCAGGCGTTTCAACAGTCCGTCCTCTAGTCGGCAGAAAATACCACCGGAGCGTGGAACTTCATCATTGCTGCAACACAACAGCCTGATGTCCCAGTTTCTGATGTCCGCCACACATAGAAACCACACGTTGCTATGCTTGTACGGGGCCAACACCAGATTTGGTCTATGCTTTTCAACGTATTGCAACATGTCGACCACCACACGAGAGTCTTGATCTCCCTTCATCAGACTTCTTGCCAAGGTCGGGGTGGCTGTATATATTTGTCTTCGATCTGTCCTGCTGTCGATCTTCTCTATTATCGCGCTCTCTAGGACCCTGAACAATTGCTTGCCGACGACAGCCGACGTGCGGAACATCTTCTGAAGATCTCCCCGTCGTACGGAGAGGTAGCAGTCGCTCCAGACGACGTCTTCTTCATTGGCCTACGACCTCAAGACCTTATCTAGCAGCTTCTGGTCTCTGATCGTCAGGTTCCCGATGGCTCTTCTATCGAAGTCAGCCATCTCAAAGGAAGGTATTTCGGACGGCTCGTGGAATTTGTCCGCAAACGAGCGCTTTCCTCAGGGTGGATGTCTGCTATTCATAGTGTAGACATCCCCCACTTCTCCTTTAGACTCATCAGACGAGTCTCCCCCGATGTTGGTATTTGCGTCATCATCTTCAACTTCATGAAGGGGGATGGAGATGTTTGCATCTCTCAAACCCAAAGAGCTCTCCTGTCTGCTGGGAGACCCTTCGGAAGATCCTTGCTGCGTCCCCTCTCCGGGCGTTGATGATCGTCCGCTGGAGGAGGAGTGGGAGGAGGACGATTTTCCCGAGGGGGAACCTGAGGAAGAGGGACTAGGGCTTCTACTGGGAGGTGACGGCGACCGTCTCGCCTGCCTTCGGCGTGGATGATCGTCACTTCTGTCCATCCTCTCCTCGAGCTTGTTAAGTCCTTGAAGGACTTGCTGCATTGCTACATTCAAGGCTTCCAGTCCGCCGAGTATGCCCACAAGAGTCAGCAGCTCTCTCTCTTGCTTGTTCATCCTGATCTCGTAGCTGTCCTGTTTGTCTTGAAAAGATGCAAGTTTGCTGGTTAGGGAAGCGCAAATAGCAGAGTTGGTGGTTGTTACCTCCCGTAGATCGTCAAGTTCATTTCCAAGCATATTTCCAAGTGTCGGAGGGGGTCCGGTAGGTCTCCCTTCTGTCCTCGCGACATCTAGCCCGCATGATGGTCCACCCAGAGAGGTGGAATCTATGAAAATTGTCTGTGATCTAGATGACTTCAGGCGGGGTGTCGGCGCTGTTTCAGGTGCCGCCGCCTTGCCTTCTCTTCTGACTGGGGATGGCTATGGTGAGAGTGGACCTTGCTCCACCTCTGCACTGTCGGCGGTCTCCTCGACTGCTGCAGGCGGCAACTTCGACGACAATGATGGTGTTCTATCGAGCTCCCTCAGGATCTCGTCGTACACTCCATTGTTGTTGCCCGGCTGAAGCTCTTCTTCCGCCTCCGTGGGTCTAGAAATAGGGATGGGAACTGCGGCCGTCTCTTCCACGGCAGATCCCGAAGTCTCAGTCCCGGTGACCTCAACGACCACTGGTTCCTTCTCAACCGCCACCGTTGTTGCTGGTGCGGTGGCTGGTATGGTTGGGGCGACGACAATTCGATCAACAGTTGTCGTCGGCAGTTCTGGGGCTGGCCTCTCTGTCGCCCTGGTCGTGGTGGCGGTAGCCGTACCATCTGCTATGGCTTTGATCTCGGCGGCGGTGAAGGCCAGCTTCTCCTTGTCGTAGTTGGCACAGCGAGGGAGGGGAAGTAGTATGTCTGTCCTTGAGAACTTGTAGAAGAGATTTCCCCTCTCCTTCCTGATGATGCTGGTCTGAATCAGGTACTTGGTGTCAAATACCTCATCCCCTGGTGTCCTTGTATGGCTGCGCGGCTTGTGTGGGTATCCGAGTCCTGCTGCTATGAGGTTGACGATGCCGCCCATGCAATACTCCTTCGTGGCCTCCTTCACCGAGTGCAACCTATTCAGCAAGAACCGACCGGGTTTGATCTTTCGGCCTTCCATTATATGCCACATAACGTGGAGCTCCTCCGTGTAGATGCTGATGGATTCGTTCTTGCTGAATAGCAAACATGCCACCAGCTTGTGCACGATTCTCCAAAAGCAGGAGTGCACTGCCACGACCTTTGTACCCGGCCTAAATGAAGACTCGCCGGTAAACTTGCCCCAAAACTCCACGGGATTGAACTCGTCTCCCTCGGTGATCCTCTCACCGTTGTCCATCTGATTCTTCTCCTCCTCACTGGAAGAGAAGATCTTGTTCAAAGCCTTCTCGGAGATGATGTGCTCCGAATTGTACAGCCGGGCCTAGAGTCTGTCTGGCCCGCCGAACTCTTCCCTCTCCGTCGCAGAGTTATTTACCCGGTAGAGAGAGGACATGAACTCCATCGTCATCTTAGTGTATGAAGAAGTCCGGCTGAAATATATTTTCTTCAACCCTGCCGTAGATAGGACACTCTTCAGCCTCCTCAAGATTCCTAGTTCAGCGAACGAGGCTTAATGGCAGAACCTGCTGGGCTTGTAGATCTTTGGCACCAGCTCAGAATAACGGTGAGCATGCTCGTCGTTTCTTGGCTCAAAACCCCTCAAAAAGGTTTTAGGGAGTTCCGCTGCTGGTGTTGGTGTTGCTGCAAGGGGCGTTGGTGCTAGCACTGCAGTCGCAGCTTCTCCAACCCTGGCCTTCTTCCTTGTCCGATGTCCCAGCTTGTCCTGGGTTCGGGCGCTTGGGCCTGGCAGCCTGCCTTTCAGCAGCAGACTCAGGGTACACCCTTCTACCTTGCTCGTCGACTGGGATAGTGGTTATCTTAGTGCGGGCCATTTCTGTAAGTCAATAAAAGAAATATCTCGATCAGATATGTTAGCTTTTGAAAGAAATATATATATATATGGCCCGGCATATATAGTACAAAACTGCCCGACACCCCCTGTATCGGGCGACACATTGTTTCAACGGTGAAGCCCTGTGCCCGACACAAGAGATAGGTATCGCCCGATATTTCGAAAGACTCCATCGCGCGATAAAGATAGGTCGGTAAGGCGGTAGAAGCGTGTAAGGTTTGTTGCACCAAAGGGTCGTGTCGGGCGGCACTATAGCAATAAGCCGAGGTGCCCGATACGGCGGATGGTCAAACACACACGATAAAAGATGGGTGGTACAAGTTAATGCACGTTGGGCGATATGAGGCGATGAGATCAACTGCCCGATACGGTCCTAGTGAAAGGAGAACAGCGTGTCGCCCGATACCAAAGACATGTAAGGAGATGCAACGTCGGGCGACATGGCTATCACCCGTCATGGTGTGTCAGGCACCGTAAATCAAAGATGTGCCGCGCGAAACCCATGTCGGGCGATATAAACTGCTAAGCGAAGAAAACTTAAGACCGATATACTACTTTCAACAAAAGAGAATAGCGTCGGCCGACACGTTCTGTCGGGCGATAGGGTATGTCAGTCAATACCTTGCTGTGATCTGATCTGTCGGGCGACACAAGAGAATCGGAGTCTCACGCAACACGGGAGCAAAGGCACTAGCTCTCTCGCACGATACGGGAGGTAAAAACGACAAGGTAAGGAACCTGACATGGTAAAACTCACTTTCCTTTTATAGCTACTAAACAGTGAAACCCGGATGCGCGTCGACCGTTAGGCAAAACATGGAAGTCGGCAAGTCCAACCGTCGACGCGATTGTTGCGCTCCGCAAGATCTCGCCGCCCGATAAGGGTGCACACATAGTGTCGGTTGGGTTGCCTCCCGCAACAATCGTGAAAACAAAACGGTTAAACATCGGATGATAAGTAAAACATCATTGGCCTAGGGCCAGTTCCCGGCCTCAGATGGCATTACCCATCCCGGATAATAAAACTAAAGCAGTGGCCCATAAAACATAAGAGTCAGCGTATGTGGCACATGCACTGACTCGGGCCTTATTACATACCAAATGTTTGTAATGTTTGTTTTGCTGGAAAGTAAATTGCGTCCTAATCTAGGAAAGATAAAACTCGGGTTGCCTCCCAAGAAGCACTGGGGTTTGCGTCGCCAGCTCGACCGGTGTAGGATCTTCTTGTTCAGCCCTCAACTGTACCCATATCTTGCAAACTGATCTCTGCTCTCCTGACAAACACTTCATCTTCATAGAACCTTTTCACCCTGTGCCCACCTAAAAGGCCTTGGACGGATCGTCCTTGTTGTAGAGCTCCATCATCCCTGATGGATATATCTTTGACACTGTGAACGGTCCAGACCACCTTGTTTGCATTTTCCCAGGGAAAAGACGAATAGAGGACTTGAATAACAAGACCTTGTCTCCTTCGCTTACATCCTTTCTCCTGAGATGAGCATCATGCCATAGCTTTGTCCTATGTTTGTAGATTTTTGCATTTTCATAGGCGTTCATTCTCAGCTCTTCAAGCTCTTGAAGCTGCAAAAACCTCTTTTCTCCTGCTTTGTCCAGGTCCATATTTAGGAACTTGATTGCCCAAAGGGCCTTGTGTTCCAGTTCCAATGGCAAGTGGCAGGATTTTCTGTAGATCAGGCAGTAGGGTGTGGTTCCAATGGGTGCTTTGTAAGCGGTGCGGTAGGCCCAAAGTGCATCGTCAAGTTTCATGGACCAATCTTTCCTTGTTCGGCTGACATTTTTCTCCAAGATCTGCTTGGTTTGTCTGTTGGAAACCTCTACCTGTCCTGACGTCTGGGGATGGTAGGGTGTAGCAATCTTGTGCTTCACTCCGTACTTGTGCAGAAGTGCTTCAAACTGCCTTTCTCTGAAGTGCGACCCTCCATCGCTTATTACTGTGCGCGGGACGCCAAAACGAGGGAAGATGGTCTTCTCGAAAAGCTTGATAACAGACTTGGCATCGCAGGTTTGGGTGGCTACCGCATCCACCCACTTCGATACATAATCCACAACCACGAGAATGTACTGATACCCCCGAGATGGGGGAAACGGTCACATGTAATCGATCCCCCATACGTCAAATATCTCCACTTCAATCCAGCTTTCCATAGGCATTTCGTTCCTCCTCCCTATGTTCCCCGTGAACTGACACTCTTTGCAAACCTTCACAAACTATGCAGCGTCTTTAAATAAGGAAGGCCAGTAGAAACCTGACTATAGCACCTTCCCAGCTGTTCTTTCGTTTCCTAGGTGACCACCATAGGGGGAGGCGTGGCATTGCTTCAAGATGTCTGCGGTTTCTTCTTCTGGAATGCACCTCCTGTATAAGTTGTCAGCGCATCTTTTGAATAGGAGGGGATCATCCTAGTAGTAGTTTTTAACACCCGCGAGAAGTTTCTTCTTCTGATTATACGTAATGTCAGGAGGCAGCTCACCGCAAGCAAGATAATTGCAGATGTCTGCAAACCAGGGTAGGCTTTCTTCTTGGGCTTCGGCCAACATAAGAGCTTCGTCGGCGTAGTCGTCGTTGATGGCAGGTCCTCTCTCCTTCTCAGTCATGATCCTTAATAGGTGGTCTGCGACCACATTCTCTGCGCCCTTCTTGTCGATAACTTCGTGGTCAAACTCTTGGAGCAGCAAGGCCTACCTCAACAGCCTGGGCTTTGCGTCTTTCTTTTGCATCAAGTACTTTATAGCCCCGTGATCTGTGTATACCTTGACCTTGGCTCCAACGAGATACGATTTGAATTTATCAAATGCGAAGACAATCGCTAGCATCTCCTTCTCAGTTGTCGTGTAGTTCACCTGAGCCTCGTCCAACGTGCGACTCGCGTAGCAGATCACATGGTGCTTCTTGTCTTTCTTTTGCCCCAGGACTGCCCCAACCGCGTAGACGCTAGCGTCGCACATTAGCTCAAAGGGTAAACCCCATTCTGGTGCTTGAAGGATAGGTGGTGAGGCTAAAGCGTCTTTCAGGGCCTGAAAAGCACTGAGACAATCGTTAGAGAAAACAAATTCAACATCTTTTACCAGAAGATTGGACAGTGGTTTGGAGATCTTTGAAAAGTCCTTGATGAATCTTCGGTAATATCCTGTGTGTCTGAGGAAGATTCGCACCCCCGTCACGGATCTTGGCGGAGGAAGCTTTGGTATTGCTTCAACCTTGCTTACGTCCACTTCGATCCCACGCTTCGAGATCTTATGCCCGAGAACGATGCCCTCCCGCACCATGAAATGGCACTTTTCCCAGTATAGAACTAGGCTTTTCTCCTCGCACCTTTGAAGGACCAATGACAGATTCCTCAGGCAGCCATCGAAGTCCTTCCCATAGACGGAAAAGTCATCAATGAAAACTTCCACGATGTCTTCTAAAAAATCTGAGAACATCGATATCATGCATCGTTGAAAGGTGGCGGGGGCGTTGCAGAGTCCGAAGGGCATCCTTCGGAAGGCATAAGCATCGTAAAGGCAGGTGAATGTTGTTTTCTCTTGATTGTCGGGCAAGATGGGTACCTGGTAAACACCTGAAAAGCCATAAAGAAAACAAAAGAAATCGTGATGCGCTAACCTTTCAAGAACTTGGTCAATAAAAGGTAGTGGAAAATGATCCTTCTTTGTAGCCTGATTTAGCTTTCGGTAATCAATGCACATCCGCCAGCCGGTGACGGTCCTTACCGCCACCTCGTCACCCTTGTCCCCCTTAACCACCGTCATCCCGCCCTTTTTGGGCACTACGTGGATCAGACTTACCTAATTGCTGTCACTGATTGGGTAAATGATCCCCACATCCCTAAGCTTTATTACCTCTTTCTTGACGACCTCCTTGAGCATCTGGTTCAGCTTCCTCTGGGGTTGAGCCAGAGGCTTGGCAGATTCTTCCAAGTTGATGTGATGCATGCATAAGGCGGGGCTAAGGCCTTTGATATCATTTACCGAGTATCCTATAGCCCCCCTGTGGAGTCTTAACTCTTCAAGGAGTCGGTCTAGCTGGCTGCTCGAAAGATCGGCGTTCACGATGACGGGGTTTCTATGCTCTTCATCTAAGAATTCATACTTTAGGCTCTCGGGTAACACTTTTAACTCTGGTGTTGGTCTAGGTGTCTTCTCTTGAGGCTCTCCTTCAAGAGAGACATACATCACAGACTCCACCGCCATATATTCTTCCTACAAGTCTTCCCCAGAAAGGTTGAGAAGGTTGAGATGCTTTGTGACCTCGGGATCTTCGAGGTCAGGATCTTGACAGTTTATAGCCCTCAAGAGGGGGTCTACTGTCCGGATGTCTTCCTCTATCTCCTCGCAGAATTTATTATAGCTATCTACAAACTGTGCTGATTCAGAGATGGACATGCTCCTCATTATTTCTTTCAGCTTGAAGTCCATATGGTCGATTCCGACCCTTAAGGTGATCATCCCCTCGGAGACATCAATCAGTGCTCTTCCTGTTGCCAAGAAGGGACGCCCAAAGATGATCGGGCACCGGGGGTCTTCAGCTATATCTATGACGACTATATCGCAAGGGATGAAGAAATCACCAACCCTTATCGGCACATCTTCGACAATGCCAACGAGTCTCTTAAAGGTGTGGTCTGCCAGTTGAATCCGCATGTTGGTTCCAACCATGTCGGTCAAGCCCACCCTTCGTGCAAAACTTAGAGGCATGAGGCTAATGCTTGCCCCCAAGTCTGCTAGACCTTTGCGCTCGACGTTGTTCCCGATGGCGAAAGGGATTGTGAAAGCTCTGGGATCCCTTCTCTTATTTGGCATGTCGGGCTTCAGGAAGGCGGAGGAGGCGGAAGCTAGTTGCACTGTCTCTATCCTTCCTCCCCTTCTCTTCTTCGTGATGAGGTCCTTCAGGAACTTGGCGTACGTAGGCATCTCTTCCAATGCGTCAAGGAAGGGCACTTCGAGATGCAGCTTCCTTGTTACGACCCATATCAGGGTTAGTCAATAAATACCTCGAATTACGTGTAATACCCCAATTAGTGTTGAGTATCAAATTAAATATCATGGTTAATCAAATAAGTTAATATGTGAATCAATAGTTGAGATGAAATCATCCGAGGTATCTAATGACAATTTCAGTGTTAATTGTTGAGTTAAGTTAAATGCCAAGATGCAATTGGTACTTTGACTAGTTATGATAAGATACTAATTAAGATTTCTTGCTTCGAGGTCGTAGTGTATTCCGTGATCGATGTTTTGCAAAAAGAATCATCTGATTCGTACCCTCGAGGCAAAAGTTACATCCTTTTCAGTTTTCTTGGACCTAGGTTGCAATTTTTTCCATTTTCAAGGTTAATAACCTTATTCCATTCTTTGGTTTCCCTTTTTACGCCTATTCTCTTCTTCACCCAGCCGACAGAACAGAACCGACTCAGCGGCCCGATAGAACAGGAAGGGGAGCTCGCGCCTAGGGCGATGGAGGGGCGATTTGGGCGATTCTGGGGCTTCGAAGCCTCGCCTCCAGCAACGCCTAACCCATCCGTCCCCATCTTATTCTTTCTCTTATTCCTTTCCTCTTCCAGTCGTGCCCTAGCGGCGCCCATGCTGCGCCCAACCTGCTGTGTTGCAACACGGCTAGTGGCGCCCAACGACCAGCTAAGGAAGCTCTTGGGTGAGCTTGACCGGTGAATTACCTCCGCCTACCCTCTTCCTTCTTCCTCGCCCTAGGAGCGCGTCACCACAACCAGTCTGGGCGCCGACCTGCAGTTGCAGTTGCCGGCCGGCCAGCTGCAACGGGCGGCCATGGAGCCGGTTAGGGAGCACAAAGCTCCAGGAAAGAGCGGCGCCAAGTTCGACTAAGGACCCTGAGCAAGATTCTGTGGCCATTAGCTTCGAATTAGCACCCAACCAATCCTCCCTTTTCACCTGTGCGTGAAGGAGCTGCTGCTTGCAGCAGCATGTCTGACTAGGAACAACTTGGGCGTAAGAGGCATTTAAGTGAGGTAGTTCTGACTTCGGCATATAGTCTTGATCATGAATTCGTAGCCTTAGCTAGACCTAGTTGCTGTTTGAATCAATTTTAGATTCGTGCATGATGCTACTATTTTATTGCAGGTCAGTGGAGTTTCATTTATAGGAAATCAAACAGGGATTCGATCGGCCGAGATTGCAGACTGATCGGCCGAGTTGTCAGCCGATCGGCCGAGTTGCCTAGACTGATCGGCCGAGTTTCCGGCCAATCGACCGAATTCCCAGATTGGTCGGCCGAGTTCCAGAAGAGTGAGTAGTATTTCATTTATTTGTCACCATTGAACTCGATTTTATTGTAAATATTGCTTCGGTATAATTAGGGTAATTTCTAAACAGTATGAATGAGATTAAAGAGATGTGTTTAATTCTTTAGAGCTTAAACTACTTACTGTAACTGAAGAAAATAAACGAATGTTGTCTGTACTGATACTGCTGTGAATATGTTGAGCTCTAAATGAATGTCTGCTATTATGCCAAGTTTAGAATGATGTGAAATTATGTATAAAGTTGAAAGAGATAGAAGTGTTCTTAAATATATTCAGTGTGCAATTATGATTGAGTTATGACAATTTATATTTACTGCTTTAATAATGATGATAGATTTAGGTGCCCTAACACCGTAGAACCCCTTTGAGAGGTCTACTTCTTAGGGGTGAAACTCGTGTTGCAACAATAACTGTGCGGAGTCACGGTGGCACGAGGACAGAGAGCCAGTGTTGCAACAAGAACCGTGCGGAGTCATGGTGGCACTGGAGGAAATAGGGGTTATTGCAACAAGAACCGTGCGGAGTCATGGTGGTAACCCCGTGAGACTCTCCTCCTGTGTGCTCAGGTTAGTGAGGAGGAGTCTAGAGCACTCATAGTAGTGCATTGAGGCCGGAGAGCCTGTGGTCCTGTGGCAGAGCAGGGCTGGCGTCAGACTTAGCATTTCTCGGGTGTGTCGCTAAGTCTTGTACGGTGGGATCGTAGTTCGCTACAGATCTTTATATGCAGAGTACACTGCATATAATTAGGGCATAATAAAAATATAAATATGAATCATATAGGATCGCAGTAAATTTATTATGTTAAGAGATTTGAACTACTGTGCCAATTCTCTAAATTTGTTTATTTGTTTAAAATATATGTTGTTGCATAGAAATGAATTTGTTATCCGTAACCCTGCTATGTCATTAGAACTACCCTGCTTAGTCCTGCACTTATCTTTATTAAACTTTATCTATCTGATGAGTTGTTTAGTGATAGCTAAATGAATTACTATTCACTGAGCGAGCAGGCTCATACCTCTACTCAAACATTTTTAGGTCAACATCAGCAACAAGAATCGGAAGGATCTTTCTGTCCTAACGCTTAATCTGTAGAAGGTATATGTAGTTAGTTTAGTTAGATAGTGGTCTCTTAGTCCTTTCCCCTCGATCTTTGGGACATAGTGTGGGTGAGAGAGAGTGTGTATGTGGGATGTGTATAAAGATGTAAATTAACTGTTATGTTTACTTTCTGTTAAACAACGTTACATGTTGTAAACTCTGTTTATGTTCTCTAGCCAGTTTAATTGAAATGCTTCCGCAATAGTTTATTATGTTTTAGTTTACATCAATAATCCGGATATCATTACGAGGTTTTAAAAAGAAAAAGTTCTCAATGATTTGTTTATGTGATAATCCCTCCGTCGCGCCCTAATCTCGTGATTAGTGGGTAATGCGTGATCGGGGTGTGACATCTTGGTATCATAGCATAGGTTGAGTAAATGGTTACTCTAAGTCAAGGTCAGGGGACGATAAGAGACCAATAGGATTAAGGTTTAAGAGTTTTTCTTCTGTCTGTAATTTTCTAACAGGAAGTGTTCTGTTATACTATTACAGATGGCAGGAAAAGGATGTGGTCACGAGAACCAAGTAAAGATTTTAAGTTGAGTCGTTAAGAATCATTAAGATCAAAAGATAAAGTTATAAGTGAGGCAAATAATAGCTGATGTGTTTTAGCTCTGGGAGGTCTGAGTGTTTAGATACCCTGGCCAGGTGTCTGAATACTTAGATTGACCAGTATCAAGCTACTCTGTCTGTTCTTCTCTGGATGCCCTGGCCAGGTATGCAGAGGAAGGATAGGCTAGAGAGAAAACCCTAGAAATCTTAGGGTTAAGAGATCAGAAATTAATGTAGGAATAAGAGATTACATATAAGATGCGATTCAACTCTTGTCTATTATTGTTTATTTGATTTAAAGATCACTAGAAATGCTTTTATATGCATGAAATGAAATTTTCAGTTTGTAAAGTAAACATGATTCTTTTATATTGTTGTGTCATTAAGTGAATTGTTAAGTGTTTGTTTTCTTAGTAATAAAGTAGACCCAAATTTATGTTTAAATGAGTTTGCTCTGAGTGGATATTCATTCCACATGTTTAAGATTAATAGGGGTAGATTAATCCCGAGTAGCTCTTGGCTTCAGGACTACAGGTTCGGCCTGGTCCGGCTGGCAGGATGCGTTACTGGGATCTAATGACTCCTATTAACAATAAAATAAGAGTAGACTCTGGATGAATTAGACCCGTAACATAGTGAGAATGTATATACACTAGGATGTTTTAACAATGATAAGAAGTCTAAATGTTCTTTTGTCTTGAGAATTAGGGTTTGAGAAGCATAGACCCTAATCGGCCCAAAATAGGGTTTTGATGATACATAAACACAAAATTTGATAAGTAAAGTGTCTCAGTAAATGATTTTTAGTATTTATGTGTAACTCTGATTTAGCTCAAATTTGGATATGATTTGGATATATAAAATGTAAACAGTGGTTGAAAATATCAGAATTTTTGAAGAATTTTATGACTTGTTTATCGGCCAAATTTCAAACTCGACCGATCACATTTTCAGAATGATATAGTAGTGTGGTAATTGAATTTTATCTTTTTATTTGTATATCCAATTGATTTCAAATTTTAACTGTGCTTGAAAAACACAATTTTAGACACTTTTTTAAATTGGCGTAATTTTTGGATGACTCTTGATCTCTACAGTGAGGGTGTCGGCCGAGTTTACAACTCGACCGAATCTGCTGCAGACTGCAATATAGCAGTGCATTGTTTGATTTTTAATTATTTATTGGTAATTAGAAATGATCTCAAATTTTTACTGGAGGTCTGAAACTTGATTAGGTATAACATATAAAATTTACAGAATTTTAGGAGCTTCTGTTAGCTATTTAATAAACGAATTACAGAAACTATTGTGAAAACTGAATTTTCAGCCAGTATAATTAAAGTTGAGTGTTGGGTTAATATGCTATTGACCCAAGCAGCTCAAATTGATCTATATGATCGACCACACACACACACAATAATTCTATGATACTGATATGGACCAAAACCCTAGACTGATTAAAGTTGTAGTAGTTTAAGGGATATCACTAGTGATGTAACCTTGAATATTAGTATCTTTGTAAAATAAGACCTTGAGATTTGTTCTATGAAAAGTAAACTGGCTTTGATAGTGATCTAGGGTTTTGAGGTAGATAATCTGAACGGTACATGAGCAAAATGTAATGACTTAGAGAAAAGAGTAAGACATAAACTTGAAATGTAACAATAAGAAAGTAGCATAGAAAGCGGAGTATTACCTGATATATGATATGAAGATAGTTGATGAAGTTCATGTTTTTAAGACATGGCGTCACCATCTTTATGATGTGACGATAGATTATCACCCTGGTAAAGAGAATGTGGTGGCTGATGCTTTCAGCAGAAAGTCAAGTTCAACGGCTAATGCATTCTCTATGGCAGGTTTCAATAGAGACCTGTTAGTAGAAATGTGGAAGTTGAACTTAGACTTAGGAGTGACGGCACAAAGTGGTTTGATTGTACAGATGCAAGTCAAGCCTACTTCTTATGAGAAGATCAAGGAACTACTAAAGGGTGATAGTGAGTTAAACCAGACCATGCATGACATGATAGGAGGAAAAGAGACCAGAGTTAAGTTTTTAGATGATAAGGTGTTGTATTAGCATGACATGTTGTGTGTACCTCGAGATAGTGATTTGAAAGAAAAGATTCTAATGGAAGTGCATGTATCGATGTATGCTATGTTCTCAGGAAACACTAAGATGTATATGAATCTCAAGGAGTTGAAACAGATGGTCAGATAGGCAGAAGGATGTAGCTGAGTACGTGGTTAGAAGTAGTGTGTGCCTGTAGGTTAAGGCTGAACCCTAGAAATCTACAACTACCTTGTAATCTTTTTCTATGCCTGAATGGGAATGGGAACATATCACAATGGATTTTGTGATAGGGTTGCCCAAGACACCTAGAGGTTATGACTCGATATGAATGATTGTGGATAGACTAATTTAGTCTGCTCACTTTCTTCATATTAAGTCAACCTTTGATGTCTCGAAACTTGACTAAGATATACATGGATAAAATAATTAGGTTGCCTGGTAATCCAGTTTCAATCATATCATATTGAGATCCTAAGTTCACATCTAGGTTGCAGAAACAGTTGCATCGTGCTTCGGGCACAAATTTAAGATTCGATACAACCTTTCCACCCGCAGACGGATGGTTAGTCTGAGAGAACCATTCAGACTCTTGAGTACATGCTAAGAGCATGTGTTTTGCTTTTCAGTGGAAGTTGGGAAGAACATTTAAATCTTATAGAGTTTGCTTAGTGTGAATGTTGAGTTTAGAAATACACAAACGATAATGGTACGATTTGGGTATAAACCCGGACAATACAGAATTGGTAAATCATAAGATGCATGATTTCAAGATAATAAGATAGCATTAAAATATGCAAATAAATCTAGTTGCATGCTTTCTGTTATGTTAATGTGTGTGACCTAACATTTACATGAATTGGCACATTTCTCTGAGATATTATTAGAAATTCTCAAGTACTATTAAATATTTGTGATATGATATGTAAATAACTCTTAATTGAGTTATGAGATGCATAAACCAGGATTTGGGGTTAATATGCACATACTTCGAGAAATTTCAGACAATTGATAAATATTACAGATGGTTTCTTATAGGTGAAGTAAATTACACTTATTGGTGTAATAAGATGTTCAATTACATGAATTCTGTATGTATGTGCCAAAATTGATTTGAGTTTGGAATATTTATGAATTTTAAATCTTCCTGCATGCATGATTTAAAGATTACTCAGTAATTACAATGATTTTGAATATACTGCTCTACCAGTTCTAGAACGATACCGTATTGTGATTTGAACTGCAATCAAACAGATGAGATAACTGAAACCCTAAGAGTAGGGTGTTGGCATGTGATGAATGAATAAGGCAAATGAAACCCTAAGGATAGGGTGTACGATGAATCAAGTATTTTGATATCAATTCTCAGTATGAGATGTAGTGATGTGTAACAGTTAAATTGCATGATTTTATTTTAGTACCAAGTTTACATGCATTCTATTTATTTAAGAATTTGTAGTTTGTTTGCATGTATAGTATAATAATTCCTTGGTAATTACCATAATTTGAGATACTGTTATAATAGTTCTACAAAGACAATGTTTTGTGGTTTGATCTGGAATCAGATCAGATGTGTCCTAGGTTGAAAGACCAATGCAGATAGTTGATCAGAGGATCAAGAAAACTCAAAATCGTGAGAAACCTTTAGAGAAGGTTTTGTGGAAAAATACAACCTAGAGGAAGCCACATGGGAGTTTTAGGGTTAGATATGCGTAACAAATTTCCTTTTCTCTTTTAGGAATTTCGGGACGAAATTCTTATAAGGGAGGGAGATTGTTACGACCCATATCAGGGTTAGTCAATAAATACCTCGAATTACGTGAAATACCCCAATTAGTGTTGAGTATCAAATTAAATATCATGGTTAATCAAATAAGTTAATATGTGAATCAATAGTTGAGATGAATTCATCCGAGGTATCTAATGACAATTTCAGTGTTAATTGTTGAGTTAAGTTAAATGCCAAGATGCAATTGGTACTTTGACTAGTTATGATAAGATACTAATTAAGATTTCTTGCTTCGAGGTCGTAGTGGATTCCGTGATAGATGTTTTGCAAAAAGAATCATCTGATTCGGACCCTCGAGGCAAAAGTTACATCCTTTTCAGTTTTTTTGGACCTAGGTTGCAATTTTTTCCATTTTCAAGGTTAATAACCTTATTCCTTTCTTTGGTTTCCCTTTTTACGCCTATTCTCTTCTTCACCCAGCCGACAGAACAGAACCGACTCAGTGGCCCGATAGAACAGGAAGGGGAGCTCGCGCCTAGGGCGATGGAGGGGTGATTTGGGCGATTCTGGGGCTTCGAAGCCTCGCCTCCAGCAACGCCTAACCCGTCCATCCCCATCTTATTCTTTCTCTTCTTCCCTTCCTCTTCCAGTCGTGCCCTAGCGGCACCCATGCTGCGCCCAACCTGCTGCGTTATAGCACGGCTAGTGGCGCCCAGCGACCAGCTAAGGAAGCTCTTGGGTGAGCTTGACCGGTGAATTACCTCCGCCTACCCTCTTCCTTCTTCCTCGCCCTAGGAGCGCGTCACCACAACCAGTCTGGGCGCCGACCTACAGTAGCAGTTGCCGGCCGGCCATGGAGCTGGTTAGGGAGCACAAAGCTCCTGGAAAGAGCGGCGCCAAGTTCGACTAAGGACCCTGAGCAAGATTCTGCGGCCATTAGCTTCGAATTAGCACCCAACCGAGCCTCCCATTTCACCTGTGCGTGAAGGAGCTGCTGCTTGCAGCAGCATGTCTGAATAGGAACAACTTGGGCATAAGAGGCATTTAAGTGAGGTAGTTCTGACTTCGGCATATAGTCTTGATCATGAATTCGTAGCCTTAGCTAGACCTAGTTGTTGTTTGAATCAATTTTAGATTCGTGCATGATGCTACTGTTTTATTGCAGGTCAGTGTCTTGGTCGGCCGAATTAGGTATGATTCGGCCGAGTTTCATTTATAGGAAATCAAACAGGGATTCGATCGGCCGAGATTGCAGACTGATCAGCCGAGTTGTCAGCCGATCGGCCAAGTTGCCTAGACTGATCGGCCGAGTTTCCAGCCAATCGACCGAATTCCCAGATTGGTCGGCCGAGTTCCAGAAGAGTGAGTAGTATTTCATTTATTTATCACCATCGAACTCGATTTTATTGTAAATATTGCTTCGGTATAATTAGGGTAATTTCTAAACAGTATGAATGAGATTAAAGAGATGTGTTTAATTCTTTAGAGCTTAAATTACTTAGTGTAACTGAAGAAAATAAACGAATGTTGTCTGTACTGATACTGCTGTGAATATGTTGAGATCTAAATGAATGTCTGCTATTATGACAAGTTTAGAATGATGTGAAATTATGTATAAAGTTGAAAGAGATAGAAGTGTTCTTAAATATATTCAGTGTGCAATTATGATTGAGTTATGGCAATTTATATTTACTGCTTTAATAATGATGATATATTTAGGTGCCTTAACACCGTAGATCCCCTTTGAGAGGTCTGCTTCTTAGGGGTGAAACTCGTATTGCAACAATAACTGTGCGGAGTCACGGTGGCACGAGGACAGAGAGCCAGTGTTGCAACAAGAACCGTGCGGAGTCATGGTGGCACTGGAGGAAATATGGGTTATTGCAACAAGAACCGTGCGGAGTCATGGTGGTAACCCCGTGAGACTCTCTGCCTGTGTGCTCAGGTTAGTGAGGAGGAGTCTAGAGCACTCATAGTAGTGCATTGAGGCCGGAGAGCCTGTGGTCCTGTGGCAGAGCAGGGCTGGCGTCAGACTTAGCATTTCCCGGGTGTGTCGCTAAGTCTTGTACGGTGGGATCGTAGTTCGCTACGGATCTTTATATGCAGAGTACACTGCATATAATTAGGGCATAATAAAAATATAAATATGAATCATATAGGATCGCAGTAAATTTATTATGTTAAGAGATTTGAACTGTTGTGCCAATTCTCTAAATTAGTTTATTTGTTTAAAATATATGTTGTTGCATAGTAATGAATTTGTTATCCATAACCCTGCTATGTCATTAGAACTACCCTGCTTAGTCCTGCACTTATCTTTATTAAACTTTATCTATCTGATGAGTTGTTTAGTGATAGCTAAATGAATTACTATTCACTGAGCGAGTAGGCTCATACCTCTACTCAAACATTTTCAGGTCAACATCAGCAACAAGAATCGGAAGGATCTTTCCGTCCTAACGCTTAATCTGTAGAAGGTATATGTAGTTAGTTTAGTTAGATAGTGATCTCTTAGTCCTTTCCCCTCGATCTTTGGGACATGGTGTGGGTGAGAGAGAGTGTGTATGTGGAATGTGTATAAAGATGTAAATTAACTGTTATGTTTACTTTCTGTTAAACAACGTTACATGTTGTAAACTCTGTTTATGTTCTCTAGCCAATTTAATTGAAATGCTTCCGTAATAGTTTATTATGTTTTAGTTTACAGCAATAATCCGGATATCATTACGAGGTTTTAAAAAGAAAAAGTTCTCAGTGATTTGTTTATGTGATAATCCCTCCGTCGTGCCCTAATCTCGTGATTAGTGGGTAATGCGTGATCGGGGTGTGACATTCCTGATCGACTCCATGAACTTCTCATGACGCTTCTTTAGATTCGCCTTTATCAGTTTGTAAGGGAACGGAATCCTAGGAGCGTAGGCATTCCTTCCGCCAGGCAGCTCCTCAGGGAACCTTTGCGCAGACTCTCGAACGTCTGCCTGTCTTTCTTCTACTTCTTCTGGATCCGCACCCTCAGGCCTTTGCTCAGGCTTAGGCCTGGCTTCATCAGGGCGCTCCAGCGTCCTTCCAGACCTCAGGACCGCCATTACGGCAAGTTCAGGGTGTGGGAGTGCTTTTATTGCAGGATTCTTCATCAGAGAAGCCATCTGGGTCAGTCGCTGATCTACCTCGCGCTGGCGCATCTGCAAGATGGCCATCTGGCACTGCATTGAATTCAGAGCCCCAGGGCTAGGGAGCGTGTTCTGCACCAGTCGGCTGATGATGGCATCCTATCTCTTTATATAGGCAGAAAGCTGGCCAACCAAGTTAGGTTGGATCACCCTCTTGCCTCGGCCCTGACATTCATCCGCAGAAAGGGACTGCTCGCAACGAGACATGGTCTCAAAGCTTGGCGGAACAAGTCACAGATCTTCAGAGTTCCTAAAAAGGCATAAAAAAATCAAGTTTAGAGAATTGAATTTTTTTTATTTTATGGCAAAGAATAATGCTAAGAAAAGAAAGAAAAAGAGTGATGTCAAGCTCATTTCTAAGCTTGAGGCACTGGAGTGTAGTTAGTGGATTGGGGTTCGTCCACAGTACCACTATTGCCTTGTCCCCGGCAACGGCGCCAAAAAGTTGACCGGCCTAAATCGCGTGTCCAAAAGTGGAGGCGGATTTGAGGTAGTCGATCTTTTACATTTATAAACCCGAATCCTTCTAGGCCCCCACAACTTTGCTTACGGGGTCGAAGTAGTCATACGGGGTCGAACACAGGGACAAGGGGGTAACGTTGAGAACCAGGAATCGACACGCTACACTCCGGTAGGTATAAAGAGATATAAATTCCAAAAAGGGAACAACAAGATTGTCATGAAATAAAACAAGAAAACTATCTCCAAGTGGAGCTACAAGAAAGATTAAGGGTTTTAGTCATTTAGCAGTTTTTTGGGGGGTTTCATGCAACAGAAACAGAAAGGTAAAGACTAGAGCTCGGACAAGGTACGAAGGATAAGACTATAGTAAAACAAGCGGCAACGGTAACACCCTGCACCCCTCATCTCAGAGCGGGTACCTCTAACCTCTGCATCAACACCCCTCTCGAGGTTGCTGGGCTTTGGTCGGAGTGGAATGTCACAGAAACAGCTCCGTTCCAGGCACTCTCATACTCCAGAATCGGACGAAACACTAGAGCCACAACACAACTCTCAAAGTTGTTGCGACGGGAAAATACGATTCGGTAGCTAAGCGAAACGCGATCCAAACATGCAAGCTAGAGTTCAGATATTAAACAGAGCAGTCATCCAACATAGTGTACCAAGCATAGGGCAACAAGTAATTAAATATTTCAATTTCCATAAACATTAAAGGTCTTAATACGTTGCATATAATAAAGAATTAAAATAACAGAAATAAAAGATAGGTGTCGCCTCTTTGATGTAGAAGGACGACAGGGTGCTGTAGCTCTCTTGCCTGATATCGGTCAGAGGCCTGGCCCGATACATAGGTGTCGGGCGACACGCACCGACTGTCGACCGTATCGCTCAAGGACCCTGGCCGATACGCTCATTTCGGGCGGCACACCCTCTCGAGCGGCACGCACCGACGGTTGAAGCGTATCGGGTTCGATATCGTGTCGGGCTAAGAGCTATGCATCCACGTGTCGGACACTTGTGTTGCTCGTCATCGCTGGCCGATATCGGCCCACAGTGTCGGTCGGGACGGTCCTAGGTGAACTATCCCCTCCCTCTCGGGATGAGGAAAAGCTCACCTAGTGTCGCCCGACACGAGCACTGGGCACGATACTCTTGCTCTTCGCAGGTTTCCTCCAAAGATAGCTCGAAGCTCCTAACTGTCCAAATCTCCTACTGTGGACTTGCCAACTATGAACTGTCTTTTCAGCTCCCTGTAGCTGCTATTTATAGTCAGCTGGTTGGTGAGAAGACATGGTGCTCGAAGCGCCACGTGGCCACCTTAAGCACCAGTCGTCGGACGGCTGATACTGGACATCTCTCGACGCGAGGTGCTGGCTATCGGTCACGTGGTGGGAGGCACGCCTGCCGGTGGGTGGCTGTATCGCCCGACAAGCTGGGTCGTCGTGGCGGCTTTGTCTCCCTGTCGGGTAGAAGGTGTGTCGGCCGGCACGTTCCTGTCGCGCAGCGCCCCTTTGTGTCGCGCTACTATGTCGTTCCGCCCTGTCGGGCTGGGTCTTTATCGGGCATCTGCAGGGCAAAAAGACTTTGGCTTATTCGTGGGCCGGAGTCGGCCCTTATTGTCATCAAAATGTACCCAACGGAGAGGAAATACTGCAAAGATTGGAAGTATTGGAGTTAGAACATAGCTTGGCCAATTATTGTGAAAATGCTAATAAAATAGAGGAAAATAGCAGAAAAGGGAAGTTTTGATAACAAAATAAAGGGCAAAAACGTCACAAAAACTGATGTTATCACTTTCCCATGCTTCAACAAGGGTTTCTCCAGGTACCCGAGTGAATTGCGTTATTTGGCCCCTAATTTTGTAGGTGAGAGAAGGAGGATAGAACTTTTCCAGAAAAACATTTTAAAGTTGTTCCAAGGTGGTGATGGGTTTGCATTGCAAGGAGTTATACCAACTCATGGCTCTATCGATAAGAGAATATTTGAAGAGATGGAGTCTGATGGCATCATCTGTGACTCCATTTTTCTTTGTCATAACACATAGATCTATAAACCTTAAAAGATATTCTTGACTATCTTCACCTTGTTTACCATTGAAAGGACTGTTCTGAAGCAATGTAACCCAATGTGCTCTCATCTCAAAATTTGGAGCGTTGATGGGAGGAGGTTGTACTGGGTGATGAACGTCAGTAGCTTTAGGGATGGATAACTCTCTAAGGTCCTTCTGTAATTCTGCTACTTGAGTTGTTGCTTGAGATGCTTGGATTTCTTCTTGAACTGCAGCTCGGGCTTCTTGCATAAGCCTATATCTTTGCGCATTAAGGGCTTGAGCTATCCTTCGGACAATTTCCTCCTCTTGTGCCATTCTAGCTTTGTTCTCTCTACTCTAACGATGAAAGGTTTGTTCTCTCTCAGGGTCAAAGCTAGCAATAAGGCCAAAACTATTTGAGCGGTGCATGCACAAGTCTTTGGGGGTACCTAGGATGGAAAGGTCTTTCGGTAGTAAGATGGACAGTGTAGAGCCAAATTCAAGTATATATGATCGATATTATCAAAAGCAAATGAAAATCTTAGATTAGTCTCAAAAGAACTAGATTTAACTAGATGATTCTGTTGTCCCCGACCATGACACCAGAATTTGACGTGGTTCTTACTACACTAATAAATTCACCCGGGGCTGAAATCCCTGAGTTTTTACCAAAACCTTGTGCAATAATACCACCGCAAGTGGACGGGTCTTATCACAATATAGTTAAGGATTGAATCCCAAGGGACAATGTTTTTAAGAATCTTTGCTAGTCGGATCTAGCTCAATCAAAGCTAATATTTAGAACAGAGGTTGGTTTGGGTTTAATTAAACTAATTGCAAGGAAAGTAAAGAGTAGGATTAAAAGTTGAGTACAGATTAATGATGGGAATCGCTGGGTTGGACCCGGTTTTCACCACCACTGCACATGCAAACATATCCAAACACACACATCCAGGCAAGATATAACCCATCCAAATGGAGCTGTTGCAAACCCTCCATATGGACGTTAGGTTCGTGTAAGAATCACCTTAGGCATCAGATGCCTCGTCGCCATCCAGATCACACACTTACAACTCTGAAGTTATAGATATCCAACTAAAGGTGCAGGCCCCCCATACGGGTGTTAGGCACACAGAAGTGTCATTGCAGGCTAGATGTCTCGTCCCCTCACAAATCACACACTTACGACTTCAGGGAATCCCATCAGAAGTTCTCGTCAGGGAGTCAACCGTGTTAATCGACATTCAAAATCTACATATTGAAGTTCTCACAACATAGGAACGAAATAGATAATGCAAGTAGGTGATCAATCCACAAGCACGCATCAAATGATTAACAACGAAATGAAAAGTTATATACAAGCCATGGAATGTTTAATGAAAGGACATGTGAGCATGGGCAGCGAGGCTAGTCCCCATACCCCAGTGAAAGGAAACTACTTGCTCATGGTGAGAGAAACAAAAAGAACAAGAGAGAGGGAATAATCATCCATGAGTATGGTGAAGAAGACGGTTGCAGCTCGGTGGAGAGGCAGTCTTCTATACGACGTCAGGGCAGATCTAGACGAAGAGTGAAGGACACCACAGTAGATGGGGCATACCTTCTCTCTCCACCTTCCTTCTCTTCTCGTCCTCCTTGCTCGCAGCAGCAGGAGTAGCTCGTGGACGTGATGGCATATGCAAGTGTTGGATATGTAGATGGATGGTTGTAGATCTGGGTTTCCACCTCAGATCTGGATGAACGGAGGTGTAAGAATGCCACAGAGGTTGGCTATTGGCTATGGAGACCGAACTCCCTAGGCTGGGCACAGAGTAGTAGCCTAGCGGCGTCTGGAGTTGACCCCTTGAGAGGTTAGGGTAGGTGGCTATTTATAGAAGTGGAGAGTGAGCCCTGTGCAGCTAGGGTTGCGGTTCACTTGTTTGCTGCAGAGTGCGATCGGGATTGGAGGGGGCATGCGTGGATGTCTTGGTCTGGATGTGAGGCCGGCGTCGCCGTGTGGAAAAGTCGGTGCTGATGCTGGTAGTGCAAATCGCGGTTGAGAAGTAGGAGTTGGTCGTGATCTGGAGTCTATTGGGAACCGCTGGTCGTGATTCACATGCCTAGTGTAGATCGCAGATCGCGACGTTGATGCCTCTTGACCACGTGCTAGAAAGGGGGCTACCGCGGTCTTGTTGTGATAGCACCGCGGGTAGGCATCACTCGGTCACAGTGTTGTTGACGGAGGACTCCAGGTCGAGGTGCAAGCGTTGATGACTGTGGAGGTCGACGTCGGCGGTAGTTGCAGTTGCCGATGCTCGATCACGGTGCAGGGGGAGTTGATGGAGGTGCTAATGTCGAGGAACCCATGTCACGATGGTGGAGGTTGAAGACTGTGATCATGGAAGTAAAAACACTGATTGGATCGTGGTGTGGTTGGGCGATCTCAAACTGCGGAAGGGGAGAGACGTAGACTGTGATCACGAGCAAGTTGATGGATTCACGATGTTGGTGGCAGGAAGGTGCGAAGATGGAAGCATAGACCGCGACGTGTTGAGGAGGCGGAGACTGCAGGCTGATGGAAGCAAGGAGTGGATGATCGCGGTGTCTGTTGGATCGCGGGCGGGAGGTGGTGATCGCGATCTGATAGTGGTTGCGATCTACTGAAGAGGTCATGATGCAGAGGTGTAGGTGTAGATCACGATTGTAGTTGGGAACCGTAGGTCGCAGTGTCTGTTGGATCGCGGGCGGGGTCACGATTAGGGCAGGAGCCCGCGATTCTGGAGGTTGATGGAGTCGCGGTCTTCAGGCTGGAGGAGTTGAAGAGGTGGGCCAGAATAGAGAAGGGGCCCGTCATTTGTAGATGGGCTGCATCAATTGGCCTACTAACCCTGCATAAAAACACATAATCTCTAGTCAAAAGCCTCGATAATCCAACCAATTAAGCAAGATTGCATATTGTAAGATTTAGGAGATAAAAGCGAATGTACTTAAGCAAAACTGGACCAAAGATGGAGACTGAAACCACGATGAATAGGCATTTATCACCCATGTTACAGACAATATAGGGTTTGCTTCCGCAGTCATATATGTACTTGGAGGGGCATTACACTTCAAGATAATTCAACATCAGATCATGAATTACACTGCATTATTATACTATTTGAATCTAAACAATCGAGATTTGGGGTTTGTAGCACAAAAATAATGTTGTCATCAAAGTATTCCATCTGGTTCCATACTTTTTTTTATCTTTAGAGGTAATCTTTTTGGGCATAAATGGAATTCTTATCTTTAGTGTTACATCGAGAACATGTACCAATATTGTTTATATGCCTAAAAAACCATCCTTCGGTTATCATGAGAGCCCATTTGTCAGCAAGCAACATACATATATTGATATTTTACTAAGTTTTAGACTTCTCGATTTTCTCTCCGGGTCCCCATTTGGCAACTTCTTTATTTCCTCATATCATCTTGTAAGTGGCCTCATTCCCAAGCCCAAATATGAGATTACATGTGATGAAATAGGTGGCTTGAGACTAGAACATAGATAAGAAGACACTCATCCAAAATTCATGATTCTAGCCTCTAGTCTGATTAAGAAGACCTATAAAACCTAGGTATTTGATGTCTTTAGGTATGGGTTTGATAGCCTCGTCACTCATTGAATCGCTACTAGATATCAACTATTCTCCCACATAATAACAAAATTTTCTAAAAGATTTTAGATACAAAGTAGCTATTGTAAAAGTAACAATTCATTTCACTTGTGCTAATAAAAAATAATGTCAATTAAAAAATATCATTTGAAGATGTCATATAACTTTCTGTGCTATTGTCACTTATATAGAAATGAACCATAAAAATGGGGAACTTTTTTCACAATTCCTATATAGTAAATCAATTAGAAAAATATTTTTCTTCTATGTCGATTACCAAATTCAACACATGCATGCTTGACCACTACGTAGAAATAATATCTTTGTTATTTTTTTTTTTGGTGAAACACCAGGTTCTACTGGTTACAATCCATGCTCATAGAGGCAGGAGGAAACAATTGGAAAGGAAAGGAAAGGAGAGAAAAAACAAGACCTTCATAAAATTTTACATGTATAGATAGAAACAATATCATAATCACATATGACCAATATTGAAATGGGACAAATATACATGGAACAAGTAACAAAGATATTGGAAATATCTTTGTTATTTGTTCCATATATATTTGTCCCATTTCAATATTGGTCATATGTGATTATGATATTGTTTCTATCTATACATGTAAAATTTTATGAAGGTCTTGTTTCTTCTCTCCCCATACGGAAGGTATACAACATTTCTCGACTTAAAATAAGAAATTGTTTATCAGCCTTCATTTTTGTTTATTTAATTGTTAATCGACCACGAGTGTGAGTCGTCGGAGTACAAAAACTGTTTCCGGAGAGAGAGCAGGCGGGCGGTGGAGGAGGTTCTCTCAGGAGCTCGTTGTCTGCGCGCCTTCCTGCATCAACTCTTGAGGAAAAGAAGAAAGGTAGGAGGGGGTGAGTTTCTTTGTTTGATGGAAGTGCTTTCGAACCGCATCGTCACGGAGGAGCTCAAGCCCGGCGACCACATCTACTCGTGGAGGACCGCCTACACCTACGCTCATCACGGGATATATGTAGGTGTTTACAAAGTAATTCACTTTACTAGAGGTCAGGGTCGAGAGGTTGGGACAGGAACTATATTAGACCGGTTCATATTTAGCAGTTCCCCAGCAAATGCTGGCATTCTGTGTGAGCATTGTGGTGATCAGAGGGCACTTCATGGTGTGATCATGTATTGTGTTGATTGTTTCCTGTCTGGTGGTGACCTATATCTCTTCCATTATTCAGTCACGCCTGTTTTCTTCCTGGCCAAGGCTCGTGGTGGAACCTGCACTCTTGCAACCTCGGATCCCCCCGCTGATGTCCTGCATCGTGCCAAGTTCCTTCTGAACAATGGTTTTGGTACCTACAGTCTTTTCAAGAACAACTGTGAGGACTTTACAATATATTGTAAAAGGACTAAGCTTCCTGCACGCTCAAGCTCGCGCGTGAGCAGTTTCACGTGCAGGAAACCAGTCTCAAGCCAGCCTCCTAAATCGCACCACGTGGCAGATGGTGATTGGGTAGTCTTTTTGAAATTATACAACAGATAAATAAATTTGTTTTGCTTATAACTTTTGAACCGTAATTTTTTTTTAATAAACCAAAAACCGTTGGTTTCGTTATGAAAAATACAATCTAACAAGCCTAATGTTGACATATTTTTGAGAAAAAATAAAAATGATATATATAGGTTAATTGACAATGACGCCTATAAATGATTATTGACATCTAAAAATGGTTAGTTGACGACTAAAATGGTTCATTGATATCCGGAAATATAAGGTGACACCCAAATAAGGTATCGACAACTAGAACAACTAGTTAACCATTTTTTGGCGCTATTTTGTCATTTTTAGATGCTATGGCGCCCATAAATGGCTATTGACACTCAAAAATAGTTAATTGATGCCCAAAATGGTGCATTGCACACCCAAAGTATAAGATGGCGCACAAATAAGGTAATTGACACTCAAAATGATTCATTGACACCTAGAAGTTTAAAATGGCGTCCAAATAAAGTATTTTTAGATGTTATGGCGGCCATAAAAGGTTATTGACACCCAAAAATGGTTAATTAACATATAAAATAGTTCATTGACACCCAAAGTATAAAGATGACGCCAAATAAGGTAATTGACACCGAAAATAGTTCATTGACACCCAGAAGTTTAAAATGACGCCCAAAATGGTTTATTGACACATAGAATTATAACGACGTCCATAAATTATTAATGACACCTAAAGATGGTTAATTGAGTTTAAAATGACGTCCAAATAAAATATTTTTGGATGCTATGGCACCCATAAAATGTTATTGACACTCATAAATGGTTATTTGACACCCAAAATAGTTAATTAACACCCAAAAGTATAAAGATGACACTCAAATAAGATAATTGACGCCCAAAATGGTTCATTGACATCCAGAAGTTTAAAATGATGCCTAAAATGGTTCATTGACACCTAGAATTATAACGGCGCCCATAAATGGTTAATGACACCCAAAGATGATTAATTGACGCTCAAAATGGTTCATTGGCACCCAGAATAACCTATTCATATGATTTATTATTTTTTTCATAAAAATATATCAATATTAGTCTTGTTGGATTGCATTTTTTATAACGAATCCAATAGTTTTTATTTTGTCAAAAAATTCATCACGGTCTAAAAATTATACGTAAAATAAATTTATTTGTATATTACACAACTTCTACCAGTCCATCTAATTAAAATCCGCCACATCAGCACCCCAAATCAGCCTTTCCCCCAACAAATCACTTCTTCCACGCGCGTGAGGCGAGCTTCCAGCTGCCCGCGTGTGATGGAATCATTTTCGATTGTAAAACAGGATTGCTGGTCCAGACCAACTTCAGTGTTGGCAGAAGCGGGCAGCTAGGGTCATTTGTTTCAGCTGCCAGTGCCACTGCGTCTTCCCCGCTGCGGTACTTGTCTACCAGTGCTGCTGGCCTGACCCTCATCACTGGTGTTGTATACTGTACAAATCGTTACGTATCTGACATTGGGGTACGCCGAGATGTAGTAAAGATTCCTGTTGACAGGCTGGCAACTGAGCTGAACAATAGCAATTCGGCCGACGCAGTTACATCTGAATATGTGCCTCAAAGCTAGTTTGTCAAAGATGTGGTGAAGATTGCTGCTATAGTAGAGCTGCACAAGCAATTCTCTAGTAACAGTCCTGTCTATGTGCAGACTTTAGATCAACGAAGCCAAATGCATCTTCATTGTACTATTTCCCTTTAAGACTGTACCACGATGCTTTGTTCAGTAAAGACGGTTGCACATGTCGTGTTTGTTGTTTAATGAATTCCGGGTGCTCTATAAATACTTCGGCAGTTTCAGGCGCCGATGTCTTCGGTCAACGTCTTGTTTTGTCGTGTTATTGTGCGAGTGTGGACTTTCCTAAGTAGAATAACTGACTACAAATGTACATGTAAGATGTAATATCTACATATGCTTATTGCTTAGAATCGAAAAGAAAAATAAGAAACGTGATTCAAATTCAATTACAACCTTCATGTGAGCAACTGAATCTTTTGTACAAATTGAGCATAACTCTACTACGGAATTTAGCACCAATACAATTGCATTTGACTTTGTACATATTTTTTCCATAATATATCAAAGATTAATCATGAAAAGTTGAATACATAACCACATTTTTGATAGCACAACAATATCATATTGAATTCCTACTGATGATATTACTAATTTGACATTTTGAACATCTCTGTTTCTGATGGTATACATTAATTTAAAGAACATTCTCCAAGTGATCATTGTTATTCTATCACCAAAATTGTTGACAGTTTAGAGCATGACAATTCCACTTAGTCGATATATATAAATCATACACCATTGTAGTGAACTATATTCATGTCTTCTTTTGTTTAAGAATGCAATGATGTTTTCTTTAAAGGACATGACAATCTCATCCAAGTACTCTTTATGTGTTAGAAATTTCAGCTTTAAAATTTATATCTCTATCATGCATATTAGACATATGTTTCAGGAAAAAGCTACAAACCAAAGCATTCCTATGTTTTATGAAAAAATGGTTTTCTTCTATCATAGTATATGCACGGGGATGCACATCATAGCTGAAACATAACCATTTCTAGTAAGGCATATTCTTAAAATAACTAGGTTTGGTGGTTTTCTATGTGTGCTACATAATATGTCAACCAAATCCTTGAAATATATGGGTTCATTAAAAGTACCATAGCAAAGAGTTGTCTATATCTTCAATTCTAGCAATCATCCAAAAGTCGTGTAAGCTAACTGTAGATAAATGAATGAGATAAACATCTTCTTAAAACTATTTTACTCAATGATTTGCTTTACATCAATTAAAAAGATACAAAAGCTAGCTATGGTTTCTAATGAAATGAAAATAATTGAAAGTAAAACAAATAGAACGAAGAAAAGTGTTAAATTTGACTCATTTCCTTGCAACTACTCCACATTTTAATGTTTTTCATCTAGTAAACGTTGTTCCCATACACTTCCTCCTTTATTTGATCCTATGACGGGAAAATGCCACATCACCATCTTGAAATGTAAATTAATGAAAAATCTATAAATAAGATAATCAATGCATAACACTTTATTTCTTTCAAAAAATAATAGAGTTGGTCCATAAAGAATAATCTAACTAGTAAAAAAAAAACATACATCATTTATGCATATTATTAGTAAGCTTGAACACACTGTCTCACACCAAGAAAACTTTTGCAACATCTCTTCAACCAATTCCTTAATAATATATACATTGGGTACCAACAACTATTGCTTGGGAAGTTTGTTACACATGAACCATAGGAAACTGCTTTCTAGTAGGACCGATGTAGCATCCCCTCCATAGCTCAACTGGTAGTATATTGATGGAGAGAGAAATCAATGGAGAAGATTTTTTTAGCATTAAAATGAATTCTTTAATACTATAAAAAATTTGATTGGTCTCCTACCATATTTCTATAGGCGGCCTCCTATAGAATAGGCATAGTAAAATTGATAGTATAAGAGACTTCCTATACTTATTATATAGGACAAGCAATTAAAACACCAAAAATCCAACCGATAAAAAAAATAATAAAGAGAGAAATTATTTTTTAGCATTAAGATGAATTCTTTAATACTTTAAAAAATTCTGATTGGTCTCCTATCATTTTTCTATAGGAGGCATCCTATAGGATAGGCATCCCAATTTCTATTTAACTACTATTGGTATCACTAATTGTTTAAAATATGACGCCAGTTTCTACATATGGAATATTGAGGGCTGCAGTTAATTGTTTTTTTGAAATTGCAAATCTCGTTGCTATTGATAACGATGAGGGGATAATAATAGTACGCTCATGCACAATCAATTCTTTTTAATACAAAAAAATCTTAACTGATATTTTTAGATATAACATTTTGAGTCCACGTTCTGGATGGCACGAGGTAGGTAGCACAGGTGAAGCATTCAAAGTAATAGTGTATACAAAGATCTGGGTAACCGGGAAAGGGGCTAACAAAGCATTTAAACTTCATGACGTTATAAACAAAATCATTGAATACATTCAAATTCCAAGGAAAAATATTCCAGTCTAACACAAATATCTTTTTGATTTAGACAAAAGATAACCGTCTATACATGCTAGGATAAAATTATTGTTCAAGAGTCCTTATCAATCACCATTAAGGGATCATTTAATGATGTCTAGATCACTAGTGTTTATGTTGTTGTACCTTGAAATATTTGCTACAAGCAGTATCAAGTATACGTTGTTTCTGTTGAAGTGACACATTCAAAAGTGAGAAAAGTATAACATTCAATCCAAAGTTTTTAGAGTGAGGGAAGTGCGTAGTTTGCAATGATTATGTACCAACTTTGTGTTGGATATTAGATGCAAGTAATTTGATTAAGGGATGTAGTTAACCATCAAAATATGCAGCCATAATAATAGCAGTTATGATATAAAAGAAAATTAATGATTAATTAGAAGATGCAAACTTCAAAGTCATAGTCATGGATGAAGGCGTGTGACACACTGTCTTGAAGATAGATTTCGTGACTCCTAACACCAACTTTTTTGGCGGTCTGTCTCCAAGATTTAGTCACCCCAATTTTGGTACAACTTCTCAGTGCAAACGAGAGGACTATGTCAAACTCGTTCCTTTAGCCCTTTGTCGCAAAGAAGAAATAGAAGCGTCGATAGTGCAAGGACTGCAACAAGCAAGGTGGTTTCTAGAGATGAATGGAGAGTGTTGTGGTGGTAGATTAAATAGGAACCTTCCAGTCAGAAGCAACTGGAACACAAAAAACTTTCTCTCTCAGTGTATGCAACTGTGTTCTCAGAATCTCGGTGTGTTGGTATATTGGTGTATGCATGGTATATTGGTATATCAGTATATTGGATATTGGTATATTGGTGTATGGTATCTAGGTATATGGTATATCTCTAATGGAGAGAAGACATCTTCTAATATAGAGAGTCTTCAACAAGCCTTGTGGTAACAACCCACACACATTGTCCACATCACAATTGTTGATCTTCTCGACATGTGCCTTAATGGTCATGGTTAATGGGTGAATATAATGATAGTCAAAGAGAGAGAGAAACTGGCACTGCCATAAATTTATAATTGTTGGTCTTTCCAATGTGTGACTTAATTGACAAGGTTAATTGGTGGCTTTAATAGTAGTTAAAGAGAGGGTAATTATTGTTGTTTCAAACTTACAATTGTTGGTATTTCCAAGGTGTGCATTAATTGTAAAGGTTATTGGTGGCTTTAATGGTAGATAATGAGAGTGTAATTATTGGAAAAAACCGATGGCTGTCAAAACTAATTTTTGGAACAAGAAAATACAATATTCCCCACATGTTCCATTAAATCTTTGAGAAAATTAATAAATAGCAAATAACAAATATTTATAAATAAAAAAAGTTGCAACATCACTATGCTTTTCAACATTGGTAACTTTTGAGTTTGAACCATTACCTAGAATGACTCACTTCAATCTGTAGAGACATGGTGAATGATGTTTTGAACGATACTCTCTGATTTAGACTTTCGTAAATCACACAATCATAATGTGGGCACGAGAACGAGTTCCTATCAGTGTTGTGCATAAATGGCCTTTGCAAGAATCTTATTTCATGAGCGCTCTAGCGAGTATGCCCAACTCACATAAATCTTGCCTCTAGGGTTACACTCATATAGTAGAGATCTCCAAGGGTGTCTTGTCCGGTATACACCCTGCCAATAAATGGCCTTGAACCATTCGGAGCAAAGATCTTTGTATACTCAGACTGAATGAAGCACTAACATCATAGAGAGGGTCAGGAGTAAAACTCCAAAGTGTGCTTCCACATGGCATGACAATTTAGTTGTCCCTTTGAACCAATCCTCATGGGATCTCTAGTTTTAGAATGGTAGGTTACCACTACAATGTTTAATCTATTGACAGAGGACTCATCCCCCTTGATGAACTAAGTACTACTGTAAGGACCCTGACCCCCATTTTGGGCTTATCCTGTTTGCTTTGCCTAACCCTGGTGTTTAGTTGCTTGCTAATCACATTTAGTGGTGATTAGGGTTTGTTTGTGCTTGTTGAGTGTTGGAGGTGCTACTTGAAATTAACCCAAGTCTAGGGTTGATGAGCAAGTTTGTCACCTTGAGAGGTGTTCCTCTCTCTCCTTGCTTCCTCTAGTGTTGAGAGGAAGGGTTGGGCTCATTGCTTGAGTTGCTTTGGGCTTGGATGAGCCTTGTTGGGCCTTGTTATGCCTTACTTAACCTTGTTGGACCTTGTGTCGGCCATAGGTGTGCCGGCCATGGTTGTGACGGCCATGGGTGTGTCGCCCATGGAGTTGTATCGGGAAAGTGTGGGTGTATCGACCTTGGACCACCTTTGGCTCCTAGCCTCATTTGTTTCACCACTCTAGTGGACACTTGGTGCATGATGCTTGCATGTGGCAATTGCCTTGGACATGTGTATGGGGCAAGATGAGAGGGTGGCGTTGCCCATGGACAAGTGTCCCTAGGTGGGTGACACATTGCCTTGTTTTACCTTGGTTTCTCCTCCATCCTCTTCTATTTATGTATCCCCTTTCTCTAGCTAAGGATCCCTTTAGTTCCTTAGTTTCCCATCTCCCTTGGTGCACGACACCTATTCTTTGCAAGCTTAGTGACCGATCCTCATCCTTCTCCTTAGAGTCTTCTTCTTCCTCTAGTGGTGGACGAACCCTAGAGTGCCTTGTTCTTCTTCTTGTGGTGGTTCTTGAGCTTAGAAGCTTGGTACTAGGAGCTTGGATCTTGCTTAAGGTAGGTTACATAACTCCTAACCCTAACCATACTACCTTCTTCTATATTGTATGTTTTCATATGATCATAATCGGCCATGTATGTTGCTAGATATGTTTCTTGCTTAGTTGCACCTTTAGTCTTGTGGATATAGTGATCTTGTTGTTATGGTTGAGGTTTTGTACCTTTGTACCCTAGGTTGGCCGAACCATGGTTTAGGTTTCCTTATTGAGCAATACCCCTTTTCTCTCCTTGGTTATGAGAAGTGAGTTTGAGCTCTAGTGATGTGGGCAATACCCCTCTCTCATTTAAGTTGAGACGTGAGTCTACATCCTAGTTGCTTGGGCAACACCCTCCGCTCACCATGGATTTGAGAGGTGAGATTTTGTATGGATGATGACCTGTGTGGTGTGGATCCTTGTGGTTGCCCAAGTTGTGATGGAGGTTGTGCAAAACCCCTCTCTCTTGGTTGTTGAGAGGTGAGCCAACCTTCATGATCAATTAGGGTTTAGTGTCCTTGTGCTTTAGGTTGAAGATGACCTTGGGGTTGTGCCGCCTGTTTGTTTAGTCTTGAGTTGTACCCTTAGCCATTGTGCCTAGTTGGTGTTTTGGTTGGTGGCAGATACCCTTGTGTGTTGGGTGATATGCCTTGTTGGGTGCCCTACATGTTACACCTAGCTAAGATAGTTGGCTTGGTACTCGTTGTACCTTGGACGTTTTGGAGCTCAGTGAGCTACCTTTGTGTTGAGCGTCATGGTTGGTGGTGGTGATGCCCGATATGGTGACATATAGAAACCCTAGATGCTGAATCATTGGAGGCCAATATGGAGTGTTTCCCATGTCCGATAGGCTTCTTTGGAGCATTTTGGTGTCGCCTGAGTTGTGAGTAGGTTGGGTGATACCATGCTGTGCTGGAGGCGCTATGTTCTGACAGTGAGAGCTTTGGGCGTTTGAGTGGTGTGGCTTCCCGATAGGTACATTAACCCTAGATGGGCGATAGGGCTTAGTTGACGTAGATAGATAGCTGTTTTCATGCTTAGCCCTTACACGATACACTCTCTCAACCTAGCTGCACGTTATGCCTTGTGCATCTGATATGTGCGTCAGATTGCACGATATGTCTTGATCTCTAGCTGCACGACACCCTTGGGTGGTGGTTGATACTTTCTAGGGTTGGTCGACATGTGTTCATACATATGGTTAGGCCGATATGCCTTTGGTAAGGGATGCTACCCTATCCGTTACAAGCTGTGGTGAGGGACACGCCACCCGCCACCCCTTTTTGTAAGGGCTGTAGAAGTTTTAGTGAGGGTTCTGACAACCCGGGACGTGTACGGATGATAATTCCAGGTTAACAATGATATTACATGTGTTATGATCACCTTGAATCCTATATATATGATGATGAGTTAATATGATAAGCTTGGAATCATATGAGTTGCTTCACATGATGATGTGACCCATGTCTATGGTCACAGGTATGAGGCAAAATATATGCTCATGACTATGATAATCCCATGAATGATAAGGCTTATAATCATCAATGTTTCCCTATACTTGATAGCATGATCGTTTTGTTAATTCCTTAATGGCTTCAGTTATCTCTATAAATGTGTATACTAACCATGTAGGTGTTTCATGCGGATTCCTAGCCAGGTAAGGGCTATGAGGTATATATGTTGAATAACACTGCATTGTGATGGTCACTCTTGTTGATGAGATAACCTGCATCACCTGTTTGATGTGTTTAGGTCTGAGGACCTGATATTGGATAAAGTGCCTATTTGAGGTGTTATCCTCTGATGATGAGATCAGGGATTGTTATCCCAAGTAATGAGAATGCCTTAAGAGGCAGTGGTTTCTTGTGATAAGGGATTGAGATCCCGGGATAATGTGATGGTAGTAATAATAATGTAACTTAAAAATATGTATGTGTTACAACCTGGTTGCCTCAACATTCCACTTAAAATATACTAACTAATTACAGTGGAACATATCATGTAGTTTGCCCTGGCCATAGATCCATCATCGTCAGTAGATGGTGATGGTGAAACAGGTTCTCCTGTGGGTTAACCTAGAAGCACATATTATTGAATATGTGTGGTTTCTCCTAGCCGAAAATGACGAGGTTAGAGTGCAACTTCAGTTGTAGACTCTAGAGTGCCATTTCAGGCCTGTAGCTCGATATGTTGGAGTATGGTGAACAGGCCCATGGCTCAGAATGTGTGATAAGAGGAGCATGAATGCGTTCATGGCTCAGAACACGGTGAACATGCCTGTGGTTCAGTTTCACTAGCACTGATACCTATACCAAGGTGGGCTACGCAGAGGGTAGCATGACCCTGTGGCTGAGGCCACTTAAGCATGAGACTGCGGTCCTTCTTGTATTCATGCACTGACCACGTGGTGGGAGGTCGTGAAGTCCGACTCTTCAATCGACCTTTTATGGCACCAGCTTGGGTTTTGCAATCGAAGGTTGGATTTGAGCGGTACGACTCACTTCCTGAGGGCAGAATAAAACGTAATCCAGCTAAATAGTATATCTTTCTTAGTACAAAATACAGAACATTGTTTGTGGCCTTACTAATATAGCTGATCTAGTTGAACTATGCACTTGTGCATACGATTCTTATATCTTGTGGTAAGTTCTTATAAAGCTTATCTTGTCAATCATGTTCCATAAAGAAATGCTTGGTTATATGCCTCTTGAATATCTTGTTAAGCTTGATGGTAATAATAACCTTGCTCTATATACTGCTCTTATTGTATGCTTTGTCAGTTATCTGCCGTTGTTGCTTTAACCTTTCTGAGGTTTTATGGTTTTGGTAGAGAGTTATGTTTCTCACTGGGACTGTGTGTCTCACCCTATTCATTTACAACCTTTTTTAGGTGATCGTGCTGGACGTGGTGATGGTCGTGGGGTTGCGGCCGAGCAGCAAGATGAGAAGTAGAAGGCAAGAGATGGATACATTGCTATTTTGGTTGTTTTATAGTTGAGTCTTAGAGTCATCCCTGTACTCTCAGGTCCGCGGAGGTGTTTTGACGCTATTTTACAATATGTAGCTGTTGTAGCTTTGTATATCATGTTGTTGGCCGGATGTGTCCCGTTGTATATGTGTAAACAGGTGGTGAACTCATGTGATGACAAGACAACTGATCCTATAAGCTGTGGACACATATTAAGACTTGTAAATGTTTATATAACCTGTCTTCTTACAGAATGAGGATCTCAATGTAATAGTTTCTTGGTTTATCTGCTTTCCGAAATCGGTTATAATTACCCCGTGTTTCTGGTAATAGGTGGTTTATGGTGTTTTCCGCACATTTTCGTGCGGCACCTCGTTGTCTGTGTGATAGCGGGATGTGTCTCCATAAGCTTAGTATCAGAGCCCTAGGTTTGCTGAGTCTACACGGATCTAGGACTAGGTTGTGTTTGTTCTTGTGAGTTTTCCAGATTTTCTTACAATTATCTTCTACCCTGAGAAGAAGAAAAAGCCAAGATGTCTGGAAACGATGAAGAACATGCTGCCGAGAGCAGCGATGCTGCATTAGTTGATGGAGCAGGAGGGCAGGCAGATGGAGATCGTGTGCCTAAGGTCCCCCAACTTGACCCAGCCATTCTCAAAAACCCTTCCTACCAACAGCTTATGGGGAAGATGATGGCTACAATGAATCTCATGGTAGAGAGATTGCCAGTGCCTCCGCCGAGAGCATAGGCTCCCCATGGTGAAACATTGGGTATTGGGAAGACCTTTGAGTGGCTTCGCCAAGTCAGAGCTTCGGACTACGCTGGGACGGATGATCCAGCGGATGCAGATCTGTGTCTGACAGGTCTTGAGAAGGCCTTTCGGATCCTCGACATCCCTGAAGCAGACAAAGTCAAGTATGATGTCTACCTTCTGAAGGGTAGTGCTGGCCACTGGTGGGCCATCGAGGAAGAGAAGCGGCCCAGTGAGGTGATCGGTTGGGAGGTTTTCCGACAAGAGTTCATCAGCAGATACTTTCCAAAAACGTATCTGGACAAGAAGATCAACCAGTGTGAGCACCTGTGCCAAGGAACGATGAACATCACCGAGTATGAAGCCAAGTTCATGGACCTGTTAAGGTTTTTTCCTCACATGGCAGCAACAGATGACGAGCGCATTAGACGTTTTGAGAAAGTCTTGAGTGCTGAGCTGACAACACCGGCTACTGCATTGGAAAACCGAGAGCGGTTTGCCACATTTGTGGAGTCTGTCCAAAGGATTGAACGGTCAATTAGGAAAAAGAGAGAGTCCATGTATAAGAAGAGGCATGCTCAGTTCCAGAGACATGGGTTCGATGGCTTCAAGAAGTCAAGGTTTTCAACACCTTCTGGGTTAAGAGGTTCCAGTGCACCGCCGCAGTGGTCCCCGAGTAAGGGAAGAGGATATATTTCTTCGCCGTCTAAGGCACATAGTACAACTTCAGTGATAGTGACATGGCCGTCTAGGCCACAACAACAAGACCACTCATGCCATCTTTGTGGTCTGATCGGGCATTGGAAGTCAAACTGCCCAAGGAAAGATGTTGAAGTAACACAGCAACTAAGGTAGAATCAACAAGGGCCAGACAGATAGAAACCTAGTAGTAGCAGAGGGCGAGGACGCAGTAAAGCGTCACAAGCAGGATCGTGTGCTCAAAGAAGCAGAGGACGTGGACAGTAAGCAACGACTCGATTCTACGCTATGAATCAACCAGAGGCAATAGTCAACCCGCAAGTGGTGGCAGGTCAGATGGAGTTTTTTCATTCTGATTTGTCTTCTTCTTGCTTTATATCCATCCTAGTTGACCCAAGTGCTACGCACTCTTTTATTTCCCATAGTATGCTTGAAAACAGTCTTTTACCTGTTAGTTGAAAGAAAGATAGCTTGTTGTTAGAAACCCCTCTTGACGGTTCGTCGATGCTTTGAGAAGTATGCCCATCCTGTGTTCTATCTTTTTCGGGACACAAGATACAAGTGGATCTTATAACACTTGATATGCATGGATTCGATGTGATCCTTGGGATGGATACCTTAGAGAAGTATAAGGTTGTGTTGGACTGTGGTTCCAAGAAGGCAATGTTTGATGATGGTGGAGAGAAGTGGATCTTCCAAGGAGATAGGAAAATTATCGCCACATGTCTAGAATCAACAATGGTGGCGGAAAAGTTGTTATGAAAAGGATGTAAGGTGTTCCTAGCTCACGTTGTGGATACCAAGGCAAAGGGTCCTAGCCTTGGGGAGGTGACGGTTGTTCGAGAGTTTGTAGATGTGTTTCCTGATGAGTTCCCCAGTGTTCCCTCATCTCGGGAGATTGATTTCGAGATCAATCTGGTTCTAGGAACACAACTAGTTGAACATACACCGTATAGGATGGCTCCAGCAGAGATGACAGAACTCAATAAGTAGTTATAGGATTTGTTGGAGAAAGGTTTCATCCAACCGAGTACGTCACCTTGGGGTGCTCCAATGTTGTTCGTTAAGAAGAAGGACGGATCGATACGGCTATGCATAGACTACCGACAGTTAAACAAGGTCACAATCAAGAACAAGTACCCGTTGCCGAGGATAGACGATCTGTTCGATCAATTGTGTGGTGATACAGTGTTTTCAAAGATTGATCTACGGTCTAGATATCATCAATTAAGGATTAAGGCGGATGATATACCAAAGTCAGCTTTTAGGACAAGGTATGGTCACTTCGAGTTTGTGGTTATGCCGTTTGGGATAACCAATGCGCCTGCTGCTTTCATGGATTTGATGAACAGGGTGTTATGTTCGTTTCTAGATCAGTTTGTTGTAGTCTTTATAGATGACATCTTGATCTACAGTCAGGACAGTCAAAAGCATGAACAACATCTTCTACAAGCATTGACTCTCCTTCGCCAACACCGGTTGTATGCCAAGTTTAGTAAGTGTGAGTTTTGGTTGTAAGAAGTAACTTTCTTGGGTCATGTGATATCTACAGAAGGAGTCAAAGTGGACCCCAGGAAGGTGGAGTCAGTTGTAGAATGGGAGTAGCTGAAGCCGCCAACTGAAGTTCGCAGTTTCCTGGGTTTAGCAGGATACTACCGGAAATTTATAAAGGACTTTAGTGTGATCGCATTTCCGATGACAAAGTTGACTAGGAAGGATGTACCTTTTGTCTGGGATGATCGTTTCCAGCAAGCTTTCCAAAGTCTGAAGGAGAAGATGACTAGTGCTCCAGTGTTAGTACTACTAGATCCTGGGAAGGGCTATGTTGTTTTCTACGATACTTCTAAGAAGGGCTTAGGATGCGTGTTGATGTAGGAAGACCATGTAGTTTCTTTTGCTTCGCGACAACTTAACAAACATGAGGAGAACTATTTGACTCATGATTTGGGGTTGGCAGCGGTGGTTCATGCATTAAAGATTTAGAGACGCTATCTTTATGGGGAAGTGTGTCAAATCTTTACAGATAATAAGAATCTAAAGTACATCTTTTCGCAGAATGAGCTAAACATGCGACAACGTTGTTGGATGGAGCTAATCAATGATTACGACTGCACCCTTGAGTATCACCCTGGTAAGGAAAACGTGGTAGCTGACGCGCTTAGCTGAAAGTCTTCCTCTCTTCCTATGTAGAAGGCACAGTTGAGTTCCTTGGTATGCCATAGATAGGATATGTTTGTCTCCTTTCGGCAGATGAATGTGCAGATGGAAGTTTCCTTGTTAGCAGGACTCTTGGAACAAATGCAAGTAAAGCCCACGCTGAGACATCAAATCAAAACTGCATAACAAATAGATGATACAGTGCAGTTGATCAGGTCAGAGCTCGGCAGCGAAAGGCATGATGGGTGCCATGAGTCCGAGGATGGACTGGTTTGCTATCATGGTAGGATGGTGGTCCCCGATGTTGATAATCTAAGGCAACTAGTGCTCAAGGAAGCACACACATTGATGTATGCTATGCATCCAGGAGTCACCAAGATGTATCACAATCTGAAGGACTTGTATTGGTGGCCTAGTTTGAAGAGAGATGTAGCTGAGTTTGTGACTAGGTGTGCGGTATGCCAGCAAGTTAAGGCTGAGCATCATAAGCCGACAGGTACGTTGCGACCCCTGCCAATACCGCAGTGGAAATGGGATCACATAACCATGAATTTTGTGGTTGGTCTGCCAAGGACAGCTAAGAATCATGATTCCATTTGGGTGATAGTGGACAGATTGACGAAGTCTGCCCATTTTATACCTGTGAATACAACATATACAGCCGAGAATCTCACTCAAGTATATGTAGATGAGATAGTACACTTGCACGACGTACCAGCAATGACAATTTCCGACAGAGGTCCTCAATTCACGAGTCGTTTCTGGGAATAGTTGCACAAAGCTTTGGGAACACAGTTAAGGTTCAACACCGCTTTCCACCCACTGACAGATGGACAGTCTGAAAGGACTATTCAAACCTTGGAGGATCTTCTCCGAGCTTGTGTTTTGCAGTTCATAGGTAGTTGGGATATACATCTCAGTTTGATAGAGTTCGCCTACAACAATAGTTCCCAACAGAGCATTGATATGGCTCCTTATGAGGCCTTATATGCCAAGAAGTGCAGATCTCCTTAGTGTTGGTATGAGTCTGATGAGTATCGGCTTTTGGGTCCTGAGTTAGTACAACAGACAATAGAAAAGATCAAAGTCATACAACAACAGTTGAAAGCGGCACAGGACAGACAGAAGTCTTATGCAGACAATTGTCGATGACCTTTGGAGTTCCAGGTGGGAGACAAAGTGTATCTCAAGGTCTCACCTTGGAAAGGCATGTTAAGGTTTGGCCAGAAAGGTAAGCTAGCACCCAGATATATGGGGCCATACCCGGTCATAGCGCGTATTGGCAAGGTAACTTATAAGTTAGAGCTACCGCCATAGCTGCACATGTTACATCCGGTGTTCCACATCAGCATGCTGAAGAAAAATCATCTAGACACAGGGACAGTGATACAACCAGTTGAGGTTGAGCTTGATGAAGATGTGACCTACGAGGAAGGTCATGTGATGATCCTTGACAAAAGAGTGAAGAAGCGAAGAGGAAGGACCTATTTCTGGTAAAGGTTCTTTGGCATCATCATGGCGTTGAGGAGGCCACGTGGGAGCTTGAGGAAGAGACGAGGAGGAAGTATCCCTTGCTTTTCTCTTCATATTTCGAGGACGAAATCCCTTTGTAGAGGTTTATAGATTGTAAGGACCCTAACCCCCATTTTGGGCTTATCCTATTTGCTTTGTCTAACCCTGGTGTTTAGTTGCTTGCTAATCACCTTTAGTGGTGATTAGGGTTTGTTTGTTCTTATTGAGTGTTAGAGGTGCTACTTGAAATTGACCCTAGTCGAGGGTTGATGAGAAAATTTGTCACCTTGAGAGGTGTTCCTCTCTCTCCTTGCTTCCTCTAGTGTTGAGAGGAAGGGTTGGGCTCATTGCTTGAGTTGCTTTGGGCTTGGATGAGCCTTGTTGGGCCTTGTTATGCCTTTCTTAACCTTGTTGGACCTTGTGTCGGCCATAGGTGTGCCAACCATGGTTGTGACGGCCATGGGTGTGTTGCCCATGGAGTTGTATCGGGCAAGTGTGGGTGTATCGGCCTTGGACCACCTTTGTCTCTTAGCCTCATTTGTGTCACCATTCTAGTGGACACTTGGTGCATGATGCTTGCATGTGGCAATTGTCTTGGACATGTGTATGGGGCAAGATGAGTGGGCGGCGTTGCCCATGGACAAGTGTCCCTAGGTGGGCGACACATTGCCTTGTTTTACCTTGGTTTCTCCTCCATCCTCTTCTATATATGTATCCCCTTTCTCTAGCTAAGGATCCCTTTAGTTCCTTAGTTTCCCCTCTCCCTTAGTGCACGACACCTCTCCTTTGCAAGCTTAGTGACCGATCCTCCTCCTTCTCCTTGGAGTCTTCTTCTTCCTCTAATGGTGGTTGAACCCTAGAGTGCCTTGTTCTTCTTTTTGTGGTGGTGCTTGATCTTGGAAGCTTGGTGCTAGGAGGTTGGAGCTTGCTTGAGGTGGGTTACATAACTCCTAACCCTAACCATACGACCTTCTTCTATATTGTATGTTTTCATATGATCGTAATCGACCATGTATGTTGCTAGATATGTTTCTTGCTTAGTTGCACCTTTAGTCTTGTGGATATAGTGATCTTGTTGTTATGGTTGAGGTTTTGTACCTTTGTACCCTAGGTTGGCCGGACCATGGTTTAGGTTTCCTTGTTGAGAAATACCCCTTTTCTCTCCTTGGTTATGAGAAGTGAGTTTGAGCTCTAGTGATGTGGGCAATACCCCTCTCTCGTTTAAGTTGAGAGGTGAGTCGACATCCTAGTTGCTTGGGCAACACCCTCCTCTCACCATGGATTTGAGAGGTGAGCTTTTGTATGGATGATGACCTGTGTGGGGTGGATCCTTGTGGTTGCCCGAGTTGTGATGGAGGTTGTGCAAAACCCCTCTCTCTTGGTTGTTGAGAGGTGAGCCAACCTTCATGATCAATTATGGCTTAGTGTCCTTGTGCTTGAGGTTGAAGATGACCTTGGGGTTGTGCCGCCCATTTGTTTAGTCTTGAGTTGTACCCTTGGCCATTGTGCCTACTTGGTGTTTTGGTTGGTGGCTGATACCCTTGTGTGTTGGGTGATATGCCTTGTTAGGTGCCCTAATACCCTTGTGTGTTAAGTGATATGCCTTGTTGGGTGCCCTACACGTTACACCTAGCTAAGATAGTTGGCTTGGTACCTGTTGTACCTTAGACATTTTGGAGCTCAGTGAGCTACCTTTGTGTTGGGCGTCATGGTTGGTGGTGGCGATGCCCCATATGGTGACATATAGAAACCCTAGATGCTGCTTTGTTGGAGGCCGATATGGAGTGTTGCCCTTATCCGATAGGCTTCTTTGGAGCATTTTGGTGTCGCCTGAGTTGTGAGTAGGTTGGGCAATACCATGCTGTACTGGAGGTGCTATGTTCTGACAGTGAGAGCTTTGGGCGTTTGAGTGGTGTGTCTGCCTGATAGGTAGCTTAACCCTAGATGGGCGATAGGGCTTAGTCGATGCAGATAGATAGCTGTTTTCATGCTTAGCCCTTGCACGATACACTCTCTCAACGTAGCTGCACATTATGCCTTGTGCATTTGATATGTACGTTAGGTTGCATAATATGTCTTGATCTCTAGCTACACGACACCCTTGGGTGGTGGTCGATACTTTCTAGGGTTGGCCGACATGTGTTTATACATATGGTTAGGCCGGTATACTTTTTGTAAGGGATGCTACCTTATCCGTTACAAGCTGTGGTGAGGGACACGCCACCCACCACCCCTTTTAGTAAGGGCTGCAGAAGTTTTAGTGAGGGTTCTGACAACCTGGGATGTGTACGGATGATAGTTCCAGGTTAACAATGATATTACATGTGTTATGATCACTTTGAATCCTGTATATATGATGATGAGTTAATACGATAAGCTTGGAAGCATATGAGTTACTTTACATGATGATGTGACCCATGTCTATGGTCACAGGTATGAGGCATAATATATGCTCATGACTATAATAATACCATGAATGATAAGGCTTATAATCGTCAATGTTGCCCTATACTTGATAGCATGATCGTTATGTTAATTCCTTAATGGCTTCAGTTATCTCTATGAATGTGTATACTAACCATGCAGGTGTTTCATGCAGATTCATAGCCAGGTAATGTCTATGAGGTATATATGTTGAATAACACTGCATTGTGATGGTCACTCTTGTTGATGAGATAACATGCATCACTTGTATGATGTGTTTAGGTATGAGGACCTGATATTGGCTAAAGTGCCTAGTTGAGGTGTTATCCTCTGATGATGAGATCAGGGATTGTTATCCCAAGTAATGAGAACGCCTTAAGAGGCAGTGGTTTCTTGTGATAAGGGATTGAGATCTTGGGGTAATGTGATGGTAGTAATAATAATGTAACTTAATATTATGTATGTGTTACAACCTGGTTGCTTCAACAATCCACTTAAAATATACTAACTAATTACAGTGGAACATATCATGTAGTTTTCTCTGGCCATAGATCCATCACTGTCAGTAGCTGGTGATGGTGAAACAGGTTCTCCTGCGGGTTAACCTGGAAGCGCATATTATTAGAGTGCAACTTCGGTTGTAGACTCCAGAGTGCAGTTTCTGGCCCGTATCTCGATATGTTGGAGCATGGTGAACAGGCCCATGGCTCAGAATGTGTGATAAGAGGAGCATGAATGCGTTCATGGCTCAGAGCACGGTGAACATGCATGTGGCTCACTTTCACTAGTGCCCATACCTGTAACAAGGTGGGCTAGGCTGAGGGTAGCCTAACCCTGTGGCTAAGGCCACTGAAGCATGAGACTGTGGTCCTGCTTGTGTTCGTGCACTGACCACGAGGTGGGAGGTCGTGAAGTCTGGCTCTTCCAATGACCTTTTATGGCACCGTCTTGGGTTTTGTAACCAAAGGTTGGATTTGAGCGGTACGACTCACTTCCTTAGGGCATAATAAAACGTAATCCAGCCAAATAGTATATCTTGCTTAGAACAAAATACAGAACATTGTTTGAGGCCTTGCTTATATAGCTAATCTAGTTGAACTATGCACTTGTGCGTATGATCCTTATACCTTGTGGTAAGTTCTTATAAAGCTTATCTTGTCAATCATGTTCCATAAAGAAATGCTTGGTTATATGCCTCTCGAATATCTTGGTAAGCTTGATGGTAATAATAACCTTTCTCTATATACTGCTCTTATTGTACGCTTTGTCAGTTATCTGTTATTGTTGCTTTAACCTTTATGAGGTTTTATGGTTTCAGCGGGGAGTTATGTTTCTCACTTGGACTGTGTGTCTCACCCCGTTGGTTTACAACCTTTTTAGGTGATCGCTCTAGACGTGATGGTGGTCGCGGGGTTGCGGCCGAGCAGCAAGAAGAGAAGTAGAAGGCAAGAGATGGATACACTGCTGTTTTGGTTGTTTTGTAGTCGAGTCCTAGAGTCATCCCTATACTCTCAGGTTCTCAGAGGTGTTTTGACGCTATTTTACAATATGTAGCTACTGAAGCTTTGTATATGCTGTTGCTGGTCGGATGTGGCCCGTTGTGTATGTGTAAACAGGTGATGAACTCATGTGATGACAAGACAACTGATTCTATAAACTGTGGACACGTATTAAGACTTTTAAATGTTTATATAACCTGTCTTCTTGTAGGATGAGGATCTGAATGTAATAGTTTCTTGGTTTATCTACTTTCCGAAATCGGTTTTAATTACCCCGTGTTTTTGGTAATAGGTGGTTTATGGTGTTTTCTGCACGTTTTCACACGCCATCTCATTGTCTGTGTGATAGCGGGATGTGTCGCCACAACTACCTTTCTTGCTAGACCCTTAGTATGTGGATCTGCAATATTCACTGTAGATTTCACATACTCTATAGATACAACCCCATAGGTGATATAATCCTTCACATCTTCCTATCATAACCTCATAAATTTCTTTCCTGGGTTACATTTAGATTGCTTAGCTTTATCAATGGCTACTTTATTATCACACAATATAGAAACATGAGGAAATGGTTTAGAAATAATTGGCAAATTAATAAGTAAATTCCTAAGCCATTCAGTCTGACAACAAGCTAAATCTAAAGTAATAAACTCAGCCTTCATGGTGGGTCTAGCTCTCATAGTTTTCTGTGATGATTTCCAAGAACCTTCTCCTCCTCCTAGGTAAAACACATACCCACTGGTTGATTAGTTTCTTCTAAATCAACAATCTAGTTTGCGGCTGTGACGTCCCCAGATTTTCTAAAACTTAATCTGATGTATGATGTTTAAATTAGAACCCTCACCTCAGCAAGAATCCTAATTTGAAACACCACACACTAGGCTAAGAAGGAGAAAATCAAGGGATTCAAAAGGTAACAACAGTAGCACATGCACATGCACAATATTTAAACCATACAACACATGTTCACCATTCAACATATAAACACATAATGAATTATTACAACATTTAATATTACACATTGAATGATAAAATTTTACATATGCATGTACAACCACTAAACAACATGATCTTAAGATAATAAGTCCACCTATACACCTACTCACCACACAACTCTCAACTATCCTGGATGTTCAAGATCATATGTCCATGACCTAAACAAAAGATTGTATGTGGTACACATCAACACAATATTCTAAAATATTATACTGAGTATGCATATGTGTCTTTTATGTACCTCTCATTACTATGACTTGGCAATAAGATAAAACTAATACTTGGCAACAATAAACAAATATAACAAAAGCATACTTGAACAAGAATGTTTATTAACAAAAGAGAACACAATTTTTAGGCAAATTTTCCATTATATCATCCATGCATTTACTACCTGAGAGTTGAATGCAGTAAGGCATTTATGATATACTACCAAAGAGTTGGATCATTTCACAATGTATTCTACTACCAAAGAGTTGGATCACTTTCAAGTACATTACTACCAAATAGTAGAAGTACTTACTTTTCGGCACTGTACTACCAAAGAGTTGAAGTGCTTAGATATAATGGAACATATATGTTATGTTTGATGTTTCATAACTACAAGTATGGAAAGTCAAGCAAAATATCATACCTAAACAATCATTTCACCAAATATCATATGCCAAGTATTTTACTACACATAATACAAGCATACTGTATAATAAGACAAGTAAGAGGTAAAGTGTACCTTAAAGAAGGACAAACCTAATCACCATATAATCCTGAGTCAACTATCACTCATGGTAAAACCATGATTAAGACATAATCATGTACTCACATTAGATTCTCCATTAATTTATATCTCATCTAAACCCTAATTATGTCCATTATGTTTTACTTAGTTTATTAATATATGTGCATCATTACTTGTCTTATCTTATTCTAATAAGGTTGCTGGTCTTAGATTCCAAATTAAGATAATTATTTGATTATTTGGTTGCACATACTTATGTGCACAAATTAACCCTAGGTTACATGTATTAATCATGTTAGGGTTTTCTCACAATATGTTATGAGCCATAATCATATAATCATCAATTACGAGCATCATCATGATCTGAGAATTACATATTAGCTTCCAATTATGAATATGAACTCACTCTATACTTTTTAGGGTTTCTTGAGAATATTTGTAATTATTGCTGTAAGGAGGCGAGATCACCCCCTTACTTAAATTTAACGGAAAATACAATACATCCCTCAAATTATTAAAAACATTGTGATGGAAGGATGTATGCATAATAAATCCATTTAAATAAGCATGGACCAAATACAACCAAATGTCAATAGTAGCAGCGGAAGAAAGTAAGATGAGAAAAACTAACTATTACATAGATTGTTCTAAAAGAAGAAGTAGATAAGAATCTAGGCTATTAAAAAGCTCTTATTTCTAGAGTTCATAACATATATTTTTGAGCAAGGTCTTAGCAGCATCAACCTTGCCATGATATCAACTTCACTCCTACCCTGGGTTTCCTTGTGCTTGATCTAGCCCTTGTCCTGGTTCTGGGTGGTTGGGAAGCACCCATCAAAAGAAAGATAGAAACGTATGTGTCACAACATGATAATGTACAAGAAGTGTATAAGGAATGGAAACATAAAGATTTTCTACACTACGATTGTTCAAGAGTATCAGGCATATAAAGCAAATAGGATTTCTACCAAGCATATAAGTCAAATATAGAACAAGAATGATTCATTATGACTAAGCTAAACTAACATAGGGTGAGGCGCCTACCAACCTCAACCAGGAGGAGAGGAGAAATAACATCCCAAACCTCAAAAATATATATAAAGTGGCAGGGGGACTAAAACCCCAGTGCCTATGGCAGGGGGACTAAAACCCCAGTGCCCTGTGGGTGACTTGTACTCATGTACACTATATTAGTTAACCAGTCAAACTATCATTATCATGCTTACAATTCACAATGGCAGAGAATGCAAATAACATTTATTCAAGTGGGGCCCAATGACCCAAACAATTCCAAGAGATAACCATAAAAGGTGTTCATTCAACAAGATGTCATATTGGATATTCAAGTGAATAGTTTAAGGGCAACATGTATACATCAAGATCTCAATCACATCAACAAGGCAAAGCAAGGCAAGTGGGGTCCCATGACCCATATTCATCAAGGAATAACAATATAGCAAGACTATGCATCATAGTTACAATTTTTCATGTCAAAATAGAAGATGGATGATATTATTAAAAGTATGCCTCATATGAGAAAAATAGGTTAAGCATGAAAGAAATCCCAACTGAGGTGTTAGAATTCACATACCTGATCTTTCTTTCTAGATTATCCCTTAGCCACTAAGATGTCAGATCCAAACTCACTTTAACCTAGGTTCAACGGTTAATACATGCATTAGGTTAATTAAAGGCACTTTAAGTGTAAAATATCCATATCTATAAACCATGGGTAAAGACTTTGGATTTTGGTTCTGGAAACAGGTCCAAACGATCCCTAATAATTTTCTACTCGAGAAAACATATTTTATTGTCAAAAACGGAGTTAAAACACTATTATTTTCATTTTACATCACTTTATACATTTAAATTAGGATTTGAATTTATTATCAGGTTTATCCTCGAAACCAGCATTCAAAACTTAAAAATTCGAATTCTACATGTTTTTAGATTTCCAACGAGTATTTATTTGTAATTTTCCGACAACCGAGCGATTTATTACGATTTAATCAAAATGGACCAATCAGGAAAAAGATTCGTGGATAAAAAAACAATTTAGCAAAAGTCTATAGTACCCTCAGCGAGAGAGCAGCCACAGGAGGGCTCTCGGGGGCAAAATGGACTTTTGAAAATCGTCTTCAACCCCCGACCGCGCCCAGCCTTGCGACGGGGTGCTCTCTTACCCATTTGGGCGTTTTCGCGATACTCCATCAAACAAAGCGCAAAGGTACTCGAATCGAAGGTATTTGAACGAAGAACTCACCTAGCCGGTCGATTTCGACGCACAAGCCGCCTAGCAGCTGGGAGGAGCTCCACAAGGTCTTCTGCAAAAACTCCACGTCGACGTCCAAACTTGCGTCATCGGATGAAATCGGTGGTTTAGGCGAGTTTCTAAGGGTCCGACGAAGGCGTGTAGGGGGTTCTTTATAGACGAGGTCAGGTATGGAGGCGTTTCGAAGGTGGCCGTGAGAGAGCCTGACCGGCGGCTCTTGTCGTTCCGGCTACGGTGTGTCTCACTGGTCTAGTGAGAGCTCAAACGATTTGGGGGATCGCTACGAACCTGTAGGCGAAGAGATCTCGTAAAATGGTCGCGAAACGACGGAGAACGGAGCTGAGGAGTCGAGCTCGTTACCCATGTAACAGATGGAGGTGGAAGACAAGCTCTAGGCCGTTGGATCAGGGTCGGGGCTTGCCTGAGACAATGGATTGGACTCCACGATGGACCCGAGCGGCCCTGTCACACGTGATAGACATTTAAGCCAAACTTTGGCTTAAATGATGTGCATATGATTATGTCCCACTTTAATTGAAAGTTGTTTAATGCATTGGGAAGGTCAAATGAACTCCAAATGACCCCAAATTTTAACCATAGGTTGCTAATGACGTCTAGATTCATGCTATGCAATTATATTTTCGTTTTACCCAACCTTTGGCCTTCAAATAATTATTTTTATTATTAAAGCATATTTTAATATAATGCTTGAGTAAACAATTATGTGTTGCTTTTATAAGCAACCATTGGTTCCCAAATTCGAGATTTGGAGTCCAAGAGTTCATTATTCACTAATATCATGCATTTATAAAATTAATTAGCCCATAATAAGAGTGAGGTGTGAAGGTTGATTTTAATTCACCATTTAATTCACACTTGCTAATTAAATCACTTCTTATCCATTTTAATTAATTATTGAGCTCCAACATTATCCATTAGATAACAATTTCTTGTTTAAATGGTAAATTGCATAATTACCCCATCCATAATTAAATTTGTGGTATTTTGTGCATCTAACCCTCAAATTGGCATAAAATGTACTTCAATCATCAATTTCTCAAATATTCAATATTAAGGACACAAAAAGGAAGAGAAAGGAATTAATAAAAGGTGAGGTGGAATATGATAATTTTATTGAACTCAGGACGTTACAGCACTCCACCCATTAGAAAGGATTTCATCCCCGAAATCTCATACAAAAAGAGAAGGGTGAGATCGGATCATTTCTTCTCTTAGCTCCCAAGTGGTTTCTTCTAGCCCATGATACTTCCACATCACCTTCACTAACTCAATCTCTCTATTCTTCAACTGTTTCACCCGTGTGTCTAGGATTTTTATAGGTAGTTCCTCATAGGTTAGGTTTTCATGAATCTCCAAGGGTTCTATTGTGAGTACATGAGAAGGGTCCTTCACATACTTTCTCAGCACAGACACATGAAAGACATTGTGTATCTTATCATAAGCAAGAGGAAGAGCTAGGTGGTATGCATGTTCACCAATCTTAGACAAGATCTCAAAAGGTCCCACATAACGCGGGCTAAGCTTGCCTTTGACTTTGGATCGGGCAATAGAGCGTATTGGCTTGACCTTCAAAAACACATGGTCGCCAACTAGGAAACTCACATCAGACCTATGCTTGTCAGCATACATCTTCTGTCGGTCTTGAGTGGCTTTCATACACTTCTTAATCAGCTGAACCTTCTCTATCATCAACTGCATATTGTCAGTCTTCACTAAGGAACGCTCACCCACATCATCCCAATGCAACGGGGAACGACATGGTCTTCCGTACAAAGCTTCATACGGAGGCATTCCTATGCTGGCTTGATAGCTGTTATTGTACGCAAACTCAGCCAGAGGTAGATATCTATCCCATGCACCTCCCCAGTCCATCACACAAGCACGAAGCAGGTCTTCTAAGATCTGTATAGTTCTTTCAGATTGGCCATCAGTCTGGGGGTGATAAGAAGTGCTAAACCGTAGGTCAGTCCCCAAATCTTCTTGTATCTGACTCCATAGGCGAGAGGTGAACTTGGGATCACGGTCAGAAACTATCACTTCCGGTACCCCATGCAGACGAACTATCCACTCCAGATATATTTGTGCCATATCCTCCACTTTGTAGTTGGACTTGAAAGGCAGAAAGTGAGCAGACTTAGTGAGGCGATCAATGACAACCCACACCGCATCGTAGCCTTTCCTGGTCTTGGGGAAACCAGTGACAAAGTCCATCGTGATCTTCTCCCATTTCCATTCTGGAATTTCAAGCGGATGGAGGAGACCACCAGGTCGTTGATGTTCTATCTTAACTTGGTGACAAGTCAGACACTTTGATACGAACAGAGCTATATCTGTCTTCATGTTCTTCCACCAGAAATCGCGTTGTAGGTCCTTGTACATCTTGGTCGAGCCAGGGTGAATTGTGTACTTGGACCCATGAGCTTCACAGAGAATCTTTTGTCGCAGCTTGTCAACATCAGGAACCCACAATCTTTGTCGAAAACGGAGTGCACCGTCGACTCCAATAGAGAAATCGGATTGCGGTTTCAAGGTTAAGGCTTTCATTCCTTCTAGCTCAGGACTCTCCAACTGGGCAGCAACGATATCGGAAATCCAGCTCGGAGTGATCGACAGACTAGCCATGTGAACACATAGCTTGTCATCAACTTCATCATCTGGGATCTTTTTGGGTTGCGGTCGCCATCCAGAAACATACTCCATGTTCTTCCAAATGGAACCAGTTATAGCAGCACATGTCCAAGACTTCTTCTGACTCAAGGAATCAGCAACCACATTGGCTTTACCAGGATGGTAAGTGATGGTAAAGTCATAGTCCTTGAGAAACTCCATCCATCTACGTTGTCTCAGGTTCAAGTCTTTTTGTGTCAGGAGGTACTTTAAGCTTTTATGATCAGAGAAGACCTCAAACTGAACCCCATAGATGTAATGTCGCCAGATCTTTAGAGCATGAATAATGGATGCAAGCTCTAAATCATGTGTAGGCCAGTTTTCTTCATTCATCTTCAACTGTCCAGAGGCGTAGGCAATCACCTTGCCTTCTTGCATCAGAACGCATCCCAAACCTTGCTTGGAGGCATCCGTGTAAATGACGTAGGATTTGCCTTCAACAGGTAGAGCAAGCACAGGAGCAGATGTCAAGCTCTGCTTTAGCTTTTGGAAACTGTCCTCACACTTGGGAGACCAAACAAACTTGAAGTCCTTTTGTGTCAACTTTGTCATAGGAAGAGCGAGCTCTGAGAAGTTTTTGATAAACTTCCTGTAGTAACCTGCCAGACCGAGGAAACTACGGATTTCATACAGATTCTTTGGAGCCTTCCACTTGGTCACTGACTCAACCTTTGCAGGGTCAACAGCAATGTGTCCTCAAGAAATGACGTGACCCAGAAACCTAACTTCTTTAATCCAGAACTCACATTTGGAGAATTTAGCATAAAGTTGATTTTCTCACAGTGTATTGAGCGCCAACCTTAAGTGCTCGCGATGTTGCTCTTCCGACTCAGAATATATCAAGACATCATCAATAAAAACCACGACGAACCGATCAAGGTAGGGGCAAAAAACTCGATTCATCAGGTCCATGAAAGCAGCTGGGGCATTGGTCAGACCAAACGACATGACCAAGAATTCATAATGCCCATATCTGGTTCTGAAAGATGTTTTGGGGATGTCTTCATCCTTCACTCACATTTGGTAGTAGCCACTTCGCAAGTCCATCTTTGAGAAAATGGTGGCATACTTGAGTTGGTCGAAGAGATCATCAATTCGTGGCAGTGGATAGCGATTCTTCACCGTGGCCTGATTAAGCATGCGATAATCCATGCACATCCGCATAGATCCATCCTTCTTCTTCACAAACAGAACAGGGGCTCCCCAAGGAGAAATGCTAGGGCGAATGATACCATATCCAGAAGTTCTTGAAGCTGCTTCTTTAACTCAGCAAGTTCAGCAGGTGCTAAGCGGTAAGGCGTCTTTGAGATAGGCGAAGTCCTAGGTGCAAGATCGATGGAGAATTCCACTTCACGAGTAGGAGGCAACCCGGGTAGCTCTTCCGGAAACACATCAGGGAAGTCCTTCACCACATCTATATGGTCGAGTGCAGGGGGTGTAGCATCAAGAACTATAGAGGTGAGAAATGCCCTACACCCTTACGAGATAAGCTTTTCGGCTTTGATGGCTGAGAAGACGAATTGCCGTTCTTCTCATTTACTGCCCTTGACACACATCCTACCTTCAATAGGATGCAACAAGCTAACCCTTGAATCCTCACAGAAAAGGAGTGCTTTGTACTTCTTTAGTCAATCCATACCCAGGATAATGTCAAAGACAGACATATCAAGCAAGATGAAGTCAGAAGGAAACATCTTCCCCATGATGCACATGTCCATGGTAGGAAGCTTGAGGTAAGAGGATCATATTCTACCACTAGGGGTTTTGACATCTAGAACATGGTCCATGAATACAGACTCTATCTCTAGCATGGCAGCAAATTGAGCAAATATAAAGGTATTTGACGAGCCGGAATCAAAAAGTGCTTTGACAGGATACATATTAAGGTGTAGAGTACCTTCAATCACATTATTCCCATCATCAGCCTCTTCAACATCAAGAGCAAAGACCCTTCCATTGCGCCTCTCCACAGGTGGACGATGTCCTTACTGATTAGGGTTGCGGTTGTTGTTGTTCTGGTGATCGTTGTTGTGGTTGTTGTTGTTGTTCCTCGGGGGAGCATTTTGTCGTTGTTGCTGCTGCTGGGCGGGGGCCTGTCCTCGGTTGAACCTAGGACAGTTCGGCCTGATATGGCTGACTAGGACACACTCATGACAGTTAGGGGCAGGCAGATCATTCCTTAGGTAAGGTGCGTTGCCATCTGGACATCTCCCAGGAGGATCGAATCGGGAGCAAGTGTTGCACCTATCACGCCCTTGTGGGCCACCATGGTTCTTCCGCTTGTTATTGTTGTTGTTCAAACCAGAAGCGTGAAAGCCAGGGTAGGCCTCCACGGCCAGAGCTTTATCTAGCATTTGCTGGAAAGTGAGCGGGAGCTGGGGCACTATGTGACGCCCTATGATGTAGTTGAAACCCTCAAGGAAGACGGTCGCCCTCTGCTCCTCAGCTAGACCCACAGCATAACGTTCCAGCACCAGGAAACGTTGCACATACTCAGAGACTGACATATTCCCTTGCCGCAGACTATAGAACTCAGCCTCCTTCTTCTTCAGGTAGGCTGTGCAGATGTACTTTGCCCGGAATATCTGGAGGAACTCATCCCAGGTCATAGCTGTTGTGTCTCGTGTGCGGGTTATCCCATTCCACTAGACCCGTGCTGGGCCATCCAGGACATAAGAGGTGAAGCAGACTTTAAGATGCGGGGGACACGTCATGCCTTCAAATGTGTGCTCCAGGGCTACCACCCAATCATCCGCCTTGTCTACCATGTTGTTCTCAGTTTCCCCCTTGAAGTAGGGAGGCTGCATCTTGATGAAGTCATTCAGGGTTGGCTCCTTAGGCTTGTTGGCATGGGCAACAGCTGCAGTAAGCTGCCCCACCAAGGTCGTGGAGAGTAGTTGTCTCAGCATCACCAACTCTTGCTCAGGAGTCATAGGTGTCTCAAGAGATTCAGGGTTGGTGTCATCATTGTTTGAGCTTTCACCGAACAAGCTACCCTTCCTGAAAGACAGGTTTTAGGGTAAGATTTCTAGAAGCATAAGACAGAAAAAGATAAGGCTACTATTGCCTATAGGCATGCTATTTCGGGCGTTCAGTATCAGATCAGGCCAGGCCGGGTCATATGAGCTCAGGAGTCCTCGTGACCAAGCTAGTGGGGTAGAGGAAAATATTGCCAGCCCCCAAGCTCTGACCCTTTCTAGACACCATCACTTTCAACATCACGCCCTAGTAGCTACCCTACAGGCTCTGATACCATGCTGTAAGGAGGCGAGATCACCACCTTACTTAAATTTAACGGAAAATACAATACATTCCTCAAATTATTAAAAACATTGTGATGGAAGGATGTATGCATAATAAATCCATTTAAATAAGCATGGACCAATTACAACCAAATGTCAATAGTAGCAGCGGAAGAAAGTAAGATGAGAAAAACTAACTATTACATAGATTGTTCTAAAAGAAGAAGTAGACAAGAATCTAGGCTATTACAAAACTCTTATTTCTAGAGTTCATAACATATATTTTTGAGCAAGGTCTTAGCAACATCAATCTTGCCATGATATCAACTTCACTCCTGCCCTGGATTTCCTTGTGCTTGATCTAGCCCTTGTCCTGGTTCTGGGTGGTTGGGAAGCACCCATCAAAAGAAAGATAGAAACGTATGTGTCACAACATGATAATTTACAAGAAGTGTATAAGGAATGGAAACATAAAGATTTTCTACACTAAGATTGTTCAAGAGTATGAGGCATATAAAGCAAATAGGATTTCTGCCAAGCATATAAGTCAAATATAGAACAAGCATGATTCATTATGACTAAGATAAACTAACATAGGGTGAGGCTCCTACCAACCTCAACTAGGAGGAGAGGAGAAATCACATCCCAAACCTCAAAAATATATATAAAGTGGCAGGGGGACTAAAACCCCAGTGCCTATGGCAGGGGGACTAAAACCCCAGTGCCCTGTGGGTGACTTGTACTCATGTACACTATATTAGTTAACCAGTCAAACTATCATTATCATGCTTACAATTCACAATGGCAGAGAACGCAAATAACATTTATTCAAGTGGGGCCCAATGACCCAAACAATTCCAAGAGATAACCATAAAAGGTGTTCATTCAACAAGATGTCATATTGGATATTCAAGTGAATAGTTTAAGGGCAACATGTATACATCAAGATCTGAATCACATCAACAAGGAAAATCAAGGCAAGTGGGGTCCCATGACCCATATTCATCAAGGAATAACAATATAGCAAGACTATGCATCATAGTTACAATTTTTCATGTCAAAATAGAAGATGGATGATATTATTAAAAGTATGCCTCATATGTGAAAACTAGGTTAAGCATGAAAGAAATCCCAACTGAGGTGTTAGAATTCACATACCTGATCTTGCTTTCTAGATTATCCCTTAACCACTAAGATGTTAGATCCAAACTCACTTTAACCTAGGTTCAACGGTTAATACATGCATTAGGTTAATTAAAGACACTTTAAGTGTAAAATATCCATATTTATAAACCATGGGTAAAGACTTTGGATTTTGGTTCTGGAAACAGGTCCAAACGATCCCTAATAATTTTCTACTCGAGAAAAGATATTTTATTGTCAAAAATGGAGTTAAAACACTATTATTATCATTTTACATCACTTTATACATTTAAATTAGGATTTGAATTTATTATCAGGTTTATCCTGGAAACCAGCATTTAAAACTTAAAAATTCGAATTCTACATGTTTTTAGATTTCCAATGAGTATTTATTTGTAATTTTCCGACAACCGAGCGATTTATTACGATTTAATCAAAATGGACCAATCAGGAAAAAGATTCGTGGATAAATTTTTTTAGCAAAAGTCTATAGTACCCTCAACGAGAGAGCAGCCACAGGAGGGCGCTCGGGGGGCAAAATGGACTTTGTCCATCGTCTTCAACCCCCGACCGCGCCCAGCCTTGCGGCGGGGTGCTCTCTTGCCCATTTGGGCGTTTTCGCGATACTCCATCAAACAAAGCGCAAAGGTACTCGAATCGAAGGTATTTGAACGACGAACTCACCTAGCCGGTCGATTCCGATGCACAAGCCGCCTAGAAGCTGGGAGGAGCTCCGCAAGGTCTGCTACAAAAACTCCACGTCGATGGCCAAACATGCGTCCTCGGATGAAATCGGTGGTTTAGGCGAGTTTCTAAGGGTCCGACGAAGGCTAGTAGGGGATTCTTTATAGACGAGGTCAGGTATGGAGGCATTTCGGAGGTGGCCGTGAGAGAGCCCGACCGGCGGCTCTTGTCGTTCCAGATATGGTGTGTCTCACTGGTCGAGTGAGAGCTCAAACGATTCGGGGGATCACTACAAACATGTAGGCGAAGAGATCTCGTAAAATGGTCGCGAAACGACGGAGAACGGAGCTGAGGAGTCGAGCTCGTTACCCATGTAACGGCTGGAGGTGGAAGACAAGCTCTAGGCCATTGGATCGGGGTCAGGGCTCGCCTGATCCACTGGATCGGAGTCCACGATGGACCCGAGCGGCCCTGTCACGCGTGACAGACATTTAAGCCAAACTTTGGCTTAAATGATGTGCATATGCGAAAGATATTATGTCCCACTTTAATTGAAACTTGTTTAATGCATTTGGAAGGTCAAATGAACTCCAAATGACCCCAAATTTTAACCCTAGGTTTCTAATGACGTTTAGATTCATGCTATGTAAATATATTTGCGTTTTACCCAACCTTTGGCCTCCAAATAATTATTTTTATTATTAAAGCATATTTTAATATAATGCTAGAGTAAACAATTATGTGTTGCTTTATAAGCAACCCTCGGTTCCCAAATTCGAGATTTGGAGTCCAAGAGTTCATTATTCACTAATATCATGCATTTGTAAAATTAATTATCCCATAATAAGAGTGAGGTGTGAAGGTTGATTTTAATTCACCATTTAATTCACACTTGCTAATTAAATCACTTCTTATCCATTTTAATGAATTATTGAGCTCCAACATTATCCATTAGATAACAAATTCGTGGTTAAATGGTAAATTGCATAATTACCCCATCCATAATTAAATTTGTGGTATTTTGTGCATCTAACCCTCAAATTGGCATAAAATGTACTTCAATCATCAATTTCTCAAATATTCAATATTAAGGACACAAAAAGGAAGAGAAAGGAATTAACAAAAAGTGAGGTGGAATATGATAATTTTATTGAACTCAGGACGTTACAATTGCACTTTAATTAGGGTTATTACTATTAATTAGCCACATTAAGCAAATCATAATATTACATATCATAACATGATTACATATGACATCACATGGATCCTAAATCACATATAAGAGTTACTGATGCATTCTCATAATTTTAGGTCATTTTTTAATATTTATTACACATGATATAATCATTTCACAACTTACATGATATTCCCAACATTAGTGCATTGAGAGCTTGATTTTACTATCTCATTGTATTCTAAACATTTTTTGAGAATTTTGGTATCTTATTTGTATTTTTCTGATAATGGTGCTATTTTCTATGATTTATACAAGATCTGAGATTTATTGAAGATAATTACCTTTTTGGGCCAATCGAAACTCACCATGTGGCATCAAAGGGCCACTTGACTCCTGATTCTGACCTCAACTGACCTCCAGTTCAGGGAGTAAGCTGGATGGGTTTGGTAGATGACATGTCACTAGGCTGAGTCTACCCTCTCTGGCCTCTTCTCTCGCAAATCACTTTCTCACTCACATGAAGCCATTCTCTATTCTTAATCTAGCGAGCATCACCGCACTACTCTCCTCTAGTGAGAAAAACCAGCGGCTTCATGGCTCCCCAATATCTTCCTCATTTTCCCTTATCTTAAGTCAATAGTACCTCATTAGAATGACATGGTCTCAATGCTTCAGCAGTCAGGGATCTCTATTTCCTTGAACTCATCATCGCCTAGTCCTGGCAGAGTGGAGCAAAAGAGGCAAAATGCCTCGGTTCCATGAAGGTCTGAACTAAAGCCTCCAAAGGGTTCTCTAGACCTCTAGTGTAACATCCCTGACCTAGGTTAAGAGTTAACCCTAGGAGTTTTGCATAAAAATGTAACTAAACGCTTGTGATTAACTTCTGGCATGTAATTAAGTTCCTAAGGAACATACATTTCCATTTATGTCCTTTATATACAATGTTTTAGTAATGTTTTGTTATGCAGGGACCTATGTGCAAATTACCCAATTAGAAGGGTTAACTTGCAATTTTCACATGTTGAGATGTTCCTCTGATTATGAGACATCATATGGATGAATATGATGAGGTAGGATGGATTCTCCAAGCTTGGGCATCCAAATGCAGCTTGTGGAGCAATCCTTGTGCTTGAAACCCTAATTTTGGTGTAAAGTGCAATTTACCCAAAATATGGGGTGCAACTTGTAAAACACACCCTATAGAGTATCTTGTGTAACTCGTGACATCATTTAGAGTAAAAATGATAGAAAGGGCGCATCAATTAATTAAGCAGTTGAGATAAATAACTTTGGTAATAGAATTACCATGTTATAAGTAAAGAAAACCCTTATATATAAGTGTACCCTAGTGATAGGATGGCTTTCCTTGCCTTTGGACCTTTATTTTAAGAAGATGTTCACCTAGAGAAGGATGAGGGGCGTTCAAGAAAGTAAGGAGGGACCTAGATGAGAAATGGAGAAACTAGAGGTCCTTATGATGAAACTAGCTCAAGCTATATAAACCACCTCCCCTTGCAACCAAGAGAACGTTTCCCTCACTCTTTCTTGTGGAAGCTTCATTTGGTCCGTCCAAGGCAGAGCTTGGGAGCTTGAGGAGACGACCATCTTGTTCCTAGGTAAGGGTTACCATCTTCTAATCTCGAATTCATTGAGAAAAGTGAATTACAGGGTTGGTTTCATGGTTATCTTACTAGGGTTTCTTGTTCTAGCCGATCTTCCTCAACCTTTTCTTGGAGAAAGTCTTTGGCTGACAAAGTGGAGCTCAAGGTGCCATTAAAGACTTGAGAGCTTGAAGCTTGGAGATCTAGGAACGACCATAAGGCGGGTTTTATATCTCTAAACCTCTTGCTTTCATAATGCATATACTTGTTCATACTTGTAGTTGTTAGTTCTTCTTCTTCCCCAACCTTCCTAGCCTTCTTGGAAGCAAAACCATGGAGAAACCAACCTGTCTTGAGGTTGAAGACGTTGGGCATGAATACCTAGGTCACTTTATCAAACGACCTTGGACCATTTGGTCCAAACAGTTTGCAAACCATTTGAAATCAAACGGTCTCACAACCATTTGATTTCATGCGGTCTTGCAAGACCGTTTGGAATCAAACGATCTCAAGACCGTTTGATAGGATTGACCAAGGGAAGACCATTTGGAGGTCTATTGTGCACATATTGATTAAATAACTCCAAAGAATTGAAGCCTAATTGCAACAATCTCAAGTTGAAGAGACTTCAACCCCCTAAACCCTAATCGGGTTGAATTGCTGATTTCAAGGATAGATTTTAGTGAACCTTGGGTTGAAGGGCCCAAACGGTCTCAAGACCGTTTGGGGGATCATCCAAACGGTCTCAAGACCGTTTGGTGACAACCCAAGACCGTTTGGAGGTCTAGGGTTAAGGTAATTTGATTAATTTAAGGTCCAGTCACAGTAGATTGAAGGATTGAATAAAAATGCTGATTTTAGACCTAATTAGGGTTCAACCCGCATCAACTTGACCTAGATTTTTGTGCAACTTTGGGAAAACGGTCTCAAGACCGTTTGGAGGGTGTCCAAACGGTCTCAAGACCGTTTGGGCCAAGTTGGGGCCCAATTGAGGGCCAATTGATGGGTTCAACTCCAAATAGACTCACAATTATCAATGTTGAAGGTTAATTGCTCATAAACCCTAATTCAATCGGTTTCAACCCTAATTGGTTAGCAATTGAGGGTCAATTGAATGTCCAATTAGTTGAGGATAACCCTAATTAACTCAATTGTCAAGTGATTAGCAAGGATGTGGCCAATTGGAGGCTTCAACATGGAAAACCCTAATCGATTACAACCTTGGATGCACCTTTGAGGTCCATGCGGTTTTGAGCCCATTTGGACCAAACGGTCTCCAGACCGTTTGGGGATAAATGGTCTCAAGACCGTTTGGGCTCAAACGACCTCAAGGTCATTTGGATCCAATCGATCTCAAGGTTGTTTCATTTCAAACAGTTTCAAAGTCAACATGTTCAAACGGTCAATGCATCCTTGTGGTCTTGGTGACCATGCGGTCTTGGTGACCATGCGGTCTTGGTGACCATGCGGTCTTGAGGTCAAAGTGTCCAAACGATCAACGCCCCCAAACAGTCTCAAGACCGTTTGGAGGTTGAAAGGTGAAACCGTTTGGAGACTTTTAGGGCTGTTTTTGCTTAATGGTTTGAAGGTGTAATTGGTCCAATGGTGGTCTAATCTAAACCCTAATGGTACCCTAAGACACTAAGGGGTTAGGTAACTAATAAATTGAACCATGTGGTGTTTGAAGGTGAACTTTACCGATATGCCCTTGAAGGGTTCAAGTGGGTGATACACTTAATCAATCAAACCCTAATGACTTGCTAGTGGTGAATTGGCTTATGATTAATCAAAATTGAACTGACCGAACTTAACCTAGAGTGATGTAATCACCACCTTTTAGTAAGAGGAGAGAGAAGGTTCCATGTATGGTTGAAATTCAAGTAAAACACCCTCAATGTACATGAATGTGCCCGATTAGGGTATGATCCACCTATGTGAGATCATGAAAACCCTAATTATGATAGTTGATGAATCTTAACCTAATTTGAAGACATAAAGAAGGATAATCTCATACATGGTAATGCCATGAGCCCACTTCTTTATGAAGTGAACAGTAAACCCTAATTCTAGGGTTGTGACATGCTGAATAAATAGTAAACCCTAATTAGGGATGATGCGATGAACGTTATTTCTGCTTTATAATTATTGTCCTGGAGATACCTTATTTATTGTTATCAGTTGAATTGACCATGCAGGTTCTTATAAGAGGTAATCATGACCAAGTAAGGGTTATGATGCTATATTCATAAACAACATGTTTAAGCTTTGTGAACATAATATATGCATGATTGCCTGAGTCAAGTAACACACATGAGAATGGTGGGCTGTGAGAGCCATGAGTACTAGCAGGGTCATGCTAACTAGATGACCTGTGATGATTTGACATCCTGTTGATAGTTGATGTGAACTAAAATTGGTACATGTAGTGTTCTTCTGTCATTACTATGTTTGGTAGCTAATTGCTTGGAAACCTGTTTGATGATAAAAGAATACTGAAATGTACCTAATTAATCAAGTGTAACCATATCATGTAGAGCCGTGATCATAGATCCATCAATGTCAGGTGTTAAATGATGGTGAAACATGTCTTCCTAAAGGAATTCCTGGATCGCATACTTTTGAGTATGTGGGGGTTATGGATGTGCATATTCTTACGTCCTAGTGTAGGGGTTGATGTGGATGTATCTTAATCCATCAACACTGCACTAAGTGTTTATGCCGGGTTGATGTATCACTAATCACCCGAGGAATCTGTGATGCCACATCGATGAAGATAAACATGAGATCTTTCGATGGTGAAGAGAGCACATAATGCCACTGTGACTCTAATAGCGAAGGACAAGAGTACCCTGGTGAGCTATAGTGGCAGAGACACTAGATGTCCTGCATGTTGAACCTCAACCTGACTGAGGAAGTTGAAGGTCATGAAAATCCAGCTCTTTCGATGACCTTGTATGATACCGAGGCGACTTAACAGTGGTCGGTTGGAGTTTGAGCAGTACACCTCATCTCCATAAGGCATAATGTTTTATGTAAAACGTAATCAGCCGATTAGTATATCTGCATAGAATGGTCAACGAGAAGCAATGATTGACAGTACTTTGAATATAATGTTTCTGTTGCATGCTTAGCATAACATATCTCTCATATTTCTCCACAGAAGTAATTAATGCTTTATCTACTCTTAAGTCTGCTTTTGTAGGATAATCTACCTTGTTTATGTTGTTTCCCTTTTCTAGCAAGCTTCTGGCGAAGAGTTATAACTCTCGCTGGGACAATTATTTGTAATTGTCTCACCCCGTAGGCTTCAACCTTTTAGGTGGTCATCGAGGACGAAGGAACCAGCCTGCAGGAGAGCAGTACCAGGAGCAGCATCAGGGGCAGCAGTGAGCCTCAGGTGGATACCCTGGTTGATCAGTTAGTTAGATAGAAAGTCTTATGCCGTCTCTATACACTCAGGTTCTGGAAGCATGATGATCTGAGATTTTGAATTTTGGGAGTTTTGGGGGTTTTGTACATGTTGTATATGATCACTCCAGAAGTGACTTGACAGTGATGTAAACTGTTTATCGTACTTTTCTGAAAAGAATTTCATGTTTACAAGATCCTTCCTCGAAAAGTTTTATTTTTTCGTGATTTTTCGTATTCCGCCGTTAATCGAATCTCTTCCGCCATGTTTATTTCATGTTTTGGAGATCAGAGCCCACAATTAAGTGGTATCAGAGCTCCAGGTTCGCTGAGTCTACAGAGACATAGGACTTAGGGTGTCGAGTCTATCCTTAGTGTTCCTTCTTGTCTAATATAGTCTTCTTCTCCTCATGAGAAGAAGATATATAAGGATGTTTGAGCCACATCAGGAATATGAAGGCGAGAGTAGCGTAGCTGCACCTGAAGGCGGTGCAAGGGTTCCAGAGATAGAACAGCCAGTGCCTGAGCCACATGTACAGCCACCCCCGTTTGATCCGGCTAATATGGCGAACCCGGCTGTTCAAGCCTTGTTCGGGCAGTTCTTGGCTGCCATGACACATATCATGGACCGGATGCCCATGCCTGCAACCAGGGCACCTGCTCAGCATGAGGGCCAGAGTGTCAGAAAGACGTTCGAGCGGCTTCGTAGAGTCAGAGCGACCGAATATTTCTGCACAACTGACCCCGCAAATGCGGATTTGTGGTTGACCGAGTTGGAGAAGGCTTTCAGAATCCTAACCATCCCTGAAGCGGAGAAGGTGAGACATGCTGTCTATCTTCTCAAAGGAAGTGCTGGCCACTGGTGGAACATGGAAGAGCAGAAGCGGCCTGGAGTAGAGATTACATGGGAAGATTTCTGTCGGGAGTTTGTTAATAGATACTTCCGAAAGACCTTCCTGGATGAGAAGATCTCTCAGTTCGAGAGATTGAGACAAGGTATGATGAATATCAACGAGTACGAGGCCAAGTTTGTGGAGCTGCTGTGGTTCTATCCGCACATGGCCGCCACAGAAGAAGAAAGGATTAGGAGGTTTGAGAAGGGTTTGAATGCCGACCTGTCTACTCCCGTGTCCGCTCTAGAGAACCGGGAGAGATTCGCTACCTTCGTTGAGTCAGTCCGAAGGATAAAGAGGTCGGTAGTCGAGAAGAGGAAAACCCACAAGAGGTACTCGCAGTTCCAGGTGTCTTCATCTAGAGACTTTAAGAAGCCTAGATCCTCTGCACCTAACCCTCCACCACCCAGATCTACCCCTCAGACTCAGTGGTCCCCAAATAGAGGTAGAGGATGGAGTCTACCACCTCAAGAGACCCACAATTCGGCATCGATGTCAGTCACCGGACCCTCTAGACCACAGCAAGACAGAAGCTGCTAAAACTATGGGAAGGTAGGTCACCTGATGAAGGACTGCAGGTCCAGGCCTGTCAGTGTGACACAGCCTCAGAAACAGAGTCAACAGGGGTCACAGAGAAGACAGTTTCAGGGAGCATCTAGGGGACGTGGACAGGCGTCCCAAGCCGGATCGTCAGCACCAACCCAACCTTAGGCGACAATGAGGTTCTATGATATGAACCCACCAGATGCAGTGGTCAATCCACAGGTTGTGACAGGTCAGATGGAACTTTTATATCCTGATATGTCTAAATCCTGTGTTGTATCTGTTTTGATTGACCCGGGTGCTACGCACTCCTTTATCACTCGAAGAGTGATTCGTAACTGCTATATGACAGTTAGACCTAGGGCTGATAGTTTGTTGCTCGAGACTCCGTTGAGTGGGTCTGCTGTGTTGCGGGAGGTATGCTCTCCCTGCATCCTTTTCTTTTCTGGTGATCACATTCAAGTGGACCTTATACCGCTTGAGATGCAAGGATTTGATATAATCCTTGGGATGGATTCCTTGGAAAGTGATAACATCAGTTCTTGTGACGTTTTTGCCCTTTATTTTGTTATCAAAACTGCCCTTTTCTGCTATTTTCCTCTATTTTATTAGCATTTTCGCAATAATTGGCCAAGCAATGCTCTTACTCCAATTTTCCTATCTTTTGCAGAGTTTTCCTCATTTTTGGAAAATAAGGCCACTCCGGCCCATGAATAAGTCCAAGCCTGTCTCGGCATCCCTGACGCCCGATACAACCTCTGCCCGACAGGGGTTGGCCGACACAAAGACGCTCGACAAAGAGGTGCCGCGTGAGAAGAAGCTGATGAACGACATGCCTTCTACCCGACAAGGAGCCCAGCTCGCCCCGACAACCCAGCTTGTCGGGCGACACAGCCACCCACCAGAAGGCGCGCCGCCCGTCACGTGACCGATAGCAGACACCTCCGCGCCGAGCTATATCTGTATCGGCCGTCCATCGACCGGTGCTTAAGGGGGCCATGTGGCGCTTCGAGCACCATAACTCCTCCCAACCAGCTGACTATAAATAGCAGCTACAGGGAGCCGAAAAGGGAGTTCAGAGTTTTGAATTCGGACAATTGGGAGTTGAGCTATCTTCCGAGGAGACTGTGAGAGCATACATATCGTGCCCCAGTGCTTGTCTCGGGCGACACTAGGTGAGCTTCTCCTCATCCCGAGAGGGAGGGTACAGTTCACTTAGGACCGTCCCGGGCGACACTGCGGGCCGATATCGGCCGACGTAGATGAGCGACACAAGTGCCCGACAACAATAATGCGTAGCTCTTAGGCCGATACAATATCTAACTGATACGCTTAGCTTGTCGAGTGTGCCACCCGACATGAGCGTATCGGCCAGAGTCCTTGAGCGATACAGTCGACAGTCAGTGCGTGTCGCCCGAGAGGGTGTGCCGCCCGACACCTCTGTATCAAGCTAGGCCTCTGACTGATATCGGGCAGGAGAGCTACAACACCCTGTCGTCCTTCTACATCAAGGAGGCGACACCTATCTTTTATTTCTGTTATTTTAATTCTTTATTATATGCAATGTATTAAGATCTTTAATGTTTATGGAAATCGAATGGTTTAATTACTTGTTGCTCTATGCTTGGTACACTATGTTGGATGACTTCTCTGTTTAATATTTGAACTCTAGCTTGCATGTTTGGATCGCGTTTCACTTAGCTACCAAATCGTGTTTTCCCGTCGCAACAACTTCGAGAGTTGTGTTGTGGCTCTAGTGTTCGGTCTGATTCTGGAGTACGAGAGTGCCTGGAACGGAGTTGTTTCTGTGACATTCCACTCTATCTAAAGCCCAAAAACCTTGAGAGGGGTGTTGATGTAGAGGTTAGAGGTACCCGCTCTGAGAGGAGGGATGCAGGATGTTACCGTTGCCGATTGTTTTACTATAGTCTTATCCTTCGTACCTTGCTTCAGCTCTAGTCTTTATCTTTCTACTTATGTTGCATGAAAACCCCTAAAAATTGCTAAATGACTAAAACCCTAAATCTTTCTTGTAGCTCCACTTGGAGATAGATTTCTTTGTTTTGTTTCGTGACATCTTACTGTTCCCTTTTGGGAATTTATATCTCTTTATACCTACCGGAGTGTAGCGTGTCGATTCATGGTTCTCAACACTACCCCCTTGTCCCTGTGTTCGACCCCGTATGACTACTTCGACCCCGTAAGCAAAGTTGCGGGGGCCTAGAAGGATTCGGGTTTATAAATGTAAAAGCTCGACTACCTCAAATCTGCCTCCACTTTTGGACGCGTGATTTAGGCCAGTCAACTTTTTGGCACCGTTGTCGGGGACAAGGCAATAGCGGTACTGTTGACGAACCCGAATACACTAACTACACTCCAGTGCCTCAAGCTTAGAAATGAGCTTGACATCACTCTTTTTCTTTCTTTTCTTAGCATTATTCTTTGCCTTAAAATAAAAATCCAGTTTTCTAAACTTGATTTTCTATGCCTTTTCAGGAACTCTGAAGAACTGCGACTTGTTCCATCAAGCTTTGATAGCATGTCTCGTTGTGAGCAGTCTCTTTCTGCGGACGAATGTCAGGGCCGAGGTGAGAGGGCGAGCCAGACTAACTTGGTTGACCAACTTTCTGCCTATATAAAGAGACAGGATGCCATCATCAGCCGACTGGTGCAGAACACGCTCCCTAGCCCTGGGGCTCTGAATTCAATGCAGCGCCAGATGGCCAGCTTGCAGATGCGCCAGCGTGAGGTAGATCAACGACTGACCCAGATGGCTTCTCTGATGGAGAATCCTGCAATAAAAGCACTCCCACACCCTAAATCTGCCGTAATGGCGGTACTGAGGTCTGGAAGGACGTTGGAGCGCCCTGATGAAGCCAGGCCCGAGCTCGAGCAAAGGCCTGAGGGTGCGGATCCAGCAGAAGGAGAATAAAGACAGGCAGACGTTCGAGAGTCTGCGCAAAGGTTCCCTGAGGAGCTACCTGGCGGAAGGAATGCCTACGCTCCTAGGATTCCGTTCCCGTACAAACTGATAAAGGCAAATCCGAAGAAGCGTCATGAGAAGTTCATGGAGTCGATCAGGAAGCTGCATCTCAAAGTGCCCTTCCTTGACGCATTGGAGGAGATGCCTACATACGCCAAGTTCCTCAAGGACCTCATCACGAAGAAGAGAATGGGAGGAAGGATAGAGACAGTGCAGCTAGCTTCCGCCTCCTCCGCCTTCCTGAAGCTCGACATGCCAAATAAGAGAAGGGATCCCGGAGCTTTCACAATCCCTTTCGCCATCGGGAACAACGTCGAGCGCAAAGGTCTAGCGGACTTGGGGGCAAGCATTTGCCTCATGCCTCTAAGTTTCGCACGAAGGGTGGGCTTGACCGACATGGTTGGAACCAACATGCAGATTCAATTGGCAGACCACACCTTTAAGAGACCCATTGGTATTGTCGAAGATGTGCCAATAAGGGTTGGCAATTTCTTCATCCCTTACGATATAGTCGTCATAGATACAACTGAAGACCCCCGGTGCCCGATCATCTTTGGGCACCCCTTCTCGGCAACAGGGAGAGCGTTGATTGATGTTTCTGAGGGGATGATCACCTTAAGGGTCGGAAACGACCATATGGACTTCAAGCTGAAAGAAATCATGAGGAGCCCGTCCCTCTCTGAGTCAGCACGGTTCGCAGATAGCTACAATAAATTCTGTGAGGAGATAGAGGAAGACATCCGGATAGTAGACCCTCTCTTGAGGGCTATAAACTGTCAGGATCCTGACCTCAAAGATCCTGAGGTCGCAAAGCATCTCAACCTTTTCAACCTTTCTGGGGAAGACTTGCAAGAAGAAGATATGGCGGTGGAGTCTGTGATGTATGTCTCTCTTGAAGGAGAGCCTCAGGAGAAGACATCCAGACCAACACCAAAGTTAAAAGCGTTACCCGAGGGCCTAAAGTACGAATTCTTAGATGAAGAGCATAGAAACCCCGTCATTGTGAATGCTGATCTTTCAAGCAGCCAGCTAGACTGACTCCTTGAAGAGTTAAGAATCCACAGGGGGGCTATAGGATACTCGGTAGATGATATCAAAGGCCTTAGCCCCACCCTGTGCATGCATCACATCAACTTGGATGAATCTGCCAAGCCTCTGGCCCAACCCCAGAGGAAGCTGAACCAGATGCTCAACGAGGTCGTCAAGAAAGAGGTAATAAATCTTAGGGATGCGGGGATCATTTACCCAATCAGCGAAAGCAATTGGGGGAGTCCGATCCACGTAGTGCCCAAAAAGGGCGGGATGACGGTGGTTAAGTGTGAGAAGGGTGACGAGGTGGAGGTAAGGACCGTCACCGGCTGGCGGATGTGCATTGATTACCGAAAGCTAAATCAGGCTACAAAGAAGGATCATTTTCCGCTACCTTTTATTGACCAAGATCTCGAAAAGTTAGCGCATCACGGTTTCTTTTGTTTTCTTGATGGCTTTTCAGGTTTTTACCAGGTACCCATCTTGCCCGATGATCAAGAGAAAAAAACGTTCACCTGCCTTTATGACACTTATGCCTTCCGAAGGATGCCCTTCAGACTCTGCAACGCCCCCACCACCTTTCAACGATGCATGATATCGATGTTCTCAGATTTTCTAGAAGACATCGTAGAAGTTTTCATGGACGATTTTTCCATCTATGGGAAGGACTTTGATAGCTGCCTGAAGAATCTGTCATTGGTCCTTCAAAGGTGCGAGGAGAAAAGCCTAGTTCTGAACTGGGAGAAGTGCCATTTCATGGTGCGGGAGGGCATCGTTCTCGGGCATAAGATCTCGAAGCGTGGGATTGAGGTGGACGTAAGCAAGGTTGAAGAAATATCCAAGCTTCCTCTGCCAAGATCCGTGACGGGGGTGCGAAGCTTCCTCGGGCACGCAGGATATTTCCGAAGATTCATCAAGGACTTTTCAAAGATCTCTAAACCACTGTCCAATCTTCTGGTAAAAGATGCTGAATTTGTTTTCCCTAACGATTGTCTAAGTGCTTTTCAGGCCCTGAAAGACGCTTTAACCTCACCACCTATCCTTCAAGCACCAAAATGGGGTTTACCTTTTGAGATGATGTGCGACGCTAGCGACTACGCGGTTGGGGCAGTCCTGGGGAAAAAGAAAGACAAGAAGCACCATGTGATCTGCTACGTGAGTTGCACATTGGACGAGGCTCAGGTGAACTACACGACAACTGAGAAGGAGATGCTAGCGATCATCTTCGCGTTTGATAAATTCAGGTCGTATCTCGTTGGAGCCAAGGTCAAGGTATACACAGATCACATGGCTATAAAGTACTTGATGTAAAAGAAAGACACAAAGCCCAGACTGTTGAGGTGGGCCTTGCTGCTCCAGGAGTTCGACCACGAAATTATCGACAAGAAGGGCGCAGAGAATGTGGTCGCTGACCACCTATCAAGGATTGTGACTGAGAAAGAGAGAGGACCTCCCATCAATGAGGACTACGCCGACGAATCTCTTATGTTGGCCGAAGCCCAAGAAGAAAGCCTACCCTGGTTTGCAGACATCTGCAATTATCTTGCTTGCGGTGAACTGCCTCCTGACATCACGTACAATCAGAAGAAGAAACTATTCGCGGATGTTAAAAACTACTACTGGGATGATCCTCTCCAGTTCAAAAGATGCGCCGACAACTTATACAGGAGGTGCATTCTAGAAGAAGAAACCGCAGACATCATGAAGCAATGCCACGCCTCCCCCTATGGTGGTCACCTGGGCAGCGAAAGAATAGCTGCGAAGGTACTACAGTCAGGTTTCTACTGGCCTTCCTTGTTTAAAGACGCCACACAATTTGTGAAGGTTTGCAAAGAATGCCAGTTTACGGGGAACATAGGGAGGAGGAACGAAATGCCAATGGCCAGCTGGATCGAAGTAGAAATATTTGACATATGGGAGATTGACTACATGGGACTGTTTCCCCCATACCGGGGGTATCCGTACATTCTCGTGGCTATGGATTATGTATCGAAGTGGGTGGAAGCGGTAGCCACCCAAACCTGTGACGCCAAGTCGGTTATCAAGCTTTTCGAGAAGACCATCTTCCCTCGTTTCGGCGTCCCGCGCACAGTTATAAGCGACGGAGGGTCGCACTTTGGAGAAAGACAGTTTGAAGCACTCCCGCGCAAGTACGGAGTGAAGCAAAAGATCGCTACACCCTACCATCCACAGACGTCAGGGCAGGTAGAGGTTTCCAACAGACAAATCAAGCAGATCTTGGAGAAAAATGTCAACCGAAAAAGGAAAGATTGGTCTATGAAACTTGACGATGCACTTTGGGCCTACCGCACCGCTTACAAAACACCCATTGGAACCACCCCCTACCGTCTCATCTACGGAAAATCCTGCCACTTACCGTTAGAATTGGAACACAAGGCCCTTTGGGCAATCAAGTTCCTAAATATGGACCTAGACAAAGCAGGAGAAAAGAGGTTTTTGCAGCTTCAAGAGCTCGAAGAGCTGAGAATGACTGCCTACAAAAATGCAAAAATCTACAAACAGAGGACAAAGTTGTGGCATGATGCCCATCTCAGGAGAAAGGATGTAAGCGAAGGAGATAAGGTCTTGTTATTCAAGTCCTCTATTCGTCTTTTCCTTGGGAAGTTGCAAATAAGGTGGTCTGGACCGTTCACAGTGCCAAAGATATATCCATCAGGAATGATGGAGCTCTACGACATAGACGATCCGACCAAGGCCTTTCAGGTAAATGGGCACAGGGTGAAAAGGTTCTATGAAGACGAAGAATTTGTCAGGAGGGCAGAGATCAATCTGCAAGATATGGGTACAGTTGAGGGCTGAACAAGATGATCCTACACCGGTCGAGCTGGCGACGCAAACCCCAGCGCTCCTCGGGATCCAGCCCAAGTTCTTCTTTCTTTCTTTCTTAGAATAGGTTGTAGTTTTCTTATAACCAACAAAAACAAACTTTTTGGATTGTAATAAGGCCCGAGTCAGAGCACGCGCCGAGCATGCCGACTCTTCTGTTTTATGGGTCATCGCTGAATTTTGCGAAGCCTTGAGGAGCAATTCTGTCTGAGGAAGGGAAGGCTATGCCCTCACCGATGATGTTTTGCCCGTGAATGCTTTTTCCAGCTTTGTTTTAAGTTTTTCAGCCACCTGTTTTAGGCCGTGTCGGGCAGCCACTCAGCTGGCGCGCAAGACCGCTCGTACCGGGCTTTGGTCTCTCGGGCATCGCAACGGCCGTGGGGATTGGCATTCCCGGGCGGAGTGCACCCTATCGTGCATGGGAATAAATTCCCTTAATGAGACTGATGTAACCATCGTCTCGGGAACCACCTGACCCGTTGGCCGACGCGCGCCCTAGAGATGTCCGTTTTGCCCCCGACCAAGCTTGCTATAAATAAGAACGGTGGTTTTACCGTGTCGGGCTGTCACACTTTACTCATTTTAGCCACCTGTAACGCATGCAGTAGTCCGCCCTTTTGCTCCCGTGTCGGGCAGTTGCCTTCACCGTGGTATCGGGTGATGGCTCCTATGAGCAAAGGTATAGCCCGATGAGCTTATGGACTGGCAGACCTCTCGACCGACCTTCTTATCGCTCGACAGTCTTATCGGCTGACAGGCTTATCGTCCGACACAAGTTTTTCCTATCGTGCGCTGTCAAATTTTGTACCGCCCGACGCAGTTAAGCGTGACATAACGGCCGATGGTGTCTGCCCGACACGCCATGTCGGGCGACATGTTTTTCTTTTGTGACGTCCTGTCGGGCAGTTGCTCTTTGGCGACCTTATCGCCCGATATACCCGTATCGGGAGGTATGTCGTGCCGGGCAGCTTTCCTTGTATCGCCCATTCTTGTGTCGACTGGAGTTTTCTTTTGATGGACGATACCAGAGTTTGTAATAAGTTGTATCGAGTTTCTTTTACTTTTTCTATCTAACCTTTTAAATGGTCAATAAAATTGATAACAGGAAAAATTGCGGCCGTAGCTGAAGCAACAACTGTCGGGCAGAAACGTAGAAATCCCAAGGCAGCTAGCCGTCGACTACCACAGACAGAATGCAGGAAGATTTTTCTTGATTTGGTAGCTCCAATGGAGGATCACCTTGTTATCAGAGTCTGTCTCTGTAGTAGTTTAAGACCATCTACAGAGACAGCACGAGTACTTTCGCTGGTGGCCTCCGGGTGGAATCGGGACTTTCCGGTTCCATCCCCGTAGGGGAGGGGGCCCTCTGACTACACACTCCTGGGGACGAAAACGGACTCAGATGGACTGAACTGGGATTGATAATCAGTCCTTTTGTTCATGTTCACAATGGAGGATCAGGAGCAAAGAGGACCAAGCAAACAATTTTGAGGGTCACGCTTGTATCAACCTCTCGATCGTAGAGCGAACCCACTAGACAACCTCCCAATGGCATGATGCAACTTCGTAGGAGCATATTGCAGCACATCATCGAGCTAACCCTCACCGGCTAAACATTACCTTACCCTGTCTTCTTCACCACTCCGGGACAGAGTGTGGAGTAAGTTTGGGGGGGTACCCATGTTCTAGTGAGGGAGGTATAAAATTCTTTTCTGCTTCAAGTTCTTCACGCTTTCTGGCTTACTTTATATCTGATGTGCTTATGTATGTTCTTATGGCTTATTGTATATCTGATGTACGCATGTATGTTATATAAAAATTTTCAAAAATATTTCCTTTGCTTATTTTGTTCCCATACATATGTACAAAGTTGCTTAAATATAGTAAAAATCTGTTGCGTCTTCTTGCAAAGTTAGTTTTCTTTGTGCTTAATGAGATGCAAGTTCTGTTATATCTTTTTGATAATGCTGCTTCAAACGAACAAAAGAGTATGTTTTGCCATGTCAAAAATTTTCAAAAAAAAATACAATAATCTCGCAAACAGCTAAGAGACGAGTATGGAGAAGGAAAAAGCTGCCCAAACAGCAAAAATCTCTTTTGTTTTCCCTCACCCAACAAAAATCCCAAAAATAGAGAGAAGCCTTATGAGCGTGAATAAAAGCATGAGAGTTGTGCCCAATAAAAGAAAAAGAAATATATATATATATATATATATATATATATATATATATATATATATATATATACACCACTTGTTTTCCAAAAGTATCCCATCTTTAGGCATGGTAGATCCCGGGCAGTGGTACGTAGGATGTGAAATCACTGCTCTAAAGCCAACTGGCTTGGACTGCAGGGAGCACTTTCCCGTTAACAGACCCTTTCTTGGATGGACTGATGGGAGACAAGAATGAAAAACCCAAAAGCCTTAGCCTACCCTATACACAACTTTCTGCCCCGAAAATAAAGCTGTTTGGTGCGTAAGCTAACTTCAGAATCATACAACAAAGTCTCGCACAAGCTGTAGAGAAAAATTCTATTGAAATAATAAGGCAAGGAAACACATAGTCTTTTGTTTGCAGTGAAGCAACATTATCTCTAAAGACATTACTATACTTGTTTTACCTCTTGGCCTGAAAGTTATCCGAGCAAAAAGAAGCATCACAAAAATATAGTTTAAATATTGATTGAGGACAATCAAAATGCTAAGTTTGGGGGAGTTGATAACATCAGTTTTTGTGACGTTTTTGCCCTTTATTTTGTTACCAAAACTGCCCTTTTCTGCTATTTGCCTCTATTTTATTAGCATTTTTGCAAAAATTGGCCAAGCAATGCTCTTACTCCAATTTTCCTATCTTTTGCAGAGTTTTCCTCATTTTTGGGCAATAAGGCCGCTCCGGCCCATGAATAAGTCTAAGCCTGTCTCGGCATCCCTGACGCCCGATACAACCTCTGCCCGACAGGGGTTGGGTGACACAAAGATGCTCGACAAAGAGGTGCCGCATGAGAAGAAGCTGACGGACGACACACCTTCTACCCGACAGGGAGCCCGGCTCGCCCCGACAACCCAGCTTGTCGGGCGACACAGCCACCCACCGGCAGGCGCGCCACCCGTCACGTGACCGATAGCAGACACCTCCGCGCCGAGCTATATCTGCATCGGCCGTCCATCGACTGGCGCTAAAGGGGGCCATGTGGCGCTTCGAGCACCATAACTCCTCCCGGCCAGCTGACATAAATAGAAGCTACAGGGAGCCGAAAAGGGAGTTCGGAGTTTTGAATTCGGACAGTTGGGAGTTGAGCTATCTTCTGAAGAGACTATGAGAGCATACGTATCATGCCCCAGTTCTTGTCTCGGGCGACACTAGGTGAGCTTCTCCTCATCCCGAGAGGGAGGGGACAGTTCACTTAGGACCATCCCGGGCGACACTGCGGGCCGATATCGGCCGACGTAGATGAGCGACACAAGTGCCCGACAACAATAATGCGTAGCTCTTAGCCCGACACGATATCTAACCGATACGCTTAGCTTGTCGAGCGTGCCACCTGACATGAGCGTATCGGCCAGGGTCCTTGAGCGATACAGTCGACAGTCGGTGTGTGCCGCCCGACACCTCTGTATCAGGCAAGGCCTCTGACCGATATCGAGCAGGAGAGCTACAACACCCTGTCGTCCTTCTACATCAAGGAGGCGACACCTATCTTTTATTTATGTTATTTTAATTCTTTATTATATGCAATGTATTAAGACCTTTAATGTTTATGGAAATCAAAAGGTTTAATTACTTGTTGCTCTATGCTTGGTACACTGTGTTGGATGACTGCTCTGTTTAATATCTGAACTCTAGCTTGCATGTTTGGATCGCGTTTCGCTTAGCTACCGAATCGTATTTTCCTGTCGCAACAACTTCGAGAGTTGTGTTGTGGCTCTAGTGTTCGGTCCGATTCTGGAGTATGAGAGTGCCTGGAACGGAGTTGTTTCTATGACATTCCACTCTAACTAAATCCCATCAACCTTGAGAGGGGTGTTGATGTAGAGGTTAGAGGTACCTGCTCTGAGAGGAGGGGTGCAGGATGTTACCGTTGCCACTTGTTTCACTATAGTCTTATCCTTCGTACCTTGCTTCATCTCTAGTCTTTATCTTTCTGCTTCTGTTGCATGAAAACCCCTAAAAACGGCTAAATGACTAAAACCCTAAATCTTTCTTGTAGCTCCACTTGGAGATAGATTTCTTTGTTTTGTTTCGTGACATCTTGCTGTTCCCTTTTGGGAATTTATATCTCTTTATACCTACCGGAGTGTAGCGTGTCGATTCATGGTTCTCAACACTACCCCCTTGTCCCTGTGTTCGACCCCGTATGACTACTTTGACCTCGTAAGCAAAGTTGTGGGGGCCTAGAAGGATTCGGGTTTATAAATGTAAAAGCTCGACTACCTCAAATCTGCCTCCACTTTTGGACGCGCGATTTAGGCCGATCAGAAAGGTATAGAGTTGTCTTGGATTGTGAATCCAAGCAGGCTGTGTTTGCTGATGATAGCAACACATGTATCTTTCAAGGAGAGAGAAAGATTCTACCCACCTGTTTAGTGTCCTCTTTGGTTGCTGAGAAGCTGATGAGGCAAGGATGTCGTGCATTCTTAGCCCATGTGGTAGACACTACCATGGAGGGCCCCACCCTTGCTGAAGTTCCTATTGTCAATGAATTTGAAGACGTATTCCCTGAAGAACTTCCTGGTGTACCGCCGCCTCGGGAAATTGATTTTGAAATCAATTTGGTTCCGGGTACACAACCCATAGCCCAGACACCGTATAGGATGACGCCTGCTGAGATGGTAGAACTCAAGAAACAGCTTCAAGAGTTGCTTGAGAAGGGTTTTATCCGACCAAGCACTTCACCTTGGGGTGCTCCGGACTTGTTTGTTAAAAAGAAAGACGGATCAATGCGCTTATGCATTGACTACAGACAACTTAATAAAGTAACGATAAAGAATAAGTACCCTCTGTCGAGGATTGATGATCTCTTCGACCAGTTGCGTGGTGCGTCCGTCTTCTCGAAGATAGACTTGAGGTCCGGTTATCATCAACTTCGTATTAAGGACAGTGACATACCCAAGTCTGCCTTTAGGACAAGGTATGGTCACTATGAGTTTACAGTTATGTCGTTTGGACTAACTAATGCACCAGCTGCATTCATGGAACTCATGAATAGAATCTTCCGACCCTTCCTCGATTAGTGCGTTGTCATCTTCATAGATGATATTCTGATCTATAGCAGATGCCCAAAAACATGAGCAACACCTTCTCCAAGCTTTGACCTTGCTTAGAGAACATAAGTTATATGCTAAGTTCAACAAGTGTGAGTTTTGGCTTCCAGAGGTATCTTTCCTTGGTCATGTGATATCCGCCTCGGGAATTCGTGTTGACCACAAGAAGGTAGAATCTGTTCTACAGTGGGCAACCGAAGACACCAACGGAGGTTCGTAGTTTCTTAGGGTTAGCTGGCTATTACCGGAGGTTCATTAAGAACTTCACTTCCGTAGCCCTACCTTTGACGAAGTTGACCCGGAAGGATGTTCCCTTTGTCTGGAGTGACAAGTGTCAACAGTCGTTTCAGCTGTTGAAGGAGAGGTTGACAAGTGCACCTGTACTTGTGCTACCTGAGCAAGGCAAGGGATACATGGTTTTCTGTGATGCCTCCAAGAATGGACTTGGGTGTGTGCTAATGCAAGATAAGCATGTGATTTCTTTTGCTTCCCTACAGCTTAAGAAACACGAGGAGAACTACCTGACACACGACCTGGAGTTAGCAGCTGTAGTTCATGCCTTGAAGATCTGGAGACATTATCTCTATGGAGAGACGTTCCAGATTTTCACAGATCACAAGAATCTTAAGTACATCTTCTCGCAGCATGAACTTAACATGAGGCAACGTCATTGGATGGAGTTAATCAAGGACTACGATTGTACAATAGATTACCATCCAGGGAAGGCCAATGTAGTTGCGGATGCTCTGAGTAGGAAGTCAGCAACACCATCCTCAGATAGGGCACAACTAAACTCTTTGGTATGCCCTAGGAGAGATATGCTCATCTATTTAAGACATGACAATGTACGGTTGAAGGTGTCATGGATTACCGGGTTGTTGGCAGAGATGCATATCAAACCTACCCTAAGGGAGCAGATTAGAGAGGCTCAGCTAGTTGATGTTGTGGTTCAGCATATCAAATTGGAGTATGGAGATGAGAAGAGAGATGGTTTCCATGACTCTGATGACCAGGTGGCATGTTATAATGGTAGAATGATAGTACCAGATGTGGATAACTTGAGGAAGTTAGTCCTAGAGGAAGCTCATTCTTTGATGTATGCCATGCATCCCGGGAGCACCAAGATGTATCGAAACCTAAAAAATATGTATTGGTGGCCTGGGATGAAGAAGGATGTTGCTGAGTTTGTCCTGAGGTGTCCTGTGTGTCAACAAGTGAAGGCTGAGCACCAGAAGCTTGCAGGAACGATGCAACCTTTACGCATACCACAGTAAAAGTGGGACCATGTGACCATTGACTTTGTTGTTGGCCTACCCAGGACAAGCAAAGGACATGATTCCATCTGGGTAATTGTTGATAGGTTGACCAAGACAGCGCACTTATTGCCTGTCAAGACAACCTATTCTGCTGCGAAGTTGGCACAGTTGTATGTTCAGGAGATAGTTCGTCTGCATGGAGTTCCTGTTACCACAGTATCGGACAGAGGTCCCCAGTTCACGAGTCGCTTTTGGGAACATCTGCACAGAGCTCTAGGCACCCAGTTGAGGTTTAGCACAGCCTTTCACCCACAGACTGATGGGCAGTCGGAGAGGACTATACAGACTTTGGAGGACTTGTTGAGAGCATGTGTTCTCCAGTTTACCTGGAGTTGGGACTGATAACCTCCAATTTTGGATGATTATCTTAGTCTTTTTCTTTAGTTTTCCATACTCTTTCTAAATTAAAATTATACATAATCCCTAAATTTTCCCCTTCATTGTAAATACACCATCAGACTAACTTTTCCCTTTTATATATGCAGAAAAACACAAAAAAAGATCATAAAAGACTAACTCAGCCTCAAGACCGCATGGACTTAAACGGTCCCAAGACCGCATGAAGCCAATCGGTCCCGAGACCGCATGGAGTCAAACGGTCTCAAGACTGCATGAAGCCAACCGGTCCCCAGACCGCATGGAGTCACACGGTCTCAAGACCGCATGAAGCCAACCGGTCCCGAGACCGCATGGAGTCAAACGGTCTCAAGACCGCATGAAGCCAACCGGTCCCGAGACCACATGGAGTCAAACGGTCTCAAGACCGTATGAAGCCAACCGGTCCCGAGACCGCATGGAGTCACACGGTCTCAAGACCGCATGAAGCCAACCGGTCCCGAGACCGCATGGAGTCAAACGGTCTCAAGACCGCATGAAGCCAACCGGTCCCGTGACCGCATGGAGTCACACGGTCTCGAGACCGCATGAAGCCAAATGGTCTTGAGGTCCAAACGGTCTCAAGGTCCAAACGGTCTTGAGGCCCAAACGGTCTTGAGGTCCAAATGGTCTCCAAACCATTTGGACTTCACTTAAGGCCTATAAATAAGACCCCAAGGGTCCTCCATCGATATCAAGTTTCAGACGTCCAAAGGCTTCCTCAATCACTCCAGAGCTCTTGCGACTTCCATCCTCCGCACTGGGGCTGCCGGTCTGAGACCCATACTCCATCTCGAAGCTACTTTCTCTCTCTCCACCAAAGAAGGTGGGAAGAGGGAGATCTCATCATCGCGCAACCTGTGAATCTGGTGGATCGTTTCTCTCTCTCTAAGGGGTTGACTTTCCTCTCTCCTTTATGGGGATGACACACTCTCTCTCTCTTCTTGCCTCCTTCTTTGTCCTAGTCATGAGAGAGTAGTCTCTTTCACTAGGGTGCGGGGAGTAGCCCCGCTACCCATGTTTTCATATCACGTAAATGTAATCCATAATTTGTAATATAGAGTTCTTATATTTTCAGTTTGACATCAAACGTTTAATGAATGCATGTTGCTTGATCTCCAACATGTGTTATCCTTTATCTTTGAGTATGAATTGTCTACGTTTGTACTATTAGATTCGAAACTCGTTTGTATGTTGGTTCTTGGTGCATGTATCCACCATGCATCTGTTTTGGTATCTACAAGTGTATCTTAAGAAGTGGAGTAAACTCACTATCATTTGTTGCACTTTCATACTATGAAATGGAATCAGTTGACGTATGAAAGTGCAACCTTGGTAAGTCGAGGAACACACTTTGCGAGGGGAATGATGCAAAGTAGGTGACCATTTATTTGGGAATGGCAGGCGTTGCAACATTCCCACACTTCTCGTAGTTAGTTCTCTGAAAGGAAACTAAGCCTACAAAGATACTAACTGACTGAACTCTTTTTGCAGGTTATGTTTTGCTTTGCATGTGTTGATCCATGTGTAGTGGCGGTGAAAAACCGATCACACCCTAGTGACTTTTATCCTTGTTTAACTCCCTAATTCTACTTACTTTATTTACTTTTCATGTTCTTAGTTTAAAACAACAAAAACCAACCTTTCGAGTTAAGTGCCTACTATTAAGTGACTAAGTGAAATTCTAACGTTTTCCATCTTGTTGCTTAAAACAAGACCGTTGTCCTGAGGATTCGACCCTTAACTATACTACGATAAGACTTCCACGTATCTTAGCATACATGGGTGGAGTTCTTTATCTAGTGGAGTTCTTTATCTAGTATATGCAAGGCTAAAACTAAAGACTTACTATCTTTAGGATTTCTAGTTGGTGCACGCAATTCCACATAAGTGGAAGCTCCATCAAAAATTGGCGCCGTTGCCGGGGACAACGGAACATTGTAATTTCATTTAGTACCTTCCTAGTTGGTTAGGATTTTACACTTTCTTTTTAATCATAAGTCTATATCTTCTTGAAACCATTATATCTTTACCATTATCTAAAGGTGTTTTCTTTTCTCTACTCAGGTAGAAAAAGTGTATGCGATCATCACATAATCTCAGATTCTCCCCTGATCCGGAGTACGACTCTGAGGTAGAGAGAAGTTTCCATCGCCGCATTTGTCTCAATCGCCAACGAGCCAGGCAAATGCCCGACGATCAACGCCAGACTGCTTTGGTGATGGAGAGGGTAAACGCCGCTATCGCCGCTCAATGGCACAACTCATCGCGGACACTCGTGCCCAAATCCAAGCGGAGATTCGTGCAGAAGAGCAAGCCCGCATCAGAGCTGAAACTGAGGCAGCAACCCAAGCTGCTCAGTTGGAGTTAAGGAACAAGCAACTGAGGGACTATGCTGTCCCAAAGAACTATGAGGATAACCACCCGGTCTGACCTCCGATTATCAATATTCCCAACTTCGAGATTCAGACCCAATGGATCCATATCATGCAAGGCATATCTTTCTTCGGAGGTTCTGGAGATGATCGCATTGATCATCTGAAAAGGTTTAAGGCACTGTGCCGCCTGGTTCCGCAAGCCGGAGTCGCTTTTAGTGTGATAATGCTTCATCTGTTCCATTTCACTCTGTCTGGGAGGGCCCTGAGTTGGTATAACTCACTTGACAGGGAACCTATAATAACCACCTGGGCTCCCCTAGAGGAAAAGTTTTTGGAGAAGTTCTTTCCTCCCTCACTGACTTATGAGATGAGAGGGTAGATCAATCACTTCTCTCAGCTACCTGGAGAAACCCTTGCTGAAGCATGGGAAAGGTTTAAAGAACTTTTGCGAAAATGCCCCCATCATGGAATCTCCCAGAACCAAATGATAGAAACCTTCTATCGGGGAGTGAGCGATGATATCAAACAATTTTTAGATTCCTCATCTGGAGGAAACTTCATGAGAAAGAATAATGAGGACGCCTGGAAAATTGTTACTCTCGGAGCTGAAAACCAGTCCAACTGGGGACGGTCAGCCGGTAAAGGTGTCCTCAAGGTCTACAAAGCTGAAGAATCCATAGAGATGAAGGAAATAGCTGAAGCCTTGAAAACTATAGTTCATAAACAACAAGCTCTCGAGACTTCTCTCGGAGAGTTTGATAAGAAGAAAAATCCTCTAGTTCAACAAGTCAAGGCCGCCACAGGAACCTGTGAGGCCTATCATGCTTCTGACCATCTGGCCCTTTCCTGCGGTATGCTCTATAATGTGATGATGGATCTACATCCACCACCACAACCATATGAACCTATCACTGACCATTCGGAAGAACAACTACCGGAACAAGTCAACTCTATCCACTCTATCCCTGGACAAGTCTAATACAACCCTAATCAGCCAAGGAATCATCCAGGGTTTTAGTATGGAAACCCTGCTGGGACTGCTAATCCACAACATCAGACGCATGGAGGATCCTCTAGTAGGCTACAACCTGGGTTCCCAAACAATCTCAACCAAAATCAAGGGAATTTCAGGAATAACTTCCCTAGGGCTAACTACCCCAGGAACCAATTGACCTACTATCAGTACACCCATCCTCCGCTCCATCCACAGCTGCAAACTCAGCAACCTCAGCTGGCGCTACCACCACAACAATCTCAACAAGCCCAACTACAAAATCCTCTGAAAAACACTCCTTCTCAACCGGAAGATGAAATATCCCTGATAAGGCAGATGCTGCAATCTCAACAGACTATGCTCGCTAATTAGCAAGCGCAACAAAAAGTAGTAGAAGCCCAGCTTGCCCAGATTGCTGCACAATTGAAGCCTCCGGCAGGCACATTTGCAGGGCAGCCCGAATCTAATCCTAAGCATGGACAGAACAAACATGAACAGTTGAATGCTGTCACCACGAGATCGGGACACACTCTTCATGAGACTACCAAGATCACTCTGGATAATGATGATACACCTGCTTTTATGATGAATGAGAGCCCACAACAAGGAATTGAGAATCCCTCAGAGGGCACAAAGGGCAAAGATAAAGACCAAGTGTCCGCAGAACCTGAAGTTTTGCAATATAAACCAAGAATCCCGTATCCAGGTAGACTGCGAGAAACGAAGATGGACACCAGGTTTCAAAAATTCAAGGAGGCAATGAAGAAACTGTATATTGATATCCCGCTCCTTGATGCTCTTTCCGAGGTGCCAGCCTGGGCAAAATACCTCAAGACCTTATTATCAAGAAAGTACATCACCGAAGAGAAAGAAACTGTTAAGCTTGCTCAGACCACTTCTAACATCATCTTAAACAAAATGCCAAAAAAGAAGAAGGACCCATGTTCCTTCGGAATCCAATGTTGCATTGGAAACACATCTACTAAAAAGGATTAGCTGACCTAGGGGCCAGCATATCCATCATGCCTTATTCTATGTGCAAACGTCTGGGTTTCACCGAATTGCTGCCTACAACAATGACTATTCAATTAGCGGATTCCACCATAACCGCACCCCTGGGGATCATTGAAGATATCCCAGTAAGGATAGGCAAGGATGCTTACGTTCCGTGCGACTTCGTTATCATGGATATTAAAGAAGACCTGAGGTACCCGATTATTTTCGGCAGCCCTTTCCTCACTACTGCCAGGGCGCTTATTGACGTCGAAGCTGGCACCATCATTCTTAGGCTCGGAAAAGAAGCAATTCAATTCCGAGTCCTTAATAGTATGAAAGGCCCCAGCATCCAAGAGGAGGTTTTCCTTCTTGACTCAATTCAACAAATGTCACAGTTAGAAATATCCGAGCCAGCTGACGAACTGGAGAATGTTCTAATCAATCCGTATGTTGAATTCTCTGTGAATGAACTAGTTAAACAGTGTGTACAACATCTAGAAAAGGCCGAAGAAGCGCCAAAGGCCACTTTTGAAGAACTTAAAGCAGTTACCATTACAGAAGCAGCTGAGCCACCGAAAGCCCCTAAAATGAAGACTTTACCCTCAGGGCTTAAGCTTGTTTTCTTAGATGAGGAAAAACTATGCCCGGTCATCATTAGCTCCACCCTTATAGAAGATCAAGAAGTAAGGCTTCTGGATGAGCTGAGGAAGCATAAAAAGGTCATTGGATATAAGATAACTGACCTAACGGGCATAAACCCAGCTCTGTGTATGCACAAACTTCCAATGGTTGAATAATTCAAGCCCTCTCGCGAACAACAAAGAAAACTAAATCCTAATCTCAAGGAAGTAGTTCGTCTGGAGGTCCTCAAATTACTCAAGGCTAGCATAATCTATCCTATTTCTGACTCCCAGTGGGTCAGCCCTGTCCAGGTTGTTCCAAAAAAAGGGGACACTACTGTAGTGCTCAACGACAAAAATGAGTTAGTGCCTACCATGATTGTAACAGGGTGGAGGATGTGTATTGATTATAGGAAGCTGAACAAAGCTACAAGGAAAGACCACTTCCCTCTACCCTTCCTTGATGAAGTCCTGGAATGCCTAGCTCATCAAAAATATTTGTGCTACCTCGATGGTTACTCCAGGTTTTACCAAATACCCATACACCCAGAGGACCAGGAAAAAACTACCTTCACCTGTCCTTTTGGGACATATGCCTTTAGAAGAATGCCGTTCAGATTGTGCAACGCACCCACTATGTTCCAACGGTGTATGTATGCCATCTTTACCGGTCTAACTGAATCCATCATGGAAGTGTTTAAGGACGATTTCTCAGTTTACGGAGATTCCTTCGACAACTATTTAATCAATCTTGGACAAGTTCTGCAACGCTGCGAGGAAACGAACCTTATCATGAATTGGGAGAAATGCCATTTCATGGTAACAGAAGGTGTCATCCTCGGGCACAGGGTGAGTGACAGGGGGATCGAGGTGGATAAAGCAAAAATTGATGTTATCTCAAAACTGTCACCACCGAAAGATATAAAGGGAGTACGAGCTTTTCTGGGTCATGCAGGATTCTATAGAAGATTTGTCAAAGATTTTTCAAAGATAGCGAAACCCATGACCCAACTCCTGACTAAGGATACTGAATTCATCTTCAATCAAGAATGTATGCAAAGTTTCTCCACCCTCAAGAATGCTTTAATCTCCACACCTATTCTGAGAGCCCCGGATTGGTCGCAGCCTTTTGAAATCATGTGCGACGCAAGTGATTACGCTATAGGGGCTGTTTTGGGACAGCGAATTGATAAGAAACCTTACGTTATCTACTACGCATCCAAAACGCTAGATGAAGCACAGAAAAACTATACTACCACAGAGAAAGAATTTATGGCTGTCATCTATGCGTTTGAAAAATTTCACTCATATCTGATCGGTTCTAAGGTCATCATTTATACCGAACACTCCGCCATTTGATACCTGATTCAAAAGCAAGATGCCAAACCCAGGCTCATCCGCTGGGTGCTGATGCTTTAGGAATGCGACTTGGAAATTAAGGATAAAATTGGAGTGGAGAACGTTGTTTCTGATCACCTCAACCATATCGAGGTTGAAGAAGAAGATAAAATCCCTATCTGGGATTCCCTACCAGATGACCAGCTTATGAAGGCAACCCATGGATTCCCTTGGTACGCGAATATCTTCAATTATCTAGCTACAGGGATTATCCACCCATCTGCTTCCTACCATGAAAAAAGGAAGTTCCTTCATGACATAAAACAATATTATTGGGACGAATCCTACTTGTTTCACCTTTGTGCTGACGGACTTTTCCGTCGTTGCTTGCCAGAAGAAGAAATAACCCCGGTCATTGACCATTGCCATTCCGGACCCACGGGGGGGGCATATGAGTGCTAAGAAAACAACCATAAAAGTTTTACAATCTGGTTTCTTCTGGCCCACCATATCAAAAGACTCTTATGATTTTGTGAAATCCTGTAACAAATGCCAATTTTCTGGCAACATATCAAAAAGAGACGAAATGCCCCTCACTATGTGGCAGGAAATTGAGCTTTTTGATGTATGGGGGGTAGACTACATGGGCCCTTTCCCCTCATCCTATGGCTTCTCTTACATCTTGGTTGCGGTGGACTACATCTCAAAGTGGGTCGAAGCTGTACCCACTGTCCAGCGATTCCAAGCCTGTTATTAAATTGTTCAAAGATATTATTTTCCCAAGATTTGGAGTTTCGAGAACTATCATATCGGATGGCGGGACCCATTTCTTGGAACGGAGTTTTGAAGCCTTACTGAAAAAATATGGAATCAATCACAAAGTCGCCACACCTTACCATCCATAGACTAGTGGTCAGGTAGAGGTATCTAATAGACAATTAAAGGCGATTCTTGAAAAAACGGTGAATAGAAACCGCACTGATTGGTCCACCAAACTTCCTGATGCCCTTTGGGCATACCGAACTGCATATAAAACACCAATTGGAACAACCCCGTTCCGTTTGGTGTACGGGAAGTCATGTCATCTTCCAGTCGAGCTGGAACACAAAGCCTGGTGGGCCATCAAACAATTAAATTTCGATCTCAAAAGTGTAGGAGAGAATAGACAACTCCAGTTGCAGGAGCTAGAAGAGCTCCGCATGACTGCCTATCAGAGCACCATAATATATAAGGAGCAGACAAAAATGTGGCACGATGGTCATCTCAAGAGAAAAGACATTGCTGTTGGTGACAAAGTACTCCTTTTTAACTCCAAGCTCAAGTTGTTTCCCGGAAACTTCGAACAAAATGGTCCGGGCCCTTCACCATAAAGCATATTTATCCAACTGGAGCTGTCATCATTATCGACAACAATGGAGGAGAAAGGACGGTTAACGGTCATCGTTTAAAAAGATATTACACTCTGGATGACAAAATGCCAAGACAAACCATTGAAATTAAAGACGCTAAGCCGTCCGCATAACAACGCCACAGCTTCGTCGAGCCAGCAACGTAAAACCCAGGCACTACTTGGGAGGCAACCCAAGATTTCAGTTTCTGCCTTTACTTTCCGTTCTTTTAATTACCCTTGGTTTATCTTATGAAAATATAAAAAAAAATTCATATAACCAAAACAAACAAAAAAAAGCAAAATCAAATAACACAAATATATATATATATATATATATATATATATATATATAAACCAAAACAAAAATAAAAATATAAAAAATCTTTTCAACCTTTACCCTTCCAAACGGTCTTGAAACCGTTTGGAGCCAAAGTCCAAACGGTCTTAAAACCGTTTGGAGGCAAACTGTCCTGAAACCGTTTGGAGCCAAACGGTCTCGAAACCGTTTGGAGCCAAACGGTCCTGAAACCGTTTGGAGTCCAAACGGTCTTGAGACCGTTTGGAGCCAAACGATCCCGAAACCGTTTGGAATGCAAATGGTCGCTAAACCGTTTCCTATAAATATAAACCCTACCCCCTCCTTCTCTTTTCTTCGACTCTCGAGTTTTCAAGTTTTCGTGCAAGAGCTGTTCCACTGCCTTTGCAGCCTCCTGCTCCCACACGTTTCACCTCCGACGATCTGGTTCCCGTGCTTCTACACGGCAACCTCACCTTTGTTCCACCGTCCTTTGCTTCTCCGCCGTCGACGCTACCAGCAGCTGCAAGGTAGTCCAACAACCACGGCAGCTTGGTCGCCTTTTTCTCTTCGACAACCCTCTGTACCAACGTTTATGACTTTGGCGCCGCCGAGGCGTTTCCCCTTCTCCAACGCCGATGCCACCTTCTTCTTCATTACCACCGGACTCGCCGCAATCCTCCTTATCTTCATCTTTAGCGACCATCGGCTCTGACAGCCGTCACATTCGTTTTCATCGCCAAAGGTCTTCTCCACCGCCGTCACATTCATTTTCATCGTCGACGGCCTTCTCCATCTCCGTTTTCATCGCCATCGCCGTTTTCATCGCTGATGGTTCTAGCCGCCGCCGCCTTCGCCTTCATCGCTGGCGCCTCTGCCTTCCCTTCACCGTTTTGTCTTCGCCTTCGCCGGCTGTAACCTGACGTTCCGCCTTCCAAACGGTCTTGAAACTGTCTGGGACCAAACGGTCTTCAAACCGTTTGGGACCAAACGATCCTGAAACCGTTTGGGACCAAATGGTCCTGAGACTGTTTGGCTTTCCATAATATCTAAAAATATAAAAAATATATATACATAAAACCACATAAATACAAATAAAATCTAAATTGTTTCTAAACATGTCGTTCTAACTCATGATCTCCCATTTTGTAGATATGGCATCACCAGCAAAGTACGCCATCGGATCTGACGATTCTCCAATCCGGACCGATGAGCAACTGAGAGTAGAACATGCTAGACTCCAGAAGATCAGAGACAATTTCAACAGGACTGGAAAGGCGCCACCCAATATCAAAATGATGCAAGTCCTGTGCGACCTTAATCGCCTCGAAAAGTGCCTAGCTGGGGCCCCTGAAGAAGAAATTGCAATTTCTTCTGATGATGGCGAAGGCTCGGAATACAATCCTAATTCCGAGGAGGAATCCCCTGCCAAAGAACAAAAAGGGAAACACAAAGTCCAGGAAATTGCGACCGGACAACCCTCCAAAAAACGGGCAAGAAAACAAGTTTGCCCTGCCTCTACCATGGATCAACCCCTTGCAACACCTACCACCACCATCCCTGTTACCACCCCCACTTTCCCTCCCATCACCACCACAGAAGCACCACCAGAAAATCTCTTCATACATACCAACCCCTCCACTGACAAAATTCTCAAACCCACTAAGTAAGTTTGCTCTAGCGTACTAATTAAGATGGGGATCCAAGACCGAATCTTCAACACGCTAGACAAAGCCAACCTTGCAAGGCTATGTTTAGTACCTGAGATCTCTTACTCTGAGCCCACCACTGAATTCTTCACCTTTCTTTTAAAAGACCCATATATATCATGGATAGATCAAGGGATGGAGGTGATAGAAGGCTGGTCACCCAAATCTTTGGCACCAAGGTGGTCCTAACAGAAAACATGTTGAACGAAGTTTTTATTGACAACCAGGAGCAGCTAAATAAAGCCAAGGCTGTGGGAACCGAGCACCCTGAGTTCAACAAACACAAATTTTGGAAATCTCTCACTGGACTCCCCACCTATGATGCTAAAACGTGCAAAGCATCGAACATACACTCTGGATTCGTGCGCACCCTACATAAAATTCTAGCTGGCGCACTCTTCCTCAGGACTGAAGATGGAAACGTTATAATGTCGGATCTCTTTGTTCTCTGGTCCATTCTAAACGGAAAGCCAGTCAACATTGGACGACAAATGATCCAAAAATTATCAGCTTACTCTCTGGGGAAGGAAATATGCATGGGGGGCCATGTCACATCCATCATAAAATACCTCAAGATGGACATACCCCTACCTCGCTGTACGCAAATAAAGGGCGACATCCTTACTAATGAACAAACTTTGAAGAATTACTTCATTATTAAGGAAAAGGATGCGAAATTGTATTATGTCTTTTGCCCTACAGTCAAGTTATCAAGAACGCTCCTCCCGCTTCCGGAGCTTGCAAACTATGACACAGAAAAACTCCTCTTCTCTGACGAGGAGCTTACACAACTCTTAGCTTCAGTTAAAGCAGCCGACAAGAAAGCAAAAGCGGGACAGACGGAGCTCAGTATCACTGCCACGGTAGCTCGACCATCAAAAATACCTGTCAAACAACCTTCCAGAAGGCAGTTGCAGGCACAACAACTGTCGGGGACACCAAAATCAAGGCCAAATCCAGAGGCCAAGACCATCCATGAAGAAAACACAACCACCTCATCAATCGACTCTTTCATTCAGAGTCTACATGATTAGCTAACCACCACCACCACTCCACCTTCCACCTTTCCAACATCTACCACTCCTCCCTTCTTCACCACATCCACGCAACCATTCACATCCTCTTCTTCACCCCTTTTTCCTTCGGGCTCTCCCTTCTCCACCCCTATGCCCGACTTTACCACTTTCCCATTCATCTCCACAATCTCTACCCCATCACAATCCCTCCCACCACTTTCACCGGAGATACCACCACCTTTCACATCCACCACCACCCCAGCACCGCTGGTGACTCCATCCATAGTCATCACGCAGCTCGGGGCAACATCAATGTCTCTTCTGCAAGACACAAACTCCATCCCACGCAGACCCCAGTCATCCCACCCTTCCGCTTCTGGGGTCCCCTTTTCTAACGTCGGTGAGGAATTCAGACGTCAATTCGATGCCGTCTGAAACCTCCTCACCGATCCTTCTAACATATTACATTCTATTTTTTCTTGTGTGCAGGGTTTATCCAGAGAAGTGGCCATGATCGACGAACAACACCAAGCTTTGCCCAACATCCTCCAAGGATTCCAGCAATGACAAGCTGAGGTGGCTAAGCAAGTTGAGCACATCAACATCCACTACAACAACTTGCCAGAACTGGTCCTTGGAGCGAAGTGCCAGCAAGAAGCAACGGTGAAGCAAGTCGATGAGATCTCTACGCAGACTCAAACCTCTACCTGAGACTCTCCGCGAGCTCCAGCAACAACAAGCAGTTCTGAGCACGCGCATGGACACCATCAGCAGCACACTCACACAACTAAATAATCGCCAAGAGGAGTCAACTAATAATGACATCCAACAGCTACGTGCTCAAGTTACAGATCTAACAGCACGTCTCCTCTCCGTCGAGGGTCAATATAATGACCTCAAAGAAACCCACAACGCACTGCTCAAAACACACGAGCATCTGCAAGTGGCTTTCGATGAGTTACAAGCCACCCATCGGCGGTGCAAACAGACCGCAAGTAAAAAGCCAGCAGTCAAGGCAGCAACCGACAAGGATGGTGATAGTGACGAAGAAGATGACTCCGACTCATTTGCTTATTCGAACAAAGATACCGCCTCCTCTGGTGATAAATCTGATGATGGAGAGGACCCAGACAATGCAGCAGAACCTTCTCACAAAGGTTCCGACAAAGGTCACCATGACGGTGAACATCACCCCAAGTCCCCACACAATGATAATGTCAACATGTCATATGGGGACCAATTCCTTGATTATTCCGCTCTGGGATCCATCGGGGAGGCTGCCAAAGATGCGGCTTTCACTGTGTTCCACCAATGCATATTAGGAACCAACACTAGCCCACCCACAACAACCGCTCCACCTTCCCCGCGCTCGACACGTCAGTGCTTTCCCCCCATGACCAGGACGAGGCAGACCGAGTAAGCTTAGACACAGACGAAGACCTTGATTCTGCCTCCGACTCGGAAGATGATCTACAAGTCCATTGAAGAAGCCTTAGTACAACCTGCTTCTCCCCCTCCACAAGAGATTCCCCCGCCACCACCTCTGCCACACAAAATGCATGACCTGGATATGGCGGCCATCTCCACATTAGATGCTTAGGACATTTTTATACTGAACACTATTGTGGATGATGCAAAGGCAGGGGACAGCATCATTTATCACAATACCAGAACTAAGCGCAAGATGACACGAGAAGACTTCCGCACCATACTGCGACCTCAGTCCATGATGCCAATGGCAATCTTCTGTGTCCTGCTCGCCAACTATATAGAAACATACAGAAGTCCTAAGAGGCACCAACCAGTTTTAACCGCCTCGCCTGCTCTGTCTATTAGCCTTTTATACAAGGACATACGAGCAAAATCAATCGAGAGGCTGCGTGCTGGTTTAGCACGACGGGCACATTATCTTACCGTGCCCTTTCAAGTGTCGGACCATTGGCTATTTATGATTGTCAACACCGAAGCTCGGGATGCCAAGGTCTATAATTTTTGCAGCGCTGAGCTACCCGCCGGTATAATAAACTTTTTTGGTGAAGCAGCAGGTGAAGCACGATGTATTCCCTTCCGACTGCTTAAGTTAATTTGGGCTGCACGCCCGTCTCTCCGCCAAGACTGGAGTCAGCCTTGGTTCCAAATAATAAACCCTCAAGTTCGAGCTACCGAGGGATCTAGGGACTGCGCTTTCTGCACCATACGTCACATCCAAGCGCTGAACCAGGAAATCCCATTTACTGACCTCATTGCTGAAGATTTTCACTCTTTGCGAGGGCGTTACGCCATGGAGCTCATCTGTGATAGAAGGTTCTTTAAGGACCCGACAATGGCACCAGATGACGTCCCTCGTTATCTCTTTTCATCTATACAACGCCCGCAGAGGCGACCTTTTCGCCACATTCTGAAAGAGTTGGAAAAACCAAAGGAACTGGCTTTAGCCACCGAGCAAAGTAAAAGCGATATCGATCCTTTGTCTGCCATAAAATCAACCTTTTCCGACTTTGATCACAGTGCTTGCAAAGGTCTCTCAGACATCGACCTACGTCTTATTATGACGCGGCTTTCAGCCGAGAAGGATGAGCTCGTATTCATGTCTAGGGACATTCTAGTTATGACAGACACGCTTTGAGAGACTTTACAAATTAAAGGATCCCTCTCAGTAAGCTTAATGGCCGCTTATCAGTTTCTACTCGGACAAAATAACCCGACAACATACATGGAGTCCCCTTACATGAAGGATGATCTTCTAAAGTTAAAGAATTTCGGCACAACTGAAGCGCTGGCCTCCTTTTTACAGCACACAATGCCGAAGTTCATCATGTTACCCTTCCTCTATCATGAGCACTGGATGCTCCTGGCAACAAACCTACCAGAAGGAACAACTACAATATACAATAGTTCCGATAGCCAGTACAATCCACGACAGAAGAACTTTGTTGTGACACCAAAGATGCCAACAGAGGTAGTGGCGAAGGAATGCGCTGACAAATTAATCGCCTTTCTAAGTCAGCATACACGGGCTTACGACAAAGACCATTTTCAACGCCCTTCCTTTAGCCACAAATGCCCCCAGCAAATCCGAGAATCAAACGACTGTGGCTTCCACGTCTTGTACTGGATGTACACCATCATCGTTCTTTGAAGACCAGTAGAAGAGATGACTGACGTGTATTACCACACCCTACGATGACATCTCACACCAAATCTACTTCGATCACCAGGGGCAAATTCAGAATTACCTTAGCCTGCAGCCCTTGTCATTGTACTTCTCAACCTATCACTTTGACACTCTAAGGACATAGTGAGTGATAAGTTAGGGGGGAGGTATATCAGACAAGGGTGAGGTATCATTTTTCTAAATCCCTCTTTCTCCATTTTCTCCTTTCTCTGTTTGTACATACTTTTTTAAATTTCTTTTTAATTAACCCTTTTTGAGTAGAATCACCCTCATTTATCTTTAGAATCATGTTAGTCCCCAAAAGTAAATAGCACTTAGACATTTAATGGCGATTTAATAATGTCCCTCCACTATTGATTTTCATGCTTTTGTTGCACTTCTTTATCTGACTCTCCACAGGTCAATATCAAGGCAGAAATAAGCCAGGCTCTCAAGGATGAGAGGGGCATCAGACAACTTCCAAATCGAGAAGTACTGCAAGTGGACCACAAACCAAATAAGTGCATGTTGAAAAACTCTAAGAACAGCTTTCCTCCCTTCAAAATAAAAGAGGCTTGGCCGCCCAAAATAATTTCCCAAACAAAACCCCAAAACCCAAGCCTGTGAGTCATCGAATAAAAGCCAGAGAGTCAAATAAAATTATGAGAGTTGTGCCATGAATAAGGATCTATATAAAGCACCGATGAAGGTCTCACCCAGCCGACATAATCAGCTGCCCTCACAAAGGCAGATGTGTCGTGCCCAGTAGTGAAACCCTAAGGTCTCTAAATATATGAAAGGCTTATAAAGGACTCACCCGACCGGTACATTCAGCTGCCCTCACAAAGGCAGATGTGTCGTGCCCGGCAGTGAGATCCTAAAAGCATAGACAACCCCTCCCCCACTTGAAGGGAAAGTTACACTTCAAACCTTTAGCCAACCCTCATACCCTCTCTAGCTTCCAGTAGGTCTTTCAGAGAGGTATAAAGTTGATTAGAGTCAACAACATGCACAGAATAAAGGTGGTTCCGATGCAAGCTATGAGATACGGAAAGAACCTCAGACCCAAGCAACTCTCGAAACCTGAAAGAGTCAAGGAAAGCAATAAGACTTGATATGACCTTAGGAGAACTCAGGTTAAGAATTGAAGCAAGAGTATGGAAATCTTAACTAAATAAAATTGCCTCGCCATTACATGCCCCAGCCCTATCTAACTTGAGGACAAGCTAGACTCTAAGTTGGGGGGGTGATAACCTCCAATTTTGGATGATTATCTTAGTCTTTTTCTTTAGTTTTCCATACTCTTTCTAAATTAAAATTATACATAATCCCTAAATTTTTCCCTTTATTGTAAATAGACCATCAGACTAACTTTTCCCTTTTATATATGCAGAAAAACACAAAAAAAAGATCATAAAAGACTAACTCAGCCACAAGACCGCATGGACTCAAACGGTCCCAAGACCGCATGAAGCCAATCGGTCCCGAGACCGCATGGAGTCAAACGGTCTCAAGACCGCATGAAGCCAACCGGTCCCGAGACCGCATGGAGTCACACAGTCTCAAGACCGCATGAAGCCAACCGGGCCCGAGACCGCATGGAGTCAAACGGTCTCAAGACCGCATGAAGCCAACCGGTCCCGAGACCGCATGGAGTCAAACGGTCTCAAGACCGCATGAAACCAACCGGTCCCGAGACCGCATGGAGTCACACGGTCTCAAGACCGCATGAAGCCAACCGGTCCCGAGACGGCATGGAGTCAAACGGTCTCAAGACCACATGAAGCCAACCGGTCCCGAGACCACATGGAGTCACACGGTCCCGAGACCGCATGAAGCCAAACGGTCTTGAGGTCCAAACGGTCTCAAGGTCCAAAGGGTCTTGAGGCCCAAACGGTCTTGAGGTCCAAACGGTCTCAAGGTCCAAAGGGTCTTGAGGCCCAAACGGTCTTGAGGTCCAAACGGTCTCCAAACCGTTTGGACTTCACTTAAGGCCTATAAATAAGACCTTAAGGGTCCTCCATCGATATCAAGTTTCAGACGTCCAAAGGCTGCCTCAATCACTCCGGAGCTCTTGCAACTTCCATCCTCTGCCCTGGGGCTGCCGGTCTGAGACCCATACTCCATCTCAAAGCTTCTTTCTCTCTCTTTGCCAAAGAAGATGGGAAGAAGGAGATCTCGTCATCGCGCAGCCTGTGAAGATGGTGGATCATTTCTCTCTCTTCAAGGGGTTGAATTTCCTCTCGCCTTTATGGGGATGACACACACTCTCTCTCTTCTTTCCTCCTTTTTTGTCCGAGTCATGAGTGAGTAGTCTCTTTCACTAGGGTGCGGGGAGTAGCCCCGCTACCCATGTTTTCATATCATGTAAATGTAATCCATAATTTGTATTATAGAGTTCTTATCTTTTCAGTTCGACATCAAACGTTTAATGAATGCATGTTGCTTGATCTCCAACTTGTGTTATCCTTTATCTTTTAGTATGAATTGTCTACGTTTGTACTACTAGATTCGAAACTCATTTGTATGTTGGTTCTTGGTGCATGTATCCACCATGCATCTATTTCGGTATCTAGAAGTGTATCTGAAGAAGTGGAGTAAACTCACTATCATTTGTTGCACTTTCATACTATGAAATGGAATCAGTTGACGTATGAAAATGCAACCTTGGTAAGTCGAGGAACACACTTTGCGAGGGGAATGATGCAAAGTAGGTGACCATTTGTTCGGGAATGGCTGGCGTTACAACATTCCCACACTTCTCGTAGTTAGTTCTCCGAAAGGAAACTAAGCCTACAAAGATACTAACTGACTGAACTCTTTTTGCAGGTTAGGTTTTGCTTTGCATGTGTTGATCCATGTGTAGTGGAGGTGAAAAGCCGATCACACCCTAGTGACTTTTATCCTTGTTTAACTCCCTAGTTTTACTTACTTTCTTTACTTTTTGTGTTCTTAGTTTAAAACAACAAAAACCAACCTTTCGAGTTAAGTGCCTACTATTAAGTGACTAAGTGAAATTCTAACGTTTTCCATCTTGTTGCTTACAACAAGACCGTTGTCCTGAGGATTCGACCCTTAACTATACTATGATAAGACTTCCACGTATCTTAGCATACGTGGGTGGAATTCTTTATCTAGTATATGCAAGGCTAAACGTAAAGACTTACTATCTTTAGGATTTTTAGTTGGTGCACGCAATTCCACGTAAGTGGAAGCTTCATCAGGGACCTACACCTGAGCTTGATCGAGTTCGCCTATAACAATAGCTATCAGCATAGCATTGACATGGCACCTTATGAAGCTTTGTATGGTAGACGTTGTAGATCACCAGTGTGTTGGTATGAAACTGGTGAATATCAGTTGCTAGGCCCTGAGCTGGTGCAGCAAACTACAGAGAAGATCAAAGTAATTCAACAACAGATTAAGACTGCACAGGATAGAGAGAAGTCGTATGCCGATAAACGTCGTGGACCCTTAGAGTTCTAGGTTGGTGACAGGTTGTATCTCAAAGTTTCTCCTTGGAAAGGAGTTCTGAGGTTTGGAAAGAAAGGGAAGTTAGATCCTCGGTTTATGGGGCCTTACCCAATCATTGAACGGGTTGGAAAGGTAGCTTATAGACTAGAGTTACCCCTAGAGAAGCAGAAGTTACACCCTGTGTTTCACATTTCCATGTTGAGGAAATGTCACCCGGATACCGAGTCAGTTCTACAACCTATGGAAGTAGAATTGAATGATGATATAACCTATGAGGAAGGACCAGTATCGATCCTTGACCACAGAATTAAAAAGCTAAAGAAGAAAGATATAAGCCTTGTGAAATTCCTATGGAATCATCGTGGTGTCGAAGAAGCCACTTGGGAACTAGAGGAAGAAATGAGGAGAAAATACCCTGCTCTTTTTCTCTTAGTATATCTTATCGATTTCGGGGACGAAATCCTTGTAAGGGGTGGATGATTTGTAACATCCCTGACCTGGGTTAAGAGTTAACCCTAGGAGTTTTGCATAAACATGTAATTAAACGCTTGTGATTAACTTCTGGCATGTAATTAAGTTCCTAAGGAACATACATTTCCATTTCTGTCCTTTATATACAATGTTTTAGTAATGTTTTGTTATGCAGGGACCTATGTGAAAGTTACCCAATTAAAAGGGTTAACTTGCAATTTTCACATGTTGAGATGTTCCTCTGATGATGAGAGATCATATGGATGAATATGATGAGGTAGGATGGATTCTCCAAGCTTGGGCATCCAAATGCAGCTTGTGGAGCAATCCTTGTGCTTGAAACCCTAATTTTGGTGTAAAGTGCAATTTACCCAAAATATGGGGTGCAACTTGTAAAACACACCCTCTGGAGTATCTTGTGTAACTCTTGACATCATTTAGAGTAAAAATTATAGAAAGGGCGCATCAATTAATTAAGCAGATGAGATTAATAACTTTGGTAATAGAATTACCATGTTATAAGTAAAGAAAACCCTTATATATAAGTGTACCTTAGTGATAGGATGGCTTTCCTTGCCTTTGGACCTTTGTTTTAATAAGATGTTCACCTAGAGAAGGATGAGGGGCGTGCAAGAAAGTAAAGAGGGACATAGATGAGAAATGGAGAAACTAGAGGTCCTTATGATGAAACTAGCTCAAGCTATATAAACCACCTCCCCTTGCAACCAAGAGAACGTTTCCCTCACTCTTTCTTGTGCAAGCTTCGTTTGGTCCATCCAAGGCAGAGCTTGGGAGCTTGAGGAGACGACCATCTTGTTCCTAGGTAAGGGTTACCATCTTCTAAGCTCAAATTCATGGAGAAAAGTGAATTACAAGGTTGGTTTCATGGTTATCTTACTAGGGTTTCTTGTTCTAGCCAATCTTCCTCAACCTTTTCTTGGAGAAAGTCTTTGGCCGACCAAGTGGAGCTCAAGGTGCCATTAAAGACTTGAAAGATTGAAGCTTGGAGCTCTAGGAACGACCATAAGGCGGGTTTTATATCTCTAAACCTCTTGCTTTCATAATGCATATACTTGTGCATACTTGTAGTTGTTAGTCCTTCTTCTTCCCCAACCTTCCTAGCCTTCTTGCAAGCAAAACCATGGAGAAACCAACCTGCGTTGAGGTTGAAGATGTTGGGCGTGAATACCTAGGTCACTTTATCAAACGACCTTGGACCATTTGGTCCAAGCGGTTTGCAAACCGTTTGAAATCAAACGGTCTCACAACCGTTTGATTTCATGCGGTCTTGCAAGACTGTTTGGAATCAAACGGTCTCAAGACTGTTTGATAGGGTTGACCAAGGGAAGACCATTTGGTGGTATATTGTGCACATATTGAATTAAATAACTCCAAAGAATTGAAGCCTAATTGCAAACCAATCTCAAGTTGAAGGCACTTCAACCCCCTAAACCCTAATCGGGTTGAATTTCTGATTTCAAGGATAGATTTTGGTGAACCTTGGGTTGAAGGGCCCAAACGGTCTCAAGACCATTTGGGGGTTCATCCAAACGGTCTCAAGACCGTTTGGTGACAACCTAAGACCGTTTGGAGGTCTAGGGTTAATGTAATTTGATTAATTGAAGGTCCAATCACAGTAGATTGAAGAATTGAATAAAAATGCTGATTTTAGACCTAATTAGGGTTCAACCCGCATCAACTTGACCTAGCTTTTTGTGCAACTTTGGGCAAACGGTCTCAAGACCGTTTGGAGGGTGTCCAAACGGTCTCAAGACCGTTTGGGCCAAGTTGGGGCCCAATTGAGGGCCAATTGGTGGGTTCAACTCCAAATAGACTCACAATTATCAATGTTGATGGTTAATTACTCATAAACCCTAATTCAATCAGTTTCAACCCTAATTGGTTAGCAATTCAGGGTCAATTGAATGTCCAATTAGTTGAGGATAACCCTAATTAACTCAATTGTCAAGTGATTAGCAAGGATGTGGCCAATTGGAGGCTTCAACATGGAAAACCCTAATCTATTACAACCTTGGATGCACCTTTGAGGTCCATGCAGTTTTGAGCCCATTTGGACCAAACAGTCTCAAGACCGTTTGGGCTCAAACGACCTCAAGGTCATTTGGATCTAATCGATCTCAAGGTCATTTCATTTCAAACGGTTTCAAAGTCAACATGTTCAAACGATCAACGCATCCATGCGGTCTTGGTGACCATGCGGTCTTAGTGACCATGCGGTCTTGAGGTCAAAGTGTCCAAACGGTCAACGCCCCCAAACGGTCTCAAGACCGTTTGGAGGTTGAAAGGTGAAACCGTTTGGAGACTTTTAGGGCTGTTTTTGCTTAATGGTTTGAAGGTGTAATTGGTCCAATGGTGGTCTAATCTAAACCCCAATGGTACCCTAAGACACTAAGGGGTTAGGTAACTAATAAATTGAACCATGTGGTGTTTGAAGGTGAACTTTACCGATATGCCCTTGAAGGGTTCAAGTGGGTGATACACTTAATCAATCAAACCCTAATGACTTGATAGTGGTGAATTGGCTTATGATTAATCAAAATTGAACTGACCTAACTTAACCTAGAGTGATGTAATCACCACCTTTTAGTAATAGGAAAGAGAAGGTTCCATGTATGGTTGAAATTCAAGTAAAACACCCTCAATGTACATGAATGTGCCCGATTAGGGTATGATCGACCTATGTGAGATCATGAAAACCCTAATTATGATAATTGATGAATCTTAACCTAATTTGAAGACATCAAGGAGGATAATCTCATACATGGTAATGCCATGAGCCCACTTCTTTATGAAGTGAACAGTAAACCCTAATTTTAGGGTTGTGACATGTTGAATGAATAGTAAACCCTAATTAGGGATGATGCGATGAACGTTATTTCTGCTTTATAATTACTGTCCTGGAGATACCTTATTTATTGTTATCAGTTGAATTGACCATGCAGGTTCTTATAAGAGGTAATCATGACCAAGTAAGGGTTATGATGCTATATTCATAAACAACATGTTTAAGCTTTGTGAACAGTAATATATGCATGATTGTCTGAGTCAAGTAACACACATGAGAATGGTGGGCTGTGAGAGCCATGAGTACTAGCAGGGTCATGCTAACTAGATGACCTGTGATGATTTGACATCCTGTTGATAGTTGATGTGAACTAAAATTGGTACATGTAGTGTTCTTCTGTCATTACTATGTTTGGTAGCTAATTGCTTGGAAACCTGTTTGATGATAAAAGAATACTGAAATGTACCTAATTAATCAAGTGTAACCATATCATGTAGAGGCCTGATCATAGATCCATCATTGTCAGGTGTTAAATGATGGTGAAATAGGTCTTCCTAAGGGAATTCCTGGAGCGCATACTTTTGAGTATGTGGGGGTTATGGACGCGCATATCCTTACGTCCTAGTATAGGGGTTGATGTGGATGTATCTTAATCCATCAGCACTGCACTAAGTGTTTATGCTGGGTTGATGTATCACTAATCACCCAAGGAATCTGTGATGCCACATCGATGAAGATAAACATGAGATCTTTTGATGGTGAAGAGAGAACAGAATGCCATTGTGACTCTAATAGCGAAGGACCAGAGTACCCTGGTGAGCTATAGTGGCAAAGACACTAGATGTCCTGCATGTTGAACCTCAACCTGACTGAGGAGGTTGAAGGTCATGAGAATCCGACTCTTTCGATGACCTTGTATGATACTGAGGTGACTTAACAAGTGGTCGGTTGGAGTTTGAGTGGTACACCTCATCTCCACAGGGCATAATGTTGTATGTAAAATGTAATCATCCGATTAGTATATCTGCTTAGAATGATCAACGAGAAGAGATTCTTGACACTAATTTGAATATAATGTTTCTGTTGCATGCTTAGCATAACATATCTCTCATATTTCTCCACAGAAGTAATTACTGCTTTATCTACTCTTAAGTCTGCTTTTGTAGGATAATCTACCTTGTTTATGTTGTTTCCCTTTTCTAGCAAGCTTCTGGCAAAGAGTTATAACTCTCGCTGGGACAATTATTTATAATTGTCTCACCCTGTAGGCTTCAACCTTTTAGGTGGTCGTCGAGGATGAAGGAACCAACCTACAGGAGAGAAGTACCAGGAGCAGCATCAGGGGCAGCAGTGAGCCTCATGTGGATACCCTGGTTGATAAGTTAGTTAGATAGAAAGTCTTATGTCGTCTCTGTACACTCAGGTCTTGGAAGCATGATGATCTGAGATTTTGAATTTTGGGAGTTTTGGGGGTTTTGTACATGTTGTATATGATCACTCCAGAAGTGACTTGACAGTGATGTAAACTGTTTATCGTACTTTTATGAAAAAAATTTCATGTTTACAAGATCCTTCCTCGAAAAGTTTTAATTTTTCTTGATTTTTCGTATTCCGCCGTTAATCGAATTGCTTCCGCCATGTTTATTTCATGTTTTGGAGATCAGTGCCCACATCTAGAAACTCAACCAAGGCCTCCTTTTGTGCCGATAGATACTGAGGATTGCCTCCTATGATAGTCTCCTTCCTTGGTGTCGAAGGACCTCATCAACCAACTACAACAACATGAAGCAGCAAAAAACTACCGTACTCGACTCCCTTAGCTTGTAACTTGGTTTCTCTCTCTTCATTTCCCTTTGAAATGTCTTGAATCTCATACTCACCCTCTTACAACCACCTACATATCGCAGAGGAGAGACATTGGGAGCTGGGCTTCCTTTCTCTCTACTTTAGTGGTCTCATAACTCGTTTAAGGGGCTAATTAATGGAAGTTTGTCCTCTAAAGCCAACTGCTCAATTGGAAACCATGTTCAAGCCTACAATCAGCTTGCACTACAATATTGTGGTCGCTGCCCGCGGTCAAGGTAGTAACCGCAAGGTAGGAGAAGGTTTCTCCACCGTCATATTAAATCCTAGGTCCAAAAAGGATGCTTAGTTTGCCTTATCTGTGGCTACACTTACAACAAAGAGCAAGGGTGCGTGACAAATCTGTTGATTAGAAACTTAGGGAAAAAACTTACAACTTCATCCAAAAGCATTATAATGTATCAATTATAATGATTTTCAAACCTAAATAAATCCTTATAGGTACATCAAAATGTCATGAAATTTTGAGCATAACTTCATCATCACTTTGTCAATATACCATTAAAGTTTGGTGTCAAGATACCACTTTTTGACTAATCAATTTATTTCTTTAAAAGGGGTACTTAGGAGCATAAACGAAACATCATTTTCTCTCCCCACTTTATTAAAACTCTTGGAACTCTCAATATAACTCAAATACATGAAATTCACTTCTATCATTAGATATTTAGGATTCCAAAAGATCAGTCTATCACACCATCTATATAACCCTCTAGAAAAGTTGAGAAACCAATGTAGTGAAGATTGTATTTTGTTGTAACTTTAAGTTACTTAAACCCTCTTACCAAAGCGTTCAAGTGGTCCGAATCAGGACAACTAATGTACCTACTCAATCTAATTACAACATCCAAAATATCAGGTCTAGTGTAGTCGACTAGGTACATCAAGCTTCCTATTACTTGTGCATGTCTATGTTGATCCACGTGAGTACCCTTATGTACCTTTAGGTGTAAGTTAGGATCATAAGGTGTATTAATAAGAGTAAAGTTCATTTCAAATCTATGCAAAAGTTTATCTACATAACGAGTTTGATTAAGTACAAAACCAGAAGTAGATCTACTGAGTTTAATACCAAGTATTACATCATAAAGTCCTAAATCATTTCATATCAAAATTGATAGCAAGAAATGATTTAGTGTCATATATAATTTCATAACTGGATCCAAATATCAAGATATCATCTACATACAAGCGCATAATGATGCAAGCGTCATCAATAGTTTTGGAATAAATACATTGATTAGAAGATAAAACAATTTTATCAAACTTATCATTCCACTGTTTAGGTTCTTGTTTATGTCCATACAAGGACTTGACTAATATATAAACTTTGTGTTCTTATCCAGGTGCTAAAAAACCTTCTGGCTGATCCATATAGATCTCTTCTTCGAGATATCCATTTGAAAAGGTTGTCTTGACATCCATTTGATGGATTTCAAGTTTATGGATTGCAGCTAAAACAACAAGGACATGAATGGAAGATATATTAGTTATAGGAACATATGTATCAAAGTAATCAAATCCTTCATTTTGACTAAAGCCTCTGGCTACTAGTTTGACCTTAAACTTATCAATGGAACCATCTGCCCACATCTTTTTCCTAAATACCTTTTTACATCCAATAGTCTTGCAACCTAGAGGAAGTTCAGTAATAATCCAAGTATGATTGCTCATAATCAATTCTATTTTACTATCAACAACTTCCTTCCAAAATCTAGACTATATGGATTTCATGGCACCCCATAGGTTATCGGGACTTCTTCTACTAAGAAGGTGTAGAATTCTAGACCATAGTTTTTATCACTTCTAGTCCCTTTACTCCTACCAAGGTCACTGGGAGGTTCATCTTCAAGGATTTCATGTTCTACTTCATATGAGGGCGGAACAAGAAGAAGTTCTTTAGGATAAAATGAAGAAGGATCTTCACAAACCTATCTAGGAACCTTTTCTTTGAGAGGAAATATGGAGCCATAATGGACAACATTTATAGGTCTAATCTCAAGTACAGAGTTAACTCTAATGTCTGAGATATCAGATTTTTATTACTAACAATCTATTGGCATTACCATTTTCAACATCACCTATAGAGACAATATCAACAACTTTAGGTCCTAGTTTTCTCTTTTTATTATTAGGGATTTTAACCTTGGCCAAATACACCCACACTTTGAGGTATTTTAAATAGGGTTTCTTATTGAGAAAAAGTTCAAAGGATGTTTTGTGAAGATGTTTTAAAGAAATACATTTACGAATGTAGTTGGATGTATGAAGAGATTCCCCCCACAGTTTGTGACTAGTACAGACTCAGCTAGCATAGAATTGACCATATCAATCAATGTTCTATTTTTCCTCTCAGCTACTCCATTAGATTTTGGATTATATAGGGCAGTGGTTTCATGTATAAGGCCTTGGTCCTCATAGAACTAGCTAAGTTTATTGGAAGTCTGTTCACCACCTCTATCAGACCTCACTCTCTTACAATTCTTATCTAATTGTTTCTCCACTTGGGTTTTATAGATTATGAATTTCTCTAATTGTTCATCCTTCGTTTTCAACAAGTATATAGAATAACATTTAGAAAAGTCATCTATAAACATCACAAAATATCTCATACCATCATAGGTAAAAGCATTATTTAATAAAAACATTGGTATAAATTAATCCAAGAAAAGATGTACTACGATCCACTAATTTAAATGGCTTCTTGATGCACCAGAAAAATATTGTTTTCACATGCTATTTAATATGGATTTTTGTGCACTATTTATTGATTTTCATATTAAATTGTGCAATATTTATTCTTATTATCCTGTGATACTTCAATGCATCAAATAAATGTAATTTTAGTGTTTGCAAAAGATTTATTATATTTCAAGAGATTATGCTCAATTTTTTAGTATTTTAGGAAAATCTACACAAATCTACATAGCTTGTACTGCTGACTTTGTTGTCAGTGGTACTGACACATGCTCAGTTTAGGACTGATGGAAATAGAGAAGACTTGACAGTACTGACCCAAAAGTCGATGCTACCGACAATATCATAATGATGGTTTCAAAATTAATCGAGATATCTTGATACTATCAACACTCAACTTGGTTGTACCGACAAATTCCCAGGAGGCCGCAACTATCAAAGGCGTCGGTAGTACTGACACCCAGTCGATAGTACCTACACATTGATCAGGTAGATCTGAAAGTTATGTCTAATCCGATAGTTGGAAATTAATTATGCCCTAAGTCACTTATATGACTTAGAGGGATTTCATCCAACACTATCAATCTCATTCTATTCTGTTGGATGACAGCTGAGAGTAAGGAGAGGAGAAAGCAACGAACAAGACCACATTCTAGACAAATCTGACACCTCCTATGGATGGATTTACAGTCAGAAGGTAGCAACTCAGCATGTGCGCGAGAGGGGATCATTTGGACCATACTTTTCAGGGGTTCCTTAGTTTTACTAATGTTCTCCACGTTTTTCTTCTTCTCTCCCATGCACTTGATAATGGAAATCATGCGGGGATAAACCCCTTATTCGTTAGGATCTGGGAGTAGCCTGGTTATGCATTATGATTGAGTTTATGCATTAATATACTAATTGTTCTTAATTTATAGACTTATTTCTATGAGATTGTCATGAACTATCTTTGCTTGATCACCATAGGTAGTTAGTTAGACCTTAATTGCTTTGAAAAAGGAAATTAATGGTTGGAAAATTCATAGAAATACATGTTTTACGTCATCCTTTGAGAAAGGTGGCTTGCGAATGTGAAGAGATTACCTAGAGTTTTCAAAAAAGTACCTAACTAATAACACAATCAATATGAGAGTGAGATTGGTATTGGATTTGGTAGTGAATTATGCCATGAGAGCGAGTAATTCGTACTACAGGCTCTTAGTCCAGGGTTAGAAGAGATATGTATTAATGTCATACTGTTAATTGCAATGTTATCCAAGGTGAAACTGTAATCCTAAGGAATTCACTCCAATTGACATTAAACAACCAATAATAGTAGATTTACTCTCTACATTTTAGTTAATTAAACCCCATTCAAGTTTTATTCATCTTAGCTAATAGTATTACGGTTACAAGTAGCTTCTGGACTACAGTTCCTTGAATTTGACTTGCGGGCCTCTTAATGTAAGGCCCCTAAATTTAATGAGTTGAATGAGCTTAATTATCATAACTGAATTCTTATGACCCTAATATAACCTTATGATATGATTTGAAATCATAAGACAAGCTGAAGTTACAAATTTGGTCTAATTTGGACATTGTTTGAGCAAGTTATGCAATTTTATGCACATTTTGGACTTTTCTACAATTTACCTAACTGAGAGGTTTCATTGCAATTTATCACTTGAATTATGTTCCTTGGATATTCTATCATCATTCTTGAGCTTTTTGATCCATGAGGCACCTATTTAAACCTTTGTTTGAAGGTGTTTGCTCCAAGGGTATTTTAGGGTTTTCCCCTTCACGAATGAGATACCTTTAGTAGCTATCAACTAATGAATTATTTGATTGGCTGGGAAATTCGACAAAGGAAAGATAAGTAGGTCTATACAGATGTTGGGGGAGCTTCTTGTGTGTGTGCTTGTATATTCTTAATAAATTAAGGCCATGGACACTTGGATAGATACTAGAACTTCAACCTTTTCCTTTTCTTTATCTTAAAGTGTCATATACTTATCCCCAAGCACCAAAACGGGCCATTTTCTCTCCACCACCTCCCTCCTTCTCCCAACCTCGTTCTCCCTCTGTTCAGCTGCGAATTTTTCTTCCCAAGAAAGAAGAAAGTGGGGATCTTCTTGGAGAAAGGCTCTAAGGTTGAAACTGACTTCATTTTAGGGTTGAAAAGCTTCCTTCTAGTGATATTGACCTAAAAGTGTAAGAATTCCCTTCTTTCCTCCGTCTATTGCTTTGTTATCCTGCCTCCTAGCTTTATCCAGGTCGGAACCTTGCTGTTCCATGGTAGAAATTGCTCTAAAGCTCTAAAACCCTAACTTTCTTGCTCCTTATGCTTAGGGTTTGCTCATTTGATGAAGAAAGGTGCTAGATGGACGAATTCATAGATTACTGTTGGATTTTCTACCCTACCTGCTCGAGATTTCTTCTGTTTGGGGTTTTATCTTCTCATTAGAGGCAAGTTTTATAACTTTCTCCACGTTTGGTGCTTACCACAAGCTTTCTGGATTATGTTCTTGCTTGAAACTGATGATTCATGCACTAAAAAGCTATGCTTGACTTGGATTTCGATTTTTGTAATGTTCCCTATTCTGATTTCAGTTATAGATGAACCTGTGATCATGTGTACATTATTAATAAGGTATAATTTGACTTGGATCAGGTTGGTTTGACAACCTATGGTGCTAAGAACCTATCAAACAATGGTCAATTTCAGGATTTAAAGCTGATTTCTTCTATAAACCATGACCCGATGATGGTACCATTGCAACAACTCTATGGTGTTGTCTTTATAACAACTCATGGTCATGATCAAGGGTGTCAAATGATGGTAAAAACCTATGGTCACCCCCTTATGTCAGGTTTTGGATCAATTAGAAGTATAATGATCAACCATTAAGTACCCTACTGATGATATCAATCAATGATGACATCATCTTAATATTTGATGCTGATTAATGAATATAGTATTGATCTAACAACCTATAGTGATGTAATGATCACTAATGATGGTGGATCAGGTCTCTACAATCTATGGTGATTTAATCATATAGTTTTAGAATCAATTAAGCCTTAGACCAATGATTTCTTAGGTCACTTGATGCAATGGTCAGACCTATACTATAATTGATGGTTTCATCATGTGAACTTGACCCAATGGTCGAGATCTACTATTTATTCCTCCATTAAAGTGGAATGATGGCTAATGTAATATGTTAGTACTAATAATGTGATTTATATGGTTTACTTTAAATGATCAACTTAAGGAGCTTACTTTTTGACAATGGATGGCTTGTTTAAACTGAACAATCGATTGTGGGTTTTATCGTACTCTCAATGGAACTTTTTGTGTAGATTATCAAGGGATTTCTAGGGTTAGATGGTGACTATTTCTAGAGTACAAATCCAGGACTTAATAGGTGGTTTATCCAAGATGTTTACTTATCTAAACAACCAATAGTATTACGTTTTAAACATCCAATGGTTCTGGGTGACATTGTGGTATGGCGATATGGGTTGAATGATGATGGAGCAAATGGAGGGTTACCCTTAATAAGTTAGTCTTACTTATTCACTCATATGAATAGAAGGGATGATAATCATGTTGTGTTGATATGTAACCCTAATGAGGTATAGCTTGATATACCTAGCTTTAATATAACTAAATGTTGATAACTGGATATGAATAGTCCTTGAATGACTAATACAATCATGGAGTACTCTATTATTGTTGAAACCCTAGTATGCTATAACCTGATGGTTACACCTTGACTTATGTGTGGGTTCGTAATTGAGAATAGCATGGAATGTGATGGTGATGCTTCACCTTATGCATCCATGATCCAGTGGGGATGCCGTGAGTTCGGGTTTGGGTATGAGTGTTGATTATTAACATTAATATAATTTATCATGTTGAAACTAACTCTAATGTAATTAGATAAAGATGAGTATTCATGTTTAACATTCTTATATTATGGAATGATGGTGGAATAACCTCCTTAACATGATCATAACCCTAATGTGTTAATTGGTGGTTATCATAGCCACATGGTTGATACTTTCTTATGCTGAACATGTGTATTGTGAAAATGATGAGTGTTAATCATATCTAGATTCCTTGCATGTTTATGTAATAAAGGAATGTTCTTAATGTTAATATAACCCTGCTATGATTGTTTATTAATATTTCCTAGCTCATTAATGCAAGATTGTGTTGATCTCGTGTATAATATGTAAGTGATGTTGTTGAGCCTTGTTATAAGGCATGGAAAGATAATGATGATCTTGCACAGAACAATATGATGGTCTTAATGACCTTTGGGCATGGTTGAGCCCTGAATGAGGTGTAATCCTCTTATGTTGATAAGGGTTGATACCCTGTGATATTGTGAAAATAATTTATATCTTGTGATAATATGATGACTAGTGTAGTCTCATGAATGGCAAGTGAATAGTACCATGTGATGATGAGATGAGAAATTATTTTTCATATGTTTTATATCTTTTCAAGTTTTGATATTTATTTGCTTTCTAGAAGTGAATTAGGGCTTGCATGTCCACTTGTTTGATGTAACCTTAATTCACCCAATGTGCATAACTAATCAAGTGAAACTCTAATCATGTAGTGCCCTATGTCGTAGAACCATCTTCAGTGTCAGAACATGCTGGATGGTGAAATGAGTATTCCTAAGGGAAACTCAGAGTGCATAATGTTGAGTATGTGGGGGTGGAAGGTTGAGGATATATCCTTGTCATCCACAATGCATATTGTGGAGGTTGTCTATGGTCATGCCTCGTACATCTAATGTGATTGAGAACGGTTGCGGTCGTGTCTCGGTGATTATAACATGATGTGATTAGAGAACAACTGCGGTTGTACCTTAGTGATTGGGTTTGAATACCCTACTTTCTAGTGTCGTGACCTGTACCAAGGTCAGACTAGTGGTTATCAGCTTGACTATATGTCACTGTCGTGGCAGCTTTGACTGGTATGTCACTGCCTTATTACTTTTACTGACCGAGGGGAAGAGATCTTAGGATACCAACACTCCTAGATCTTGTACGGAACCGAATAGCCCTTCCCAGGGGTCGGTTGGACTTTGAATGGTACGATTCAAATTCTCCAAGGCATAATAAAAGATGTAATACAACCGTGTAGTATATTTGTTTAGGGTTATACACAACGTTTCAGATTGGATGATAACCCTTGTTTGTTATCTTTACATAAAGATGATGCTTAGTGTAATTAAGAGATAGTAGATACACTTCGGTTGTGGATATTCTTAAGATTGTCGATGCGTACATATAGTAGCTATGCTTGTGTTGATATCTATACTGCTACTGCTGATTATAATCATGGTGTTAGCTATCTCATGTTGTTAGTTATGTTTAGCATGCTAGCCATGCCTTTGTAATTAGAGATGCATATGCTACTAATCATGCTTATCCAAATAGTTTTGCTTATGTTTTTAGCTCTTCTTATTATGCTGATATGTTCAACCAATTAGACATGCTCATGTTGTTAGCTATGCTATGTTACTAGACTTACTCATGATGCTAGATATGCATATGCTACTGAATTGCTTATATTGTCAACAAGATAAAGGATGATAGTTTGGCTAATGGTGATAGTTATTATCTGCTCCTTATGTATTTTGACAATCATCAGTACTCCTTATCTTATTCATTATATTTGATTAAACTGATTAACTGTTTAATTACTTAAAATGTTGTAATCAATAAACGTTGTTGGAGTTTATGTCTCTTGCTGGGACATGGGTCTCACCCTTGTGGTTCGTCACATTTTTTAGGTAATCAGAAGTGACGAAAACAAACATGTGACAGAAAAGAGGTGCTGTAGTAATGAATCTTTGATAAAGTTGATTAGATGTCTAGTGTGTCCTAGAGTCGTTCCTGTAGTCTTAGATCCGGGTAGAAAAGTTTGTATATGGTGTTTTAAACAAATAGAACTTTTGTTAGCATGTTAATGCTTGTTTGTGTGGCATATATGAATATTGTTCTCCTATGTATATATGTTGTGGCTAAGGCAATCGAACATTTGTATAAAATTCTTGGCCTAGTATGGATAAAAGAAAGATGTTGGGGTCTTATACAAATTTTTCTGAGCAGGTGCTGACGTTGAAATCGGTTTTAATTTACCCATATTTTTGGGTATGCGATTAATTAGTGATTGATTGTGTTTTATGTTTTGAGTAATCTCATTTAGTGTAACGGGTTCTCACAAGTTGGTATCAGAGCTTTAGGTTCATTGAGTCTACAGGGACACTAGGACTCATGACTAGGATGATGTCTAAGTTAGGAATATGACATAAATATATGGTGCATACTGCCTAATCTCAGTATTTGGGTGCTCTGGCCAGGTATTCAATTATTGAAGAAAAGGTAAGTATGGAACTCTTAGATTGTTATCTTTTTGATTACTCTGATCAAGTAGTCATTTTGAGACATTCTAAAGAGCATAACGAATAAGAAATCAAGGTGTGGATATCTCAATCCTACCTTAACAAAGATGAGAATTGCATCATTATCTATCAAAACTTGAATGCTTGGTAAATATAAGAGAAAGATACAACACCATGAAATCTAAATCTAAATACAAGTAAGGAAAATAGGAGTTATTGAAGATGTGATTCAAGAAGATAATAAAGTAAAAGACAAACAAGTCTATTCTTATAAAGTGAATCAAGGTATGAAATCCACATAAGATAGAGAGAACTCCTATAACAAGTACAAAATGAGAAGAAGAATGAGAACAATGAAAAAGAAATAAGGTGGAACCTAAGTTAATCTTAGACCAACCTATGTGTGTAAGAAAATGTTAATGAAAAATCAACATGGCATGTGAAAGAAATTAAGGGAGATGATCCCGATTTAATGAAGAAAATGTGAAATATGATGATTTACCCGTCGATAAGTGGTTGAAAAACCTAATAAAATAAGAGAACATACCCAGTGTGATAAATAGTCATCAAGGAAGGAGTAATGGGATATGTTAATCATGATGATTACTATGCTAATGGCAAGGAACATGAAATGAAAAAGGTAAAATGATACATAAGAAGCTGTAACTTGTATAATGAAAATAGAATTGGTTACCTTTTTGCTAGTGACCTTGGAAAATGTTTCTATGATGTGGGAAGTGTGTGTCCCTTTGTGTCTTTTCTTTCCAGGGTAAAACTTTCAAGTGGATCATTGCCACTTGGTATGTGTGGATTCGTTGTAAACATGAGGGTGGATAGATTATTATAGCATAAGGTTGTTTGGACTGTGGTTCCAAGTTCATAAAGTTTGTGATGATTTTTCTTTTGAGCCTTCCAATAATTAGGAAGACTCCTCTTATATGTCTTGATATTTGTTATGTTGGTAAAAATAGATGATATAAGGATGTGAGTTGCTTATAGCACACGAGGTGGATACCAAGGTAATGAATCCTAGTATCCAATATGTATCAATAATATGAGAAATATGTGAAGGTTGGAGATTTTTATTAAATGAACATTCGAAGTATTCCTCTTCTGTAGAGAGAGAGAGTTGATGATGACCCGTTAAATGTTATTAGGAAGGAAAAAGAAAAGTGATTCTATAATGTTGTATATGGTTCAGTGATAGCTGGGAAAGACCTTTATCAAGGATAGATGGTTTGTTAGTCAATCGATATGTGATATTGTGTTCCTTTAAGATAAACCTAGGATCAAATATCAATGCATAAGATTTAGATTGGATGACATAATTCACATGACCATGATGAGTTTAGAGTTATGTACTATAGACTAACCAATGCACAAATAGAATTTATGAATATGAGGAACATAGTGTTCCAGACATGTCATACAAATATATCAATCTTTGAATGATGACATGTCAAACTATTTCAAATATGGTCAAAAATATGATCAATATTTCTTCAAAAACCTTAGGGTTGCTGAAGTAGCAATAGTTATGAGACAAGTTGAACAAGAGTGAGTTGAGGGTTGACTAGGGTATCCTCTAAGAGTTATGATACCTCTATTAAGTATGTTATGTGAGTTATGATAAGATCAAGACAATGTCGTTGCTCCACACCTAACAAGGTCAATCAGGAAGTTATATTTGTTAACAGTTATATACAAGTGTATGATTCTTCAACCAAATAGATGGTCAGTCCACCATTGATATGATTGGAGAATCCTATAAAAACATATTCCTCATAATTTCTTGAAAACTAGGGGGTTCCTACATGGTTGATTGAGTTGTTGATTACAAAAACCATTAAAGGAGCATAGAGATGAAACCTTGTAAAGTTGCATATGATAATAGATACCTGATGTTTTATGTTTGGTAAGATCCAGTGAGTGTGGCCTCTGAGTGATGTGTGATACCACATGTAGAATAGTTCAAGACTACAATTGAGTCCCAAAGTTGAAAGTTACTATTAGATTTGTACAGGTGGCACAACAAGTTTCTATGTTCCATATTTGCAAATGTCTTCTTATGTGGGGGTTTGTGTGTTGACCCAAGATGAGATATGTATAAATGATGTGAAATCACCATGATATGCAAGTAACCATGTGAAGGTAATTGGATGAGGTGCAGAGGAAGTACCCATCTTTGTTTACCTTGGATTTTGGGGGTGAAATCCCTGTTGGGGGTTTATAGTTGTAAGAACCCTATACTTAATGAGTTGAATGAGCTTAATTATCATAAATTAATTATTATAACCCTAATATAACCTTTTTATATGCTTTGAAATCATAATACAAGCTTAATTTTCAAATTTGGTCCACTTTGGACACTGTTTGAGCAAGTTATGCAATTTTTTGCACATTTTAGACTTTTCTGCAATTTACCCAATTGAGAGGTTTTCTTTGCAATTTATCACTTGAACTCTGTTACTTGGATATTCTGTCATCATTCTTGAGATTTTTTAGCCATGGGGAGCCTATTTAAACCTTTGTTTGAAGGTGTTTGCTTCAAGGGTATTTTAGGGTTTTCCCCTTCATGGATGAGCTACCATTAGTAGCTATCAACTAATGGATTATTTGATTGGCTGGGAAATTCGACAAAGGAAAGATAGGAAGGTCTATACACATGTTGGGGGAGATGTGTGTGTGTGTGCATGTACATTCTTAATAAACTAAGGTCATGGACACTTGGATAGATACTAGAACTTCAACATTTTCCTTTTCTTTATCTTAAAGTGTCATATACTTATCCCCAAGCACCAAAACGAGCCATTTTCTCTCCACCACCTACCTCCTTCTCCCAACCTCATTCTCCCTATGTTCAGCTGCGAATTTTTGTTGCCCAAGGAAGAAGAAAGTGGGGATCTTCTTGGAGAAAGGCTCTAAGGTTGAAAGGGACTTCATTTTAGGGTTGAAAAAGCTTCCTTCTAGTGATATTGACCTAAAAGTGTAAGAATTTCCTTCTTTCCTCCATCTATTTCTTTATTATCATTCCTCCTAGCTTTCTCCAGGTCGGAACCTTTCTTTTCCATGGTATAAATTGCTCTAAAGCTCTAAAACCCTACCTTTCTTGCTCCTTATGCTTAGGGTTTGCTCATTTGATGAAGAAAGGTGCTAGATGGACGAATTCATAGCTTACTCTTGGATTTTCTACCCTACCTTCTCAAGACTTATTCTGTGTGGGGTTTTATCTTCTCATTAGAAGCAAGTTTTATAATTTGCTCCACGTTTATTGTTTATCATAAGCTTTCTAGATCATGTTCTTGCTTGAAAATGATGATTCATACACTAAAAAGCTATGCTTGACTTGGATTTCGATTTTTATAATGTTCCCTATTCTGATTTCAGTTCTAGGTGAACCTGTGATCATGTTTACATTATTAATAAGGTATAATTTGACTTGGATCGGGTTGGTCTGACAACCTATGGTGCTAAGCACCTATCAAAAAAGGTCAATTTCAGGGTTTAAAGCTGATTTCTTCTATAAAGCATGACTCGATGATGGTACCATTGCAACAACCCTATGGTGTTGTGTTCATAACAACTCATGGTTGTGATCAAGGGTGTCAAATGATTGTGAAAACCTATGGTCACCCCCTTAGGTCAGGTTTTGGATCAATTAGAAGTATAATGATCTACCATTAAGTACCCTACTGATGATATCAATCAATGATGACATCAACTTAATATTTGATGTTGATTAATGAATATAGTGTTGATCTAACAATCTATAGTGATATAATGATCACTGATGATGGTGGATCAGGTCTCTACAATCTATGGTGAGTTAATCATATATTTTTAGCATCAATTAAGCCTTAGACAAATGATTTCTTGGGTCACTTGATGCAATGGTCATACCAATACTATAATTGATGCTTTTAACATGTAAACTTGACCCAATGGTCGAGATCTACTGTTTATTCCTCCATTAAGGTGGAATGATGACTAATGTAATATTTTACTACTAATAATGTGATTTATATGGTTTCCTTTATATGATCAACTTAAAGAGCTTACTTGTTGACAATGGATGGCTTGTTTAAACTGAACAGTCGATTGTGGGTTTTACCCTACTCTCAATGGAACTTTTGGTGTATATTTTCAAGGGATGTCTAGGGTTAGATGGTGACTCTTTCTAGAGAAAAAAATCAAGGAATTCATAGGTGGTTTATCCAAGGTGTTTACTTATGTAAACAACAAATAGTCTTACCTTTTAAACATCCAATGGTTTTGGGTGACATTGTGGCATGGCGATATGGGTTGAATGATGATGGAACAAATGGAGAGTTACCCTTAATAAGTTAGTCTTACCTATTCCATCATATGAATGGAAGGGATGATAATCATGTTGTGTTGATATGTAACCCTAATGACGTATATCTTGTTATACCTAGATTTAATATAACTAAATGATGATAATTGGGTATGAATAGTCCTTGAATGACTAATACAATCATGGAGTACTCTATTATTGTTGAAACCCTAGTATGCTATAACCTGATGGTTACACCTTGATTTATGTGTGGGTTCATACTTGAGAATAGTTTGGAATGTGATGGTGATGCTTCACCTTATGCATCCATGATCCAATGGGGATGCTGTGAGTTAGAATTTGGGTATGAGTGCTGATAGTAACATTGATATAATTTATCATTTTGAACCTAATTCTAATGAAATTAGATAAAGATGAGTATTCATGTTTAACATTGTTATATGATGGTGGAATAACCTCCTTAACATGATCATAACCTTAATGTGTTAATTGGGGGTTATCATAGCCACATGGTTGATACTTTCTTATGTTGAACATGTGCGTTGTGAAAATGATGAGTGTTAATCATATTGAGATTTGTTGCATGTTGATATAATAAAGGAATGTTCTTAATGTTAATATAACCCTGCTATGATTGTTTATGAATATCTCCTAGATCATTAATGCAAGATTGTGCTGATCTGGTGTATTATATGTAAGTGATGTTGTTGATCCTTGTTATAAGGCATGGAAAGATAATGATGATCTTGCATGGAACAGTATGATGGTCTTAATGACCTTTGGTCATGGTTGAGCCCTAAATGAGGTGTGATCCTCTTATGTTGATAAGGGTTGATACCCTGTGATATTGTGAAAAGGATTTATATCTTGTGATAATATGATGACTAGTGTAGTCTCATGAATGGCAAGTGAATAGTACCATGTGATGATGAGATGAGAAATTGTGTTTCATACATTTTATATCTTTTCAAGTTTTGATATTTATATGCTTGCTAGAAGTGAATTAGTGCTTGTATGTCCACTTGTTTGATGCAACCTTAATTCACCCAATTGGTATAACTAATCAAGTGCAACTCTAATCATGTAGTGTCCTATGCCGTAAAACCATCTCCAGTGTCAGAACTTGTTAGATGGTGAAATGAGTATTCCTAAGGGAAACTCAGAGCACATACTGTTGAGTATGTGGGGGTGATAGGTTGAGGATATATATTCCGCATCCACAATGCATATTGTGGAGGTTGGCTATGGTCTTTCCTCATACATCTGATGTGATTGAGAATGGTTGCGGTCGCGTCTCGGTGATTGTAACATGATGTGGTTAGAGGACAACTATGGTTGTACCTTAGTGATTGGGTTTGAATACCCTGGTTTCTAGTGTTGTGACCTGTACCAAGGTTGGACTAGTGGTTATCAGCTTGACTATATGTCGTTGTGGTGGCAATTCTGACTGATATGTCACTGCCTTTTTACTTGTACTGACTGAGGGGAAAAGATCTTAGAATATCGACACTCCTAGATCTTGTACGGAACCGAATAGCCCTTCGCATGGGTCAGTTGGACTTTGAATGGTACGATTCAAATTCCCCAGGGCATAATAAAAGATGTAATATATCCATGTAGCATATGTGTTTAGGGTTATACACAATGATTCACATTGGATGATAACCCTTGTTTGTTATCTTTACATAAAGATGATGCTTAGCGCAATTAAGAGATAGTAGATACACTTAGGTTGTGGATATTCTTAAGATTGTCGATGCATACATACAGTGGCTATGCTTGTGTTGATAACTATACTGCTACTTCTGATTATAATCATGATGCTAGCTATCTCATGTTGTTAGTTATGTTTAGCATGCTAGCCATGCCTTTGTAATTAGAGATGCATATACTACTAATCATGCTTATCCAGATAGTTGTCCTTATGTTTTTAGCTCTTCTTATGATGTTGATATGATCAATCAATTAGACATGCTCATGTTGTTAGCTATGCTATGTTACTAGACTTGCTCATGATGCTAGATATGCATATGCTACTGAATTGCTTATATTGTCAACAAGATAAAGGATGATAGTCTGGCTAATGGTGATAGTTATTATCTGCTCCTTATTTATTTTGATAATCATCAGTACTTCTGATCTTATTTGTTATGTTTGATTAAACTGCTTAACTGTTTAATTACTTAAAATGTTGTAATCAAAAATGTTGTTGGAGGTTATATCTCTTGCTGGGACATGGGTCTCACCCTTGTGGTTCGTCACATTTTTTTTAGGTAATCAGAAGTGAAAGAATCAAACATGTGACAGCAAAGAGGAGCTATAGTAATGAATCTTTAATAAAGTTAATTAGATGTCTAGTGTGTCCTAGAGTCATCCCTGTACTCTTAGATCCGGGCAGGAAAAGTTTGTATATGGTGTTTCAAACAAATAGAACTTTTGTTAGCATGTTAATGCTTGTTTGTGTGGCATATATGAATATTGTTCTCTTGTGTATATATGTTGTGGCTAAGGCAATCAAACATTTGTATCAAATTCTTGGCCAAGTATGGATAAAAGAAATATGTTGGGGTCATATACAAATGTTTTTGAGCAGGAGCTGAAGGTGAAATCAGTTTTAATTTACCCATATTTTTGGGTATGTGATTAATTAGTGATTGATTGTGTTTTTTGTTTTGAGTAATCTCATTTAGTGTAATGAGTTATCACACTTAAGGCCTATATTACATCGATATGTACACTTAGGATTTTTGTGGAGTTTTCATGTATCAAATTTTTGGCGTTGCTGTTGAGGAAACGACAGGTCCAACACTACGAGTCCTATGATCAACCACTCTAGGCCACAACATTTTTTTTCTCTCTTTTATAGTTGAATTTCAAATATCATTTTCTTCATCAGTAGTATATGTTCTCACATCAGTTTAATCTATTTTAGGTACTAGTGTATGGCACAAATGTGAAGCACCAACTATAGAGAGTCAACTCCATAGAGCATCACTGCATAGGACCTTCATCACCAAGATCACACATACCATGGCTCTGTAGGAGATCTCATTCTGACCCCACTACCGACTACACAAATACCTTCACTAGAGGAACCAGGAGAACCAGATGAGATGGGTGACACAGAAGAAGAGCAGACTATTTGGGAGAAGATCAAGGCATCTTCTTCAACAACTCATTTAGTGCCAATAAAAAGAAAAGAAATAAATGCGGGTAGTTACAAGATTGATATAGGATTAGTGGCATTGGTCAAGTCACAAGCTTTTCTTTGCCACAACATGGAAGGTACAATGATGCACATAGGCAATCTTGTTGAAAGCTGTGATATGGTCCAGATAAAGAGGGTACCAGCTACAATGATTTACTTGAAGCTCTTCTCATCATTAGTGGCAGATTATGAGAAGTTGTGGTTCTACAATCTCCCACCTTATTCAGTTGAAACATGGGAGGGGATGATAGACACTTTCATTGAGTGTTACATCCCACCTCAGAAGACTAATGGGCTAGTCAGGAAAATATAAAATTTCAAGCAGCAGAAAGAGGAATCTTACTCTAAATCATGGGAGATGTTCCTGAATATGTTGAGGTAGGTCCCTCATCATGGGATCGATTTGTATGGCCAAGCATATATTTTTATTATGGGTTGCGTCAAGGGGAAAGGACCACATTGGATAGTGTAGGAACAAGCTTCTTCCTCAACAATAAGACATCAAGGTGATACAAGATCTTGAAGAATATGGCTAAAAACCAGTCTTGGGGAGAGGAAAGAGAACATTCAACATCTGTTGAAAGTGTTGGAGAGTTCAAGGTGATTTCTAAATTAAATGAGAAATTGGGCTTGATTGCTAAGAAACTATGTGCCAAGGATGGAATATCTTCTGGAGGAGAAGAAGAGGAGTGCATGTTTGCACATCAACAAAATTATAAGGGCAATGACTATTCCTGGAGGAAAGAGTATAAGTTATCTTGGAAGGACCCCAACAATTTGCAACAGGATCCGTCACAAGCACAACATCAAGCAAATCCACATCAGCATGAGAGGTCTCCTAGCAAGATACACTGTATAGAGGACATACTTGGCAAGCTTGTTAGCCAGAATGAAGTGCTCATTGTCCAGACTCAGAGGGAACTACAGAATCAAGGAGCACAATATCGTAGTATAGAGACTCAAATCTCTCAGATTGCAATGGAGGTAGCTTTTTTGAAGAAACCTAGTCAGCAAGGGTTCCTAGGAAATACTGATGTACCATAGGGAAACCAACATGTCAAAGTGGTGTTATTTTGTAGAGACAAGAAGGTGCTTAATGACAAGCAGCCTGTCCTAGAAGCAAAGGATGCCATAGGTGACACAGGGTCGACCATGACTATTGATACAGTTGAGCCATATATTGTGGAAGGGGACAAGATAGATGGGGATAAAAGTTAGGAACCAGAAGAGACAAGGAAGTAGGCATATTTCCCACCTCACCATTGGAAGAAGATGATTCCATTGCCCTTTCCAAACAACTTGAAGGAAAACAAAGTGGACCTGCAATTTCAAAAAACAAAATAACAGTTTTAGGAAGCTCCATGTCAACATTCCCTTGATTGATGTAATTGAACATATTCCTTCTTATGGCTAATTTTGAAGGATGTAAACAATAAAAAGATGAGAACAACTGACGATGATGTAGTGGTATTGAAGGAGCAGGTCATTGCTTTTATTTGTGGAACTTTACCACCAAAAAGGCAAAGTCTAGGCTACTTCAACATATCATGTTAGATAGAGAAAGCAACATTTAGAGAATCTCTATGTGATTCAGGGGTAAGTATCAATCTTTTCCCTTGAGTACCTTCAAGAAATTGGGTCTTAGAGAATCTAAAAATAGCAATATGACCATACAACTTGCGGATAACTCAGTGGTCAAGCTATATGGCATCTGCAAGGATGTTCTTATAAAGGTGGACAAGTTTGTATTTTCAACAGACTTTGTGGTAAGGGAGATACATGATGATCACGACAGGGAATTACTACTTGAGAGGCCATTCCAGCCACAGTGGATATGATCTTGGAAATGGGAAGAGGAATATGTACACTGGGGATCAAAGAAGATAGATTTGAAATCAAGATGCCTGAGTCTGCACAATCAACTGAGAAGAATGGATAGTGTCGCATGATACAACAGGTCCATGGACAAATTTCTTTATTCCTTGGGAGGCCATTTTTAGATATGGCTCATGTGATGACACAAGTTCACAAGGGCACACTAGAAGTGGACATCATGGAGAACACAAAGGAGATCTCATTGGATAAGGCAATTCAATATCCATATGATGAAGTGGAGGATTATTGCCCAGTGACAATTGATGAGGCAACTTCTTCCACCCTTGCTCAGGAATATCCACAATTTCCTTTGGAGGTGTGTCTCATGAATCTGATGGATGACTGCATTCGATCTCATTCCTTAGAAGAGCGTGTCTTATTCTCAAGGCACTACTGTGTTACTACCCCAAACACTTTGAGGATCTAGGACCACCTCCATCACCATTGATCCCATCTCTCTAGAGCCTGCTGTATTTAGAGTTTAAGCCATTGCCACCTCATCTAAAGTATACTTTCTTGGAAGAAGAAGAAAATATTTCAGTCATAACCTTGGCTTCATTGAGCATTCAAGAAGAGAAGAAACTCAATGTGGTTTTGAAAAACCACCGTGAAACATTTGGATGGTCCATGTCAGACATAAAGAGAATCTCCCCTAGTTTCTTCTAGCACAAGATCAGACTAGAAGAAGCCAAGCCAATCATGAAACCTCAACGGTGGCTCAACCCCATAATGACTGAGGTAGTAAAGAAAGAGGTGGTATAACTTTTATCTATAGGTATAATGTATGCTATCTCTGACTCTAACTAGGTTAGCCACCCAGGTGGTTCCTAAGAAAGGGGGGATCACGGTCACAAGTAATTCAAATGATGAATTAATTTCTACTAGGTTGGTGAATGGGTGGCGAGTTTGTATTGATTATTGATTTTTGAAATTTTCCACTTTGAAGTATCATTTCTTGCTTCCTTTTATCAATCAGATTCTTGAGTGGCTCGCCGACTGCTCTCATTTTTGTTTTCTTGACGGTTATTTCAGATACAACTAGATTTCTATCGAGCCACAAGATCAAGAGAAGTCAACATTCACTTGCCCTTATGGCATGTTAGTGTATTGTTAGATGTCGTTTGTTCTTTGCAATGCACCAGATACCTTTCAGTGATGCATGCTCTCCATCTTTTATAATATGGTGGAGTGATGTCTGGAGGTATTCATGGATGATTTTTTGGTGTATGGTGCATCATTTGATGATTGCCTTGTAAAGATGTGAGGACACTCACCTAGTATTGAATTGTGAAAAATGTGACATGATGGTGAGTGAGGGAATTGTTTTAGGACATAAGGTGTAAGGTAAAGGAATGGAGGTTAGCCTAGTGAAAATAGAAGTCATCTCCAAGATACCTCCACCATCATCACTGAAGGGAGTGAGGATCTTTTTAGGACATGGCGGATTTCATCGATGATTTATAAAAAGATTTTTCAAAGATTGCCAAACCGCTCTCTGAATTGTTGGAAAAGGACATTGATTTTAATGTTGACGAGCGATATTTGAAGGTGTTTGAGGTGTTGAAGGAGAAATTGGTCTGCACACTTGTTGTCCATGATTCATATTGGAGCCAACCTTTTGAGTTAATGTGAGAGGCATCAGATTATGCGGTAGGGGAAATCTTAGGTCAACGTGGAGACAAAGTTCCTACTGTTATTTATTATGTGTCTGAACTCTTAATGATGTTCAATTGAATTACACTACAATAGAAAAATAATTATTGGTGGTTGTTTTTCTTTTGATAAATTATGTTGATATTTGATAGGGCTAAGGTTATTGTGTGGACAGATCATGCGACAATTAATTATTTGCTACAAAAGAAGGATACTAAGCCTAGGTTAATTAGATGGATCTTGTTGCTGTAGGAATTTGATATTGAAATCAAAGACAAAGAAGGTATTGGGAATGTAGTGGATGATAATTTGTATAGGATTGAAAGGGTGTATGAAAAGGACATCGATATACCTATAGTGGAAGAATTCCAAGATGATCAACTTTTTCTATGAAAAGTAAAAATCCATTGTTTCAAATATTGTAAACTACTTGAGGAGTGGAGAGATACCAGAAGATTTGGGATATCAAGAGAAGAATAAATTCTTCCATTCCTTGAGGTATTACATTTGGGATGATACCATCTTTCTTTAGAAGTGTAGGGATGGTAATTTGAGCAAATGTGTGGGGGATTGTGAGTTAGAGAACATCTTGGCACTCTGTCATTCTCTACCTACTGGGGGTCATCATTGTGACACACCGTTCGAATAAAATGTCATTAACTAAGCGGAAGTGTTCACTATGCAGCGGATTACCAAAATCACTAAAAATTAAAACCATTTTACAAAGAGGTCCACACATAGGAAAAACTTCTTTCACAAAGAACTAAAGTAATTTAATTACATACTAGTTAACAAGTACATGTCATGTATCATCTTTTTCTGAAAATTACAAGCATCAACTTCCCTGTTAAACTAAGCACAAGAAGTATAAAATCTTGAGGCACTAAGCCAAAATCTCGAAAGCACGAACTACTACTCCGAGGACCTAAGAGTACAAAGATGACACATAGGACTCTATGAATATCTATACAAGGCATATCAGCCAGTGTCTCCACCTGAGAATTCACTGTTGTCCCTACTGTTACTGTTGATGTCCTTCACCTATTGAAGGATCCCTACCTCCTCGTCCGTGTCCACCTAAAAATGTGATTCCCACGGGGGTGAGACAATTGTAAATTGTCCCAGTGAGAGATATAACTCTCCGCTAGAAACATTATTTTTGCAGATTAAAAAGATAAATCTGAATAGAAGAATCATTATTGTTTAACAATAGTTACTTCATTGTCTAACATATTAGAACATTATTTTTATCTAAAGCATTGCAGCTATAACTTATTAGAGCAACATGTCACTTATCCATTAAGGAATATGAAGAACATGTGTAGCATTTATTCACTATAGAATTATAACCGCAGCATATACTCTCTTCAGGCTTAGATCACATAGCTAATGGCTGGCACCGTCTCTATGGAATCATGGCCTGTAGCCATATTCTTTTAAAAAAGTATTGGGATCCTAATCCCTCATCTCATCAAGTACATTTCCATTTCTTAGCAAGTTCATCATCATGATTGTCGAATATGGATATTCAAATCCTTAATTCATCATAGAATACTTGTTACCACTTATTAGGTAACTTAATACCTTCAGGTCATCTGACCAAGGACATTATGATTCTTACTACACAAAGCATTCCACATAGTTCACAAAGATCATATCACCTCTTGTTACCCCTTAATAGGCAACAAGGCATATTATGGCTTATGAAGCTCATAAACAATTTCAATAATTAAAACATCATATGGCACACATGGCTCGTAAATTTTCAGATTACTTCTCACTGAGCAACAAATCATATGAAGGCTTATAAGGCCTATAAAACATTTTCAATATATAGAGCATCATAGCCCATACCTAGCTATGCTCATCATTTCAACATACCTGCATGATTAGTACTCATGATAACATTTATATATATTTACCATGCTATACAAGGGATTTCTTATTACATTCATAACTCATCAATCTGTATTTGAGTTTCACATAGGATTACTCTGTATTAAGACTTCACATAGCATCACCCTATTTTAGGGTTTATTATATCCTATTACCCAATTTAAGGTTAGGATGTACTATTCACATTAGATTAGGGTTCATCATGTCCTTTTACCCAATTTAGGGTTTACTGTAATATTACATAACATCACCCTGGATTAGGGTTTTGTATCACATTCATCATTCTATATTAGGGATTTACACATCATTACCCTGGATTAGGTGACGAGGTATTTTGAACACACTAACAAACTCACTCGGGGTTGAAATCCCCGAGTTTTTACCAAAACCAAAGTGCAATAATACCACCCGCAATCGGACAAGTCTTAACACAGTATAGTTGAGGATCGAACCCAAAGGACAACGTTTTTAAGAATCATTGTCAGTCTAATCTAGCTCAAGTAAAACTAATATTTAAAACGATTGGTTGATTTGAGGTTAATGAAACTAATTGCAAGAAAGTAAAAGCTAAATTAAAGTTGGGTTTAGATCAATGATATGGAATCCCTGGGATGGTATCAGGTTTCACCACCACTGCTGATGCAAGCACATCCATACATCAAACATCCAGGCAAGATATAACTATCCAAGTAGAGCTGCTACGAAACCCCCCATACGGGCATTAGGTCCGTGTGACCATCACCTTAGGCATCAGATTTCTCGTCACCATCCAGATCACATATTTACGACTCTAAAGATACAACATCCAACTAAGGTTGTGGCCCCCCTATACAGGCGTTAGGCACACAGAAGCATCACCAAAGGCTAAATGGATCGTCCCCTTGCGGATCATAAACTTACGACCTCAAGGAACCCCATTCTATTTCTAGTTTGGGAGTCAAACGTGCTAATCGATAAGCAAGCAGCTGATTTATATACAAGGAAACATCGACGATTAACAAGAAGATACAAAATCCAACTAAGGTTGTGAACCCCCTATATAGGCTTCAGGTACACCGAAGCGTCACCAAAGGCTAGATGGCTCGTCCTCTCACGGATCATACACTTACGACCTCAAGGAATCCCATTCTATTTCTAGTTTGGGAGTCAACTTGTTAAACGACATTCAATCCTACATAAAGATATTCTCACAACATAAGAAGAACAAAGATGAAAGCAAGCAATTAATCAAACTACAAACAAAATGATTAACAATGAAATGAAAAGTTATATACATTGCCAAGGAAGGTTAATAATATGACATGTTTGCATGGGCAGCGGGGCTAGTCCCCGCATCCCAGTGAAAAGGTACTACTCGCTCATGATGCGAGAAACAAGTAGGATGCGAAAGAGAGAGAAATCCGCCATGGACTCAGTGCAGAAGGTAGTCACAGCTCAGTGAAGTAGATACGGCCTCCTACGTCGGGTCGGAATAGATCTGGACACGAACGGGAGTTGCCAAGATAGACCGGACAGTCTCCCTTGCTCCGTCTTTCTTCTCTCCTCAGCCTCCTTGGTTGCAACACGGGTAGTAGGTGAAATAAAATTGGCGCAGATTGGACTGGTTTCGGATCAGATCTGTGTATAGGCAGCCTGTCGGCGTCCCGTAACCGATATCCAAGTGAGGGCCCTTGGCGTCCTATTTATAGGCACAAGACTAACCCTAACCCCCAAACGGTCTTGGATTTAAAAGAGACCAAACTGTTTCAGTTAGTTTAGACCAAACGGCCTTGAAATATCTCCTCCAAACGGTCTAGAGACCGTTTGCTACCAAACGATCGCTCCAAATGGTTTTGGGCAACCGATCGCTCCGTGCGGTCTTGGGCAAACAATCGCTCCGTCTGAGGTTCTTCTTCGGTCAATGTCTCAGCCAAACAATCTTCACCCCTACTGATCAAACGGTCTGACGTCCGAAGGGGCCAAACGGTCTTGGATCCAGCAGCTTCAAATGGTTTGCAACGATCCTTCGCGGTCTTGGCCTAACAGATCTCACCTCGGCGTCCATCTGGTCTACTGCTCCTTCAGTTTGCAGGTGATCCAAGAGACCAAACGGTCCTTCTTCGGTCAACACTAAAAAAACGAGCAGCAGACAGTCTGTTGGCAACTCAATCTAGTATCCCTCCAATCTATCAAATGATCTTCAGCCTTCTTCTGTAGGCGCGACGTCCTCGGGGCGACCCCATTTGATAAGAGAACCACCTCCAATCGATCTCGTTTAGGAGCTGCAAATAGGTGCTGGTCGGAGGTTGAAGACGACGCACCACGGTTGTGGTTAGGCACCACGGTCGTGGTTAGGCACCACGGTCGTAGTAAAGCTACTATCCCACGGTCGTGCCGCCTTGCACGGGCGTTGTGGGTGAGAAATTAGGCTCTGATGACATCGTGCCATGGCCGTGGCGTGACACCATGGTTGTGGTGAGGTAGCTGCCACATGGTCGTGCTACCATGCACGAGCGTGGTGAGTGAGAGAGGGTTGATGCAGAGAGGGTGCCACGACCGTGGCTCGTCGACCACGGTCGTGGTGAGTGAAGGCTCAGGTCTACCACGATCATGGCCACATCACATGTTCATGGTGATTGTAGAAGACCACGACCGTTTTGAACCACCACGGCCGTGGTTAGGACTCTGCTTCACTCTCTTGAGTTCATGTATTGCTTGATTCCTTGCGGCTGAGTGATGCCTCCAATCGGTCTCTGCTGCTCAAAATGGTCTTGAGACCACATGGGCTCAAATGGTCTTGAGACTGCATGGGCTCAAACGGTCTTTGTGACATCCCCAGATTTTCTAAAACTTAATCTGATGTGTGACGTCCAAATTGAAACCCTCACCTCAGCGAGAATCCCAATTTAAACATCCCACACTAGGCTAAGAAGAAGAAAATCGAGGATGTCAGAAGGAAACAATCAGTAGCACATGTACATGAACAATAATAAAACCATACACACATGTTCACCATTCAACATATAATTACAACATGAATTATTACATCATTTGATATTACATATTGAACAACAAACTATACATATACATGTACTACATAAAACTACAGGATCTTAAGACAACAGGTCCACCTGAACATCAGCTCGCCACACAACTCTCAACTATCCTGGATCTTCAAGAGCATAACCACAACCTAAACAAAAGATTACATGCGGTACACGTCAGCACAATATTTCATGAATATTGTACTGAGTACGCCTACGTGTCTTTTTATATACCTCTCATCATATCTTGGCAATAAGATAAAACTAATACTTGGCAGTTATAAAGAAATATAACAAAAAGCATATACTTGCACAAAGATATTCATTAACAAAAGAGAACACATATTTTAAATTTATTTTCCATTATATGCTCGTGCATCCGCCTACCAATGGGATAGATGCATTCAGGCCTTATGATCTGCTTACCAAAGAGATAGATCATTGTACATGTGATCCGCTTACCAAAGAGATAGATCACTCACTAGCACTATGCTTACCAAAGAGATATAGTGCTTTCATATAATGGAACAGATATATTATGTTTCAAGTGTTCATAGCCATAAGTATGGAAAATCAAGCAAGATATCATACAAGAACAATCATTTCATCCAATATCATATGCCAAGTATATTACTATGCATATAGCACAAGCATATTGTATAATAAGCCAAGTAAGAGGTAATGGCGTACCTTCCAAAGAGACAGATCATACTAAACACATATTCCTGATGTCAACTATAAGCTTGGTCAAACCTGATCAAGACAAGACCATGTATTATCATCAGATTCACATCATCTTACATCTCGTCTTAACCCTAATCGTGTTCATATTAGGGTTTCTATTAGTTCATTAGGATATGTGTATCATTACTTGTATTCTTATCTTACAATTATCTCACTGATGTCATTTTCCAGATTACATCTCATCATCAAAGCTCATTATCTGAACATTAGGTTCAATATCCTTTTTATGCACATATTAACCCTAGTTACATGTATTACTCGAATTAGGGTTTCATCATATGTATTATGGGTCATCTTCGTATAACATAGATTATGTGTATCATATTGATCTCATATTTAATTCTGAGGTTCCAGATACTCATATGAGCTTACTCTGTAAATTTCATCATTTATTGAGCATGTATGTATTTATTGCATTTTATTAGGGTTATTAGCCCTAATTAGACATATTAAGCAAATTATATAATTTCGTGCGTCAAAATTATAGTTACTAACATCCAATGGATTATAAGCATGAATATTGATTTAATGGCATATTCTCATAATTTTAGACCACCATTTGTTATTTATTACACATGAACTAAGCATATTACAACTTACATGATATTACTAATATTACTGTCTCAAAAGACTGATATTAAGCTTTCAAGTGTTTCTACTCATTTTTCTGAGAATTTCGGTACCTTACTTGTATTTTTCTGAGCATCGAGCTATTTTATACGAATTAAACAACATCTGGGAATTTCTGAGTGTTTTACCTTTTCTGGCCAATCATGTTGCGCCACGTGGCCACATTGGGCGTGGCTCACTCCTCCTTCACCCACGTTGAGCCGGCTAGTTTTTCCTGGTTTGACCGGGCCGGTTCATGGCTGACTTGGGCCGCCCTTCTCTTTCATTCCCCACTCGCGAGTCCCCAGCGGGGCTCTGTTCTCCTGCGGAACTGGCTGCCGCGGCTAGGAAGCCCAGGTGCCATCGCTGGCCTGCTGAGAGGTCGACGCCTCTCAGCCTTCTTCTCCGTCGAGCACCGCCATAGTGCAGGGAACCGATGTGGGATCAACATCCCCCCCTCCTTCTTTCATGGTCCACGCGAAGCAGCGCCCGACACGTCGTTCTACACCAGGAACCCGTCGCCGCCTGGTCTCCTCTCCCATGCGAGAGTCAGGCCGCCGACACTGACATTCTTCTCTTGGTGCCGTCGTACGGTTTGTCGTCACCCTCGTCCTCGCGACCTCGTTCCCACCAGCGCTCCAGTGCACGAGACCTCCGCTGCCTCTGCCTACTCACCGCCGCTACGGTGAGGTTCTTCTTCATGGTCTCCACGATCTCAACCTCTCGCCTGAAGAGTGTGCGCCCACCTCAAGCCCACACTATCCCTCGCATCGTGTGAATAGGAGCTTTATCAAACGGTCTCATGTGTTCTTGTGCGGGGCGTCGCTGCACCACGGTGGACTACAACCGATATTCCGCCACTGTCAAGGGCTACAGGGAAGCGCGGATCTCCTTCTCCAAATCACTGAGATAGTGCGGTCTCTAATCTTGTTTCTTGGGAGCCAGTCGGTCTAGCTGGCTGTTGTGGACTCGCCTGCCTCGCATCCTCCCTCCTTAAATGGCTTCTACCTCCATTTCCTACTCCGACCCATCACTTGTTTACTGTGGTGGAGAGCTGGTGGAAATGGAGGGCTCTGGATATTTGTACGCTGAACTGATGACCACAAATGAGGAGTCAAGGCACTCCTTACAATGAGTAGAATGCAACCGTTCTATCAGCCTTGCTCGTACCCACCTCTATCATGACGTGGGATCGTGGGGGAATGTGGCTCAGCTGGCTCCTCTCCCTTGTTCTAACTGCAGGGTAGGAGACGACTGAAAGTCATCAGATCGGGTCCATCCTATGGTCACAACAAGGCCACGTCCTGAATCTGTAGTTCCTTAAGCCTGTGAGGTGCGCGGCATTTATATAGATAAGGAACTTATCTCTACTAGCTTAATAATATGCACATAGTTGCAATTATTAAAACCTACATAACTTCCCTCCAAACTAGATGCACCTTCCTATGATTAAAACTCACATATGCATATTCCAATATCAAAACCAAGAACAAGATTATCCGATTGGGTTTTCAAGAATACCAAAAGTTCACTCCGTCACATCCTACACACCTTAAAATACATTTCGTCCTCGAAATTAAGCCAGAAAAACCACTTTATCACAGTCTTGAGGCCACATGGGATCAAACAGTCTTGAGACCGCATGGGCTCAAACGGTCTTGAGACTGCATGGGCTCAAACAGTCTTGAGACCGCATGGGCTCAAATGGTCTTGAGACCGCATGGGTGGAATTGCTTGGTTAGATGTCTTGATCGGAGCCAGAGATGAAGGTGGACCTTTACTACTTGTTCATCTTTTTCAAAACATGGATTAAATGAATGATGTTTAGTTAAAACCTTGATAATCGAATCAACTATGTAGTTTTGCACATTACGATTCATATTTGAGTGAAATAGTATGTATAGAGTTGAATTGGTCCTGAAGTGATAATTGAATTTCATGATGAATATACATTCATCAAAATACCCCGAACTTAAACGTTGCTCATCCTCGAGTAACACAAAATCTGAAACAGTCTCCAAATGAATACTTTCAATTCGTGTGATTGCTTCATCTTCACATCACGGATGTTTTCTTTTTGCTCAACATGACTCAGTATCTCGACCTCCTGAGACCACAAAACACATCTTACCATATCTTCGTTCCTGAGGTCGTTTTCTAAAATCACTTCCTCCTCACCTTTTCCAACAACAAGCATGTCAAAGAGTTTTGTAAGAGTTTAGAGACACCCGCAGAACAACAAGTGTGCATTTGATCTGACACTGGTGTTTTCTAGGATAGGGTAGGCAATCATTGTTCCATTAGGTAGAAAAAGGAGTGAATGATGGTATGGAAGGAAGAAATAAATCTCTCCTCTATTCGACTCGAGAATTTTATTTGCTTTGCAATTTCATTTATTGCATTTTTTGTGCGAATCTCTCCCTATTCGACTCGAGATTGCATTTCTTTTTGTGTGCACTTTGGCATCTTTTTGTTTGCAAATCTCTCCTCTATTCGACTCGAGATTGCATTTTTTTGGTGGTACACCCCTATTTATTTGCGAGGGGTATGGAAGAAGCGGATAAGGAGGGAAGTGGCGTGCCACCCCGAACTTAGGGTTTGGCACCTTTTTTGGCTATTTTGTTTCTTTTTGATGAATGGAGGGGTACTAAGATGATAGAAGAGGTGTAGAAGAGAGTTCAGATCATAATGCAACTTGATTTACAATTCAGTGCACCGAGTTGTTCTCTTTATCAAGCTCTGCTGAAATAATGACTTGATGAGGATCCGGTGGGGAATCCATGCTATTATTCCACAAATCAGTTAGGAAGCCTGACGTGTTTGATCCCTATCTGTTTGACAGACACTTATCATTTTCGCAAAAGTATCATTATGTTAGGAATCATAAGCTTCACAAGGTGATTTCAGTCAAAAGGCTTGTTTCAAAAAGTGGTCCTTTTGATGATTTACTTCGAATAAGGAGGATATAATGATTCAAAATGCATAGCGGGTTAGTTAGTGACTTTTAATGAAACCAGGAAGTGTCAAAGATTCATCAAGTTTCTGTTCAATTTCTTTGAAAATCATTAAAGCATTGTGAAAATTTTGAATTTTTTTTATCAAGAATGTGATAGTGAAAACTTGAGTATGAAAAAGGATGGGTGTAGGTGGAAAGTGAGGTACGTACCACCCACCCTCCACCCCGAACTTAGAGATTTGCTCGTCCCGAGCAAACCATAAATCCAAGATGGAGGGGAAAATTCATGCCAGAATAACCACCAGGTGTGGTTGCGTTCCGATCACCATGCATCCTTTTATCTAAAAATTTCAAAGGTAAAGAGTAAGTAGATCTTAAAGTGGCATCTTGCGATGCAAATTTTATTTAAATAAAAATTAACTAGAATGTAAAATTAAAATTGAAGAAATATTCTAATTTGAAAAGAAAGGTAAAACAAATTTATTGACCGGGTTGCCTCCCGACAAGCGTCGTTGTTTTATGTCGATGGCTCGACTGGATTTTTCAGCTTCATGGTGGATCCTTAGGATTGATGAGTTCCAACATTGTTTCAGTGCCTATGTCAATCGAGGTGAAGTATCTCTTTAAGAGGTGACCATTTTCCATAAATTCTCCTGACTTTTTACTCCATAGAGAGAAAGCACCATGTGGGGAAATGCTTTTGACAATATAAGGTCCAGACCAGCGAGAGCGGAGGTTCCCTGGGAATAACTTCAATCTTGAGTTGAATAGCAGATCTTGGTCTCCCACTTGTATGTATTTTCTTTTCAGATGTCCATCGTGCTAAAGTTTTGTACGTTCTTTGTAGATTCGTGCATTCTCATAAGCTGTCATCCTGAGTTCATCCAGCTCTTGGAGTTGCAGAATCCTGGCTTGGCCTGCTTCTTTCATATCAAAGTTTGGTTGTTTAATTTCCCACCATGCCTTGTGTTCCAGTTTGACTAGAAGGTGGCAAGCTTTTCCATATATTAATCGAAAAGGTGTAGTCCCAAGGGGAGTTTTATAAGCAGTTCGATAGGCCCATAAGGCGTCGTTGATTTTTGTTGACCAATCCTTTCGATTGCGTCCTACAGTCTTTTCCAGAATAGCCTTTAGTTGACGATTAGAGGCCTCTACCTGTACACTTGTTTGTGGATGGTAAGGCAAGGCTACCTTATGTGTTACACCGTATTTTCTCAGTAAAGCTTCAAAGCTTCTTTCAAGGAAGTGGGACACTCCATCAGATATCACGGTTTGTGGCACTCCAAAACGGGGGAAAATAATATCTTTGAATAATTTGATGATGGGTTTGGAATCACTAGTGACGGTTGGTATAGCTTCAACCCATTTTGAGACGTAGTCTACCGCCATTAGGATGTATGAAAATCCATGAGAAGATGGGAATGGACCCATGTAGTCCACCCCCCAAACATCGAATATCTCTACTTCTTGCCATAAATTCAGCGGAATCTCATCTCTCTTTGTTATATTACCCGTTCTTTGACATTTGTCGCATGATAGGAAAAAATTGTAGGAATCTTTGGATATGGTTGGACAGAAGAATCTGCATTGCAAAACCTTTAAAGTAGTCTTTTTAGAGATCATATGTCCTCCCACTGGTCCTGAGTGACATTTTTCCAAAATAAGTTGAGCCTCTTCTTCGGCGATACATCATCTATACAGACCATCGACACCTAGTTTAAAAAGATATGGTTCATCCCAGTGATATTGCTTCACATCATGCATGAAATTCTTCAGGGCATTTCCGGTGCATTGAGGATGGATAACCCCCGCAGGAAGGTAGTTCACAAAATCTGGGTACCATGGTATAGCTTCTGAGGCCTTCATTAGTTGATCATCTTGCAGGGAATCATTGATCGGAATCTTCTCAGTATCCAGAGTGTGGATGCAACTGAGATGGTCTGCTACAACATTCTCTGTACCCTTTTTATATCTTATTTCTAAATAAAATTCTTGTAACATGAGGATCCATCTAATCAACCTGGGTTTTGCATCTTTCTTTTCTAGAAGGTAACGAATGGCAGTGTGGTCTGTGTAGACAATGACTTTCTAACCAATTAGGTAGGATCTGAATTTGTCAAAGGCATACACAACTGCTAGAAGTTCTTTCTCGGTAGTTGCATAATTTCTCTGGGCTTCATCGAGAGTTTTTGATGCATAATAGATCACATAGTGCTTCTTCTCTATATATTGCCCTAAAACAGCGCGCACAACATAATCATTGGCATCACACATAATTTCAAAAGGATGGTCCCAGTAGGGAGCTCTAATGATGGGAGTGGTTGTAAGGGCTTGCTTCAGTGTGTTGAAGCTTTTAACTCAACCCTTATCCGTCTTTTCATCTTTTGATTGAGACTCTAGTGTTGTTGAGTTTTGGACCATCACAGGTTCATCTTTGTCTGCAATAACCACATGTGTCTTTATTGGAGGATCCGAATAGTCCTTTCCTGACCTGGTGGTGACTACTTTCAATTGTTCAGGATGCTTGAGATTGTTCTCAGGTTGGCCAGCAAAGACTCCAGTGGGTGGCTTTATGCAAGCTGCAAGTTGAGCTAGTTGAGATTCAATAGCCTTCTACTGAGCTTGTTGGTTGGCTATCATAGTTTGTTGAGTTTGCAACATTTTTTCAATGGCTGATAGCTTGTCATCAGAAGAGACGGGTCCTGCTTGTTGTCCTTGTTGTTGATTAAGATTCTGATACTGAGAGTTGTTTTGATAATTATTGTAGTTTCTATTATGAAAGTTCCCCTTGAAATTTCCTTGATTCCCAAAATTCTGTTGTTGATATATACTAGAATCCTGGTGGGCCTCTTGGTTGATTGTTTGAACCAAATTGATGCGAGTTTACTCCTCCAGAGGGGTTTCCATATTGAAATCCTGGGTGATTCCTATTCTGATTCGGATTGTAATAACTTTGCCCAGGAATAGTGTTGATATCATTAAGACTTTCCATTTGACCAATATCTCCTTGTCCACATACATTGCTCATTACAACATCATAGAGAACATTGCATGATAAAGTGGAATGATCGGTGCTCTTACATGCTTCACAGAACAGGGAAGTGGACTTGACCTGTTCTGGTTGCCGAGTTGGTGAACATCCTCTTCCAATAGCAGCTAGATATGATTCAATATGGTCTTGCTTGGCAACTAAGACTTTCAAGGTTCCAACGATAGACTTGTACTCAGGGGTAGCTTCGGCCATAGCTACTTTCAAGACTCCTTTATGTACAGATCTACCCCAATTGGCTTGATTTTCTGCTCCCAGGGTGACGACTCTCCATGCGCTGTCATAACTTTGACACATGAAGTTTCATTCAGACGAGGAATCTGGAAACCTCTTAATATCATCATCCACACCCCTATAGAAAATTTCGATGAGTTGATTCTTAGGAATTCTGTGGTGTGGACATTTGCGTAGAAGCTTTTTGTACCTATCCCATGCTTCAACGAGAGTTTCTCCAGGAACTTGAGTGAAATTTGTTATCCGGCCCCTAATTTCATATGTGAGAGACGGATGATAGAATTTTTCCAGAAACACATTTTGGAGTTGTTCCCAGGTGGTAATGGGTATTTCACTTTGCAATGAATTGTACCAACTTATGGCTCTATCAGCAAGGGAATAATTGAAGAGACGGAGTCGAATGGCATCATCACTGACTCCATTTTTCTTTGTCATAGCACATAGATCGATGAATCTTAGAAGATGTTCTTGGTTGTCCTCTACTTGTTTGTCATAGAAAGGGTTGCTTTGAAGAAATGTGATCCAATGTGCCCTAATCTCAAAATTGGCAGCATTGATGGGGGAGGTTGTACTGGATGATGAACATTTGCAACTTTCGAGATTGAGAACTCTCTAAGATCCTTTTGTAGTTCAGCAGCTTACGTTGCTGCTTGTGCTGCAAGGATTTCCTACTGAACCACATCCCTGGCTTCTTGCATGAGCATCTCTCTTTTTGCATTGATGGCTTGAGCCACTCTTTGGGCTACTTCCTCTTCCTGAGCCATCCTTGCTTGATTTTCTCTGATCTGACGATGAAAAGTTCTGTCTATTTCGAGATCAAAGCTCGATGTTAGTTCGGGACTGTCCGAACGGTGCATACACTATGCCTTGGGTTGTACTGAAAATAGAAAGAATTTGAAAATGAGATCCACAAGGTAGAGTCAAATTCAAGTAGATGATTGATTATTTCAAAAGAAAAAGCAAAATCCTAGATTAGTCTTAAAAGAACTAGATTTGACTGACTGATTCCATTGACCACGACAACGGCGCCAGAATTTGACGTGGTATTTTGAACGCACTAACAAACTCACTTGAGATTGAAATCCCTGAGTTTTTACCAAAATCAAAGTGCAATAATACCACCCGCAAGCGGACGAGTCTTATCGCAGTATAGTTGAGGATCGAATCCAAAGGACAACGTTTTTAAGAATCCTTGTCAGTCTAATCTAGCTCAAGTAAAACTAATATTTAAAACGATTGGTTGATTTGAGGTTAATTAAACTAGTTGCAAGAAAGTAAAAGCTGAATTAAAGTTGGGTTTAGATCAATGATATGGAATTGCTGGGATGGTATCGCATTTCACCACCACTGCTCATGCAAGCACATCCAAACATCTAACATCCAGGCAAGATATAACTATCCAAATGGAGCTGTTGTGAAACCCCCCATACGGGAGTTAGGTCCGCGTAAGCATCGCCTTAAGCATCATATTTCTCGTCACCATCTGGATCACATACCTACGACTCTGAAGATACAACATCCAACTAAGGTTGTGGCCCCCCTATATAGGCGTTAGGCACACAGAAGCGTCACCGAAGGCTAGATGGCTCGTCCCCTTGCGGATCATACACTTACGACCTCAAAGAACCCCAGTCTATTTCTAGTTTGGGAGTCAACTGCACTAATCGATAAGCAAGTAGCCGATTTATATACGAGCAAACATCGACGATTGACAAGAAGATACAAAATCCAACTAAGGTTGTGAACCCCCTATACAGGCGTTAGGTACACAGAAGCATCACCGAAGGCTAGATGGCTCATCCCCTAGTGGATCATACACTTATGACCTCAAGGAATCCCATTCTATTTCTAGTTTGGGAGTCAACCTCTTAAACTACATTCAATCCTACATAAAGATATTCTCACAACATAGGAAGAACAAAGATGAAAGTAAGAAATTAATCAAACTAAGAACAAAACGATTAACAACGAAATGAAAAGTTATATACATTGCCAAGGACGGTTAATAATACAACATGTTTGCATGGGCAGTGGGGCTAGTCCCCGCACCCCAGCGAAAAAGGTACTACTCGCTCATGATGCGAGAAACAAGTAGGATCAGAAAGAGAGAGAAATCCGCCATGGACTCAGTGCAGAAGGTAGTCGTAGCTCGATGAAGTAGATACGACCTCCTACGTCGGGTTAGAGAAGATCTAGACACGAACATGAGTTGCCAAGATAGGCTGGACAATCTCCCTTGCTCCGTCTTTCTTCTCTCCTCAACCTCCTTGGTTGCAACACAGGCAGTAGGTGAAATAAAATTGACGCGGACTGGATTAGTTTCGGATCGAATCTGTGTATAGGCAGCCTGTCGGCGTCCCGGAACCGATATCCAAGTGAGGACCATTGGGGTCCTATTTATAGGCACAAGACTAACCCCCAAACGGTCTTGGATTTAAAAGAGACCAAACAGTTTCAGTTAGTTTAGACCAAACGGTCTTGAAATATCTCCTCCAAACGGTTTTGGGAAACCGATCGCTCTGTGCGGTCTAGGGCAAACGATCGTTCCGTCTGAGGTTCTTCATTCGGTCATTATCTCAGCCAAATGGTCTTCGCCCCTACTAATCAAACGGTCTGACGTCTAAAGGGGCCAAACGGTCTTGGATCCAGCAGCTTCAAACGGTTTGCAATGATCCTTCGTGGTCTTGGCCTAACAAATCCCACCTCGGCATCCATCTGGTCTACTGCTCCTTCGGTTTGCAGGTGATCCAAGAGACCAAACGGTCCTGCTTCGGTCAACACTAAAAAAAATGAGCAACAGAGAGTCCGTTGGTAACTCGATCTAGTAGCCCTCCAATCTATCAAATGATCTTCAACCTTCTTCTGTAGGTGCAGCGGCCTCGGGGAGACCCCGTTTGATAAGTGAACCACCTCCAATCGATCTCGTTCAGGAGCTGCAAATAGGTGCTGGTCGGAGGTTGAAGACGATGCACCACGGCCGTGGTTAGGCACCAGGGTTTGTTAAAGCTGGCATCCCACGGCCGTGCCGCCTTGCACGGGTGTGGTGGGTGAGAAATCAGGCTCTGATGACATCGTGCCACAGCCGTGGCGTGACACCACGGTCGTGGTGAGGTAGTTGCCACACGGCCGTGCTTCTGCACACGGGCGTGGTGAGTGAGAGAGGGTTGACGCAGGGAGGGCGCCACGGTCGTGGCTCGTCGACCACGGTCGTGGCGAGTGAAGGCTCAGGTCTGCCACGGTCGTGGTGATGGCAGAAGACCACGAACGTTTTGGACCACCACAACCGTGGTTAGGACTCTGCTTCGCTCTCTTGAGTTCATGTATTGCTTGATTCTTTGCGGCTGAGTTCAAACAGTCTTGAGACCGCATGGACTCAAACGGTCTTGAGACCACATGGGCTCAAATAGTCTTGAGACCGCATGGGCTCAAACGGTCTTGGGACCGCATGGGCTCAAATAGTCTTGAGACCGCATGGGCTCAAATGGTCTTGAGACTGCATGGGCTCAAACGGTCTTGAGACGACATGGGTGGAACTGCTTGGTTAGATATCTTGATCGGAGCCAGAGATGAAGGTGGACCTTGACTACTTGTTCAGCTTTGTCAAAACTTGCATTAAATGAACGATGTTTAGTTAAAACCTTGATAATCGAATCAACTAAGTAGTTTTGCACATTATGATTCATATTTGAGTGAAATGGTATGTATAGAGTTGAATTGGTCTCGAAGTGATAATTGAATTTCATGATGAATATACATTCATCATTAGGGTTTTCCATAAATAACCATGTAGGTTCTCAAGATCATATTATTAATGAACAAAATCCATTTCATTGCTTCACACAGTAAGTAATCAATGTGGATAACATAAGTATTCAATCATACTTATTTATTCTCATCATTCATCATTAATTGAATTATCAACACAAAGTATGAGTTTCTCTCTCATTTTTACCAGAATATGATTGCATCAAAACTTATTGGTTTGGATTACCCTTTTCATAAGGCATGTTAGCCTACACTTATCAAAGTGTATTACATCTCAATGTAACAATTGGCATAACACCCTTCAAGTGTCACTCATCCAAATATATTTGATTTAAAACACATCAAGGTATATCAGTCTTGTGGTGCTGGATGTGATATTTATCATATCTTGATGTACCACTTCCTTCATCACCTTTATCTTACTTGAGTTCATCCACTTAGCTTGTATTAGGGTATTCCCCATCCTAATACTTTATGCACTAGTTCATCACATTTATCATGTAATGTATTGAGCATAAGTCACTTATTTAGAATATACAACCATTGCCAATGATATGGACTCATCCTTGAATTAGGAACTATTGATATAAGGATATCCGTTATCAACCTCTCTACGTGTTACATTTGTTAATATATTAATCACTACTCCATTACTAGGAATAGGATTTTCCATATTTATAAATTAAGGTTCACATAGAATCTCTCATACATATGGATTTCACCTAATATCACTCTTCATTAGAGTTTCATATAACATCCTTCTATATCAGGGTTTCACATAGTATTACCTGAAATTAGGATTTCACTTGACATCTCCCTCAATTAGGGTTTCATCTAGATTTGCCCTAAATTAGAGTTACACATAGCTTTGTACTAAATTAGGGTTTCACATGGCTTTGCCCTAAATTAGGGTTACACATAGCTTTGTACTAAATTAGGGTTTCACATGGCTTTGCCCTAAATTAGGGTCAAGGCTCATTAATCTTTTCAATGTGAGGATTTCATGATCTCATTATTATGGATCAAACCTTGATTACATATTTATTCATAGTGAGAAAATTGGGCTTAATTATATAAGCATTCCTCTCTCTCTCATCCTCTTTGGGATGACAAGTACTCCAGGATTGATATAGGTCAACTCTTCATTCACGTACACACAGTTAGGGTTAACCATTATGATCACCTTTAGTCTACATCATTATTAATCAAGTAACTAACTTACCTTTAATCATATTAGGTGTCCAAATGGTGTAACCAATTTGAACCTCAAAAGGTCTTGGTCACTTAGACCCCAAACGGTCTTGGTCAATTAATCCACAAATGGTCTTGACCAATTGAGTTCAAACAGTTTGAAACCATTTAGCAAGGTTGGTACTTGAAAGTGTTTTGACAACACATTTTGAAACCAAATGAACTTGGATATCCAAATGGTTTGAGACCGTTTGGTCCCAAACGTTCTTGAGACCGTTTGATCCCAAATGTTCTTGAGAACGTTTGGACACAAATGGTCTTAAGACTGTTTGGTCCCAACTCTCTCAAAACCGAATGGACCAAAAGGGTCTTCCATCAGTTCATCAAATTAGGGTTTCAATCATTGAACCATCTACCAATTGGACCACTGATTTATTCTTCAATTGAACCATTGAATCACCCTTCAATTGGACCTTCAATCACGGTTTTGAACCCAATTGAACTAAGGTTTATAATCAAAGAACCATCACTTAGGGTTTTGAAATCGAGGAACCATCAATGGTTGACATTGTGGAACTAATTCGATTGTAATCATTGAATAACCACTTAGCTATGTCATGACCTAACCTTAAACAGTCTTGAGGTCATTTGGATGACCTCCAAATGGTCTTGAGATCGTTTGCCCAATCCATCATTGAAATTCAATTAGGGTTTGCATCATTAATTCAATCACCAATTGAGCCATCGATTGTATTTCAATTTGAAGTCACTAGATCTTCAATCATCCAAACATACTCAACCACAGGCTTCCAAACGGTCTTGGTTGACCTCCAAACGGTCTTCAGACCGTTTGGGTGACCTCCAAATGGTCTTGAGACCGTTTGGGCTAGTCAACCCAAAAATTAACTCAATCAATTTAGGATTTCAGCACACAACCCGATTAGGGTTTCTAATTGGAGGATTGTCTACATATTCGATAAATCAATTGGATCCATTGGATCATCATCCAACATATACTAGGGTCTTGACCTCAAATAGTCAACCCATCCAAATGGTCAACCCTTCTAAACGGTTTGGGATCCAAACCTCCAAATGGTTTGCAAACCGTTTGGTCGTGAAATCGTTTGGACCAAGGTTACAAAACCGTTTGCACTAGATATTTGTGGAGGTGTGTTCTTATGATGATGTCATCATCATCAAGCTATAAACCCATGAAGCTTGCTGTGATTTTCATGGTGATTGCAACAATCATACAAATACAATTTCGGGAATAAAGAAGGAATCAATAATTGTTACAGATATGAAATCAATAACAAAGTTCAAGGGTTCAAGTTATATAACCCGCCTTCAATTGAGCTCCAAAGATTCAACCTCCATGTCTTTAATGGTGAAAGCAACACCTTCCACTATCCCAAGCTCGTCCTTGAACTTTAAGTGAAAAGGAATGGCTAGAATTGAAGATGGAATGGAGATAAGAAGAAATCATGCATTGATTTTCGATTTCCACCATGGAATCAAGGTGAAAAGAGGTCAAGAAGCTTACCAACAGGTTGGAAGGGGTCGTCATCCTGTTTCTCCAAGCTCCCTTGGTCATTTTCACAAGCAAGATGTGAAGGTGACTTCGGATTTACCCGTCCAAGCTATCACTACTACAGAAACAACATTCAACGTCACTTTTAGAGGCGTCAGTTTGTTAGTAAAACCGATGCTGGTACTATTAAATGTCGGTTAATAAGGACATCTGACGTCTATATTTGAAGACCAGCTAGACACGGGTATCACTTTTCATTCAGTGTCGGTTGAAGAAAAGAAACTGACACCTAAAGTAGCCCGCGAAATTCAATTTTTTCGAGCAAAAAAAAATTGCGCCAAAGTATCAGATACAACGTCGGTGTTTTACCTAATAATTGACACTGAATGAAGATAAAATTTGTGCCAAAAGTTCCAATATGGGCGTCGGTTGTCTTAGCATAACCAACGTTATAAGGGTGCGCGCGCCGTCCCTTCCAAAAAAATTAGGGTAAAGGAATGTCCAATTGGACGTCGATTTGTTACTATCAACTGACACTTAAGGTTTTAGGTGTCGGTTTTGTAGATAACCGACGCCTTTGACAAACTTAACAGACCCACGATCACCCGACTCTTCCCCTTTCTTCTGTTTCATCGCTCCTCTCCTGTTGCTCGCCTAAAATCGCTCGACGACGCCCCCGCCCGCCCGTAGATAAGCTGCTGCTCACGGCCGCTGCTGCTGGTGCGTCTCTGCTCGCCGCCACCGCCACATCCTCCTTCTCCTGCTGGTGGTGCTGCTCTGCTCTCTGACCTCCACCGCCGCTGCCTGCAGATCTGCTCCACATCGTCATGCTGCTCTCACACCGCCGCTGCTGTGCTGCTCTCACACCGTCGTGCTGCTCTCACACCGCCGCCGCCGCTCTTCTCCACACTACTAGGTAGCCCTCTTCTGCTTCCTTCATGCCACTCTTTTCTTCCCTCTCCCTTCAGTCCCCTCTTCTTCTTCCTCCTGCTCCCTCTCTTACCAAATGGATTAAAGCAAGGCCATGACCGTGTGGGATGGCCACGGTCGTGGCTGTGTTGGCCGACCATGACCGTGCTGGCCAGCACGGCCGTGGTAGGGCAACACAGCCACGACCGTGGCCAGCCCACACAATCGTGGCCTTGCTTTTATCCATTTGGTTAGGAGGGAGCAGGAAGAAGAAGATACATTTGCATGTGAATACTAATGCTTGACCTAATTCTGTAAATTTTGATGCATGTTGAATTAAGATATTAAAACCCTGATACACATTTCACCATAATCTTGAATTAACTATATTGCTGAAATCTTGTGATCAATCTATGTAAGATATTAAAACCCTAATGTTAAATCTCTAATTTTGTAGTGATGTGTAACCCTAACATCTACGTGAATCCCTATTGTATGATGTATATTGATGATAATGCATGAGCTAGTTTGAAATTTTGAAATCAATTATCAATCTCTCCATCCCTAGGTCATACTAATTTATGTGTAATCTTTATCTTGATGATGAACATGCATGGACACTCGAAATGTTGAAATCATTGTTATAGAATTCCAACACATGTATTTGTTGGCCTAGAAACCTGTCCAAGATTTACTCATTAGGAGTAAATCTTGGATAGTCCCCGGTTTGGGACTGTTCTTGAACACCTAATCTCACTTAGGATGTAAGTGTATAATGTGTATTTGGTTTTCAAGAAAATTTCAGCATCATTTCCCCGTTTGTTCTCTAAGTTATACACTTATGTGACAAAGTGGATTTTCACATTATAATGATGGAATTACTATTTTTCCCTCATTAAACTCACTCTTTGTCCCAACTTAGTTTTCTTGGTTTCATAATCAATAGTGGTACTCAAATTTGAAATATGGTGAGCAATGTGGATTTTATACACATTATAACACCTTAAATTTGATTAAATCATCACCTTCTTCAAAGAAGAAAAATTGATCCATTAAATTCCATCATAGTATCCTCAAACCTTTTTATGTATATTCTCCACATTTTTGTGAAGTTGTGATCAAAATTTGAGAACAATTGGACATTCCTACGATTTTCTATGGATTATTGAAGTTAATGTGTTGAAAACCATTAGTTTTGTCTTTTAATAGACATTTTTTCCATGTCAGCGATCCAAGGCAAGGATCCGGGGGCGATCCTAGCCCTTAGATCTGCCTCACATGGAAATCAATCTGATCCAATGGTTACAGACTCGTCTTCTACCTCCCGCAATCAGAGGGGAGGAGTAATGACGATCGAAAGCGGCAATCAGCCCTTATACTACCCAATTTGAAGTTCCAATCGAGAGGGAATGCTCGTGTCACGATTTCAAATTGAATTCACCCTATTTTGACCATCTTTCATGCTCTGTCCATCCGCCTAAATGAGCTCTTTGCTCTCCCCTCTCCTTCCGATGGCCATAGCTCTTGCTCCAAGTTCTTTAGCCCTACAACCTACCTCCCAGCCCTATAAAAGGACCCCCCCAAGGTCCGCAGCAAGTGCACCTTGCTCAGAGATTTGCCTCACACTCCATGTTGGCCTAAAATGCTCTATTTTTGCTCACTGAGCACCAACTGCTCCACATAGCGCCGCCGTGATTGCCTTTTGGGAATCCCTTATTCTCGCCCCCTCTCGACAATCCTCCGCCACCACCACATCTGCGAGGTTGTGGCAAGCTTAGGCGGTCATCTCTCCGCCTTCACCTGCTCATCCTACCCCTTTTTCCCCTTCTCCGGCGAGACCTCTCCGCCACTTCTCCTGGCTCGCGAGAGCCTGCACGAGGGAGACAAAGTCTCCAGACCACCGGCCCTGATTGAGAATTGAACCGTTCCAAATTACCAAAGAACACGTTTGAACCAGGCTTGAACCGAACCAATGAGCAAAAGAACTGCTACTCACCATTTGCCGATGTGGAACAATCTTGAGCCATCTGTTGTGAATCCAACATCCCTCGATTTTTGCAAATAAGGTATTTTTGCCTCCTCTCTGCTCAAAATTTAAATAAATGGTCAAATCTTGTTTAAATCATATCTAATGCATCCTAACTCCAAATAATTCGAGTAAATAGTCGATCTTGATAAAAAAAACCAATGAATCATTTAAAAATACTTTTGAAACCTGATTCTAAACTATTCTCACTGATATCCCTAGATCATAAACTCTTGCTCATTTCATTTGTCATATGGCTCAATAATGATGTTTAATCTTTCAAAACCCTATACTTGGACTCTGATGAGATCTTGTAACCTAGATCCAGTCTAGTTGAATCATCTACTCTTGAAAATAAATCATTAGTGATCTAGACCTTTTTACTTGGTTCCATCTTGATTATAATCTTTATGAATAATGAGTAATCTTGATATGAAACTCAAATCTTACAAAACCCTTGATATATTTTGACCCAACAATCTAATCTTGAATACAAATGATGTTAGTTATCATGATGATGATCTAGAAATGTGATTATGACATGTATAATAATCATAAAGTTAGGGTTGACACATATGATCCAAGAAAACCTAGGTAAGTCAATCACACTTGAATATATTGTACACTTGAAATAATGTTGGACATATTTAAATATTGATTATAAGTGAATGACCCAACCCTAAGGTTGACATAGGAAAGTGTAACCCTAATCTCGAATATTGAAACATGACATTCAGAACATCATGATCTTAACCCTTGATCCTATCTTGATGACTTAGGATCTAACTCGAAGGGTCTACCTATTATTTGTTGATTATACTCGAAATCTTCAGTGAAAGGTACGCTATTATATAACTCCTTGATTGTATGAAGATACTTTTATGTATCTCTTGACTGTATACTTGGATAATTACTTGGATGAGCTACTGTTCCCTATGATTAGTCTTCTATTTTTCTATACTATATTTAAAAAAAACATGAAAACATAAATTCCATGCCCATTATGACTTCCCGTAATTGATAATGATGATGATATGGATAATGTTGATAATGTTGAAATTGAGTACAAAAACCCCCTCATTTGGAGGTGGGACTTGTACATTGTCTTCCTATGTTCTTATGGTGAAAAGGGGCCTAGTGACTTTCCCCATCGCGTTGGGCTAATAGAGTCATACAAAATATATAAGCATGCTTCTTGAATTACAACATAATGGGAACTCATAATAAAAGTCGAATTGCTTGAAAAACTTGTCGAATAAATGTTGGTTTTGCAAATTGCTTGGTATTCTTTTGGATATAAGTCTTGCCAAGTATACTATTTTGCTATAAATCACTTTGCTTGATTTTTTTATAGCATACCGTGCGATTGCATGACTGTGTCTCAATTTTCTTGATTTTAGGAAAAAACAAATGGAATACTGAATAAAATTACTTCCACACTCATACACTCTGATGACAAGGATAAATTGGATATATCTCCATATTGGGTTAGTTTGTTCTTTAATTATATAGTTTTTGAGTTATTTGTTTCTTATTGTATATTCCAGTGTGAGTGATCCTATTGGGCCACTCAGGGACGGGCACTTAAATCCCTTTTCTACTGTCAAGGTAGTGGGATTGGGATTGGGGTAAGAACAGTTCCGTGACAGTTGGTATCAGAGATTTCACACTCCCATAACTTTAAGTAAATAATTTCTCAAGTCACTTACACCCAAGAAACCCTAAAGTCCATAATGGTGAAAATTGAGGTGTCTAGGCTCGGGGTTCTGACATAATTTCTCCTATCCGACTCCATGGTGGTTGAGATCCCCTGCTCTACCTAGCCTTAATTGATCCAAAACTGGACCTAAAGGTTCTCTTGTGAAACCGTAGAGAGTCTTCTAGAATCTCATCTCTTCTTTAAGGACAATCCTAAGCCACCCATGTAGATGAAGATTAGGTAGTCTTCTCATCTCCTCATGTGGTCCTTTCTTGTGACCTTATACCACATGATGTCTCGATTATGGGTAGCTTATGCATGGGAATAATGAATATCGCTAAATCTTGAAAGTTGATACCATGATCTGACCTAAATTTGAAAATTCGATTTTGATCAATTAATTTTGAAACCAAATACTCATGTATGATCCCTAATATCATGAACAGTCAAATGAGCTAAAACTTGACTATATGTTTCCTATGTTGAGGTAAATCTTGATTGGGTGAAATAAGGATGACTTATACCTTATACTTTATTTTTGATAAGGTCCCTATTTGATTAAGCCCATGTTGCCCTATTATTGATTAAACCTCTAACATAGTTAAGAAAACTCGTATCCTATTTTATACACATCTTGACTATGCTATCAAATGACTAAGTCTTTAACTCACAAAATCATGATGTAAGTCCTATGATACAAAAAGAAGTTTTCCTATTGACCATTGATGCCTTTTTCAATCTCAATTTTGATATGATGATGATGGGCTAGATTTTGTACTATTATTCTCTAATTCCTCAAATGTCAAATTCAAATCCTCGATTTCTAAATTATATCACTACCTTGATCATGGAAGGAAAGAATTGCAAATCTTGACATTTTTGACCTATTATCTTGAATTTTGATCTTATGACCTTGATATATATGATTTAATCATGGATACTCTCCCTATTTGAATAAAACTCAATGGATAATGATCAATGTAAATAATGTGCTAGATTAGGGTAGTAGTTGAATCATGACTCCCCTAGCCTAGGTCACATCCCTATTACGACTACCTCTAAGTTTTCATCCTATTGATTATTTAGAGTTTAGAAAGGTATTCCCTTCCACCCTATTTGGACTGGTTGACCTAAGACTAATAGGTTAAACCCATTGTAGATACTCGATCTTGAATATTGATTTGATAATAACCTTGACATATGGCAATATTGACTATAGCTTGGGGTTGATTTCCTAGATAGACCTAGGTCTAGATCATTCATCAACCTTGGAAACCATGATAATGAAATTTTGACATGTTGACCAAATATTTCTTGAATATTGTTGCTAGAGATTGGATATATATGAGTGATCTCCCTTAAGGTCTAAACAGGAATATAAACCCTAGCTTTGGTATTGTTATACATATGATCAAATTTTGGACCTATAAATATTGATGCTTAAATTATCGACTCTTGATACTGATATATAATAGTGTGACTCACGATTATCAGATCTCAATAATGATACAAATCCTATGTTGACATTATTTGGATCTACAAATCATACTAGATATATGACTAATGACTTCAAAATCCCAAATCTTGAAATTTTTGAAATAACGACTATATTAACTCTCTCGATTTATGACTTAGGGTTTAGCTCTCATTAGGACTAGGGTGGGACCTTCTCATTGATTTTGAGCTCAAAATAATGATATTGAATATATGATGTTGAAATATGAAATCTCAAATCATGGATGTGTAACCCCACCTAGGCCAATGTAGAGTCAAAGACCCTGAGTTATTGGGATTGAGAGTCACCTTGTGCACTTGATTCAAGGACTCTACTTGTTAAACCTAAAATATGATCTCTCCAAATTTGTGACCAATAGGATGCTTTCCATATTTGTGATTCATATGATAACTGTGAACAATATATGCAAGGACCTTGATACTCAATTCCTCGATAATGAAATGATGTTGGTATAGAGTTGGTTATGATCTGGGGCACGGAATCCAAATTATGATTATCGGACTATTTGAACTTTGAGGATATAATTTTGATTATATAGTTGAGAATCGTCTAATATTTGAGGATATGATCTGGATTTAGGAAGTCCCAAATTTTGAGGATGTTTTTCAATTTTGGGGACACAATTCCTTTTTAAGGAGGGAAGGATGTGACAAAGTGGATTTCCACATTATAATGATGGATTTACTATTTTGCCCTCATTAAACTCACTCTTTTTCCCAACTTAGTTTTCTTGGTTTCATAATCAATAGTGGTACTCAAATTTGAAATATGGTGAGCAATGTGGATTTTGTACACATTATAACACCTTAAATTTGATTAAATCATCACCTTGTCCAAAGAAGAAAAATTGATCCATCAAACTCCATCATATTATCCTCTAAATTTTTATATATATTCTCCACATTTTTTTGAAGTTGTGGTCCAAATTTGAGAACAATTGGAAATTCCAACGATTTTCTATGGATTATTGAAGTTAATGTGTTGAAAACCATTAGTTTTGTCTTTTAATTGACTTATTTTCCATGTCAACGATCCAAGGCATGGATCCGGGGGCGATCCCAGCCCTTGGATCTACCTCTCATGGATCTTCACCCGATCTAGTGGCTACACACTCGTCTTCTACCTCTGACAATCAGCGGGGAGGAGTAATTACGATCGAAAGCGACAATCAACCCTTATACTACCCAATTTGAAATTCCAATCGAGAGGGAATGCTCGTCTCACGATTTCCAACTGAACTAACCCTATTTTGACCATCTTTCATGCTCTGTCCAGCTGCCAAAATGAGCTCTTTGCTCTCCCCTCTCCTTCCGACGGCCATAGCTGCTACTCCAAGTTCTTTAGCCCTAAAACTACCTCCCGACCCTATAAAAGGACCCCCCAAGGTCCGCAGCAAGTGCACCTTGCTCAGATATTAGCCTCGCACTCCATGTCAGCCTAAAATGCTCCATTTTTGCTCACTGAGCACGTACTGCTCCACACAGCGCTGCCACGATTGCCTTTTGGGAATCCCTTATTCTCGCCCCCTCTCGACAATCCTCCGCAACCACCACATCCGCGAGGCTGTGGCGAGCTTAGGCGGTCATCACTCCGCCTTCACCTGCTCCTCCTACCCCTTTTTCCCCTTCTCTGGCGAGACCTCTCTACCACTTCTCCTGGCTCGCGGGAGCCTGCACGAGGGAGACAAAGTCTCTAGACAACCGACCTTGATTGAGAATTGAACCGGTCCAAAAGACCAAAGAACTCGTTTGAACCAGGCTTGAACCGGACCAATGAGCAAAAGAATTGCCACTCACCATCTGCCAATGTAGAACAATCCTGAGCCATCCGTTGCGAATCCAACAACCCTCAATTTTTGGAAATAAGGTATTTTTTCCTCCTCTCTACTCGAAATTTTAATAAATGGTCAAATCTTGTTTAAATCGTATCTAATGCATCCTGACTCCAAATAATTCGAGTAAATAGTCGATCTTGATCAGAAAATCCCAATGAATCATTAAAAATACTTATGAAACCTGATTCTAAACTATGCTCACTAATATCCCTAGATCTTAAACTCTTTCTCATTTAATTTGTCATATGGCTCAATAATGATGTTTAATCTTTCAAAACCCTATATTTGGACTCTGATGAGATCTTGTAACCTAGATCTAGTCTAGTTGAATCATCTACTATTGAAAATAAATCATTAGTGATCTAGACCTTTTTACTTGGTTCCATCTTGATTATAATCTTTATGAGTAATGAGTAATCTTGATATGAATCTCAAATCTTACAAAACCCTTGATATATTTTGACCAAACAATCTAATCTTGAATATAAATGATGTTAGTTATCATGATGATGATCTTGAAATGTGATTATGACATGTATAATAATCATAAAGTTAGGGTTAACACATATGATCCAAGAAAACCTAGGTAAGTCATTCACACTCGAATATATTGTACACTTGAAATAATGTTGGACATGTTGAAATATTGATTATAAGTGAATGACCCAACCCTAAGGTTGACTTAGGAAAGTGTAACCCTAATCTCGAATATTGAAACATTACATTCAGAACATCATGATATTAACCCTTGATCCTATCTTGATGACTTAGGATCTGACTACAAGTGTCTACCTATTATTTATTTATTATAGTCAAAATCTTCGGTGAAAGGTATGCTATTATATAACTCCTCCTTGATTGTATGAAGATACTTTTATGTATCTCTTGACTGTATACTTGGCTAATTACTTGGATGAGCTACTGTTCCCTATGATTAGTCTTCTATTTTTCTATACTATATTTTGAAAAAAAAACATGAAAACATAAATTGCACACCCATTATGACTGCCCGTATATTGATAATGATGATGATATCGATAATGTTGATAATGTTAAAATTGAGTACAACAACCCCCTCATTTGGAGGTGGGACTTGTCCATTGGCTTCCTATGTTCCTATGGTGAAAAGGGGCCTAGTGACCTTCCCCATCGCATTGGGGTAATAGAGTCATACAAAATATATAAGCATGCTTCTTGAATTACAGCATAATGGGAACTCGTAATAAAAGTCAAATTGCTTGAAAAACTTGTCAAATAAATGTTGGTTTTGCAAATTGCTTGTTATTCTTTTGGATATAAGTCCTGCCAAGTATAATATTTTGTTATAAATTGCTTTGCTTGATTTTTTTATAGCGTACCGTGCAATTCCAAGATTGTGTCTCGATTTTCTTGATTTTAGGCAAAAGAAATGGAATACTGAATAAAATTGCTTCCGCACTCATACACTCTGATGACAAGGATAAATTGGATATATCTCCATATTGGGTTAGTTTGTTCTTTAATTATCCTGTTATTGAGTTATTTGTTTCTTATTATATATGCCAGTGTGATTGATCCTATTGGGCCACTCAGGGACGGGCGTTTCAATCCCTTTTCTACTGTCGAGGTAGTGGGATTGGCATTGGGGTAAGAACAGTTCTGTGACAACTTACTAGTGAGATTAGGAGTTCAAGAATGGTATAGGTGGTACACATTTATTATATATAAGAATGACAACACATGTATTTGTTGGCCTAAAGTTTTAACCATGCACAAACTCTAATCCTAGACCCTAATCTTGTTGTAATATATACTTGTTTTCTCTTTGATCATAGAATGGATAGATCATGGATGTCCATTCACAATCGTTGCACCCCAGTGTTTACTTCTGGTCTTGACCAGTTTATTAGATTTGCCGAGGAACATAGGAAACATCCTGGAGATAGGTTCTACTATCCATGTGGGCATTGCGGTAACAACTTGAAAGCCAGCACTGGTGACAAAATCAAAAGTCATGTCATGTGCAACGGGATTATACAAGGCTATACAGAATGGCACTGGCATGGAGAGATTTCAAACCCGAAACCAATGGATGTCGATAGCAGTGCTTGTGTGGAAGAAGAAATTGCCTCCGACGACGTAGATGTGAATGAACCAGTTGCAGTAGACATCGTTGATGCGATGATGGATAGTTGTGGGGTGGAGCACACCGATCCACCTCCCATTTTTAGAAACATTGTGCATGATGCTGAGATATCATTATACACAGGTTGTACTAAGTTTATGAAGCTTACCGTTGTGTTGAGATTGTATAAGCTGAAAGCTAACAATAGATGGAGCGACAAAAGCTTCACGTCATTGTTGTCTTTGTTGAAAGAAATGCTTCCTGAAGGAAACGAGTTGCCAATCTCAAGATACCAGGTAAAGAAATTGTTGTGCCCAATGGGAATGGATGCCAAGAAGATACACGCATGCTCGAATGATTGTGTATTATTTCAAAAGGACTATGTGGATTTTGAAAGATTGTCCAAAATGTGGTGCGTCACGGTATAAATTGACGACTTCGGGGGAGTCCAAAACTGTTTCTCCTGCCAAGGTAATGTGGTATCTACCTATAATATCACAGTTTCAGTGCTTGTTTGCCAATCAGATAGATGTGAAGAATTGAGGTGGCATGCAGATGTTAAGAAAAATAATGATGGGATCCTACGACATGCGTTTGATTCCCCACAGTGGAAGAAGATTGATCTATTGTACCCTGAATTTGGTGAAGAAGTCAGGAATCTAAGACTTTGGCTTTGTATAGATGGGATGAATCCGTACGGGACATTGAGCAGCCAACATAGCACTTGTCCAGTCGTGCTTGTTATATACAATCTTCCTCCCTGGTTGTGTATGAAAAATAAGTGTGTAATGTTGTCATTGTTGATATCGGGCCCTAAAAAGCCTGGAAATGATATCGATGTTTATCTTGAACCTCTGATTGATAACTTAAAGAAACTATGGGGTGAAGATGTGATGACCTATGATTCTTCATGAAGAGAGACATTTCGTTTGCATGTTATGTTGTTTTGCACTACTAATGACTTTCCAACATATGGGAATTTGTCTGGATATAGTGTCAAAGGAGCTAAAGTGTGTCCTATATGTGAAGAGAACATTGTTTCAACAAGACTAAAACATGGCGGTAAGACTGTATATCTCGGTCATCGAAGGTTTCTTACAAAATTCCATCTGTATCGTAGGAAGCGCAAAACATTCAATGGATTGAATGAGGAACGGGGTGCACCTAAACCTATACCAGGGGAGGTTTTTTATGAAAGAGTAAAACACTTTGGCAATGAATTTGGTAAGAGATCACAATGTACTACGGCCACACGTAGTGACAAATCTTTATTCAAGAAGAAGTCAATATTTTGGGATCTTCCTTATTGGAGTTCTTTGACAGTCAGACATTGTATCGATGTCATGCACGTTGGGAAAAATGTATGTGATAGTGTCATTGGTACTTTGTTGAATATACCAGGTAAGACTAAAGATGGGATAAAATCCAGACTGGACCTACGTGAAATAAGAATAAGGTCAGAATTAGCAGAATTTCGTGAAATGGGAAATTGGAGAACATACTTACCTCCCGCTTGTTACACATTGTCTAGAAAGGAGAAGAAAGCTTTTTCGGAATGTTTGGTAAATGTTACGGTGCCACAGGGTTACTCATCCAACATCCGTAGACTGGTATCAATGAAAGATCTGAATTTGATAGGTCTTAAATCTCATGATTGTCACACTCTAATGCAACAAATATTGCCTGTGGCAATTCGATCTATATTGCCGAAGCATGTAAGGTTTGCCATCACCAGACTTTGTTTCTTTTTCAACAGTATGTGCAGCAAAGTTATTGACCCTGATACTCTCAATAATTTGCAAAGAGAAGTGGTTGTTACCCTATGTCAGCTTGAGATGTATTTTCCTCCGTCGTTCTTTGATATCATGGTACATCTTGTTTTCCACTTGACTAGGGAAGTGAAAATGTTGGGACCAGTTTTCTTGCATTGGATGTATCCCTTTGAACGCTACATGAGCATTTTTAAAAGTGATGTTCGAAACCGTTATCATCCTGAAGGGAGTATTATTGAGGGTTATGTGGCGAGAGAGGTTATGGATTTTCGCAATGACTTTCTCAGTGGTAATGACACTCCTGGTACTGACAAGAATATTGAGGAGCAATTTGGCAAAGGAATTTTGGGATCACGGGTGAAAGTAATCAGCCGTGAGCAGTTGGAACAAGGTCACTTGTATATTTTACACAACATGGACGAAGTGAGTGTTTATATTGAGGAACATACCAATTGCATCAAGAGACAATATCCTCGAGCCAATACAATGTGGCTTGCTAGAGAGTATAACAAGACATTTATTAAGTGGTTCGAAGAGAAAGTCTTACATCAACTATCTCAAACACCAGATGATATTACTGAAACTATCACATGCCTCGCCTTTAAACCAAAATTGAATGTTATGTCTTATGAAGGGTATGACATTAATGGACTCACATATTACACAAAGCACCAAGATCATAAGAGTATTGTCCAAAATAGTGGGGTCACCCAAAGCGCCGACTATGTTTTTTGCAAGTGCAAAGGATAAGAGTCCACGTGAAGCTAAAATGTCATATTACGGTGTCATTGAAGACATATGGGAGTTTGACTACATAGATTTTAGAATTCCGCTCTTCAAATGTAATTGGGTTGATAACACCAAAGGAGTTATAGTGGATGAATTGGGTTTCACTTTAGTGAACTTTGAAAAGATTGGCGAGAAGGATGAACCATTCATATTGGCATCACATGCGAAACAAGTATTTTATATCGATGATCCTGCAAATGATAAATGGTCAATTGTTCTTCATGGTAAAAGACAGTTCATTGAAGATCCTATAGATGAAGAACAGTACTATGATAAGTATGATGACTCTAGTCAATTCTCAGTTGGGTTGCCAACACCAGCAAATATTGAAGCTAATGATGACTTGTATGTGCGCGAAGATCACAATGAAGGATTGTCAATTGATAAAAAATCGCAATATTAGAGGCATGTTTATATTTTTTTATATGTTTTATTTCTCTTAATGTGAACTTTACAATGTGAATTACTTTACAATGTGAATGTGAACTTTACAATGTGAGCTTTACAATGTGAATTACTTTACAATGTGAAATTTACAATGTTAATTACTTTAAAATGTGAATGTGAACTTTACAATGTGAATCTTACAATGTGAATTACTTTACAATGTGAATGTGAACTTTACAGTGTGAGCTTTACAATATGAATTACTTTACAATGTGAACTTTACAATGTGAATGTGAACTTTCAGATGGCTGAGCATTCTCCTGATGACTGTGCTGATGATTACCATGAGGATGAGGACATCAATGCGCTGCCTCACAATGTAAGTTTTAAAAATATATATCATATATATATATATATATATATATATATATCTATATGTCCATTTCTAGTTATATCCTATAAGTGTGTTTATTTTGTCAAATTTTAGGTTGATGATGCAAATGTACCCTCTGAAGCACTTGAGGCACTTGATGAGTAGCACTAAAATGTTGACAAGAGAAGGGGCATCACTATGATGAAGAAATTAATAGAGAGAAGGGGCAATAGACCCAAACTTGTTGTGGATTTTGATAATGCGGGAAATGCAATTGGAGTGAACCGCAATTCGTTTATTTCATATCTTGGGTTTGTTACTCGTAGCCATTGCGTTTGTAAGATAGATTCTTGGCATAAAGTTCCTAAGGAGAAGAAAGACGTAATATGGAAGGATTTATGTGTGAGTTATTATTAATTTGCAATTCTATTTGTTAGATTACTAATTTTTTGGATACTAGTTAATCGCAATTATATTTTGCAGAGTATATTTGAATTGGATGAAAAGTTACATCGTAAATGTGTGATGCAACGTTGTGGGAGAGTCCTAAGGAACTATAGGACAAATCTCACCCGAGAATACATAAAAGAAGGTGACAAGAGGAAGAAGACAACCACTGAACAGTGGAACTTCCTGGACCAAGAAGAATGGGACGCATTTGTTGCTTCAAGACAAACTGATGAATTCAAGGTATTAGGCGTCACCCCCAATTTAATTAATATATGTTGTATTCACCTATTCAAGATTAACATTTAGTGTTACTAACCAAATCATTACAATGTTTCCTAACTAGGCCCTCAGTGAGGCGCAAAAAGCAAGGTGTGCACTGAATGTGCATGACCACACAATGGGTCCAAAGGGGTATGCAAGCATTCACCAAAGACTACAGTCTGAGGCTACTGCTACTGCTACTCAGGAGTCCTCTAATATAGGTAGCACACCTCTGCCTCACCATGATGTCTGGATAGCTGGGAGGCAAAATAAGAAGGGAGAAATAAGGAAGCTCGCAACTGCTGAGGCGGCTGCAAAAATGGTAAAATACAACTCTTACATCAATCGTTCGAATATTGATTGTTTGTGGTGTTTACTTAATTACAAATTTTTGTTTTGGTGATTAGAAGGAGCTGTACGAGCTGAGGAAACAAGGCAAGTTCATCCCTGAGGGCACAAGGGATGAATTGACAGTTGCTTTGGGTGATCCAGAGCATCCTGGACGTGTTAGGGATGCAGGCACTGGTGTGGGCATCAAAGTGTTCTTTGGGCCATCCCAGCACAAACATGTCCCAAAAGTAGGACTTTCACAAGAAGAGGTAACCTATTCTTTTTTTATAATGTTACTGTAAAAGAGAATTCAATAATCAGAAGCTAACATTTCTTTTATCCATGTATAGGTAGATAATCTAGTTGATAGGAAACTCGAAGAAGCACTGAGCAAGTGGCAGGCATCTCAGACTGCCACTCAACAGACTACACCTATGGCATTCCACTCTACTCCTATTATAGAGGTTGGGAGTAATCTTGTAGACCCACCACCTAGCACATCCACTGTAAGTATTTTTATGACATAATAATTAGTCTTTTCAAGATGATATGTTTTCAAGATGATATGTATATAACATTCTTTACACAAATTTGTAGGGGTTGAAGCCATGTCGTCTAAAAAAGAAAGAATATGTCATTGCAGAGGCATCGTCTTACCCATCCCTACCAGGGGAAATGTTTCATGGGTCTCCATTACCAGCTGGTTGGGTTCGTGTGATCCCGCTACGTATATTCCCCAATTGGATGGATCTTCCATTGCCATAAGCCCACCCAGATTGTGAAATGCTTGGTGAGGCAGAAGGCGGAGTGATATTGTGGCCAAAAGTGGATGTCCTCTATACTGAAACTGTATGGTAAATTTACATAACGTTAAATTGTTAGTGTGTGTATATGATGTAAGTTGATATGAAATTATATATATATACAGGTTAAAAAGATGACACCCAGAGCATCTAGGCCTCCTCCTCCACCTCCTACATTACCAAGTTGGGTTCCATAGGACCTACCTATCCCGTTAGGTCCTAACTGTAGGGGTATGGCAATATGGTTAGGCGAACATGATACAAATTGCCCTATAACTGTTTCTATAGATGCGGATGTTGCAGGTCAATCATATGAAAATAACCTATTTATACAAGATATTTTGGAGTTGTTTCGATATGATTGGCTAAATACATCTGTGATAGAGCTATGGATAAGGTGCGATCTTCTTTATACATCCATATACCTTGTGTAGGATCTGGTGATCTGGTTTCTTATTTATTATTGCATGCGTAATACATGTTTTGCAGCTACTTAGACAAGATATATGCAGATTTTTCATTCGAACATGTAAGATTTTTTATTCCATCTTTGATTAGTCTAGTAGCTAAAGACCCTCCCTCAGTTCAACAATACTGATGTGATGCTTTTACAAATTTTGCTCAAAATAAGAAGACATTGATAATAGCTCCATTAAATGTGGAGTAAGTTTACTTTGCTTATTATAATTTGGACTTAAGAAAATTACATTTTTATTGTGGATTTTGAGTTATTAATTTTTAACTTTTTTACCTCTAGTGGTATGCATTGGGAGTTACTGGTTATTGTCCCTGAGACGTTCATTGTCTATTATCTAGATCCTAAGGGGAGTAAATTGAATTCAAAATATGGACACATAATGAAAATGGCATTATTCCCGTGAGAAATATTTCATTTTCATATCCGTTAACATATGTTATTACATTACTATTTTATTATGCAATGTACTGTGTTACATTAACATGTAGGGGTTTAGATGAGTTCAAAAAGGTTGGAGGAAAGGTCCCCAAGAAAAAGAACCAGCAAATAACTTAGAAAATTGTGGAACTAAGTTCTCGACTGCAATGTATATATTATTTTTGTGAACAATGCTTAATTAGTTGTACTTTTTAATATTTTGTATGTTTCAATTTATAGTGTGCTACACAAGACAACGGATGGGCATGTGCATACTATGTGATGCAATTTATGCACATGATTATCAAATATGCCATAGTGGACATCGATACCATTCCTGAGGTATTATATATAGTCTCATTAGATAATATGAAATATATCAATCTTATTTATAGCTCATTAATTATATATATACATCATTCTCTTTGCAGGTGTTTAAAACTGACCACACTACATGAAAGGCCTTACCAGATGTACATGCTCCCTATACGACGGGAGAATTAAGTGAAGTAAGAGAAGAATGGGCAACAACCATACAAGTAGTGGGGTTTTTAACATATAATTGGGATGTTGATAGCGAATAATGACTAAAGAATGATATTTTGTACATGAATTTATGAATTTTAATATGTGTGAATGTTTCTACATGTCTGAATGTTTCTACATGTGTCTGAGTGAAAATGAATGAAACTGTTGGTTGCTATATGAATGTTTCTACATGCGTGAATGTGAAAATGAATGGAACCACAGATTGCTACATGAATGTTTCTACAGGTGTGAAAATCGAATGGAACCGCAGGTTGCTAAATGTGTGAACATTTATGTTGTTAATTTTGCATGTTTGTGGCCTATTGCTGGCTGATATCAATGGATGTCGTAAAACCTACAGTTCATAACAGAACTGCAGGTTTCTCATCCTGCGACCAGCCACAGCAGGTTTGCAGACTGATAGAAAACAAACATAAAATAGATGTCAGTTATTTGTATAAAACCAATGACAAATGGTTACATCGTTAGTTGCCCTACTAGTAACCGACGTCAATTTCCCTATTGAGGCCAGACACCACGGCCGTGCTGGCCAACACGGCCGTGGCAGCGGGTGAGATGGAGTCGGTTATCACTAATAAGCCGACACTGATAGTGCCCCATATGGCGCCCTTTCTATGGTGTGAAGGTATATGGCGTCGGTTTCAAAGCTAATAACCGACGCATATACCCCCTGCTGGCGCGTTTTCGGTGGCGCGTGAAGGGTTGTCGCGTCAGTTTGAGATCCGACGTGTAACGGTTGGGGTTTTAGCGGCGCCCACATATGTGTCGCTTAAAATCCGACACTACAAGCCTTAAATAACCGACACTAAAGGCCGATTATGTACTAGTGTATGGATAAATGGGTATATATGCATTTTATTGAAAATTCATTTAAGAAAGAGAAAGTAGGGATTATCTCCTCCATTTCCTTGCCCCTTTCCCCCTTCCCTTCCTTGGTTACGAGGCTATTCCATTTGCTTCTTATTCCTCTCAATTATCCATGATTTAAAGAAAAGAAAATTAAGCACCTTAAATCATATTATAATAATATCCATAAGTGAGTGGATATTTCTTTTCCTTATAATATTGTGAGTGGTGTTGTCACCTCCTTAAGATATTTTCATTTCCTTTGCAAGGCACAAGGACGTTCATATATATGGATTTCAACCCACATAATTTTGGTTGAAGGGCACTTCAATTAATATATTTATTTTTGCATTACATTGAAGTAAAGTTCCAATTATACTTAAATCTTGATTATTTTAATATCAAGATTCTCTCTCCTCCAAAGTGATTCAAATGAGGCGCCCCGCTCATTTTCTTTTCTCTACATGATGCCAAGAAACATGAGGGATCCTCTTGAAGTGGTAATTTGCATATTGAACTCTAGGTTTTTGGGTAAATTGCACATTACACCAAAACTAGGTTTTAATGCACAAACATTGCTTAATCAACTCTTTCTTGGTACTCAGGCTACCACAAGCCATACGTATACATCACCTTCATTATCATGATGCTTCAACACATGAGGAACATATTCTCATGCACAATTTGCAATTTAACCCCTCAACTTGGGTAATTTGCACTTTAGTCCAAAACAAGTAAAGCATTATTTCAACATTATTCAAAAAGGGCTAAAATTGAAATATAAGTTCCTCTTGAGCCTTACTTACTTTTCAACAAATAAGAGCAAGCATATAATTAACTTTATTAAGCAAAACATCTAGGGTTAAGCATAACCCAGGTCAGGGATGTTACAATCATGATAGTTCTAGGACTGTATCCAAGGTTTTAGAATGTGGTTTCTATTGGCCTATGCTTTTTAAGGATGTGTATAATTATGTGTTTCATTGTGATGCTTGTCAACATGTAGTTAATATTTCAAAAAGACATGAAATGCCCTTAAATGTTTTTTTTTAGGAAATTGAAGTGTTTGACTTATGGGGAATTGATTTTATGGGCCCTTTTATGTCTTCAAATTCTAATTTATATATATTACTTGTTGTTGACTATGTGTCTAAGTGGGTGGAAGCGATTCCAACCCACACCAATGATGTCCAAGTTGTATGAAGATTTGTGAAGGAACACATCTTTTGTAGGTTTGGGGTGCCTAGATTGATAGTTAGCGATGGTGGATCTCATTTTACCAATAAAAAATTTGGGGCACTCTTCAGAAAATATGGAGTGAGGAACACAGTAGGTACTCCATATCACCACAAACCCTAGGTCAAGTTGAGGTGTCTATTAGAGAGAGAAAGAAAATCCTAGAAAGGACATTCTCAACTAATAGGACAAATTAGAGCATGTTGCTCAATGATGCACTTTGGGCGTATAGGACAACCTATAAGACACCTACAGGAACCACTCCTTTTAGATTGGTTTATGGGAGACCTTGCCATTTACTCATGGAGTTAGAGCACAAGGTTAAATGGTCAATGAGAAAATTGAACTACAATTTAGACAATGCAAGGAGAAGGAGAATGTTGGAATCGAATGAGTTAGATAAGTTGAGGTTTGATGACTATGAAAGCTCAAGGATCTATAAAGAGAGAACCAAGCAAATCCATGACCGCCACATTATACATAGAGTTTTCACTCTAGGACATAAGGTTCTTCTGTTCAATTCTAGGTTGAAATTACACCCTGGTAAGTTGAGATCTATATGGAGTGGGCCTTTTGAGGTGGTGAAGTCGTTCCCCCATGGGGAAGTAGAGATAAGAAATGGGGGTGAGTCATTCCTTGTTAATAGCTAGTGGCTAAAACACTACTTTGGGGAAGATGTGGTGAGGAAATATGAGGAGTTGAAGCTCATTGAGCTTCAATGATCTTTTAGTTTGATCGTCGAGCCTAGGACGTAAAACAATGGCGCTTGTTGGGAGGCAACCCAACCATCAATATTTGTTCTTCCAATTCTAATTAGTAGTTCTCGTTACTCTAGTTTGCATTTGATTCCTTTTATGTAAAAAAGGTACCTTGATCAATTTTTTTTGGTGTGCAAGCTGAGTATCAATCAGTACTACCGACCCTAAAGTTGGTACTACTGACAGAGTCACAAGGAAAAGGATTGAGTTTGACTAAACAACTCGGTACTACCAACAACCCAGTCGGTAGTACCAACAACATCACAGGGAGGCTGAGTAAAAAATTCAAGAAACTCGGTACAATCAACCTACGGTTCGGTAGCACCGACTTTTTGCATAAAGGGAGCTGAGTTTGTTGATAAGGACTCAGTACTACTGACCAAATGTCAGTAGTACCAACAAAAATGAAAGCTCCAGTTTTGAAACACCGAGTTTCTGCTTGGAAGCACTAACAAATTTGAATGACTTAGTACTACTAACTCAATTTTGGTAGTACCGATACTAGAAGAGATAGAATCCATCAAAGTGCCATCAACGATTGAGGATCATTACATCTGACTGTTGGTACTAGTGATCTATGGCATAAGTTGGTACTACCAATACATGGCAATCTATGTCTATCGACTTTGGAAAATGATGACCGTTGATACTGATAGATGGTATTGAGTCACACGAATAATGGAAGAAAAGTCTATAATATTGACTTTCCATCAAAACTACTGACGCAGCGGCAACACTGGTTGGGGCCTAGATAAGGAGGAGTTGTTTTCACATTTTCTTCACATGTCCTCTAAACAAGTGCAAGCAAGCATCCCCGGGCATTTAATGTCTACTCTAAGTATCTTTTCTCTCCATATCCTTCTTTTACCACCGTGATGGCATCCAGTAGTAATGCTTCTTCATCAGCGGGCCAGACTAAGATGATTCCAAAGCCCATCTACATCGCCCATCCAAACACCGACGTGAAGAAAATACATGAAGATCCGACAAAGAGGGATATGGTGGAAACATGGTATGGCAACCGTGCCTTTCTCTCCTCATTGGGTTTCACCGAGAATGTGTGTCAAGTATGCGAGTGTAAGGGGCTGACGCGTGATCACGCATTCTTTGGTGTTTGGCCCACTTTCTTTGACATCGTTTGTGAGCTCCTAGCGTCACTGGAGATTTGCATCATCCCTGAGCATGGGGATGGATGGATGGAGGTTCGCGTCGACTTTCTCCTTTTGAACACTAACTTTCAACTAACGTTGTGGTAGTTCAATGCCATCTATGGGTGGCCGATGGGAGAAGAACGATCCATTCCATGCAACTTCAACTGCAAGAATGTATGTGAGCTTCTGGCAGAGGTACTACCAACACTCAAATTGGTAGTATTGACGGATGCATAGGAGGCCACAACTATCGAAGGCGTTGGTAGTATCGACACCCAGTCAGTAGTATCGTCATGATGGGTGCAGGAAGATCTAAAAGTTAAGTCTAATCCAATGGTTGGAAATTAATTACATCCTAGGTCACTTATATGACTTGGACGGATTTCGTCCAACCCTGTCAATCTCACTATATTCCATTGGATGGTAACCGAGATCAAGGAGAGGAGAAAGCAGAGAAGAAGACCACATTCTGGACGATCTGGGTACCTCCTGTGGATGGATTTGGAGCCATAAGATAGCAAATCATCACATGCACGAGAGAGGACCATTTGGACCATCTTCTTTACAATTTCTTTAGTTTTACTAATGCTCTCCACGTTTTTCTTCTTCTCTCCCATGTACTTAGCAATGGAAACCATGCGACGCTAAACCCCTTATTCCTTAGGACCTGGGAGTAGCCTGGTTATGCATTGTAATTATCTTTTATGCAATAATATACTAATTGATCTTAATTTCTAGACTTATTTCTATGAGATTGTCATGAACTTTCAAAAAGGAAATTAATGGTTGGAAAATTCATAGAAATACATGTTTTACATCACCCTTTGAGAAAGGTGGATTACAGATGTGAATAGATTACCCAGAGTTTTTGATAAAGCACCTAACTAATAACACATATGATATGAAAGTGGGATTTGTATTAGATTAGGTAGTGAATTACACCATGAGAGAAGGTAATTCTTACTACATGAACTTAGTCCAGGGTTATGAGAGATATGAATTAATGTCATACGCTTAATTGCAATGTTAACCAAGGTGAAACTATAATCCTAAGGAATTCACTTCAATTGAGATTAAAAAAACTAGTAGTCATAGATTCACTTTCTGCATTTTAGTTAATTAAACCCTCATTCAAGTTTTATTCGACTTAGTTGATCGCATTATGGTTAGTAGTAGTTTATGCACTACATTTCCACTAGTTCGACATTCAGGCCTCTTAAGGCCTATATTACATCAATACGTACACTTGTGTTCATCTTGCAGTTTTTGCATATCACTTCTTAGGGAGCTTTATCTTACACACAAATCTGGCATCTATTAGAAATATCATTATGAGTCTTGGGAATTATATCTAAATGAATCATATGTTTCATCATACTTTTATTCACATGACCAAGACGTGCATGTCAAACATCACTAGTTTCAAAAATTAAAATAGTAAAAGATTCATTAAAAGAAGATGCATTACATGAAACTAGAAGATAGTTTAATAAGACCATCACATGTATAACCAAGACCAACATAAGAATTATTCTTAGAAATTACAATGTGATTGCCTTGACACAACAAGGTATAACAAGAATGTTGTTAAACATCTTGATTAATCAGATTTTTACAAAATGAGGGAAAATTTTAGACATCATGCTATTTAAGAGTGTTCCCACATGTAAGATATATGTCAACACGCCCATATCCTACAATTGGGATGGTGGATGAATGATCTCCCCACTTGATTACTCTGTCAGATTTGGCCTGGTAGGAAGAAAAGAGGGATTGGTCAAAGCAAATATGACAAGTGGCATCAGAGTCCATGTACCAATTAGAAGATGAGTTAGAAAAAAGAATACTCGGATTTTCTAACCTTTCTAGGACTACCAAAAATGAGGTTCTAGGTCAGTTTCGAGTCAGGAAAAAACTAGGTTGATGCAAAATCGTCAACCCAAAACTAATTTTTTACAAGGTGTTATGTCCATGATTGGACCTTGTTTTATAATGTGTAACCTGAAACCAAATTTGGATAGTATAAAATTCTTAATTACATATGATATATAGTAGTTTATACATGGTTAGAACTTGTGTTGCCTAAATTTGTCAACCCAGATTCAATTTGGGTTGAATGAATCACCACTCCGAACCAAAGCGGTTTCAATTCAAACATCAACATCCAAACCCAGAACCGACCTAGATTGACAGAATCTAAAACCAAAACTAGATTTTTTTCATGTCGGACGGGATCAGATTCTAAGGTTTGGACAAAATTTGTCAACCTTAAACCTTTCTATGAAAGAGGAAGGGACCGGCCCACAATGATCATGTTTACTTTAGAATTTTAAGGAGCTTGGACATTCTTTTTTCTTTGACCTTTGTGAAATCTACACACATTTGCTAAGTGGCCAGGTTTATCACACACAAATAAGATAATTTTGTCTCCTTCATCACTATTATTACTCTTATTTTAGTGGTTCGTGTTTCCCTTAAAAGAAGGTTTAGATTTCTTATTGAAATGGGAAGGGTTAGGCTTCTAATTGGCTTCATCACCTATAACCATATTGATAGTTAGGTTAGTCTTCCTATTTTGTTCCCTATGTCTATCACTGGTTTGTAGGGATTTAATTAAGGATTCCATTGACATATTCCCTTATTTATGTCTAAGGGTCCTAGCAAAATCCTTGTAAGAATGTCGAAGTTTCCCTATGAGGGATGCTACTTGAACATTTTCATTATGGCTATTACCCTTGGCCATGGATTTAGATACTAAGTTTTAGTATTCTAGAACTTGAGTTGAAACATGTTATTCCTCAACCATATTGTAAGTTAGCCATTCAACAAAGGCATAATGCTCAAGGTCAGTATCTTCTAGACCAAACTTTGAATCTAAAGTCGTCCAAAGTTCAAGATTCATTGGGATCATGTGGTAGATGTCATAGAATTCATCGCATAAGGATGAAAGCATCATGCCATGACACAAATAATCAGTTTCTTTTGAGATATGAGTAGAGACATGGGGTGTAGGTCCACGATTTAGGTTGTTCTTCTCCTGCAATGAGGTTAGTGAGTTGTGGTTCAAGCACAACAGGTATAGACTCATATAGGGGTAAGATGATGGAAATGAGACCCAAAGAGGTGAGCAAGAATTGCATTTTCTACTGCCAATAGTGAAAGTGCAGACCAGAAAATTGTTCCAGGAAAAGGGAAGCAACGTCATCAAGAGATAGCATAGTTTATAATCGATATCAAACAAACATGCATATAAAAAAGATCTAATTAACAAACTTTTTATGAATTTGTTTCGAGACTTATTAGACAGATTCAAAGGATCATAAGGTCCATCTTGAAATTGTTGGATATTAGACAGAAGTAATTTGATTAAGGGGCATAAGTTACCACCAAACTATGCATCAGTAATAATACCAGTTATGGAATCGAAGAATAACAATGATTAATTAGAAGATGGAAACTCCAAAGCCTGGGATGAAGGCATGTGACACACTATCTTCAAGACAGATTCCTCCTACAAGGTCCCTGACCTAGATTAGTGGTCGGGTGTACTTGCTTTGCTTAATAAGATGCCTAAACTTTAATCGAATCTCCTGAGATGCCTTAATAACACGTGACAAGCTTATGCTTTCATTTTGGTCCTGTTTGAATGATGTTTTAGCAATGTGCCCATGTTTTGGACCAAGTTACGATTTGCCCATGTTGAGGGATTATCTTGCAATTTGCCACATGTAGTTTGTACTCCTGGTTCCTCAACATCATAAGAGAGAAGATGATGTTGAGGGGCTCCTTGCTTGGACCATGGTTGATGGTGTGACATCACATGTTGAGATTAGAGTTTCTAGAGTTTGCTTTGTTTATGTGTATCGACCATACTAGGGTTTGTGTGTGTTGTGATCGCAACACCACTCCTAGATGAGTGTTGTGACCGTAACACTTACCCTAGGTGTTGTTTACTTCGACCATGTGACCTAGGTGTGATTTGGACAATGGGGTTTGTCTTTTAGTGGAGTGTTCTGTCCATGTTGAGTGGGTGATCTGGTGTAGTGGTTTCTACTTGGTCTACCCTAGTGTGTTGCAGTCGAAACATGGGATGCAGTTGACCTATGTTACAACCCCAATTTTTGGGTTCATTTGGTGTGAAATGTAATTTATCATATTAAAGATATTTGAAAAAATAATGATATAATTTGTTTTAAATAAATGAATTTCATTTACAATAGCCTTGATTGATGTTTTGAGGGCTTTATTGGCTATTGGGTCCAATAACAAAGAAAAAGACAAAAGAAAAGTGTGGAAACCTCTGGAAGGCAAATCCAAAGAGGGATTTCGCTCTTGGGTTCCTTGGGTTCCAAGGAGTCCTATGTTGCATAAAGAGTGAAAAGAGAAAAGAAAAGACCAATTAAGTATTTCTTTATTAAGAAAGAAATTGAAAACAATGGTAAAATATGGAAAATAAGTGGAAAGAAGTATAATTGAGTTATCCTTGGTGCAATTTTGTATCCCAAGGATTCGTAATGTTAAAAGGAATACAAATGAGGAAAATAAAAGAGAAATAAAGAGAATCCTTAAAAAGAGATATTTTAATAAGAAATAAACAAGATAATGAGAAATAATGGATATAGATGCATCTAGAAGGATAGTAAGAATCCTTATAAAGGAATTTCGAAATCTTGGAGGTTCTTGGGGTCCAAGGAGCCCCAATGAAGAAGAAAGAAAGAGAAAATACCAAAAATGAAAATATGAAGATAACATGATACTTAATAATGAATTTCATGGTATTCTTGAAAAAAGGGTATTTTCTACAAAAAGGAAATATAATTCCGTGGCTAATAAGTTAAAAGCCAAGAATAAAGAGAAAGTGAAAGAGGATTTTTGAATTCCTAATATCTAATGAATAAAGAAGATTAGAGAGGTAAGTAGGAGAGAGAATCTTGCTTCTAAATGAAGGAACATGGGTTCCTATTTGGAAAAGAACTCTTTGACTCATGGGTGGATACCTTAGGGCGTGGATACCCTCCTCTATAAAAGGGGTAGAGCATATGGATGAACTTCAAGAGATATCCCATGCTCTCCTCCTTGTTCTTTACATAAAAACCCTAGCCATGAGAAGTAGAGTTATCTTGGGAATGATGGGAGTGGTAGAGTCATCATGATGAAGGTCCAAGGTTCCCTCAACGACCTGGGGATGAATAGAAATCATCCCCTCTCCTCTTTTCCTTGCACAACAACTACAAGATGGCTGTAGGCTAGCCGCAAGTGCAGATCCGTCACACACGAACTCGACATTCTGGTCGTGATATGAGGGCATTGGCATGGGCGGGGAGGGTCGTCAGAAGTGAGGGAGTGGTCCCTGGTGGTCGTCGGACCCTGGAGAAGAGGGGTGCACCCGCAGTAGGCTGCAGATCCGCGACAGCCCTAGGTGTCACGAGGAAGAAGAAGGGCGATGGGATCTGGATGCTTTTACCCCTTTGTAGTGTAAAGATCCAACCACTTACATGGGGGGCAGAACCGTCATTCGATTATGTTTCCAAATCAAGCGAGCACGTTGCATGGATGAAGTGACGTGGCAGCCTATTATTGGCTCAAGTAAGTGTTTATTGCAAAAATTATAGTTAAATATTGGTAGCTCCGATGTGAATGTGTAAAATATGAAACTTGCTCAGAAATATATGAAAAATCCAATAAAAGTATAATTGGAGCCTGATTCTGCTTGAAATTCAAAAAGTATATATAGATGCTATCTTTAATAGTTTAATCAATGAAAAACCCTAACCCTTGATGATTAATGAACTAGAAAGGGTTATATGGGTGTTTAAAGTAGATATTAACCTGTTGTTAATACAAAGGGCATATTAGATCTTAAAGGATGATTTTCATGTGTAATTAGTTTAATTTAGAGTTTCATGTGCATGAATATACTTTAATGGGCCTTGAAACCCTAATGTTGGAAAATGCAACTCTTAATAGCTTTAATTATTCAAAATTGTGAATAAACCTAAGTTATGATGATACTAAGCTATTTCGAGTACACAAGTCCCTAATTGTGGATAAATACCCTAAATGTAGAAATTAGGGTTTTCTCATAAATAAAAGATGGAATTAATGGCAAATTGAGTTCATATGTGAATTAGACCATAATGAATTGTGAATTGGTGGTAAACGAGCATAATGATCTTGTCATGGAAAAAAAAGGATAAAAAATGGTAGCTTTAATGTAAAAGAGGCTGAATGGATTTAATTGATGGTTAATTGTACATTAGTCTAGAATTAGGGTTATGTCTTTGTAAAAGGGTAACCTTAATAACCTTCGTGAAGGATAGATGAGAAAATTAGGGATTTAAAAGAGAAAAGGGAAGTAAAACCCTAATTGCAAAGTAAACCCTAAAAAGAGGAAGAAACCCTAAAAAGGAATAGAAACCATAAGTAGCAAGATGGTTTGGATAGTTTTTGATAAAAAGGAATTGGATGATATTTCAGGATTGAACTGTGTACTTGCTTGATTTTGGTTTACTTGCTTGTTTGGACTATTTCTGCATCTGAGTCTGCTTGACAGGTATGTGGTTATGCTTATGATTATCCCGCATTAGTTTTTTTTAGGATTTTATCGATGTTTACATCGTGGCGTGAATTAATGGTTGGATGAATTTAATTCATGCAAATTATAATGTGAATATGACTATCACATAAAAGATGTGCCTACTAGCTCAGATCCTAGTCCCCTCTGTAGCTTAATGGGTTGACCTAGTACATGGCTACCAATGGGGTAGGCCCATCAGGTCATTGGATGACTTAGTATATGGCTACCAATGGGGTAGGTCCATCAAGTCACTTTGAGTCAGGGATTAGACTACCTATGGGTAGTGTCATGCGACTCAACCCTTGATATTGATCTACCTGTTAGGTAGGATCATGCAAGGTTTAATAACGATCTACCTAGAGAGAGGTAGTATCTCAATCCACTACAGGGACAACATAGAGATAGGGGATAGGAAAGGATTGAGCAGCATGGTTTAAAACATAATCTTGGTTGTTAAATGATCATTGGCTGATTACTTTGTTATTATAGTTGCACGATTATTGTTTCCCCCACTTACCAGCTTCTTGCTGACTGACGTTTTGTTTGTCAGCATTTTAGGTACAATGAAAAGAACAAATAGTAAAGTGGCATATGTGGAATTAAATGAGAAATAATGTGCATAGGAGGATTAGTTAGATTAGTATCTTCATGGATAGAAGTTTAGAAATCCCAATTTTTAAAAGGTAAGAAAAGTTATATTTTATACCAGTTTTCAGTTTAGTTGGTAAAGTTTATTAATTGTTATTGATTATTTGTCGAACCTTTGATCCGGGTTATTGGTTAATAGCTCTGACCTTTCGGTCTCCCTTGGTTGGGGGTTACCGGGAGGCAGGGTCGTAACAACCTAGGTGGTCGCTACACTCTCTAGGTTGTATCACCCTTTGATGCGTGCATGTGTTAAGTGGTTGCATGGCTATTTCCTTTGTGGACAAGTGTCCTTTTAATGCTCTCATGTGTTGACACCTCATAACCCCGTACTTCCCTCATATTTTATGTATAAAACCCCTCTCCTTCACATGCAAGTATCCTTTTTTCGGCCCTACTATTTTTCTTCTCCCTTATGTTTGTCCATGGAGATTTTTGGAGCAAAAGAGTGCTGATTGTTGAGCTTTGGTGGCCAATCAACCTTGCATGTGATCATCTTGATCTTGATCATCTTCCTTGTGGTGATCCTTGGTGATCTTCTTTCTTAGTAAGTTGTTATCTCTCCTTGGTCACATTTTCTTTAGATATCTACCTACATTTTTTCTTCTTTTATTGGCCATGAAACTATGGCTCAACCATGGTGGCTAGCTTGAAGATCTTCTCTTCACAAAGTTGGAGACTATGTTTTGACCATGATGGTACCTATGTGAGAAGAAGCTCTCTTCTTTTTTCTCTCTTGTTTGAAAAAGGTTGAGTTTCTTCACCTTAAGATTTCCTTTAACCTTGGAATTTTCTTCTCTTCTTGAGGTGATCTTGTGGTCAAGGAGTTGATCTTGGTTGGAGTTTATTCTTCCCTCTTGGAGCTTGTGGCTTTGGAGCTTGATTATCTACATAAGGTAGGGTTATATAACTTTCCCCTCATCTACTTTTTCACCATATTCTTGCTTTCATGTTGTTGATTACATATCTAAAACGTGATAATAAGATGCTTTACGATGTGGTAGTGAGTTATAGTTTATGAATTTGTAACATTCCTATATAGATTGCTCTCTTTCCTAAACCCTAATTTCATGTGCTCGGTTTCTAAGTGATGTTGACATGAAGTTGTACATGCATCATGATACTTGGTTTTATCATACTATGGTTGGGACATTATGTTTTACTTGAGGTTTTGATCGGTTTTAATGAGGTTAAGCTTGGTCTTATACCTCTTAGTTTTGTTTCTTGTTTGTTCATGATGGAGTTTTCTTATAGGGTTTGATGTCATGCTTATGAGAATTGAACATGGTGATGTTTGGTCTTCTTGGTGTTCAACACCTGTTTTGATCAATGTATGTTTTCTTGATGATTTTGGCCGACACTCATATGTGGCTCATGTTACTGGGTTCTACCTAAGTGCTTGTCATGGTTGACATGCCCTTGCCCTTGGTTTGGTTTGTTTTAGTCGAAGGGCCTCAAGTTGTTCTTGTTTTGTTCAATACACAATTTCCTTTTTGTCCTTAATTGTTACACCCTTGTGTTCATGCTTTTGGGTTGCTACTTAAGCGAGTTCTTCAATCGACATGGCATGTGTGAGGTTGTTGTGGTCTCAACACCTCTAACCCTAATAGGTGGTCATTACCATACTTGACTTTGGTTTTCTTGGTCAAAGTACTTTGGGTTGATGATCTCTTGCAGGCGAAGGGATTTGGGCATTGATGATGATGTGTTGTGGTTGTAAACCATACTTTGATGGATGGTTGCTACACATGTGATGCCTTTTATGGTTGCTACAGTTATGTCTTTTGTGTCGGTCGCTACAACTTGGATTATGTTTGGTCGACACATGGTGATGTTTGGAGTGATGAGTTGATTAATCACAAGTATGATGCAAAACCTAATGTGTTCTGAGAAAGTGGCAGATGATGTATCTAGGGTTTATTAATGATTATTGTCATAGAAACCCTAAATGACTATGTGTGTGAAACCTTAACCCTAATTCTAAAGTATGCTATACTTATTTAGTTTGCTAGGATAAATAGTATGTGATTATGTTTTTTCTCTCCTGCTCATGTTCCCTACCTTGTAGGTTGAATGAATGTCATAGCTTGTGAAAGCTACGGTGGTAAATATATGATACATCGTTATGGGTATGAGACTTTATGAGGCATAATGAGATAATGATGTGATACGTAAATGATGTGTTTGTGTCCTATGACCTGGCAGGGGCTTAATGCTGAGTGTGAGGTGTTATCCTCCAGTGATATGATATGGGATTAATATCCCATTGCAATGTGATAATTGTGATAGCCTTGTATGGAAGTTGTATCATGTGATGATGTGAAAACTTTATGCTTCAAACCATTATATCTTCTGACATTGTATAATTCCCTTTATCCTTGTAGAGTTTGTTTAGGGTTCATATGTTCTAACTTGATTGATGCTAAAAATGCACCCAATTGCCTTAACTATTCAAGTGAAACCCTAATCATATAGATGCCCTATGCCATAGATCAATCTTTAGTGTTAGTATTTTGATGGATGGTGAAACAAGTATTCCCAAAGGAAACCCAGAGTGCATATTGTTGAGTATGTGAGGTGCAAGTGACTGTGTGTCCTTGACATCTTGATCCCAAGTGTTTTGAGAATGAGTGCAGCTGGGTCTCGATGATGAGTGTGTGATATGATAAAGGAAAATTGCGGTTGCACCTTAGTGATTGGGATATATACCCCAGTTTCTAGCATCCTGACATGTACCAAGGTGGGCTAGGTGTTTTACAAGACCATAGCCTTGACTATGAGTTGATGTCTCTATAGGACAACATCTTTGACTATAAGTTGTTGTTTTTCAGTTTGACTATATGTCACTGCGGTGAAGACTCAAAGTGACTGAGTAGTGTAGGGGAAGGTCATGGATTTCAGCTCTTCCATGATTGTGTATGGCACTAATTTTGACTTAGCAGTGGTCAGTTGGACTTGGGTGGTATGAATCAAATCCTCAGGGCATAATAAAAGACGTAATATAGCCATGTAGTATATGTGCTTAAGGTTAAAAACGACTCACAATGGATGACCCTTTGGCTTATTTCTTCTACTAATTTCTTGAATTATAATGCGATAAGAGAAATCAACTATTATACATGTTCTTCATATTCCTTATAAAAGCATAAGATTTTCTACTTCTTAGTTTTAGATACCTAAACTTGTTAAACAACTGTTGTTTGCCTTGCTTATATCTTAGAGCTGAATCTGCCTATATTGCTTTAAGCTATTCATAATGTTTAATATTATCATTATAATGTACCTATGCTTATAATAGATGTTAGTGAAGAGTCATATCTCACACAGGGATGTTTGGTCTCACTGGTGGGTTTCCACATCTTTTAGGTGGTCGTGCATGATGAGGTAGAGATTGTGTGGTTGAGGCTGAGTAGCAAGAGGAGAAGTAGTTGTTTGAAGGGTGGATATGTTGCTAGTCTTTTGTAGTAGAGTCCTATCTATCATCCATGTACTCTCAGGTCCATGGGGGTGTTTTGTCGATGTTGTATTTTGAGACAAGGTGTTTGGCTATATTCTATGGTTGTACAGATATGGCATGCATATATGTGAAGATGTTATTATATGTAATATGTCATCGCCAGTGAGCCAATGGAAAGTGATGTGTAATAATTTTAGTATGAGATATGTTACATGTGGCAATTGTGGACTAAGAAGCAATATGTCTCTCATTTTGTGGTTAAATGGAGTCAATTTTAACCTACCCTATTTTGTATTAATGTGGTTTATAGTGTAAATTCCGCACTTGTTTTGAGTAATCTCGTTGTGTGGCATTGGGTGGTGTCATAGTTTGGTTGGTATCAGATCTCTACGTTCACTGAGTCTATTGGGACATAAGACTAGGGTTCATGTTTGTTCTAGCGTCGTCCACTCTATCTTATGTTAGCTTCTGCTTATGAAGAAGAAGAGAAGAGAAGATGACTGGTAAATACAAAGAACATGTTGCCCAGAGCATTGTTGTTGCACCAGGTGGTGGTGCAAGGAGGTAGGAGAGGGTGATGTTGTGCCTGAGATGCCCCAATTTGACCAAGTTCTGGTTTCCAATCCTACTTTTGAGTCCACGTTTGGACAATTTATGGTTACAATGACACATATCACTGACAGGATGCCCACACCCCAAGTGACAGCAACAGTCCCCAATGTGGAATCTTCAGCTTCTAGGAAGACCTTTGCGAGGTTGAGGTGTGTTGGGACGGTTGATTATGTGGGTATGGTGGACCTAGTAGATGTAGATTTGTGGTTAACTGAGCTGAGAAGGCCTTCAAGATCCTCAATATCCCCAAAGAGGATAAGGTAAAGCATGTAGTATACCTCTTGAAGGGGAGTGATGGTCATTGGTGGGCCATAGAGGAGGCGAAAAGGCCTGGTCTAGTGATCATTTGGAAAGAGTTTTGATGGGAGTTTCTGAGTTGTTACTTCCCAGATACCTATCTAGATGATAAGATCATGAAGCTCAAGAAGATCTGGATGGGATCTATGATGGTCAATGAGTATGAAGCCAAGTTTATGGAGCTTCTGAGGTTTTGTCCACATATGTTTGTAACAGACATGGAGAAGATCAAACCATTTGAGAAGGGTTTGAGTACAAATTTCATAACATTGGTGTCATCTCTAGAGAACAGAGAGAAGTTTTCCATGTTTGTAGAATCAGTTAGGAGGGTAGAGAGATCAATGGTGGGCCAAGAATAAGCTTGGACAGTATCAAGGAAAGTCTTCTAGAGGCTTCAAGAAGCCTAAGTTGTTATCACCGCAATCACAACGGAGGTCAGTGAGTCCGTCACATTGGTCACTGAGCAGAGGCGTAGGTCATAGCTTTCCACTAGCAGTAGCCCATAGTGTGACATCAATTTTCATAACTAGGTCATCTAGGAAATGGTATGAGAGAAAAACTTGCTACAAGTGTGGGTATGTTGGGCATACAAAGTGGTTTTTCCCAATAAAGGATGAGGAGGTGACCCAACAGCTAAGACAGAGTTAGCAAATATTGCATCAGTGACATCAGCTCAATAGTGAAAGTGGCAGTGACAGAGGAAGCGGTCAGGCTCACAGGATGGTTTTGATGAGCAAGCCAACAAAGAAAGGGGGCAACCACAAGAAACACTTCAATTTTATGAAATCAGTCAACCAGAAGGAGGGGTCGACCAACAAGTAGTGATAGGTCATATGGAGTTATTTCTTTCTGATTCATCTTCTTCTTGCTTTATATCTATTTTGGTTGACCCGGTTGCAACACACTCTTTTATTACTATAGAAATAATTGCTAGTTGTTCTTTGCCTATTAGTTGTAGAGTTGATAACCTTCATTTCCTTTGGTTGGTTCCGTCAAGCCGTGGGAGGTGTGTCCTTCCTATGTCCTTTCTTTTCTTAGGACACAACATTCAAGTGGATCTCATACCCCTTTACATGCATGGATTCGATGTGATCCTTGGACTGGATACTTTAGAGAGGTATCGGGTGATCGTGGACTATAGTTTCAAGGTGGAGACATTTGTCGATGATGATGTGGTGTGGGTCTTCCAAGGGAATAGGAAGATTATTCCGACGTGTCTAGCGTCAGCGACGGTGGAAGAGAAGTTGATGCGATAGGGTTGCAAAGATTTCTTGGCACATGTGATGGATAGTAAGGTGAGGAGTCCTAGTATTCAGGAGGTGCCAGTTTCTTGCAAGTTTGAAGACGTGTTTCCATACGAGTGTCCCGATGTTCACCCACCTTGAGAGATTGATTTTGAGATCCATCTAGTCTTGGGCACCCATCCTCTACCTCAGACATCGTACTAGATGGTACCAGCTGAGATGTTAGAGTTGAAGAAACAGTTGCAAGAGTTGCTTGAGAAAGGTTTTATCAACCTGAGTATGTCATAGTGGGTTCTCCGATACTAGTTTTGAAGAAGAAAGATGGATCTATGAGGTAGTGCGTCGATTACCGACATTTGAACAAAGTGACGATAAAGAACAAGTATCATTTGTCGAGGATTGATGATATGTTTAACCAGTTGCAAGGTGCCACAATGTTTTCAAAGATAGACTTGAGATCAAGATATAACTAGATGTAGATCAAAGCAGATGACTTACCCAAGCCATCTTTTAGGACTCAGTATGGTCATTATGAGTTCATGGTTATGCTGTTTGGGCTAACCAATGCACTGAAAACATTCATGGACTTGATGAACATGGTGTTTCGGTTGTATCTTTATCAGTTTGTGGTTGTGTTCATAGATGATATCTTGATATACTCTAGAGACATGCAACGACATAAACAACATCTGTGTTAGGCATTGACCTTGTTGAGATAGCATCAGTTGTACGATAAGTTCAGCAAGTGTGAGTTTTGGCTGAAGGAGGTGTCCTTCCTAGGACACGTGATATCTGCTAAGGGTATTTGTGTGGACCTCAAGAAGGTTGAATCTATGATAGAGTGGGAGCGGGCGAATATGCTAACATAAGTTTGTAGTTTTCTAGGTCTGGCAGGCTACTATAGGAGGTTCATACATAACTTGAGTGCTATAATGTTACCCCTAACGAAGCTTACAAAGAAATATGTATCTTTAGTCTGGGATACAAGTGTCAGCATGCCTTCTAGACATTAAAGGAGAAGCTGACTAGTGCGCCAGTGTTGGTTCTTCCTGAGTAAGGGAAATGATATATCATCTTCTGTGATGCATCAAGGAATGATTTGGGTTGCTTGCTGATGCATGATAAGAATGTGATTTATTTTACTTTGAAACATCTTAAGAAACATAAGGAGTACTATCCAACCCATGATCTAGAATTAGATGTAATGGTTCATGCCTTGAAAATCTGGAGGTGATACCTTTATGGTGAGAAGTGTCAGATCTTCACATAACACAAGAACCTGAAGTACATTTTCTAGCAACAGCAGTTGGACATGCGACAATGATGATGGATGGAGCTAATCAAAGATTATGATTGCACCATGGACTACCATACAAGGAAGGTGAATGCCATGGCATATGAGTTGAGCAAGAAGTATTCTTCGTATTTTTCTGTAGATAAAACACAGTTGTTCTATTTGGTGTGCCATAAGAGAGGCATGTTGGTCTCCTTGTGTCAGATGAACATCCAGCTAGAGGTGTCTTTGAAAACCGAGCTATGGGTACAGTTAAAGGTGAAGCCTATGTTAAGGCAATAGATATGATATGTGCATTGGGATGATACTATGATATAGAAGATCTGATCAGAGTTTGGTGGTGAGAAGTGTGATGTCTTCCATGAGACAAAGAATGGGACAATATGTTTCCACAGTAGGACAGTGGTTCCTTATGTTGATGATCTAAGAAAGATAGTTTTGGAAGAGGCTCACTCTTCTATGTACGTCATGCATCTAGGTAGTGCCAAGATGTACCACAATATGAAAGATTTGTATTGGTGGCCTGGCCTGAAGCTTGACGTGACTGAGTTTGTTGCAAGGTGTCCTATGTGCTAGCAAGTTAAGGCAGAGCATCAGAAGCCTATAGGGACTTTGCAATAGTTTCCTATACAATATTGGAAATGGGATCACGTTATCATGGACTTTGTGGTTGGTCTTCCTAGGAAGGACAAAGGTCATGATTCTATTTGGCTAATCGTTGGCAGGTTGACCAAGTTAGCAAACTTCCTTCCTGTGAAAACCACGTATACAACAGAGAAGGTTTCTCAGATATATGTTGATGAGATTGTTTTTTGCATGGTATCCCATCTACTATCATGTCGGATAGAGGTCCTCAACTCACTAGTCACTTTTGGGAGCACTTGCACCCAACTATGGGTACGTAGTTGAAGTTCATCACAATGTTTCATGAACAGACAAATGGATAGTCTGTAAGGACCATATAGGCCTTGGACAATCTATTGTTAGCTTCTATCTTGTAGTTTTTGGGTAGTTGGTGTTGGGTTTTAGGGGAGGCAGAGAAGGAAGTGGAAACAAAAATTTTCTCCTCCCCAAACCCAGAACAAGGAAACGCGTCAACATCTATACAATAGGAAATGATGGTTTGTGGAATCATACCTTGTCCCGAGGCTCGCTCAGAGACAATACCTCGCGGCTTGCACGGTCTTCACCTCCGGTCTTGGACAGTGTCTGTGCGGCTCCTGGTCACACCGGGACTGACGACTCCTGGTCTCACCGGGAGTATCGGGATTGACAGTCGTCCATCAAGTGGCAGAAATCTCCTGCCTCTGAAGTAGTCCACATGGACCACCTGGAACTCCAATCTCCTTGTCTCACAAGGAATTGGAAGGAGTCGAACCCTCCTATCAGCGTACTAGTCACTAACACACTCTCCTACCACCAGTCGCTTTCTGCAGTTGTCATTCCCTTGTTGTGCCTCCCTTATCGGGTAGCACTTGCTCGGGCTCTCTCGGTTACCAAAACCAAAGAGAACGACAACTTTACAGAGCAACTGGTTGCACTGAGTTGTACTATGAGAAGCCCCCAATACCCCTATATATATAGGAGGTTCATGGGACATGGTTCTCTATCCCGCAAAATGTGGGACTAAAGTAGGAGTAGAAGGGTTCGAGATTTTCCACAAAAACAACCAACTACACAACCTGAACCGATCATTTCATTTCAAAATCGGTCAGTTGGGGACCTAAGCCGGTCAGTTGACACCTCAACTGATCGTTTGGGACCCATGAAACGGTCAGTTCACTTCTGAACTGGTCGGTTCGTGGTCCTGATCAGTTCCCGATTGACTTTTCTTCTTTTGTTTCTAATTGGTACCAAATACCAATCCTTGTTCCAATCAAATTGGGCAAGTGAAACAAAAAGAAATTTCTCACCAATCCTACTTTCCCAACTTGCTCGGTTGCATCAGTTGAACCAATCATTTCAACACTTGAAGAAATCATTTCACCCTGTCTATGAGCCGATCGACTTACCATCTGAGTCGATCGGTTCACCAAGCTCAGTCGATCGGTTCATCACATGAGCCAATCGGTTGGGAGTGCAAATTGTGTAGAAACAATCAATTGCAGTTTCAATCAATCCGATACTCTAATCAATCAGTCCAACACCTTGAACATTATGATACTGAGCTATCAATTGATTGATTGTTTAATTGAACTATTAAACTCCTTTAGTAATCAATCTAAATATCATTTGTGGACAAAACTCCTCTTCCAGGTTAAATCATATGTGTGTGACCCTGCAGGTCCATTTCACGTTGGCAGTGAAAGTCCATAACACTTATGACTTTACAAGCAAAGAGCGGTGCCTAGTCACACATCAGTGCTACCCAAGTGAAAAAGAAAGTTGGAGAACAACTTTCAATCCTACAATCCGTGAATGGTGTTACAGTGAATGTATAATTCCTTTGTCACAGATATCCTGAATGAACTTCAGGCATGGAACAGTCATCCTGTCAACGTTCATTCACTTTCTTGATCTTGAAGTAGATTGGAAGAGATATGTATGACATCAATATCACATACTGATTCACACATGCGTGCACGCCTTTCTCAATCCTACTAATCAAGTGGCCAGGGATATCAAACTCCCTCAGGAGGGACAAATCCCATATCTATCACTCACCCCTCAATAGCCCCATGTGTCAAAGCCACCCAATCATCACCTTTATAACAACCCATGTTTCAGGACTGCGTTTAATGATGTCAAAGTGTGCGCAACTACATGTGTTGAGTGTAGTGATTTCAGGTCAAAGAATCACACTCACCACCATCACTGTGAGTACTGGATGTGACTACCATGTCATGATTCCATGTGTCAAACTCACGGTGGGTCTGTCCGGTACACTTGTTCTCTAACAAGTACCTATGTGTTTGGTTTGATATCTCTATATCATGACTAATGAGATTCTGTCATCAACCAACACCACAATCTAGTCTTGTGTGTCATTGTTGTCTATCTACCTTCCACAATGACATCTGACTAGGGACATAAAAAGAATGTACAAACTCTTAGCATCCGTATGATCTCATCATTTAGGTCCTCAACCTGAAAACATACATCATTGAGTACTGTCATTCTCTAGACATTCAATCTGTTCTATTACTATCTCATATGATTGAACCAGAAAGAATTGGAAGCTTGCCTTTGATGTTTATAAAATCAATCTTAATGTATCCCACCAATCATCCCATGATTGGCTCTCAGGGCATACATACCAACAGACTCCCACTTGCACTGCGAGCCAATCACCCTTGAATCATATTCATAGTGATCTTCAAATATGTCCCACATGTTATTGTTCTCTAGTGCGAACATAGTGAGTTATGGCAACACCTTGCCAAAGTCAGTTTTTAACTGCATGTCTCTCATCTCTTCATTGTACGTCACAAGTATGAGATGGAGTTGCCGTAATATGCGATCTAGTATTCCTTTGCTAACCTTTAGCCACATTGCATGATCAAGGATTCCATACTTGTCATCAATGAGCGGAATATCTATAAGTTCATCTCATGAACTTACAGATCCATATAGTATCCATTGTTGTTCTCTAACACATAAATACTCAGCATTTCCTTTTAAATGGTTTTATTGGAACACTTCCAATTATCAACGAACTTTCACTTTTATATATCCTATATATATTTTGTGATTAATTTTTTGTCATTTCGGAAGTTCGCATCAATGTTACTCTTTACATTGAACTTTTCCTTATCTCCATAGAACTAGTACTTCTCAAGTACATATCAAGTTCTCATGGTATTCCAGTAACCCTTACTGGAAGTAGACAGACATCCACTCGTCATGTCACACATACGAGTTATCAGGATGAGCTCATCATATTGCCATGTCCTACATACAAGATGATGAATGCATTTTGTTCTTGCCATGTCGATACATCCAAGATAATGGGATGATTACATACATGATAGATCCATATCTATTCTTAGTGTTCCCATTATTAATAAGAATTGGACACTTGGCCTTGGGATATTAACTCCATGTAACATGGACAAGTTTTCTCCCACTGAATCTGTGCATACTGAACCCTTCAGTACAGATTTCCAATGTATGCTTTGTCTTTTCAGGTCAAGAGGTTTTTGAGAACTATCTTTATAGATATCTATTCCTATCACATAGGAAACATCTCTATCTTCCTTAAAGATAATTTCCACTTTTGGATTTCCATTCTAGAACATTTCCATTTCACATCAACATGTGGAATGTGAACACGCTCCCACTAAATCACAGATCCCTTCTTTATCTTGGACATATCAATCAATCCCTTTGACTATATTATCAAAGTAATGATCCAATCCTGAGTTGCTTGTACTCAATCAATCACATTTATTAGTCCATTGTAACTTATGTACTTCATTTGCATTAGTGGATTCATAAACCTTATAGGTTGTGTCACGTACACGGCCTTGTTTTATTCCTCATAAGAATGTGGTTTTAGTATCCATATGCCAAATGCTTAGTCATTAAGTTGCAAGCATCATCCTTCTCAAAATGTTATCCATGTGTCTTAACACTTAAGATTCATTTTCACTTATGGATATCATCCAATGAGTGCTACCATTAAAATCATACCTTATGGTTCACATGGATGTCATTTAGGATGTAATGGTCATAAACCATAACTCAAAATTCGGTTCCTCATATTCATCTAGATAGTTGACTCATCACATGAACAACTCATCATATAGATGATCGAGATGTATCTGTCAAGGATATAAGAACTCACAACTTCTTGTGATTCTTAATGTCCTTTATTAGTGTGGGGTATTCTTTTAAGAAGAATTCAATTATTTTATAATCATTCTCTAACTCATTAGAGTATGATTCCTTATTGATTTAGACATCACCATGCATTAATCATAAGTTCACTATGATACACTATCGTAATCACTCATAAGGATTTCAAACATTTGGTCTAAGTATTTCATTCATTGATCTCATCAAGAATTAACACTTTACCAAATTCATACTTCATCTATGACATCTTGAACCATTCAAGATATTCATATTGGTATTTCTATAAACACCATTTGAAGTATTTGCATTTTCTCCAATAGGTATGTGAATACATCACATGTATTATACCTAATAGGATAATCATTCTCCCACTACTTTTAGTGAAGATTGATTAATCATGTCCAAGATATTCATGTCTCTTACTGGTTCTCTAACTAAAAGAGTCTAGATTTATCCATCACATGGAAACTAGAAATGAATTTCTCATGATTGATGTTAATTTGATTGTTTGAGTTATCAATAATTTTAGGTATCATTTTATCTTATGCATATCAAATACCACAAGATAAATAAGGCATTGCCACAAAGATCATATCTTTATAAATTGAAACTTCTCTTTATTGATTGCCATCATTGTCATACAATATGCAAAAATAAAGTGTTTCTATGTATTGGCAAATATGAAATAGTAGTTCATAACTGTATTGCATGCCTTTTAGGCTGAAAATAAACTAAAGTACTCCTATCTTTGGTGACAACACTTGCCACATTTATTGATTGCTTTACACTTTACATCTTGGTATCATATATCTCAAAAGTTTTATAAGTTTATTTCATGACACCTTTAAGTGGAGACATCAGTCGCCTCCCTCTTCTTTTGTTCTTCCAGATAGAGAGGACAATTCCTTTTCCAATATCCTGGCTTTTGACAATGGTGGCAATTGCCTTTCTTGGTCATGCCTCCCTTGGCCTTGAGAGCTGAAGACGACTTGGGCTCCTGGCTAGCATTAGAACCTTTCTTAGCTTTGCCCTTGCCCTTGCACTTGGACTTGCCTTTCTTGCTCGTGATCACCATCACAAACTTAGGCTTGTCCTTCTTCATCTGTGTCTCGGCTGTCCTCAACATGCCCAACAACTCTGACAGTGGCCTATAAAAGTTGTTCATGTTGTAGTTCATCACAAACTGATTGTAGGATTCTGGCAAAAATTGCAGTATCACGTCAGTAGCCAACTCTTGCCTCAGTGGAAATCCCAGTCTTGTCAGATTCTCCACATACCCAATCATCTTGAGTGTGTGAGGACCAACTGGATCTCCTTCTGTCATGACGCACTTGAACAGTGCCCTTGAGACATCGTATCTCTCTTGCCATGCTTGATCTTCATACATGTTCCTGAGATGCTGAATCATCTCAATGACACCCATGTTCTCATGTTGTATCTACAACTCGTGGTTCATAGAGCACAACATCAAGCACTTTGCATCAATGGTATCATCAGAATGCTTCTTGTAAGCATCCCTTTCTGCCTTTGGTGCATTAGGAGCAGGTTCCTCTAGAATTGGAGTATCCAGGACATAGAGCTTTTGCTCTTGAGTGAGAACAATTTTCAATGTCCTAAACCAGTCGTGGAAGTTTGTCCCATTTGTCTTGTCCTTTTCAAGGACCGATCGCAAAGAAAAGTGGTTGTTGTTTGTTGTCATTTGTACTACAAAAGGAAATATGCAATTTTAGTCCAAAACGCATTTTTGACTTATTTGATTGATTTGAAAAATTTGACGATATAATTAGGCCTTTAATTAATTATCGCTCCGACTATTTTAGTTCAAATTGATAGCCCTCACCATCAATTCGGAAGATTGCAGCGTACAACCTTCTAGTGGGCAAGATCTTGAAATCCTCTAAGTCATGGACCAGCTAGGGCTGTCACTCACAACTTAGATCTTCCAGGTAGGCAACTTTTTCCAATTGCATCATATGCAACTCTTGATAAGATGTCATATGCAACTCCTTGCCATGATCACCTCCATGCCTCAAGGTTCTAGATCCTATCTAGGTCACCTTGTTAAGTCAGACCCAAAGCAAACACGATGAATATGCACCCTGCTAGGGCAGACCCACATATCCATCCTTCACACTTCCACGTGATAGACGGTGCACCACGCTAGGGCGTGCCCACACTTGGTCGATCAAGCTTTTCACGTGTGTCGCATTTGGAAGGCATCTAAAACTTAATATTTAATGAGAGATTTGGTTTTTATATACATATACATATCCAATCACCACAATATATAGTATGTATCATATACATGCTATATCCCACAGAAAACATGTGAAATGATAAAAGTGATGATTATGGCCATCCTAATGTGATTCCTCGAGCCAAGAGGAATCACGATCATCTAGGTCTACATCACATGCAGCCTGTACAAGATGAACTATGTGCTTTGCCATTCTGGGTTTTATCAACTCATCACATGACTGATCGACTCGCCATCAGGCCGGTCGGTTGGGTTCCACTAGCCGATCGGTTGGCTCCTCCAACCAATCGGTTCGTCTGGTCGTCATGCATCTCATGATGGTCGCCACCCGCTCGTCTCGCTCCTCAAACTGGTCATCAACAGATCGGCTCACTCCTTGAACCGATCGTCTCGAACGTCAACCGATCGGTTCACGCCTTGAACTGATTGTCCCATCTGTCGTCAGGATGTTCTCCGTTTCTTGACATAACAGGAAATAAAATTCTATCCTATTTTACATTGTATAAAAAAAGGAGAAACCTCGAGTTACATTCGAGGGGAGCAAAGGTAGGAAAGAAATCTCAAATTATTTTGAGTTACATCAGGAAAAGGAGAAAGAAGATCGGTGTACAGACTGAGATGCAAGCAACCACATACAACCATACACAGATAGGGTTTATTGGCCATAACCACGCTATACATCCACCACAAAACTCATTTAAGGGCGACGCATATCGAGTGCATTAATAATACATATCATATATGTAAATAGGGATTTGTGGATTTAGGATTGGACATGCATAAAGCCAATTTTATTCGCATCGTATGCAATAAATAAAGGCGACAAACCAAAATCGATCATATCGATAATCCTGAAGTATAGAGCAGTTGACGTGGCTCTAATACCACTATTGGGTTTTAGGGGAGGCAGAGAAGGCAGCGAAAACAAAAATTTTCTCCTCCCCAAACCTAGAACAAGGAAACACATCCACGTCTATACAATAGGAAAGGATAGTTTGTGGAATCATACCTTGTCTTGAGGCGTGCTCGGAGACAATACCTCATGGCTTGCGCGGTCTTCACCTCCGGTCTTGGACGGTGTCTATGCAGCTCCTGGTCACACCAGGACTGATGACTCCTTGTCTCACCGGGACTGTCGGGATTGACAGTCGTCCTCCGAGCGGTAGAAATCTCTCACCTCTGAATTAGTCCACACGGACCACCTGGAACTCCAATCTCCTTGTCTCACAAGGAATTGGAAGGAGTCGCACCCTCCTGTCAGCATACTAGTCACTGACACACTCTCCTGCCACCAGTCGCTTTCTGCAGTTGTCTTTCCCTTGATGTGCCTCCCTTATTGGGTAGCACTTGCTCGGGCTCTCTCAGTTACCAAAACCTGAGAGAACGACAACTTTACAGAGCAACTGGTTGCACTGAGTTGTACTTTGAGAAGCCCCCAATACCCCTATATATAGGAGGGTCATGGGATAGGGTTCTCTATCCCGGGCAATGTGGGACTAAAGCAGGAGTAGAAAGGTTCGAGATTTTCCACAAAAACAACCAGCTGCGCAACCTGAAACGGTCGGTTGGGGACCTGAGCCGGTCGGTTGACACCTCAACCGATCGGTTGGGACCCATGAAACGGTCAGTTCACTTATGGACCGGTCGATTCATGGTCCTGATCAGTTCCCGATTGACTTTTCTTCTTTTGTTTCTAATTGGTACCAAATACCAATCCTTGTTCCAATCAAATTGGGCAAGTGAAACAAAAAGAAATTTCTCACCGATCCTACTTTCCCAACTTGCTCAGTTGCATCAGTTGAACCGATGGTTTCAACACTTGAAGAAATCGTTTCACCCTATCCATGAGCCGATCGACTTACCATCTGATCCGATTGGTTCACCAAGCTCAGCCGATCAGTTCATCACATGAGCCAATCGGTTGGGAGTGCAAATTGTGCAGAAACAGTCAATTGCAGTTTCAATCAATCTGATACTCTAATGAATCAGTCCAACACCTTGAACATTATGATACTGAGCTATCAATTGATTGAGTGTTTAATTGAACTATTAAACTCCTTTAGTAATCAATCTAAACATTGTTTGTGGACAAAACTCCTCTTCCAGGTTAAATCCTATGTGTGTGACCCTGCAGGTCCATTTCACGTTGGCAGTGAAAGTCCATAACACTTATGACTTCACAAGCAAAGAGCGGTGCCTAGTCACACATCAGTGCTACCCAAGTGAAAAAGAAAGTTGGAGAACAACTTTCAATCCTACAATCCGTGAATGGTGTTACAGTGAATGTATAATTCCTTTGTCACTAATATCCCGAATGAACTTGAGGCATAGAACAATCATCCTGTCAACGTTCATTCACTTATTTGATCTCTAAGTAGATTGGAAGAGATATGTATGACATCAATATCACATATTGATTCACACATGCGTGCACGCCTTTCTCAATGCTACTCATCAAGTGGCCAGGGATATCAAACTCCCTTAGGAGGGACAAATCCCATATTTATCACTCACCCCTCAAAACCCCCATGTGTCAAAGCCACCCAATCATCACCTTTATAACAACCCATGTTTCAGGACTGCGTTTGATGATGTCAAAGTGTGCCCAACGACATGTGTTGAGTGTAGTGATTTCAGGTCAAAGAATCACACTCACCACCATCACTGTGAGTACTGACTGTGACTACCATGTCATGGTTCCATGTGTCAAACTCATGGTGGGTCTGTCTGGTACACTTGTTCTCTAACAAGAACCTATGTGTTTGGTTTGATATCTCTATATCATGACTAATGAGATTTTGTCATCAACCAACACCACAATCTAGTCTTGTGTGTCATTGTTGTGTATCTACCTTCCACAATGACATCTGACTAGGGACATAACAAGAATGTACAAACTCTTAGCATCCGTATGATTTCATCGTTCAGGTCCTCATCCTAAAAGCATACGTCATTGAGTACTATCATTCTCTATACATTCAATCTGTTCTATCACTATCTCATATGACTTAACCAGAAAGAATTGGAAGCTTGCCTTTGATGTTTATCAAATCAATCTTAATGTCTCCCACCAATCATCCCATGATTGGCTCTCAGGGCATACATACCAATAGTTGGGATGTCTACCTTAGTTTTATAGAGTTTGCCTATAGTAACAGTTATCAGAGGAGCATTGATATGGCACTTTACGAGGCTTTGTATGGGAGGCGTTGTAGATCTCTGTTGTGTTGGTATGAGATTGGTGAGTACTAGCTTCTAGGTCCTAAGATTGTGTAGAAGACAACATAGAAGATCAAAGTGATTCACACAAGTTGAAGGAATCCTAGGATAGACAAAAATCATATGATGATAATTGTTGCAGACCCTTAGAGTTTCAAGTGGGAGATAGGTTTTATCTTAAGGTCTCTCCTTGGAATGGTGTTTTGAGGTTTGGAAAGAAGGGTAAGTTGTCTCCCAGTTTATGGGACCTTTACCCTATGGTGGTACGTGTTGGGAAGGTGTCCTACAAGTTGGAGTTGCCACCTGAGTTGCACAGGTTGCATCCAATGTTCCATGTGTCCATGTTGAGGAAGTGCCACCCAAATATTGAGTTAGTTCTACACCCAGTGGAGGTTGAGTTGGAAGAAGATATGTCTTATGTTGAAGGGCCCATTTTGATCCTTTATAGAAGAGTGAAAAAGTTGAAAAGAAGGACATAGTGTTGGTGAAGGTTCTTTGGCATCATCGTCGTGTGTAGGATACCACGTGGGATCTTGAAGAAGAGATGCATAGGAAGTACCTATCTCTTTTAGTGTAGGATTTTGGGGGCAGAATCCTTGTTAGGGGTTTATAGTTGTAAGGTCGCTAACCTAGCTTAGTGCTTGGGTGTGCTTGCTTTGCTTAATAATATGTTTAAACCTTAATCTAATCTCCTGGGATGCCTTAATAACATGTGACAAGCTTATGCTTTTAGTTTGATCCTATTTGGGTGATGTTTAAGCAATACCTTGCTTTGGGCCATGCTACAATTTTCCCATGTTAAGGGATTATCTTGAAATTTGTCACATGTAGTTTGTGCTCCTGGTTCCTCAACATCATAAGAGAGAAGACGATGTTGATGGGCTCCTTGCTTGGACCATGCTTATATCACATGAAGATATTAAGGTTTCTAGGGTTTGCTTTGTTGATGTGTGTTGACCATACTAGGGTTTGTGTGTTGTGTGACCACAACACCACTCCTGGATGAGTGTTGTGACTACAAAATTTACCCTAGGCATTGTTTGCTTCGACCATGGTGACCTATGTGTGGTTTGGTCAATAGGTTTTTTTAGTAGAGTGTTTCAACAATGTTGAGTGCGTCATCTAGTATAGCAGTCGCTACATGGTCTACCCTAATATGTTGCGATTGAAACATGGGATGTAATTGACCTAGGTGGTTGTTACACTCCCTAGGTTTTATCACACTTCAATGCATGCATGTGTTAAGTGGTTTCATGGTTGTTTCCTTGGTGGACAAGTGTCCTTTTGATGCTCTCTTGTGTTGACACCCCATAACCCCTTACTTCCCTCCTACCTTGTGTATATAACCCCTCTCCTTCACATAAAATTATCCTTGTTTTGGATTTACTCTTTTTCTTCTCCCTTGTGTTCGTCCTTGGAGCCTTTGGAGCAAAAGAGGGTTGATCTTGGAGCTTTGGTGGCCAGTCAACCTTGCATGTGGTGATCCTTGGTGATCTTCTTTCTTGGTAAGTTTTTATCTATCTTTGGTCACATTTTCTTTGGATCTCTACCATACCGTTTTTATTCCCTTCTTGGATGTGAGATTATGGTTCGACCTTGGTGGCTAGATTGAAGATATTCTCTTCATAAAGGTCCAAGACTATGATTTGACCATGGTGGTACCTATGTGAGAAGAATCTCTCTTCTTTCTTCTCTATTGTTGAACCTAAGGTTGAGTTTCTTCACCTTGAGCTATCCTTTAACCTTGGTGTTTTATTCTCTACTTGAGGTGATCTTGTGGTCAAGGAGTTGATCCTGGTTGGAGTTTCTTCCTCCCTCTTGAAGCTTGTGGCTTTGGAGCTTGATTCTCTACATAAGGCGGGTTATATAACTTTCCCCTCATCTATTTTTGCACCATATTCTTTCTTGCACGATGCTGATTACACATATAAAATGTGATAATAAGAATTTTGATGATGTGGTAATGAGTTATGATGTATGACTTTGTAACATTCATATATAGATTGCTCTCTTTCCTAAACCCTAATTTCATGTGCCTGATTTCAAAGTGATGTTGAGGTGAAGTTTTACATGCATCATGATCCTTTATTTTATCACGGTACTATGGTTCGACCATTATGTTTTACTTGAGATTTTGACCGGTTTTCATGAGGTTTAAGCTTGGTCTTCTCTCTCTTAGTTTCATTTCTTGTATGTTCATGATGGAGTTTGCTTCTAGGGTTTGATGTTCATGCTTCCCTGAGAATTGAAGATGGTGACGTTTGGTCTTCTTGGTGTTCAACACTTGTTTCGATCAATGTATGGTGTCTTGATGATTTAGCCGACACTCATATATGGCTTCTGTGTTTGGGTGCTACCTAAGTGGTTTTTGCGGTCGACATGCCCTTTCCCTTGGGTTGGTTTGTTTTGGTCAAAGTGCCTCAAAATGGTCTTATTTCATTCGATACATGGTTTCCTTGTTGTCCTTCAATGCTACACCCTTGTCTTCATGCTTTTGAGTTGTTGCTTAAGTGTGTTCTTAGATCAACATGGCCTATGTGGGGTTGTTGTGGTGGCAACACCTCTAACCCTAACGGGTGTTCGTTACCATACATGACTTTGGTTTTCTTGGTCAAAGTACTCTGGTTTGTTTCAGTCGCAACAAGTGCTTTGGTGATCTCTTACAGTTGAAAGGCTTTTGGCCTTGATGATGATGTATTTTGGTCATAACCCATACTTTGATGGATGGTCGATACACACACGTGTACATGGTCACTGCACATGTGATGCTTTTGATGGTCTCTGTAATTATGTCTTTCATGTTGGTCGCTAAAGCTTGGATTATGTTTGGTCGAAACATGATGTCTTTTGGAGTGATGAGTTGAATAATCACAACCATGATGCTAAACCTAATCTATTCCAAGAAAGTGGGAGATGATGTATCTAGGGTTTAATAATGATTATTGGCATGGAAACCCTAATTGAATATGTGCATGAAACTCTAACTCTAATTCTAGGGTATGATATACATATTGAGTTTCCTGGGATGAATAGCATGTGATTATGTTTTGTCTCTCCTACTTGTGTTCCCTACCTTGTAGGTTGAATGAATATCATAGATTGTGAAAGCTATGTTGGTAAATATATGATACTAGATGATGGCTGTGAGCCTTTATGAGGCACAACGAGATAATGATATGATATATAAGTGATGTGTTTGCGTCCTATGACCTGGAAAAGGCTTAATGCCTAGTGTGAGGTGTTATCCTCCAGTGATGTGATGATGGATTGATATCCCATGACAATGTGATAATGGTGATAGCCTTGTTTGGCAGTAGTATCATGTGATGATGGACAAGTTTATGCATCTGATGTTGTATCATCCTATATTTATCCTTGTAGAGTTTGTTTAGGGTTCATACATTGTAACTTGATTGATGCTAAAAAGACACCCAATTGGCTTAACTAATCAAGTGAAACCCTAATCACGTAGAATTCATGTGCCATATCTCCATCTTCAATGTCAATTTGTTTTTGGATGGTGAAACATGTATTCTCAAGGGAATCCCGGAGATCATAGTATTAAGTATGTGAGGTGTAAGTGACTATGTTTCCTTGACAGCTTGATCCCAAGTGTTTTGAGAATGATTGTGGTCAGGTCTTAGTAATGAGTATGTAATATGGTAAAGGACAACTGCAATTGTAGCTTAGTTATTGGATTATATACCCTGGTTTCTAGTAGTGTGACCTGTATCAAGGAGGGCTAGGTGTTTTAGGAATATAGCCTTGACTATGAGTTGTTGCCTCTACAAGACTATAAGTTGTTGTTTTGAGGTTTGATTATATGTCACTGTGGTGTAGACTCAAACTGACCTCGTAGTGCAGGGGAAGATCATGGACTCTGACTCTTCTATTCGTCTTGTATGGCACTAATTTCAACTTATCAGTGGTAAGTTGGATTTAGGTGGTACTACTCAAACCCTCAGGGCATTTCAAAAGATGTAATACAATTGTGTAGTATATTTTCTTAGGGTTAAACACGACTCACATTGGATGACCCTTTGCCTTATTTCTTGTACTGTTTTCTTGAATTAAAATGTGGTAAGAGAAATCAACTATTATACATGTTCTTCATATTCCTTCTAAATGTATAAGATGTTCTACTACTCAGTTGTAGATACTTAAACTTCTCAATTAGTGTTATTTGACTTGCTTATATCTTAGATATAAATCTACCTATATTTCTTTAAGTTGTTCATAATGTTTGATCTGCTCAGTATAATCTATTTGTGCTTATAATAGACATTGGCGAAGAGTTATATCTCTCGCTAGGATGTTTGGTCTCACCTTGTAGATTTCCACATCTTTTTGATGGTCATGCACAACGAGGTAGAAATCACGAGGTTGAGGTTGAGAAGTAAGAGGAGCACTAGTTGTTTGAAGGTTGTATGTGCTTCTAGTGTTTTGTAATAGAGTCCTATATGTCGCACCTATACTCTCAAGTTCTTGGGGGTGTTGTGTTGATGTTGTATATCAAGACAAGGTTTTTGGTTTTATGCCATGGTTGTACAGATATCTCATGCATATATCTTAAAAAGTTATTATATGTGATAATCTTTCGGCATGAGATATGTTACATGTGGTTTTATGGACTAAGATGTAATATGTTTCTTATTTTGTGGTTAAATGGAATCGGTTTTAACCTACCTCTTTTTTATTAATGTGATTTATTAGTGTTAGTTATACACTTATTTTGAGTAATCTCTTTATTTGGCACTAGGCGATGTCACACCTCTATTCCCAACACGAGCTTTTCTGGTGGTCTATCTTCAAGTTTCAGCCACCCCAACTCAAGTAAAGCCGCTCAATGTAAGTGAGAGGACTATGTTGAACTAGTTCCTTTAGCCCTTTGTCACAAATAAAGAAATAGAAGCATCGTGAAGCATCGACAACACAAGGATTGCAGCAAGCAAGGAGGTTTTTAGAGATGAATGGAGGGTGTTGTAGTGGTAGATGAAACAGGAGCATTCTACTCAAAAGAAACTGGAACACAAAGAACTTCCTCTCTCAATGTATGCAATTGTGTTGCTTTGGATGTCAGTGTGTTGGTATATTGGTGTATTATATATTGGAATATCGGTATATCGGTATATTGGTTTCTAGGTATATGGTATCTTGGTATATGGTATCTTGATATATGGTATATCTCCAATAGAGAGCAGACATCTTCTTATATAGAGAGAGTTTCGGTCGAGCCCCGCGGTTACATCCCACATACATTTCCCGCAACTATTGTTCCCAATGTGGGTCTTAATCATCTTGGTTAATGGGTGTCTATAATGATAGTCAAAGAGAGAGTAACTGCCACTTCCTTAAACTTACAATTGTTAGTTTTCCCAACGCGTGTCTTAATTGAAAAGGTTAATTGGTGGCTTTAATGATAGTCAAAGAGAGGGTAATTGTTTTTGCTTTAAACTTGCAATTATCGGTCTTTCCAAGGTTCTTCTTTATTGTCAAGGTTATTGTTGGATGTAATGGTAGTCAAAGAGATGGAAATGGTTTCTTCCTTAAACACTATCAACGGACTCCAAATGACTCAAAAAATGGAAACCAAAAGCCTTTTGGGAAACAAAATAAATAAAATAATTATATTCCATAAAAGGAAATATGGGACAAAATTGATGACTATCAAAAATGATTTTTGGAACAAAGAAATACAACACTTTGATGTTCAGGATGTGATACCCCTGAGAACGGTATTGTACCCACACGTGTAGTTGCCATTCTACCTTAAGTATAAGGGGGTGAGATTGTTGTAGATGCTTTCATGGGTCTTCCTCGGTTTCTTTATGGCAACAATGCATGGCTTCTAGTTCTTTCAACTTCCTCATTATCGAGATAGGGGGAGAAGATGAAGGAAGGGTGGAGTACAGTGGGACTGTGTTTCCTGGGAAGCAGGTCTTTATTTAGTTGTAGTTGTTATCTTATGAACTGAGAAAGAATTTCATCTTGTACAAGAAGTTTCCAAGAATGAGCTAAAGAATTTGCAAGTCTCATCAATGTTTTGGGACTCACTAGTCCTATGTGATCACATAGTAGCCTACACCTCCTACCAACTGAAAGTCACGTGTCACAAACATTTAATCTGAACCATTAAATTTAATTGCATTTACACATGTTCAAAGATAACCACAGGTATAGCGTACACCATGTTCACACTGGGAGAAGCGAATTTGAACTCCTGGTCAATCAAATATGAATTGCTACTTTGGACATACTTATGTTTTGTACTGTCCCTCTTTTGAGGGTTGGAATATAATTTACCCATTGCTTATTTATGTAGTGACCAAAGGTATGGCATTCACCAAATTTGCATATTAACATTTTCAATAACATCTCAAATAGCTGAAACATTTTCAAATGGCATGGTTTGCATAAGAATATTTACGAAATAGAATCACTCTTATGATATTTAGAAACATTAGAGGCTCATAGATAGTCAATGTTGTAGTTTTAAGTTTGTATCATTGGGCTCAAATTTTTCAGTTTGAGTAGCCATTGTGGTGGTAGTAGAACACATGCACTTGACAGGTTACCAAGAGATTTAAAAAAATTAAAAGAAATCGTATTTCCAATGTGTATATCCAAATTGTTTAGCGAAAGCTAGAGTTACATATAGTGTATATGTTCTTCCCATATTACACATTATAGTACATGTCAAATCATGAAAAGAATGGGTGATTATATAGTTGAAAATCATGTTTTGAACGCATCTACCAAAATTAATGGCAATTTACCTTAGATACACAGATTTATTTATATCATTGATTCAATTAAATATATCATCAAAAGTTGTAACATGATAAACCTGTAAAGTTACCTTTGTTTCGTAATGCAAATGATTGTGGGTTTTGTAACATACTCAAACTTGCCTTCCTGGCCTGAGAAACCCTGCAAGAATTGGATGTCTTTTTCTTTAGTTTTGGAGAAAATCAAAAACATGGTTTAAGTTAGGCCTTGAGGGACATTATTAGGATGGTGATAGTCTGTGAAGATTACTATAAATGAAAACTTAATAATTAGGACATATTACACAACAAACACTAGCTTACTTTGTAGTAATGCTTGCTACTTCTTACTTGATAAGACATTATGAAGGCCCATATCATAATGTTTGACATGATGGATAATTATAAGTTCCATATATGATTAGAAACATAATCACTCATATGTCATAGATCTCATTACTGTGATGTAATTATTCCTAGTAATAGAAAAACCACATCTACATGATTAACTAGTTATAAAAAATCATAATTTATGTAAAAAGATAATCATGCATATAAAAAAACTAGTTTTCCATTATTGGTAACTAATATAATTAGGTAGGTTATAAGAAAAATCTAAGTTAAGTCATCAAGGAAAACTAGAAAAAGGTTTATTAAGGAATTAAGTAATAGAAAAATAACCCTAAAAGCAAATCTTACTCCAAAATTCTAAAAAAATAAAGAGAACAAAATATGTGTATGGATAGTAGGAACTCTTAAGACAACTCTAATTCCAAGATACTAGTCATAGGTACTACTTTGGTGAATAGATATTAAAGTAGCATCCTTTAATCTTGATATACTGAAAGACCTCATACATGATCTAAAAAGTAGAAACTAACAATGAAATCAAATTCCACACACCCAAATTATCCTTGTGGTTGGATTTCATGTTTCTTAGATAATGCTAGAAATTTCAATCTAATTAGGAAAGAAATGCACTAGTATTAGCCCCAATATTAATATAAACTAGTTTAAAAAAGTTATTTCCAAAAGTCACTGCAATTCTCCTATCAATCAGAAATTTCTTTTTCTCGCTTATCCGATGACTTCTAGTTCTCTCACTGGACTAAGATACATCCTAGGGCAGTGAGTTTATCTCCTCCACTACCTCCCTTTCCTTTATCAGTGCATAGTAACCCTCTTCTACCTATCTCCCAATCTCTCTCCTCTCTATTTTTCTCTCTTAGATATCACTTTCTTAAGTTTTTCCTACCATATCTAATTTGTTTCATATCTACTCTCCTAAGGGGTGATGGCTTGTAGATATCAATCAAACTGTAACATCCTTCCCCTGCTTCTCGATTCTTTTAATATCCTTAGTCCCCTAGGCCTTTAACCCTCAATAGAAGTACTTTAAACCTCCACCTAACTTATTTATAACAATCTATAGTGCCATCTGAACCCAATTTCGTGTTTAGCTTACCTTCCAAACTCCAATTGGGTCTTTGTGCCTCCCTATGTTAGGAGGTGAGTTCCCATGCTCAGAAATCTCCAATAAAGCCCAAGAACACTCACTAAACCTATGAGAAAGAGTCAAAGTCTACATTTGGTGTGAATAGTAGTCTCATATCTTCCCCCCTTTCAGGTTTTTCTCTATAGCATTTTGAACCCTCAAATCAATTGGTGGTCTCTGGTTAAGTTTGTTTCTAGGATATCTCACTCATTTATGTATATCAAAGTCGTGAACTCCAAAAGGTCATGGTTTTCCATTAATTTTGGTTTACCCATCTCATCAAACTTTACTGCAAGAGTTGTTATGGTCGAGAACTTTTCCATGGCTCTGTTTACTCTGCTCTGTGTTTAGGCTTGTTGAATTCAGGCTGGTGACATGAACGTGATGATGCTATTTTTTTAGTTAGTTCCCTATAGGGCCCAAGTTCTGATCAGAGGATTTCCCTCTATCGACTTGAGCTTAATTTCTGCAAACAATAACCATGCTTGTTGGTGTTTTACTAGTTTTTTCTTTTGTTATTTCCTTTTTGTAATGCTTGTTGAAGGATATTTATGGTGCTTCACATTTTTTCCTACAACTGGGATCGCACGTCTTAGATCATGGAAAAGATAGGAAATCCATCTCACACGTTAAATTTTTTGTTGGTAATTGAAGGGAAGTAATTTCTTTTTACTATATTTTGTATGAAATATTAGTAAATGTATTAAACTTGTAGAGTTCTTATCTAATGATTCAGAAGTCTAAAAATAAACATGTTTTGGAATAAAAAAATAGAATCTGCATGTTAGTATCAGTTCTATAACCAACATTAGTAATGATAAGAAGTCAATTTTTAGTGGTTATGTTTAGGATGAGAAAGCAAAGATTTATATAAATGCAGAATTGGTGGCTTTAAACCCTAATGTGGATTATGGTGTTGTGTTGGACCAATGTAAACTAAATTTTAGGTACGTTCCCTTTACGAGTTCATTCGCTAAAACTTCTTTGTTCTCTCTTTTGGACCTCTTTGATGCATTTTGATATTAGAAACTCTCTTGCATGGATTATCGAGCTATTTGAGCCAAATATTTTGAAATTGATTTAAGAAATTATTAAACTTTTGATCTTTGATGTTGGACTCCAAAAGTTGTTTATTTCTCATATTATCTGAAGTTGTACTCAAATTTGTGGATTTAAACTACATTGTTCCATTTGTGAAATGAAACCCTAATTTTCCAAGTGATCGACTTGTATGGACTTATGTTGCATCTTAACTGTGAAAATTATCTACCTACTCCACTTATTAGGTAGAGACATTATTTTTGTCCATTTTGTTGTTAGTGTCTTGTATGATCATTTTTGTGATGCAAATCACACTTATTTCATATTGTGACTAAACTTTTACTTGCCTCTACATTATTGCATGCTTGCAACAGATAGTACCTTGTATAATTGAGAATGAGAAGAACATTAGAATGTATAAGCTACATAAGACATATTATTACCCTTACAAATATGTAACCTAGATATACTCAGACTCATGTTCCTAGAAATGGGTATTAGAAGTAAAATAGGTATCTAATGGATCATGTTTCCACATAATAATTCAAAAGCCCTAGTCTAACGTAGGTGTTTAGAATTAGAGTATCAACTATATATAACATACTAGGAATGTAAATTTATGCTCCCTTGGTTTGGCTAACAAACCTAATGTGTTCCTCTAATGGATATTTGATTGGGTGGACAAAAGTATATCAATTGACTTAAGAACTAGACGAAGATCAGGTATGTACTTCCTCTATTATATTTTGGGCATTATTTGACTAAACCTACTTCTTTTAGTAAGGCATCTCTTGAATTGTTATTCCTAATGAAAAATCCAACTATCTTGAATACCAAATATTTCTTGATTTTGGCTCAATAATATCTTTGGATCTTGAACTAAGTTGTTATATAGGTTCTTGGACCCCACTTGTTATGATTGCATTTTTATGAGAAATTGACTAAAATGTTAGTCCTGCCACTCTATTTATGCATGCTACATGTTAAACTAGAATTTCTAGAATAATGGTACTTATGTACAACCATACCTATAAAGGACAGACATATTCCTCCTGGGGTGTGTGTTTCCACCTTTATTTCTTTTAAGGCCATGATAGTGGGGTGTTATGGACTTGTTTTAGGTATATTTAGTCTACATTGTTATGCACACAAAAGTTAATGCTTTAGATTGGGATTGTTGTTAACTGTTATGGAAAGACACATTTATTCTCATGCTTGTAATATAAATTTTTATATTCCTCATTTACCTCGTTATAATTCTTTTAAACGTACCTAACTATAAATAGTCCCTTTCTTGTGGGAACATCTATTTTTACACTTTTAACCCAATATAATGTCCAAATGTTTAATATATGTACATACACATCCTTTGATGACCTTTACTTGTTACCTATGTTTTGGGTGATGTTCCCTTCCACACAAGTGTAGGAGAGGATGCACAAAGATCATATATACGGTATTGGACCTAAGGATAGCTTGGAATTATCGAGTTTTCCTATGCAACAGGTCTTGCATGTGATTAGAATGATTAGATGTGCACCTTTTTATTTTGCTATACCACTTGTACGATGTGGAACAATTGTAAATGGATCATCATGTAACTTAGGTAATAGTTTTGTTTAAATGACTTTATTATTTGATGGCACTGGTATTGTGCCATTTTAGTGGATCCCCTATTGGGCCCCACTCTTTGCACTGTTCATATGTCACAAGCCTAATTAATGTGACATAATTATTCCTAAGTGTAGGAAAAATATATTTAAATCATTAGTTAGTGATGGAAACAACCTAATGTATAAGTATATTAGATTAGTTGTGAACTTGTTGTTCTTTATTAGATTCTAATAGAATTAATGGATTAAAGGGGAAATCTAGGCCAACATATTAAGGAAAGCTAGGAAAAGGCTTATTGAAGGAAATAAGTCATAATAAAATAATCCTAGAAATAGATGAAGATAAGTGTTATGAAGAGTAGGTAATCCTAAGATAAACCTAATTCTAAGATAGTAGTCAAAGTTACCTTTTTGGATAATAAATATGGAATTAAAATCCTTTAGCCCCTAATATATTTAAAAAACTTTACAGTTGATTTCAAATATATAAACAAATGATGTAATTAGTTTCCAAATAGTCAAATTAGCATATTGGTCTAAATTCATGTCATTTGGATAATTCTAGATATTCTAAACCAATTAGGAAAGGAAATGTATGAACATTAACCCTAATATTAATAAAATCTAGTTTATATCGATGATTTCCTAAAGTTTCTACTATTGTTTATGTCATGCGGCCTATTTCATATATCCTCTAATATGATGGATTTTGTTTTTCTCATTGGACCTAGCTAGATCTTCGGGTGACAATTTTCTCTCCTCCACTGACCTCTCTTACCATTCCTTATGCTCAATAACCCTCTCCTCCATCTCTCTCAATCTCTTTCCTTTCTGTTTCTTTCTCTTTGATTTTTACTATCATTACCTTCATCTCACATTTTTGAGTTGTTTGATACCTACATTTTGTAGGGGTGGTGGCTTGTACCTCTTTATCAAATCCTAACTTCCTTCCTTACCATTCTTCTCAACTCTTCCTATATCGTTAGATCCCTAGGTCCTCAAACCTCTATAAACTACTCCAAAACCTCTGCTTAACATTTTTACAAAGATATCCAATGCATTCACAACTGAGTTTCTTGTTTAGCTAACCCTCTCAACTCCACTTAGGTCGTTATGCCTCCATGTTTCTAAAAGTACGTTCCTAGCTTTGGAAACCTCTAAAATAAGCCCAGTAACCCTTAAAAAACATGTGATAAGGAGTTAGAGTCCATAGTTGATAGGGAAAACTGCCATCCTTCATTTGCCTCTTTTGGATTTTCTTTTCCAACATTTTTGATTCCTTGAATTTTATAGTGGTTTATACTCATGTTTATTGATGGGATCTCTTTCTCTTTCCTCTAAATCAACGTCATGAACTCCTAAAGGTCATGGTTTGTGATGAATTAGTTTTTCATACATGCCAAAATTAATGGCAAGACCTACTATGGTTGAGATATTTTCTGTGAATCCAGTTACTCTAATGCCTTGTACTTGGCTCATTGAGTCTGCGTTGGTTCTAAGAACTCAGTGATGTCATTTTCTTTGGATAGTTCCTTGTAGGGGGTGATATTTCAACTTGAGTATTTCCCTCTGTTGACTTGGATTGTTGGTGTTTTACTGGTTTTCCCTTTTTCTCTTTCATTTTTTTTCATACTAGACAAACTGTATTTAAGGTACTTCATGGTTTTAACCTTTGGAACAACATGTCATAGATCCTGGAAAGGACATGAAAGCCCTATCACATGTCTAAGTTCTCAGCAGGTAACTGAGGGACATTAATATTTTTAGACGGAATTTTATTGAATTATATCATTAAATGTATTAAACTTTTAAAATTCATGTCTAATGGTTGATAAGTCAAAACAATATTATAAAACATGTTGCATAATAAGAAAATGATATATACATAATAATATATGTTATATAACCTTAAACGGATATGATGAAAGGTAATTTTTAGGGTTTATGTGTATAAGGAGAAATTAAACTTAGATATAAATGTGGAATATGTGTCTTTGGACCTTCATGTGGATCATGGATTTGGTTTATAACTAGTGTAGATTGAATCAAATGTACGTACTGTTGGGTTTTAGGGGAGACATAGAAGGCAGCAGAAACAAAAAAAAATTCTCCTCCCCAAACCTAGAACAAGGAAACGCGTCAACGTCTATACAATAGGAAAGGACGGTTTGTGGAATCATACCTTGTCCCGAGGCTTGCTCGGTGACAATACCTCATGGCTTGCGCGGTCTTCACCTCCAGTCTTGGACGGTGTCTGTGCAGCTCCTGGTCGCACAGGGACTGACGACTCCTGGTCTCACCGGGACTGTCGGGATTGACAGTTATCCTCTCAGCAGCAGAAATCTCCCGCCTCTGAAGTAGTCCACACGGACCACCTGGAACTCCAATCTTCTTGTCTCACAAGGAATTGGAAGGAGTCGCACCCTCCTGTCAGTGTACTAGTCACTGACACACTCTCCTGCCACCAGTCGCTTTTTGCAGTTGTCTTTCCCTTGCTGTGCCTCCCTTATCGGGTAGCACTTGCTCGGGCTCTCTCGGTTACCAAAACCAGAGAGAACGACAACTTTATAGAGCAACTGGTTGCACTGAGTTGTTCTTTGAGAAGCCACCAATACCCCTATATATAGGAAGGTCATGGGATAGGGTTCTCTATCCCGGGCAATGTGGGACTAAAGCAGGAGTAGAAGGGCTCGAGATTTTCCACAAAAACAACCAACTGCGCAACCTAAACCGATCGTTTCATTTCTGAAACGGTCGGTTGGGGACCTGAGCCGGTCGGTTGACACCTCAACCAATCGGTTGGGACCCATGAAACGGTCGGTTCACTTCTGAACCGGTCGGTTTGTGGTCCTGGTCAATTCCCAATTGACTTTTCTTCTTTTGTTTCTAATTGGTACCAAATACCAATCCTTGTTCCAATCAAATTGGGCAAGTGAAACGAAAAGAAATTTCTTACCAATCCTACTTTCCCAACTTGCTCGGTTGGACCAGTTGAACCGATCGTTTCAACACTTGAACTGATCGTTTCACCCTGTCCATGAGCCGATCGACTCACCACCTGAGCCGATCGGTTCACCAAGCTCAGTCGATCGGTTAGGAGTGCAGATTGTGCAGAATCAGTCAATTGCAGTTTCAATCAATCTGATACTCCAATCAATGTGTTCAACACCTTGAACATTATGACATTGAGCTACCAATTGATTGAGTGTTTAATTGAATTACTAAACTCCTTTAGTAATCAATCTAAACATTTTTTGTGGACAAAACTCCTCTTCCAGGTTAAATCCTATATGTGTGACCCTGCAGGTCCATTTCACGTTAGCAGTGAAAGTCCATAACACTTATGACTTCCCAAGCAAAGAGCGGTGCCTAGTCACACATCATTGCTACCCAAGTGAAATAGAAAGTTGCAGAAAAACTTTCAATCCTACAATCCATGAATGGTGTTACAGTGAATGTATAATTCCTTTGTCGCTGATATCCCGAATGAACTTGAGGCATGGAACAGTGATCCTGTCAACGTTCATTCACTTTCTTGATCTCAAAGTAGATTGAAAGAGATATGTATGACATCAATATCACATACTGATTCAGACATTGATCGGCCTAAATCGCGCGTCCAAAAAAATGGAGCGGATTGAAGTAGTCGGACTTTTAAATTTATAACTAGAAACCTTCTAGGCCCCCGCAACTTTGTTTACGGGGTCGAAGTAGATATACAGGGTCGAACACAGGGACAAGGGTGGTAGTGTTGAGAATGCTGAATCGACACATTACACTCCGGCAAGGGTAAAGAGATGGTAAAGTTCCCCAAGGGAACAACTAGATATGATTGATAAAAAAAAAGAAATCTATCTCCAACTGGAGCTACGAGGAAAATTAAGGTTGTAAGCATTTATCAAGTTTTAGGGATTTTTGTGCAACGGAAACAGAGAGATAATACTAATTCTAAAGTAAGGTATGAAGGAGAAAACTACAGTAAAACAAGTGCAGCAGAAACATCCTGTACCCCTCCTCTCGAAGAGGGTACCTCTAACCAAGCATCAACACCCCTCTCGAGGATGCTGGACTTAAGTTAGAGTAGAAAGGTTACTAAAGCAACTCTGATTCTGGGCACTCTCGTACTCCAGAATCGGACCAAACACTAGAGCCACAACAGCTCTCTCGAGGCTATTGCAACGGGAAAACACGATTCGGTAGCTAATCGAAATGCGATCCAAGCGTACAAGCTAGAGTTCAGATGTTAAACATAGTAATCATCCAACAAAAGTACAAAGCATAAAGCAGAAGATAATTAAAACTCTTCTATTTCCATAAACATATAAGGGTCTGATTACATTACATAAGTAAAAGAAGTAAATGACTGAAATAATAAAGATAAATGTCGTCTTCTTGATTTAGAAGGACGACAGACAATAACAGACTCTACAGCCCGATATCGGGCAGGAGCCTTGCCCGATACGAGTGTGTCAGGCGGCACTCCCTCTCGGGGGACACGCTCATGATGGGCGAATTGTATCGTGTGAGGCTTCCTTTCCCGATATGATCATGTCGGGCGGCACACTCTCGAGCGACATACTCCTGACTGGCGATGCGTATCGGGGTTCGGTATTGTGCCAGGCTAGAGTGATGCTTCTAGTATCGGTCACTTGTATCGGGTATCCTTGTTGGCCGATATCAGCCTGCAGTGGTGCCTGGGATGGCCCTAAGTGAACCATTCCCTCCCTCTCAGGAAGGGGAAGTGCTAACCTAGAATCGCTCGGCACAACCTCTCAGGCATGATACGCTAGCTCTTGAAGCTTTCCTAAGTTGGCTTGCACAGGGTTGCGACCCGTCCCATCGGAGTCATGTAGTTGCTATTTATAGGCAGCGGTTGGAAGAAGTTATGGTGCTCCAGACGCCACGTGTCCTTCTTTAGTTCCATTATTGCGGCTTCAGGCACGCCCGATATGCGTATCGCCCGGCACAAGGATGTCGGGCTGTCGGTCATCGTGACGAGTGGCGCCTGCCGGTGGGTGGCATGTATCACACGACAAGCTACAACAGTCGTGGTTAGTCCAGCTCCCTATCAGGTAAAAGGTGTATCGCTCGTCCGCTTCCTCTTGTGCGACACCCTTGTGTCGCGCGTCAGTGTATCGCGCTACCCTATCGGGCAGTGAGCATATCGGTCAACTTCCTGGGGAAAAAGGCTGATGCAGGTAGAACACGTTTATGGGCCGGGACGGGCCTTTTCGATGATAAATGAGTCAAAAATGGAGGAAAACTCCGCAAAAGATGGAAATATTGAGTTAAGAGCGCAGTGTGGCCTATTATTGCAAAAGTACATATAAAAAGAGAGGAAAATAGTTTAAAAGGGCAGTTTTGATAACGAAATAAGAGTCAAAAACATCACAAAATTTGGTGTTATCAACTCCCCCAAACTTAGCATTTTGATTGTCCTCAATCAATATTGAAACTTTATTTTGGGATGCTTCTTCTTGACCGGTATAGTTTTCAGACCATGGGTTAGAGCGAGTATTGAGATGTCTTTCTGAGAATAAGGCTCGGTCACAAACAATAGACTTTATGTAGTCCTGCCTTATTTAAGCAAAATTTTTCTCTACAGCTTCGACGAGACTTGGGTGCATGATTTTGAAGTTAGCTTTCACACCACACAACTTTTTTTTGGAGCAGAAAGTTGTGTGTTGGGTAGGCTAAGGCTTTTTGGGTTTTTTCTTGTTTCCCGTCATTCCATCCAGGTACGGGTCCGTTAGCGGGGAAGTGGTCCCTGCAGTCCAAGCCAGTTGGCTTTAGAGCAGTGATTTCACATCCTACGTACCACTGCCCCGGATCTACCATGCCTAAAGTTGGGTACTTTTGGAAAACAAGTGTGTATATATTTCTTTTTTTTTCTTTTCTCTTTCTTTTTATTGGGCACAACTCTCATGCTTTTATTCACTCTCATAAGGATGCTTTCTCTTTTTGGTATTTTTGTGGGGTAAGGGAAAACAAGAGGGATTTTTGCTGTTTGGGCAGCATTTTTCTTCTGCATACATGTCTCTTAGCTGTTGCGAGCTTATTTTTTGAAATTTTTGGCGTGGAAAGTCATAGTCTTTTGTTGTTTGAGGCTACATTGTCAGAAAGACATAACAAAACTTGCATCTTATTAGGCATATAGAAAACAAACTGGCAAGAAGTCGTATCAGATTTTTTTACTATATAGTGTCTTTGTACATATGTATGGAGACAAGATAAGCAAAAATTTTCAAAATTTTTGTATGAGCATATATATATGTACACATGATATAGAGAAGAAGAACAAAAGAATAAAGAATTTGAGTCTGCAAATTTTTCAACATTTTTATACCTCCCTCACTGGTACATGGTACCCCCCATACTTACTCCACACTCTGTCCCAGGGTTGTGAAGTAGTTAAGGTGGGGTAATGTTAATCCAGTGAGGGTTAGCTGGTGAGCGCGCCTGCGCCAGATAGAAGCTCCCACACATATTATCCTCGTTTGCTGTGATAGTCGATGTGGTGGAGATGGTCAGGCGTCTCTTCATTTTCTATCCATTCCAGGACGAAGATGTCATAGTCGTTGGATACAGGAATTTGTTGTGGACTGCGGTGGAAGCTCATGCCACTTGCTTGCTGCCGTGTCTAGGAATGGGTGTATCACTGATGCCTCCTTGTCGTAGTATTTTTGTACTAAGCGCTCGAGGGATGTCAACGTTGTTGATGTACACTACACTGGATGATCTTTGTTGTTGTCCGAGCTGTTCTAGAAGATTCCTTCTCGTTGGCGAGTGTACATCGTCAGGAGCGTCTAGTGGTTGTAGTGCAGGATGGGTAGGAAGATATTCCATGGAACCCTACGCTGCAACTCTGCCAGAAAAGATTGCTTTGCTCCTGTTTCATCGGCGAGGCAGATGTCGTTGAACAGCATTGGATGAGCTATATATGTGTGTTCGAACTTTGGTTGTAGTGTTTGGATGTAAGATGCCACCACAGATACAGCCAAACATCCTCCTTCTTTTACCATGACCCTTAAGTCATCAACCGGGACTATGACATTGCATGTCTCATAAATGACATCTGCCGGGGTAGAATCATCCAACTTCAGAAGGATTTGATTGACCTGCTCCTACGTGAGTGTAGCACACAAGAAGCGGTCAAAATTGTAGATCGGTCCTTCTGGAGTTTCAGGAGAAGCAGGGTCTTCAAATCCGTGCACTTTCCGTAGGATCTCTAACTGCTTGCCTTCCCTGTAGGTGTCAGTTTCCATCTCAGCTTCTTTCTCTGTAGTGCTGCTGGGTTGAGAAGATTCGTCTTCTTGGTCGCTGTCCAGCAGCCTCTCAGGTACCCCTGCTTCTCGGAAATAGTGCTCGTCTTTGATCAGCAGCAGGGCGTATATGCTCCTGAGGTGGTAAAAGTTTTGGCCCTGGAGGTGCATCATGTTTCCAAATATATTGAGCATCTCCATGGCGTGCAAGACGATAAAGGCGCTATTTCTGCTTCCCTCTTCTGCTTGGATGGGGAAGTCCCGGATAGAAAAGAAGTTCCAAATGCCATCGTGACGTTTGACTCCTTGCTTGATAGCTTGTAGAAGACGCAGCGGTAGAAGCCTCAGGTGTTTGTCCTCCAGGCGAATGAAAACAAGCCCGGTGTGTGACACCTCGTTGCTGTTGCAGCTAAATAGCTGGACGTCGTGGTTCCTGAGGTCTGCCACACAGAGGAACCACACGTTGCAGTGCTTGTACGGGGCCAACACGATGTTCGTGTTATGCTCTTCGATGTGTTGCAGCATGTTGGCCACCGCAATGGAGTCTGGTACTCCCAACATCAGCCTTCTTGCCAAGGTCGGGGTGGCGTTGTATACTATCTTCCCACCTGTCCCGGTGTTGATATTCTCTATTATTGCACCTTCAAGGACCCTGAACAGCTTTTTGCCGACAACGCCTGGCGAGCGGAATATGCTTCGGAGTGATCCCCATCGTACGAAGAAGTAGCTATCACTCCAGACGACGTCTTCTTCATCTTCCTGCGACCTTAGGACCTTGTTCAGCAATTTCTGGTCTCTGATCGTCAGGTAGCCGATGGCTCTTCAGTCGAAGTCGGCCATCTCGAAGGAAGGTATCTTTGACGGCACAGAGAACGCATCTGCCATTGAGCGTCTTCCTCTGGCGGGGTGTCTTTCGTTGGCGGCACAAACGTCCCCCCCCCTCTCCCTATGATTCATCATAAGAGTTCTCCCCGACACTGATGTCTTCATTGTCATCTTCAGCTTTGTCTAGGGGGACTGAGGGAGCTGTTTCTTCCAGGCCGTGGAAGCTCGCCTGTCTTGCTGGAGCTCCGTTGGCCGATCCCTGTGGCGTCCTAACCTCGGGCGATGTGGATGGCCCGCGGGAGGAGGAAGAGGACGATGATCTTGAGGAGGCTGCTGACGAAGAAGGTGGAGAGCCAGAGCCAGGGGCAACAGAGACCTTGTCGACTACCTTTAGGGCGGATGGTCGTCTCCCCTGTTCAGCCTCTCCTCGATCACATCGAGGTGTTGGATGGCTTGCTGAAGCGTCACGTTTAGAGCCTCTAGTTGGCCGGGAAGGCCAACTAGAGTCAGCAGTTCCCGTTCCTGGCTATTTAGCCTTTGCTGGAAAAATGAAAACTTGCGGGTTAGAGAATTAAATGTAGCGGAGTGGCTCTCTGTTACCTCCCACAAGTAGTCAAGTTCGTTCCCCAGCATTTTCCTGAGCGACAGAGGGTTCCTACGGGTCTCCCTCCCGTTCTCGCGATACTTTTCTGGCGTGACGGTCTACCCGACGAGGTAGAGCCGATTTTGATCGTCTGTGAGGTAGATGCTGTCGTGCGAGGTGTCGGCAATTTTGCGGCCGTCACTGCCTCACCTTCATGTCGTGGTGGGGACGGACGTAGAGTGGGTGGATGCCGCTCCTCCTCTACGTTATCGGTTGTCTCTTCAATAGCTGCTATAGGAGACACTACTGGCGGTGTCGACATCAGTTGTACAGCTTCGAGCTCCATCTCAAGGATCTCGGCGAACACCTCTTTACTGGCGTCCAGCTGTGGTTGTTTCTCTGCCTCTAAAGGCACTACAGAAATTTTGGGTGTTGCGGCTGTCTCTTCTGTGGAAGCTCCCGTAGTTGTTGTCTCGGCGACCTTAACGATCACCAGTTCTTCTTCATCCACCAGAGGCATTGTTGTGATCATGACTGGTATAGTAGGAGCGACGACAACTCTATCAACTACTGTCGTTGGCGGTTCTGTAATTGTGGCTGGCTCAACGCAGGTCGTTGAAGTTTTTTCCTGCCTTGGGTCGAGAGGAATTTGTTCTCCTCTTGTAGCTGCCTTTCTTGAATTCTGGTGGTGGCGGTGTAAGTTGCGTCTATCACCCCAGCTTCTATTTCTGCTGCGGTGAAGACCAGCTTTTCTGCATCATAGTTGGTGCAGCAAGGGAGTGGGAGGAGGGTATTTGTCCTTGCAAACTTGTAGAAATAGCATCTCCCCTCCTTCTTTATAATGCTGGCCCTAATGAGGTATTTGAGGTCGATCAGCTCATCGTCCCTTGTCCTCGACAGACTGCGCGGCTCCCGTGGGTACCCAAGCCCAGTCGCGATCAGGTTGATAATGCCACCCATGTAGTATTCCTTGGTGGCATCCTTTATTGGGTGCATCTTATTCAGGAGAAACCGTCCCAGGTTGATTACTCTACCCTCCATCATGTGCCACATGACGTGGAGTTCTTCGGTGAAAATGTTGTTGGACTCGTTCTTGTTGAACAGTAGGCATGCCATTAGCTTGTGCACTATTTTCCAGAAACATGAGTGCACCGTCGCCACCTTGCTTCCCGGCTTGAACGATGATTTGCCGGTCAACCTTTTCTAGAGCTCCACGGGATTGAACGTGTCTCCTTCAGTGATCCTTTCACCATTATTCATCAGCTTCTTCTCCTCCTCACTGGAGGAGAAGATCTTGTTGAGCAGCTTCTCGGAGATGGCAAGCTCCGAGTTGTACAGCCGCACTTGCATTCTGTCTGCTCCGCCATTTTATTCAATTTCCTCAACAGTATTATTCACTCGGTAGAGAGACGACATGAACTCCCTCGTGAGTTTGGTGTAGGAGGCAGAACGGCTGAGGCAGATCTTCCTCACTCCTGCCGCGGCGAGGACGCTCTCCAGTCTTTCAAAAATACCCAGCTGAATGAAAGAAGACTAGTGGCAGAATCTGCTCAGCCGGTAGAGCTTGGTCGCCAGTTCTGCATATCGGTGTCCATTCTTGTCATCTCTCGGCACGAACCTTCCTGGTGTGTGATCCAGGGGTTCTGCCGCTGTTGTTGGAACTGTGGTTGGAGCCGCCATTTCTCCCGTCCTTGTTCTCTTTTCAGCGGTTGATGGCCCAGTCGCCTCGGGATTCGGGCATTTCTGCCCGACCGTTGTCACTTCAGTTGCAGCTTCGGTGTCAATTCTTCTATCGTGTTCGTCAACTCGAACAACGGTCTACTTTGTACGGGCCATTTCTGTTAGCATTAAACAAATTCATTGATCAATTAAATGTACCGATATTAAGGTAGGCATAGCTAAAATTTGATATCGGTGTTTAAAAGGAAAACTAGCTACACTATAAAAATCAGTCTGATATAAATATCACTTGACACCACTGTATCGGGCGATACAAAGCTTTCAAAGATGTAGGCTCGTGCCCGATACGAGATCTGGGTATCGTTCATCATGTATAAAGAACATCTTAGGTGATATACAACAAGACGATACGGAGAAAACTGCACGTCAGGCTCGTCGCCCGACATGGGTGTGTCGGGTGATACAGTTGCGAGAAACAAAACGCCCGATAGGGCCTTCCTGATAGAAAAACAATGTGTCGCCCGACAACAAAATAAGCAAGACGGAACATGGAGGGCGACACGGTTATCGCATGACATGGCGTATAGGGCAAACGCGAGCTAAAGGCACGTAGCGCGACACACGTGTCGGGTGATACAAGGAAGCTCTGCTATAGTCCTTAGTCCGATAAGTTATGCGTGATAGGAAGGTCGTGTCGGGCTAGCCAGGACGATACGACTATCGGGCTATACCTTTGCTGTTTTCTTAAGATTTCCACACGATACGAGAGCAAAAGAGGTTTGCACGACACGGGAGCAAACGAAGGAAATCACAACACGATACGGGTAGGTGAAAAGAGTAAAGGCAGTAGCCCGACATGGTAAAACCTACGTACTATATATAGCAATCCCAACCGGGGTAAAACTGGAATTTCTGGGATGCGTTTCGTCCGTCGAGATAAGTCATTCCCGAAACGGGTAGTCCATCCGTCACGGCTTTTACGATACCCGAAATATCGTCGCCCAATAAGAGTGCATTTTGCATGTCGGTTGAGTTGTTGCCCAATACGAACCCTTCAGAGCAAAATCAAGAAGAAAAACTTAAAAACAAAGCGGGAAAAAGCGGTTGATGAGTAAAACACCATTGGCCTAAGGTTAAGTTACTGGCCTCAGATAGTATTACCCATCCAAGTCTATAAAACAACACGGTGTCCCATAAAACAGAAGAGTCAGTGCATGTGGCGCATGCACTGACTCAGGCCTTATTACAGTCCAAATGTTTGGAATGTTTGTCTTGCATGAAAGTAAATTGCATCCTATTCTAGGAAAGCCCGGGCTACCTCCCGAGGAGCGTTGTAGTTTTCGTCACCAGCTCGACGGCTCCAACTTCTTCACTTTTTAGCCTCTAGCATCATCCATCTCTTGCAACTTGATCCATGTCTCTCTCGATCACAGCCCTGCCTTCTTGGCAGTTTTGATGTTGGACGATATTTTGCCCAAGGGATTCTTTATTAATTCATCCATTTGAGCTAATTGCTGATGAATTTGGCGTTGATGCATCTGCATATCCGCCATCTGGACCTGCAATGAGTTCAAAACACCCAAATTTGAAAGCGCACTCTGCGCTAGCTGGTTATTAATTGTGTCCTGTCTTTTTACAAAATCAAACAATTGTCCAACCACATCTGATTGGCTTGAAACCTTGTCCTATCCCTGCTCTATGGCTGATCCTTGGTATTTAACTTGCCCCTAGAAGTTTCCTTTGTTTGATTGGAAGGAGGTGTTTTTGGTGTATTGACTTGGTCCTCCCCTCTTCTCGAAAGCTTGAGGCAGCTTGGTGGAGTTATGCAGCTTCAGCTGCATCTTTGTTGCCATAACTGAAGCCAGGGTGGTCCGGCCTTTTGAAATTTACAAAAGAGACATTCTCAGTCTCTTCAACCTCAGATTCAGTATCGCTTGATGCGTCTGGTCGGGTGTAGATGCAATTATCTACCTCATGTCCCCCCTCTCCACATGTTACACACTTCATTACATTTTCAACCTGCTTCTTCCCCTTTCCGCCAGATTCTTTCAGTTGCTTTACATCTGTTGCTATCCTCTGGATCTGAGAAGTAATAGTCTCCAGAGCCTTGGATTCAAAAGGAGGTCCTTCACTAGCCGTCTTAGCTTGCCCCCTGTTAGATCTATCATAGTCAGTGCCGGCTTGCAACTCGACCATGTTCTTGATGATCTTCTCGGACCTTCTCGGCTTCTTCCCCAGGAAGTCACTTCCTGCTGCTACATTCAGTGAAACCCTTTCATCGGGAGTTAGACCGTTATAGAAGGTAGTGATTAAGAAACCTTTCTTGTAGTTGTAGTGAGGGCAGTCCCTCTGATATTCCTGGTATCACTCCCAGGCGTCTGGAGGTTCTCGTTTGGCTTTTGCATGAAGGAAGTTATTCTTTGTATGTTCTGCATGGTCTTCTCAGTTGGATAGAACTTGTTCATGAAGGCATCCTCCAGTGCTCCCCATCCATTCAGAGCTTGGTGGGGCAGCCCCAGATACCATGATAGAGCCTTATCTTCCAAAGGGAAGATGAACCCCTTGCAGTAGATTACATCCTGGGGAACCCCCCGCATCTTGATGGTGTTGTAGATATTTTTGAAAGCATCCAAGTGGTGATAGGGGTTGTCATTCTTAGAACTCCCTCTAAAGCTTTTGTTTTGAATCATGGAGATGACTAATGGCTTGAGCTCAAAATTGGTGGCGTTGAATCGTGGGATGATGACAGGGCATCGAGAATTGTTAGCCTTTGTGGAAGCTAACTCCCTCAGAGTCTTTTCTTCTTCTTCTGAATCATCATTGTCGTTGCCTTCCTGGCACTGTTCTTGATTATTGTGATTTCTTCTGTGCCTCTGGTGGTGACGACGTCAATCATGGCGATGGTCTTCTTCGAACTGCTCCATTTCTGGATCTTCAGGTTGACCATTGCCGTTGTAGCAGTCGTTGACTTCAGGTGGAGGCGAATGAGGCCTAGCTCTCCCTTGGCATTCACCTTCTGAATGGGGTGGTTCAACGCGAGGTGGCATGTTGGATGGTGTCGATGCTTAGTTGAACAGAATGCCTTTCTTCTGAGTACCTGAGCATCGTGTAACAATCAAGTTAGAAAATCTATTATCAATAATATGAATTATTCATTTCAGGTAAAGAATAATAATAATAATAATAATAATAATAAAAGGTAAAGGAGAGTGATGTCAAGCTTATTTCTAAGCTTGAAGCACTGGAGTGTAGTTAGTGGATTCGAGTTCGTCAACAGTACCATTTTTCCTTATCCCCGGCAACAGCGCCAAAAAGTTGATCGGCCTAAATCTCGTGTCCAAAAAAATGGAGCGGATTGAAGTAGTCGTACTTTTAAATTTATAACCCGAAACCTTCTAGGCCCCCGCAACTTTGTTTAGTAGATATACGGGGTCGAACACAGGGACAAGGGTGGTAGTGTTGAGAATGCTGAATCAACACGTTACACTCCAGCAAGGGTAAAGAGATGGTAAAGTTCCCCAAGGGAACAGTAGGATAAGACCGATAAAACAAAAGAAATCTATCTCCAACTGGAGCTACGAGGAAAATTAAGGTCTTAAGCATTTATCAACTTTTAGGGATTTTTGTGCAACGGAAACAGAGAGATAATAATAATGCTAAAGTAAGGTACGAAGGAGAAAACTTTGGTAAAACAAGTGGCAGCAGAAACATCCTATACCCCTCCTCTCAAAGCGGGTACCTCTAACCAAGCATCAACGCCCCTCTCGAGGTTGCTGGACTTAAGTTAGAGTGGAAAGGTTACTAAAGCAACTCTGATTCTGGGCACTCTCGTACTCCAGAATCGGACCAAACACTAGAGTCACAATACCTCTCTCGAGGTTGTTGCAATGGGAAAACACGATTCGGTAGCTAATTTAAATGTGATCCAAGCGTACAAGCTAGAGTTCAGATGTTAAACATAGTAATCATCCAACAAAAGTACAAAGCATAAAGTAGTAGATAATTAAAACTCTTCTATTTCCATAAACATATAAGGGTCTAATTACATTGCATAAGTAAAAGAAGTAAATGACTGAAACAATAAAGATAAATATCGCCTTCTTGATTTATAAGGACGACAGACAGCAGTAGACTCTCCAGCCCGATACCGGGCAGGAGCCTTGCCCGATACAACTTTGTCGAGAGGCACACCCTCTCGGGCGACACGCTCATGACGGGCAGATTGTATCGTGTGAGGCGTCCTTGCCCGATACAATCATGTCGAGCGGCACCCTCTCAGGTGACACTCTCCTGACTAGCGATGTGTATCGGGGTTCGGTATTGTGTCGGACTAGAGTGATGCTTCTAGTATCGGTCACTTGTATCGGGTATCCTTGTTGGCCGATATCGGCTTGCAGTGGTGCCCGGGACGGACCTAAGTGAACCATTCCCTCCCTCTCGGGATGGGGAAGTGCTCACCTAGAATCGCCCGGCACAACCTCTGAGGCACGATACGCTAGCTCTTGCAGCTTTCCTGAGTTGGCTTGCGCAGGGTTCTGACCCGTCCCATCAGAGTCCTGTATCTGCTATTTATAGGCAGCGGTTGGAAGAAGTCATGGTGCTCTGGACACCATGTGTCCTTCTTTAGTTCCATTATTGCAGCTTCAGGAACGCCCGATATGCGTATCGCACGGCACAAGGATGTCGGGTTGTCGGTCATCGTGACGAGTGGCGCCTGTCGGTGGGTGGCCTGTATTGCGCGACACGCTACAGCAGTCCTGGAGAGTTCGGCTCCCTGTCAGGTAAAAGGCGTATCGCTCGTCTGCTTCCTCTTGCGCGACACCCTTGTGTCGCGCGTCAGTGTATCGTGCTACCCTATCGGGCAGTGAGCGTATCGGTCGACATCCTGGGGAAAAAGGTCGATGCTGTTAGAACATGTTTGTGGTCCTTTTCGATGATAAATGAGTCAAAAATAGAGGAAAACTCTGCAAAAGATGGAAATATTGAGTTAAGAGCGTAGCGTGGCCTGTTATTGCAAAAGTACATATAAAAAAAGAGGAAAATAGTTTAAAAGTGCAGTCTTGATAACGAAATAAGAGTCAAAAACATCACAAAATTTGGTGTTATCACACATGCATGCACGCCTTTCTCAATCCTACTCATCAAGCGGCCATGGATATCAAACTCCCTCAGGAGGGACAAATCCCATATCTATCACTCACCCCTCAAAAGCCCCATGTGTCAAAGCCACCCAATCATTACCTTTATAACAACCCATGTTTCAGGACTGTGTTTGATGATGTCAAAGTGTGCCCAAGGACATGTGTTGAGTGTAGTGATTTCAAGTCAAAGAATCACACTCACCACCATCATTGTGAGTACTGACTGTGATTACCATGTCATGGTTCCATGTGTCAAACTCACGGTGGGTCTGTCCGGTACACTTATTCTCTAACAAGTACCTATGTGTTTGGTTTGATATCTCTATATCATGACTAATGATATTTTGTCATCAACCAATACCACAATCTATTTCTTGTGTGTCATTTTTGTCCATCTACCTTCCACAATGACATCCTACTAGGGACATAATGAGAATGTACAAACTCTTAGCATTTGTATGATCTCATCGTTCAGGTCCTCAACCTGAAAGCATACATCATTGAGTACTATCATTCTCTAGACATTCAATCTGTTCTATCACTATCTCATATGACTGAACCAGAAAGAATTGGAAGCTTGCCTTTGATGTTTATCAAATCAATCTTAATGTATCCCACCAATCATCCCATGATTGGCTCTCAGGGCATACATACCAACAGACTCCCACTTGCACTGCGAGCCAATCACCCTTGAATCATATTCATAGTGATCTTCAAACATGTCCCACACGTTACTGTGCTCTAGTGTGAACATAGTGAGTTATGGCAACACCTTGCCAAACTCGGTATAAATTGCATGTCTCTCATCTCTTCGATGTATGTCATACGTATGAGATGGAGTTTCTGTAATATGCGATCTAGTATTCCTTTGCTAACCTTTAGCCACATTGCATGATCAAGGATTCCAAACTCGTCATCAATGAGAGGAATATCTATAAGTTCATCTCATGAACTTCCAGACCCATATAGTATCCGCTGTTGTTCTATAACAAACGGATACTCGACATTTCTCTTTATTGGAACACTTCCAATTATCAACAAACTTTCACTTTTATATATCATATATATATTTTGCGATTAATTTTCTGTCCTTTTGGAAGTTCGCATCAATGTAACATTTTACATTGAACTCTTCCTTATCTCTATAGAACTAGTACTTCTCAAGTACTTATCAAGTTCTCATCATATTCTAGTAACCCTTACTAAAAGTAAACAGGCATCCACTTGTCATGTCTCACATACGAGTCATCAGGATGAGCACATCATATTTCCATGTCCTACATACAAGATGATAAATGCATTTTTTTCTTGCCATGTCGATACATGCAAGATAATGGGATGATTACATACATGATAGATCCATATATATTCTTAGTGTTCCCATTATTCATAAGAATTGGACACTTGGCCTTGGGATACTAACTCCATGTAACATGGACAAGTTTTCTCCCACTTAATTTGTGCATACTGAACCCTTCAGTACAAATTGCCAATATATGCTTTCTCGTTTCAGGTCAAGAGGTCTTCGAGAACTATCTCTATAGATCTCTACTCCTATCATATAGGAAACATCTCCATCTTCCTTAAAGATAATTTCCACTTTTGGATTTCCATTCTAGAACATTTCCATTTCACATCAACATGTGGAATGTGAATACACTCCCACTAAATCACAGATCCCTTCTTTATCTTTGATCAGTCAAACCCTTTGACTATATCATCAAAGTAAGGATTCAATTCTGAGTTGCTTGTACTCAATCAATCACATTGATTAGTCCATTGTAACTTATATACTTCATTTGCATTAGTGGATTCATAAACCTTATAGGTTGTGTCACGTACACATCTTTGTTTTATTCCTCATAGGAATGCGGTTTTAGTATCCATATGCCTAATGTCTTAGTCATTAAGTTGCAATTAACAAGCATCATCCTGCTCAAATGTTATCCATATGTCTTAACGCTTAAGACTTATTTGCACTTATGGATTTTATTCCAATGGGTGCTACCGTCAAGGTCATACCTTATGGTTCACATGGAAGTCATTAGGATGTAATGGTCATAAACCATAACTCAAGATTTGGTTCCTCATATTCATCTGGATAGTTGACTCATCACATGAACAACTCATCACATAGATAATTGAGGTGTATCTATTAAGGATATAAGAACTCACAACCCTTTGTGATTCTTAATTTCCTTTATTAGTGAAGTGTATTCTTTATTTAAGAAGAATTCAATTATTTGATTATCATTCTCTAATTCCTTAGAGTATGATTCCTTCTTGATTTAGACATCTCCATGCCTTAATCATGAGTCCACTTTGATACACTATCATAATCATTCATAAGGATCTCAAACATTTGGTCCAAGTATTTCATTCATTGATCTCATCAAGAATTAACACTTTACCAAATTTGCACTTCATCTATGATAATCTTGAACATTTCAAGATATTCATATTGGTATTTCTCTTAACACCATTTGAAGTATTAGCATTTGTTCCAATAGGTATGTAAATACATCACATGTATCATGCCTAATAGGATAATCATTCTCCCACTACTTTTAGTGAAGATTGATTAATCATGTCCAAGACAGTCATGTCTCTTACTGGTTCTCGAACCAAAAGAGTCTAGATTTATCCATCACATGGAAACTAGAAATGAATTTCTCATGATTGATGTTAATTTGATTGCTTGAGTTATCTATAACTTTTAGGTATCATTTTATCTTCTGCATATCAAATACCACAAGATAAACAAGGCATTGCCACAAAGATCAAATCTTTAGAAATTGAAACATCTCTTTATTGATTGCCATCATTGTCATACAATATGCAAAAATAAAATGTTTCTATCTATTGGCAAATATGAAATAGCAGTTCATAACTGTATTACAAGCCTTTTAGGCTGAAAATAAACTAAAGTACTCCTGTCTATGGCGGCAACACTTGCCCCAATTATTGCGTGCTTTACACTTTACATCTCGGTATCATATACCTCAAAAGTATTACAAGTTTACTTTCATGACACCTTTAAGTAGAGATGTTTGTCACCTCCTTCTTCTTTTGTTCTTCCATATAGAGAAGACAATTCCTTTTCCAATGTCCTGGCTTTTGACAATGGTGGCAATTGCCTTTCTTGGTCACGCCTCCCTTGGCCTTGAGAGTTGAAGACGACTTGGGCTCCTGGCTAGCATTAAAACCTTTCTTAGCTTTGACCTTGCCCTTGCGCTTGGACTTGCCTTTCTTGCTCATGATCACCATCACAGACTTAGGCTTGTCCTTCTTCATCTGTATCCCGACTGTCCTCAACATGCCCAACAACTCTGACAGTGGCCTATCAAAGTTGTTCATGTTGTAGTTCATCACAAACTGACTGTAGGATTCTGGCAACGATTGCAGTATCACGTCAGTAGCCAACTCTTGGCTTAGTGGAAATCCCAGTCTTGTCAGGTTCTCTACATACCCAATCATCATGAGTGTGTGAGGACCAACTGGATCTCCTTCTATCATGACGCACTTGAACAGTGCCCTTGGGACATCATATCTCTCTTTTCGTGCTTGATCTTCATACATGTTCCTGAGATGCTGAATCATCTCAATGACACCCATGTTCTCATGTTGTCTCTGCAACTCGTGGTTCATAGAGCACAACATCAAGAATTTGGCATCAATGGCATCCTCAGAATGCTTCTTGTAAGCATCCCTTTCTGTCTTTGGTGCAGTAGGAGCAGGTTCCTCTGGAATTGGAGTATCTAGGACATAGAGCTTTCGCTCTTGAGTGAGAACAATTCTCAATGTCCTATACCAGTCGTGGAAGTTTGTCCCATTTAGCTTGTCCTTTTCAAGGACCGATCGCAAAGAAAAGTGATTTTTGTTTGTTGTCATTTGTACTACAAAAAGGAAATATGCAATTTTAGTCCAAAAACTCATTTTGATTTATTTGATTGATTTGAAAAGTTGACGATATAATTAGGCCTTTAATTAATTATCACTCCCACTATTTTACTTCAAATTGATAGCCCTCACCATCAATTCGGAAGATTGCAGCGTACAACCTTCTAGTGGGCAAGATCCTGAAATCCTCTAAGTCATGGACCAGCTAGGGCTGTCACCCACAACTTAGATCTCTCAGGTAGGCAACTCTTGCCAATTGCATCATATGCAACTCTTGATAAGATGTCATATGCAACTCCTTGCCATGATCAACTCCATGCCTCAAGGTACTAGATCCCATCTAGATCACCTTGTTAAGTCCGACCCAAAGCAAACATGATGAATATGCACCCTGCTAGGGCAGACTCACATATCCATCCTTCACGCTTCCACGAGATAGACGGTGCACCACGCTAGGGCGTGCCCACACTTGGTCGATCAAGCTTTTCACGTGTGTCGCATTTGGAAGGCATCTAAAACTTAATATTTAATGAGGGATTTGGTTTTTATATACATATACATATCCTATCACAACAATATATAGTATGTATCATATACATGCTATATCCCACAGAAAACATGTGAAACAATAAAAGCGATGATTATGGCCATTCTAATGTGATTCCTCGAGTCAAGAGGAATCACGGTCATCTAGGTCTACATCACATGCAACCTGTACAAGATGAACTTTGTGCTTTTCCTTTCTAGGTTTGATCAACTCATCACATGATTGATCGGCTCGCCATCAGACTGGTCGGATGGGTGCCACCAGCCGATCGGTTGGCTCCTCCAACCGATCGGTTCGCCTGGTCATCGTGCATCTCATCATGGCCGCCAGCCGCTCGTCTTACTCCTCGAACCGGTCATCAACCGATCGACTCACTCCTTGAACTGATCGTCTGGAACGTCAACTGATCGGTTCACTCCTTGAACCAATCGTCTCAGCTGTTGTTAGGATGTCCTCCGTTCTTTGACATAACAGGAAATAAAATCTTTCCTATTTTACATTGTAAAAAGAGAAACCTCGAGTTACATTTGAGGGGAGAAAAGGTAGGAAAGAAATCTCGAATTATTTCGAGTTATATTAGGAATAGGAGAAAGGGAATCGGTGCGCAGACCGAGATGCAAGCAACCACATACAACCATACACAGATAGGGTTTATTGGCCATAAACACACTATACATCCACCACAAAACTCATTTAAGGGTGACGTGTATCGAGTGCATTCATATTACATATCATATATGTATATTGGGATTTGTGGATTTAGGATTAGACATGCAGAAAGCCAATTTTATTCGCATCGTATGCAATAAATAAAGGCGACAAACCAAAATCGATCATATCGATAATCCTAAAGTATAGAGCAGTTGACGTGGCTCTGGTACCACTGTTGCGTTTTAGGGAGACAGAGAAGGCAGCGGAAACAAAAAAAAATTCTCCTCCCCAAACCCAGAACAAGGAAACACGTCAACATCTAAACAATAGGAAAGGGTGGTTTGTGGAATCATACCTTGTCCCGAGGCTTGCTCGGCGACAATACCTCGCGGCTTGCACGGTCTTCACCTCCGGTCTTGGACGGTGTCTGTGCAGCTCCTGGTCGCCCCGGGACTGACGACTCCTGGTCTCACCGAGACTGTTGGGATTGACAGTTGTCCTCCGAGTGGCAGAAATCTCCTGCCCCTGAAGTAATCCACACGGACCACCTGGAACTCCAATATCCTTGTCTCACAAGGAAGTGGAAGGATTCACACCCTCCTGTCAGCGTACTAGTCACTGACACACTCTCCTGCCATGAGTCGCTTTCTGCAGTTGTCTTTCCCTTGATGTGCCTCCCTTATCGGGTAGCACTTGCTCGGGCTCTCTCGGTTACCAAAACCAGAGAGAACGACAACTTTACAGAGAAACTGGTTGCACTGAGTTGTTCTTTGAGAAGCCCCCAATACCCCTATATATAGGAGGGTCATGGGACAGGGTTCTCTATCCCGGGCAATGTGGGACTAATGCAGGAGTAGAAGGGTTCGAGATTTTCCACAAAAACAACCAACTGCGCAACCTGAACCGATCGTTTAATTCTGAAACGGTCGGTTGGGGACCTGAGCTGGTCGGTTGACACCTCAACCGATTGGTTGGGACCCATGAAATGGTCGATTCACTTCTGAACCGGTCAGTTCGTGGTCCTGGTCAGTTCCCAATTGACTTTTCTTCTTTTGTTTCTAATTGGTACCAAATACCAATCCTTGTTCCAATCAAATGGGGCAAGTGAAACAAAAAGAAATTTCTCACCAATCCTACTTTCCCAACTTGCTCGGTTGCATCAGTTGAACTGATCATTTCAACACTTGAAGAAATCATTTCACCTTGTCTATGAGCCGATCGACTTACCATCTGAGTCGATCGGTTCACCAAGCTCAGTCGATCGGTTAGGAGTGTAGATGTGCAAAATCAGTCAATTGTAGTTTCAATCAATCTGATACTCCAATCAATGTGTTCGACACCTTGAACATTATGACATTGAGCTACCAATTGATTGAGTGTTTAATTGAACTACTAAACTCCTTTAGTAATCAATCTAAACATTGTTTGTGGACAAAACTCCTCTTCCAGGTTAAATCCTATGTGTGTGACCTTACAGACACGTTGGCGGTGAAAGTTCATAACATTTATGACTTCACAAGCAAAGAGCGGTGCCTAGTCACACATCAGTGCTACCCAAGTGAAATAGAAAGTTGGAGAACAACTTTCAATCCTACAATCCGTGAATGGTGTTACAGTGAATGTATAATTCCTTTGTCACTGATATCCCAAATGAACTCGAGGCATGGAACAGTCATCCTGTCAACGTTCATTCACTTTCTTGATCTCGGAGTAGATTGAAAGAGATATGTATGACATCAATATCACATACTGATTCACACATGTGTGCACGCCTTTCTCAATCCTACTCATCAAGTGTCCATGGATATCAAACTCCCTCAGGAGGGACAAATCTCATATCTATCACTCACCCCTCAAAAGCCCCATGTGTCAAAGCCACCCAATCATCACCTTTATAACAACCCATGTTTCAGGACTGTGTTTGATGATGTCAAAGTGTGCCCAACGACATGTGTTGAGAGTAGTGATTTCAGGTCAAAGAATCACACTCACCACCATCACTGTGAGTATTGACTGTGACTACCATGTCATGGTTCCATGTGTCAAACTCACGGTGGGTCTGTCTGGTACACTTGTTCTCTAACCAGTACCTATGTGTTTGGTTTGATATCTCTATATCATGACTAATGAGATTTTGTCATCAACCAACACCATAATCTAGTCTTGTGTGTCATTGTTGTCTATCTACCTTCCACAATGACATTCGACTAGGGACATAATGAGAATGTACAAACTCTTAGCATTTGTATGATCTCATCGTTCATGTCATCAACCTCAAAGCATACGTCATTGAGTACTATCATTCTCTAGACATTCAATATGTTCTATCACTATCTCATATGACTGAACCAGAAAGAATTGGAAGCTTGCCTTTGATGTTTATCAAATCAATCTTAATGTATCCCACCAATTATCCCATGATTGGCTCGCAGGGCATACATACCAACACGTACATCCTTCTATGCATCTGATTGGGCAATAGATTCTTTATTCTCTCTTTTGGACCTCTCTGAAGCATTTTGGAGTTGGAAATTTTCTTTCATGTCTTATTGACCTATTTGGGTCTAATATTATGAAATTGTTTCCAAACTATTCATAAAGTTTTGAGATTTACTGTCAGACTGTAGTAGTTGTATCTTGTTCATCCTATTTGAAGTTGTACCCTTAATTGTCGATTTGAACTAAACTTATCCATTGTGAAACAGAACCGTTATAGTGATGGATGCCTTTGGACTTGTGTTGCATCTTAATAATATGATCGATTTGTTCCACTTTTCTATTGGACAACCTAATTTTCTCACTTTTGTGATGGATGTCTTATATAACCCATTTTGTGATGGAAATCTCATGTATTCCCTGTTCTGACTAAACTTTTACTCACCTGTACATTTTCACATGCTTGTTCATTCAGTAGTACTAGAGTTTTATAAATGTTTTCATTTTGGTTTTCTTTTTGGGTTATTTACCTATGTTAATTTTTAACATAGTTTTTATGTGCCCTAGACCCATGTAATTTGTCCATCATGATATATTTTGGAGTTTGGTTATGTGACATGCTCTATAATTTTTTTGCTATGTTCCTTATCTTACACTGTCTTTATATGCACTAGTATTGTGTTTGTATGCATGTGTGTTGCATTCCCGATTAACCTGATGAATTGTGTTCCCTAATTTAATTAATTGTGCTTATGTGGCACATGTTGATATTTTGAAAATGGAGACTAAATTTTTTACATATGTTGAAGAGTTTCTCTTGATCTGCACTTTGGATGATTCCTTAACTTTCATTTGTTGGGCGCCTTAATACCACAATTGTTGTCCTTTTTATCATTTCCCAAATATTATCCAGTTTAACTGTTACATGCATACACTAAAGTGTTGTTGACATTTTCTATTGATCTTTTCTTTTGGGGGCCCTTTCTTCCAACCCATTAGGTGAATTAATAGTTTAAGGAGTTGATCTCGCCAAAGTAGGATCTGCACCAGCATGCATTTCTTTCCTTGGATATATGATTGAGATAGTTGGTGAAATTGAAAACTCAAATTGAATCGACATTTCATTTTTAAATAAATATGGAGATAATTATACCAATATCAGACTATTTTATATTTTAAAATAAATGGCAGAAACCTACTAGATTTCTTAAACTAAGCAAATATTTATGAACAACACTATCACATAGTGAGATGGGAGAGCAACTAGTTTGTGAAACTAATTGAAAAAAAGCAATATAGCACACTTCAGATTTTTTTTGCATCAAAAGGCCTCTTAATAATTATATTCCAAACTTACACACATTATTTGAAACCCGCCACAAAATTTAGCGATTTAGAGTTTAAGAGTCAAAATGTGTCACATCATTTGACATTTGTATTAAACATATGAGAAATTTCAAAGAAAAAAAATACAAACATCTCACATTTGAGTTGAACGTCAATTGGAAAACGCACCATATTGGTAAGATTCAATTTTTTCTATTTTTTGTTTTTTCATTTTGTGTCGTAACACATTTTGATATGAAACTCATAAAATGTTACTTTATGTAGTATTTTTAGCTAAAAGTGAGAAGAAGGAAAATATTTTGGTCAAAATGTGCTAAATTGTTTTTTTCATGTAGTTATGGTATTAGTATATATCCTAGTGTCTAAGGGTATGTGAGTGAACTGCGTACACATCCACATCCATGCATATGCAATGATCAGGTGAAGGTAGATGAGTGGGAGGTTGATGGTAGCTATGGCAAAATTACATGCTTCTTAATCATGTCGAATGCATGGTCTGGCTTGTTAGACCAAATATTCATCAATAATTTATTGATTTCCTGACTGTGACTATTTTATGAATCAACTACTCATAAAGAGCAGTAGATAGCTCCAGTCTACCAAAATATGTGTCAGTGTTATTAAAAGTTTGCATGTTGCATGTCTCTTTCATTGCTCACAAACCCAAGATGGCTTTCCTTTCGATGGTTGATGGCTTGTTGCAGCTTCTCACAATAGTTTTGTCCTTATCATGCCTGGTTATGGCAACCATCGATTACCAACCCATCATTTCATTCAAAGATTCCAATACTGAAGACCCTTTTGGGGAACGGGATTCATGGAACAACAACTCCAACATGTGCTGCTAGTCCAACATCACTTCCGTCAAGTCACGCAACATGGTTGTTTCAATTCACATAGAAGATTTCAGTCTGTCTAGAGAGTTTTTGCCATCTCTGGCCAACCTGAGATACCTTTGAAGGCTCCACTTCTAGATAATTAACTCAATAGGTAGATCCCATGGGAAATTCAAATCTTGAAGCATCTGTGCCACCTCAACCTAAGCGTCAACTTACTTGAAGGGGAGATATCATGGAGGAGCATGTGAAAATCTTCCCCATTGAAAGTACATCAGCCTAAGGGGTAACCTGCTAGGAGGTATCATATCTCCAATCATCAGAAGATACACCAACCTCCATATACTCTCTGTTGGCAACAATATGCTTGTTGGAGTACTCCCAGTGAGTTCGTCCATTTATCCAAACATGTCATTCTTGGTGTCAGGTATAATCGTCTAACTGGCAACATTCCCTTGGCAGTGAGCAGACTCTCTTCTTTAGTAGAATTGCTCATGCAAATCAACAAATTCACTGGCAGAGTTCCTTCTGAGTTGGGGGTGTTGTCAAAAATCACTTTTTTAAATCTTCATTCCAACTTTCTTTTTGGTAAAATTCTGCAAACCCTTGGCAACCTATCTTCTTTACAAGACCTCCGTGAATGTAACATCAATCTAACTAGCATTATAGCTTCAGAGCTAAGTCGCTTGAAAAATCTAAAAATTATTAATTTTTTCGTGTATCCGTTTTTCGGTCAGATCCCTATTGTTCTTTTCAACTCTTCTTATTTCCAATCTTTCCATGTGGGTAACAACTGGATATGGGGTTGTCTATCGCTAGATTTCAGTACAGGTCTCCCCGACTTTAATATTTGCATATGTATGCAAATAAACTATGTGGAATCATCTTGCCGTCACTGAGCAACTCCTCTCAACTGAGGGAAATTATACTTAATGATAACTCTTTCAGTGGACGAGTGTCTTCAGCTCTTGGCAGATTGATAAATTTGTTCATCTTAAATCTTCATGGCAATAAACTGACAGAAGAAGAAGAAGAGTCTGACTGGAGCTTCTTCAACTCAATAGCCAACTGCAGGGTTTTGTCCAAGCTATATTTATCCTACAATGTGTTTGAGGGAAGGCTACCAGTTTCTCTTGTTAGTTTTTCAACCACACTACAACATCTTGCACTAAAAAACAATAGAACTTCTAGAGAGGTTCCTTGGAAGCTTCAAAATTTCACGAACCTTAGATATATCTCAATCCGCAATAACATATTATTTGGAGCACTACCAAGCAGCTTAGATCACCTTTCAAAGCTACAATATCTTTCTATTGCCAACAATAACCTAACAGGGAGAATTCCTTCTACCATTGGTAATTTGATTATGTTGAACAGGTTGTATGTAGACCGGAACAGATTCATTGGCAACATTTGGGAAAATCTTGGAAACTTAAGTCAGCTGGTCGAGCTGGATTTGTCGCATAATAGACTTTTTGGTGCTATACCTGGGAAGGTAATGGGTCTATCACCTTTATCTGGCTATCTGAATATTTCTAACAACTTTTTGGTGGGTTCATTGCCCATAGAAGTCTCCGGACTGATTCCCCCGCATGCGTTGCATGTATCAAAAATAAGATTACCAGTGGCATTCCTTATGATTTTCTTTCTTGCATCCTTCTGGATATCTTTGACTTGAGGAGCAATTTCTTTGAAGGAAACATCCCATACACCTTGACAATATTAATAGGACTTCAGCTGCTGAATCTCTCTCATAACCATTTCAATGGTTCTATACCATACTTTCTTGCAAAGTTTCAACTGTTGCAGTTTCGTGATCTATCGTTCAACTTCAATGAGTTAGAAGGCCAAGTGCCTGATAAAGGTGTTTTCAGCAATGCTAGTCTCGTATCAGTTTTTGGAAATAGAAAGTTGTGTGGGGGAATTCTTGACGAGGGAGTTATACCCTAGTAATTAGCATAATTGTGTCAGCTTTTTTAGTATATGTCCTCGTGCTGTACTTTCTCTTTGAGTATCTCACAAGAAAGAGATCCAAGCTTGTTGATGTGACGGCTTCCTTGAAATGGCATTTCCCTTGTCTCTCCAACAATCAGTTAATTAAAGCCACAAATGGGTTCTCGTCGGCACATCCGATCAGTGTTGGCAATTCTTCTTTTTGTATACAACGCAGTCATGGATGTTGGTAAAAAGGTCGAGCTTTCTGTTAAAGTCTTCCACAATGTTAAGAAAGAGGTTTCCACTAGCTTCAAGGATGAATGCAACATATTGAGTGAAATACTCACAAAAACCTCTTGGAGGTGATAACTGGGTGCTCTTCAACTGACCACAACGGCAAAGATTTCAAGGCATTGTTTTTCCAGTACATGAACGATGGAAGCCTTGAGAATTGGCTTCTCCAAAATCCAACTGATCAATCAAAACTTGGGAGTCTTGTCTCTGTGCCAACGGTTAAACATGGTCGCTGGCGTGGCTAGTGCGTTGGATTATATGTACACTCAGCTTCTTCTTCCAGTCGCCCATTGTTCCCTGAAGCTCAGCAATATCCTTCTCAGTATGGAGGACTGCCTGCGTTGGAGACTTTGTATTATCAAGGTTTATTACTAGAAGAACATCTGGTTCAAACACCACATCAATTAGAGGAACCGTCGGATACATTCGACTGGGTAAGATTGGTTTTCATTTATGCTTTCTAATTGATTCTTCGTCTGCCAAACTGATGCATGTATTTAAAGGATGGTTAACTAGCTATACTTTTAGTAATTATACTCTCGTAATCTAAATCAATTAGTATTTTCTTTCATACTTTGCATTGTTGCGTTTTGACAGAATATCGGACGGGTAGCCCCGTGTCTTCTCAAGGTGAACTGTTTAGCATCGGGGTACACTACCAAAAAACATAGTATAGGTGACATCCATGTAAAAGGTTACACATTTTAAGTGACATGCTTGTACATCACTTATAATGTGTATAGACCTATGTGAAATAGATGACATACATTTTAGAATTTTGACGAGGTTACATACTTTAGGTGACATACATGTAAATCATCTATAATCTGTATAATCCTACGTAATATATATGACATACATTTTATCATACACGAAAAGGTTACACTGAATAGGTGACATACATTTGAATCACCTATGTTCTAATGGGGATTTTCCATATAGGTGACATGTATATGAGTCACATGTATAATCTATAAGGGGGTATATATTTAGGTGGCACACATGCATGTCACCAGATTTTTAGGTGACACATGTACTTGTCACCTAAACTTTAGGTGATAGACATGTCAGTCATTCAACATCTCCCAACCAATAATAAGCATCAACAAGCTTCATGGAGATATATCAATACATTTATTGACAATTCATAAAGGAAGATATGTGAGAGATTATTACTGAGAGAAAGTAATCTGGAAGGTCAATCATAGAGGGATATTGACATAAAGATCTTCTCCCAAACTCATATATGTCTCTTTTGTGAACATTCTAAGGCTAATGGGCATTTGTCGTGCGAGGCGAATTTCTCCTTGACAGCAGCTTGCATAGACCACCCACCCCAGCAACAATTGTTGCAAAAGAGTGGTGTCTATCGAAAGCACTCGAACGACCTTGCTCCCATCGTCCCCAACTCATACACATCTCTTTTATAAATAGTTAAGAGGACAATACATATATACATGTCTCAAAATCTAAGCATTTTTACAGACTTTCTATGAGAGGACACTATCATGATATGGCCACTAGCTCCACCTAGAAGCATTTTCACATACTTTCAGTCGATACACATGACCGGCCTAAATCGCACTTCCAAAAGAAGTGGATTCAGAGTAGTCATACTTTTTAAAGAGATAACACGACTCTCAGGCCCCCGCAACAATAAACGGGGTCCGATGTAGCGATCGGGGTCGAACACAAGGACAAGGTCGGCAGTGTTAAGTGCACAAAATCCAACACTCATATACTTCAGCTGAAGAGTCTATATAAAAGGTCTTCCCTTAGGAACGATGGCACACAAACTAAGTTGGGAAAGAAAAACAAGAATAAGAAGAACGCAAAAAATTAAAAGAAACAAGACGAAACAAGTATATGGGAGGAAACTCGGGCTAGGGTTCACCTACTAAAGCATCTCACCAACATGCAACATCATCTCTCTCACACATACTCCTACCAAGATTACAAGCAACCATCAAAAGCGTCTATTCCACTCTCTCTCAAGATGAGGAAAGATCTAAGTCTAAGGGAAGCCTCTCTCTCAAGATGACTACATGCAAACCTCATTGCGTAACATATGGTTTTACAGCTTTAGCATTCCAACACTCTCGTGCATTCATACTACTCCATAACACATGATAAAAGTGATATTACTCTCTCGAGATATCAACAATCAAACATCACAAGATGGTAGCTAAGCATACAAGTGAAGCATTAAAACAGGTACATGGAGATAATGTTGATAAGAATATATATTCAACATAAAGAGACAATATACATGTTGGGAGAGCCTTAGTGGCTACCTCCAACCCAGGTTAAGGTGTTTAGCCGCTCATGCTTGCGGACAGCAAAATGGCGTTACAGAAAGATGGATACATGAAGTCCCATAAAGAGAGGAGGGAAGTACAGTGAGATGGAGTGATAGATCTATAGAGAAGAGGCATGATACGACACAATACTTCTTCAGATCTGGATCTAACATGTCGGTGGCATGGATGATCTTCTTCTCTCGAAGAATGAGTCTTCAGTCTTCTCTCACCTCAACTTCCGCCTTTGGAGATCCAAGCTGGTAGATGGGATGGTATGGAACAAATCTAAAACGTAGCAGCACTTTGTGATCCTCGGGATGCGATTTATGATCTGATGATTTGACAAGATAGATGGGTGTGCTATTTATAGGCACATTCCACTGGCTTCATCCTAGATCACGATTGCGGTCTTGGTTGGGTGAGTGGTGAGACCGCAGTCACGATCTGCTCTTTATTCCTCCTTTCATCGTGGTTGAACATAGTCACGGTCTAGTGATGATCGTGATCGAGGTTGGCTTGAGCATTGCGTGTGGAGAGTTCGAGGTCTTCTCGTACGGTCGTGGTTTGCAAGGATTCAGTAGTGATCGCAATCTCCAAGTTGTTCGTGGTGTTGTTGGATCCTAGATGGGTGATTGGATGCTCTAGGGGGGGTGAATGAGCTGAAAGCACTTAAACAAAAATCATTAGACCTTCAAGATATATGACAAGATAAGGTTGCTAAATAGGTAATTTGAGTGCAACTAAAACATGCATAGCAAGAATGAGAGAGATTGAGCAAACACAAGTAGACAATCTATTTAGAGTGGTTCCACACTTCAAACTAGAAGTGAGTCATTCCACTTGCCTAGAGAGGTCAACATCTAGGATTTCTTAACCTTGCACCTTCATTATATTCATCATAAGAGATACAACACATGACCAACCAAAGGACTTATCTATCCAATACAAAGAGTCTTCAACCTTACCAAGGACTTACCCACTTTGCAATGAGTCTCCTTCACCAAGGACTTACCCACTCTTACACAAGTCTTCACCCTTGCAGGGATTACCCGCACTTCTTGGATCTTCAGCCTTTGACTTCATCTTCACTTGGAGAAGCTTCCACTAAGGAATTACCCGCTTGAGCAAGGAGTCTTCTGCCTTCACCAAGGGCTTACCCACTCTTGCTCCAAGATCTTCATCCTTGATCTTCACTAAGGGACGCCTTGCCTTATTCTTCTTCACCTCTCTTAGCCAAGAGAGAGAACCTTCATTATAACAACCCCGCCTCCCAGTAACCCCCGATTAAGGGAGACCAAGAGGTCATAGTCATTATCCCAATTAATAGGATCAAAGGTTTGACAAATAATCAGTAATAATTATACAATTCTACCAAACTATACTAAAAACTGGTATAAAATAAAACTTTGCATACCTTTTAAAAACATTGGATATCTACTTCTATCCACAGCTGGCAACTATTCTATCTAATCCTCCTCACACTTTATTTCTTATTTTCATAATGTGTCACTTTACTATTTGTTCTTTTCAGTGTTGTACCTAAAACGCCGACAAACAAAATGTTGGTCAGCATAAATGAATATGCTGGTATGTGGGGACAACCAAAATTTTGCAAATATGGCTAACAATCTAAATATCACAATCAAATTAATTAACAAGCTAGTTTACGCTTTCAATGTAACATTCTCCACCGCTTTTTCCCTAACCCTGGAATAGCCTCTTTAGGGTTTCTCTTTTGCCATTGACTTAAGGCCACCTTCTCAATCCCGAGCTTGGTGCCTGGGGTCACCTCTCATGGTGCCCATTAGTCATGCAACAAAGACCACCTTCTCAATCTCGAGCTTGGTGTCTGGGGTCACCACTCATGGTACCCATGGGTCTTCCCTCCTAGGCTTGACCTTTTTGCATTGTCCATCAGGGTGGCATGTAGGTGCGATAATACACACTTGTATCATAATTGTGATAATCATAGAGACTTTATGATTTGCAAGTATGAATATAAAAACTGATAGGTTGCATTCAATGTGATTAATCATCCGGGGAACCTTTGGGAAACTAATGTGATTACCCATAATTAACCACATACCTGATCCAGAGCAACTTGATGTCTAAGAAATAATGATAAAGAACAATCAAACAAGCAATCAACAATGTCCTGAAATTAATGCAATACATCCAAGTGTTATAGTTTATCCAAAACATTCTTAAGATAGATTTAGATTCCATCTTAGGCTTTCTAGGCCACCTTTAGGGTTTCATTAGGGTTTTAGCCTTGATAATGCTTTTATCACGTTTAATGCTCTTTTAGTTCACAAACCCTAAGTTTCACATCATAAGCCCAATTAAAGTCTATTATTTCTCTTTTATACTAAAGCTACCATCTTTATCCTTTTAAGTTATTTCAAGATCACTAGACCCAATTATCATCTTCGGCTTCTTTCAAATTGACAACTAATATTTCATTATAATCTAATATATGGACTCCATTTTTTACTATTCCACATTTATCCATTAGAAAGCCCTAATTGCCATATTAAGGGTATTTATCCACAATTAGGAACTTTTATACTCGAAATAGCTTAGCCTCATCATATCTCAGCTTTATACCCGAATTTGAACAATTAAGGCCATTAAGAATCTTAATTACTGACATTAGGGTTTCAAGGCCCATTAAAGCTTATTTATGTACATGGAACCCTAAATTAATCAACTTTTCATGTAAAATGGATTGCAACTTTACTTTAATATTCAATAGGATAATACTTCCCAGGTTAACCCCTTAAACCTCAAAGATTCATCCTTTACCCTCAATTAGGGTTTCTAACCACACTTTTAATCAAACTAATGTAATTTTGCAAATAGGTACAAAATCAGGTTCTCAAACCAATTTATGTGTTCCTCGTATTTTCCTAAGAAACTTTCATGTATTAAATTTTCTCATCAGAGCTTCCTAGCAATAGTTATGATTTTTGCAAAGTAATTCATTTCCTTGAATTATTTGTTATTTTTAGAAAATTAGTGGTCGCCCGATCCATGGTCCCCGGGACCACGCAGGATCCAACAGCCTAGGATCTGTGCACCTAACTTTTGATTTTAAGTTACGAAAGACTATTTTGCCCTTACCTTGAAAGAAGGAACAGAAGGGCAGTTTGGTAATTTGCCCAGAAGTCTTCTTCTTCCTTGCACGAGCAACCCTCCGCAAGCTGGCGGTCAACTCAGAGGTTGACTCTGGGATCTCATCCACCAAAAGAGCAAGCTAGAAGGCTCGAAAGCTTTGCACCACCATCCGAACTCGACTGAATCCTCAATTTCACACTCGCGTCGTGCCTCCACCCCCGACAGATCGTCGGAGCTCCGGCAAGGTCGACTGGAAGATGAAGGGGAAGGTCAGGGTTATTTCTAGAATTGAACTTGCCAACACATTTGTCATCGCTCTTTGAAGATTCTAGGGTAGCGAGTTGATGCGATGGTGCCCTCATGAGCCCTCTCCTATATATAGGGTCAATGACATAGACTGGCAAGTTGGGGACTCTCCACTTTGGCAACAAAACCACCCACATGTTGGGTTGGTTCACACCGGAAACCTCTCCCAAAGCTAATGGAGTTCTTCTCGTTCCAAGACATCCTTTCCTCTTCGAGAAATCCTCTGTTCAAGGACCTTGCAGGTGGACTCTACACAAGAAGTCCCAGCGAGACTAGGATTCACTCCTAGCCATTAGATCGCTGATCCAACAGTCACGATTAATTCGAAAATTAGGAAAATCGAGATTAAATTCCCAATATCAAAATGTGACATAATATCCTTTCTACTTTAGGATAAATTCTAAATAGCATATCTTGGAAATTGTGCATCATTTTGCAACCAAATTTTGAGGGTTTCTCTCTCTTACCTTTATCTACACGCATGCCAAAAATGATTCCCAATCCAAAGGAAAAGGGCTTTTTCTTCAAAAGCAAGTATTCTTTAATAAGACTTATTTAATTGATATTTCCTCTTTCTTTTGCCATTATCTTATCATCTTGGATTCCTTGGACCTCAAGGAAGCCAAAAGGCATGAAATCCCCTCTTGAAGGATATTCCCTAGCCTTCTAGAGGCTTCTACCTCTTCATTTTTCATTATCTTACTTATTTCTTTATTAATATATTTCTTTTCAAGGATTTCTCTTTATCTTTCATTTCCTTTTTCCTCTTTTCATATTTATTTTATTTAAAATCACATAGAAATGAAATTTATAATTTTGGCCATTAATTCCACTTTCTAGAGATTTCTATGTATTTCTCATAATTACTTTGCTTAATATCCATTATCTTGTATCTTTTCCATTTTATTTGGACTTTTTTTTTCTTCTCTTTTATATCCATTAATGGATTAATCTAATAATAGGAATCACGAAATTCCTATCCAAAGGGATATTTGCAAGGAAATCCATCTTTTGAAGCCAAGCATACAACCTTTTCAATTAATTCCATATTCACAACATCTTTACAATTAATTTATGAAAGCATATGCAAAATTGAGGTCGTAACATCCTTCCCCTCTTATATGAATTTTGCCCTTAAAATTTCCTCAAACATGAAAACAAACAGGATAAGACTTCCTTATATCCATCATGGCTCCCATGTGGTTTTACCCTCTCCATGGTGCCTCCCAAGAACCTTCATCATCTCATATTCTTGCATCTGAGTTCTTTCTCACCTTGGTACTTTGTACCCTCATAGGTGACTCAGGACATTTCAGCTTCTCTCAAAGCTGACTGGGTTCATGGCTCATCACATGGCTTGGGTACCTCACATAGTGCTCTAGATCGGACTCGTGGAACACATCATGTTATCCTGAGGGGTAAGACTGAACATAACCATCTCTACCAATTCATCTCAAAAGGACCCATATATCGGGGACTCAAATTTCTCAGTTGTAGCTTAGAGGGGTTGGATTTTCACATCACATATTCTCCTATAGTGAACTGCATGTCAGTCTACTTTGCATCAGCTCACGACTCATGTCGCCCCTGGGCTTCCTCAGTCATCGCATGATCAAAGCGACTTCATATGCATACACTGTGGTCCTTTTCTGACCTTCACGGATCAACTTTCATAGATGACCTCCACAGCATACACACCCCGCAGTCCATATATATAGGTCTTCATTGTATAGATCTTCCAGGGGATGCCCTTGTTGATGGCTTTCATCATTGTTTGCACTATGAGGGCGCAATCCCCCAAACCAACTTCTTCTTGAGGGACTTTTTTATTGATGGAGAAGAACTTCCAGAACCCCTGAAATTTGTTATCTACATCTTTGATTGCTCGTTGCAGATACAACGATATCTTTAGGGCATCTCTGGCATCCTTCCTTTTGTAGATTAGTGAAGTGTTGTCCAATTTGGTTGTACAATAATTTAGCACTGTCATTTTCTGCTCAAATAGATCGATGATTATCGGTGTCAAATGCTTTACATTCCTTATGGGCAACACCACATATCTTGTTTCCTTCTGCCAAACTGTTGCCTTCAGTTCGGAAACACCTGGTGCCCTATAGTCTTAGTTGTAGAGGAGGCTAGCTAGATGTGTCGTCCCATTGAAGACCGTCTGCGGCTTGTTTGGGTGCAGAAATTCTTCCAGGAGGGTGGCGCAAAGTACCTTGAATAGCTTTTTATGTACTCACACATTTTTCATGAACATCCCCCGAAAGTGATCTCTTATTAGACGTCTACCCTTGTTTTTTATATAGTATGTATGATCTGGGTAGATCGCCGCTGAGGAAGTCTACCAAGATGTGGACGTCTCTGCATGCGATCCATGATACTACAGTCATGTCCATCTCTTTCTTCTTGCATGGCATAGGGGGAGATACTCCAAGCATTTCTGTTCTAGCTGGCGCACTTCGCTCCCTGGTGGGCTCATTCGTAAAGAAGGTTGCCAGCCCGCTGTCCTCATTATCAGATGTTACTTCTTGTGCAGAAGGTGTCAGAGTTTCATATATGGTCGGCATGCCTTTGGCCACTTGTTCAGCTTATTTGTCCGACGGTTCTGTAGCGGCCACGTGTTCTGTTACTTCTGAGGAAGCTTCTACAGCTACATTGTCTTTCACATTGCTCTCCTTAGAAGTTTGGCCGAGCTTGGTGGCCACCATCATTGCTAGAGTTGCCTCCATCTTCCCATCGTAGAGATAGTTGCTATGATCATGGTGTGATTGGAATAGGAGGAACTCACTGCTATCTTCGAGGTTGGCTCCCAGCTCAGCAAACATCCTATCGAGCTCTGTCGCTCCTGTCACACTGAGTTCGACGACGAATTCTTCTCGGTGGGCTATATCAATCTGTTCTTCTAGCATCATAGCATTTGTAGGCAAGGTGAATTGCTTCTCTGCTAGTCTCCCACTGCCTTCAATAGTTTCATCTTGGCCTTCTTCAGGATTTCTATTGAGGTCGAGCTCCCTTGACAATGTTGTGTTTTTCGTTGTGTGTTTGTCATTGGGGGAGCTCGATTGTTGTGTAGGCTCATTCTTCTTCGACTCAGCTACCGGTGCCATTTTTGCATTGGCACTTTTTCCTTCAGTGCGTCTGTTCCAGTGTCGGTCCCTCCCACATTGTCGTCGTCATTGTTGTCGTGGCCGGAGGCACTCGATGTGGAGTACACTGGGCTTGCTGAACGCTACGCCTTTTTTTCTTCTGCCGGTTCTCAATTTCTTTGTGTTCCTTCTCGAGATTCCAGCGGTCCTCTTCTAGGCATTGATGTTCTTCCTTGAGGCTAGCCCTTGCCTCGTAGTAGCAGCGACACATATGCTCATTGTTAGCTCGAATGGCACACCTCTCCTTTTACAAGTCTTCCATTTTGTTCTTCATGACCTTCAGCGTCCCCATCATCATCCATTGGTTGCTTAAAGCTTCTTGGATAAAGTCAGGGAGTGGTTTAGTCCTTTCATCGAGGACCTATATCTGCATTTTCAATGTAGACAGAGAGGAAAAAATGGTTGTATTTATTGTGTTGGTTTGATGCATGTGTTCTCACATGGCATCAAACCTTGTACCTAATACACCTCTGAAGGAAGGTGCATGTTGTTGCTGCTAGTGTAGTTGGTGCTCCATGTGCATTGTTGACAAGCTCGACAAGGTTGGTTGCAGAGGTGGCGATGGTGGACCTTGTTGTTTTTCCTCCTTCTTGTCCTGTGGGTACATGTCTACTCCACGTGTTTCTGATTCTAGTACGGCCTGGGAGTCTTGTCCTTCTGGCTCGGCCTCCGGTTCTTTTTCAGGCTGCAGGTTGGCTGCAGGTTTGTCCAGACCCATGTGTTGGGGGCCAACCGTTGGATGCTTTTTTGGGACCACATTGTGAGAGGACAATTTCAAGATACGGGCCACGACTACTCCCTGAGGAATTTTCAGTGACTTGCTGTGAGAGGAGACTATCATGATATAGGCCCTAAATGTTCCCCGATGCATTTTCATAGACTTGTGTGAGAGGACAATATCATGATATCGCTATGAGATTCTCTCAAATGCATTTTTAGGCATTTATTGTGAGAGGACACAATCATGATATGGGTTGTGGCTCCTCCCATATGCATTTTCATGGACTTGTAATGAGAGGACACTATCATGATATGGGTTGCGGCTCCTCCCATATGCATTTTCATGGACTTAGTGTGAGAGGACACTATGATGATATAGGTTGTGGCTCGTCCCAGATGCATTTTGGGGCCTTATTGTAGATGACATTGTCATGATATCTATCAATGATAATATTTGATGCATTTTTATAAACTTGTTGTGAAAGGACACTGTCATGATATCAGCCATGGATCCTCACAATAGCATTTTTGGTAACTTGGCATGAGACGACAAAATCTTGATATGGGCCATGCCTCCTCCTTAATAAATTTTTGGAAACACGTTGTGAGAGGACAATTTCAAGATACATGCCACAGCTCCTCCCTGAGGTTTTTTGGTGACTTGTTTTGAGAGGATACTATCATGATATAGGCCCTAAATGTTCCCCGATGCATTTTCATGGACTTGTTATCAGAGGACAATATCATGATATTGCTATGAGATTCTCTCAAATGCATTTTTGGGCACTTATTGTGAGAGGACGCGATCATGACATGGGTCGTGGCTCCTCCCATATGCATTTTCATGGACTTGTCGTGAGAGGACACTATCATGATATGGGTTGTAGATCCTCCCATATGCATTTTCATGGACTTACAGTGAGAGAAGCCTATGATGATATGGGTTGTGGCTCGTCCGAGATTCATTTTGTGGCCTTATTGTAGATGACATTGTCATGATATATGTCAATGATAATATTTGATGCATTTTCATAAACTTGTTGTGAGAGGACATTGTCATGATATCGGCCATGGATCCTCATAGCATTTTTGTTAACTTGGTGTGAGACGACAAAATCTTGATATGGGTCATGCCTCCTCCTTAATAAATTTTCGGGGACATGTTGTGAGAGGACAATTTCAAGATATAGGCCACAGCTCCTCCTTGAGGTATATTTGGGGACTTGCTGTGAGAGGATATTATCATGTTATAGACCCTAAATGTTTCCTGATGCATTTTCATGGACATGCTGTGAGAGTACAATATCATGATAACGCTATGAGATTCACTCAAAAGCATTTTCGGCCACTTGTTGTGAGAGGACGCAATCATGATATGGGTCGTAGCTCCTCCCATATGCATTTTCATGGACTTTTTGTGAGAGGACACTATCATGATATGGGTTGCGGCTCCTCCCATATGCTTTTTTATGGACTTACAGTGAGAGGGCACTATCATGATATGGGTTGTGGCTCATCTTAGATGCATTTTTTAGGACTTATTGTAGATGGCGTTGTCCTGATATCTGTCAATGATAATATTTGATGCATTTTATAAACTTGTTGTGAGAGGACACTGTCATGATATCATCCATGGATCCTCACAATAGCATTTTTGGTAACTTGGCATGAGACGACAAAATCTTGAAATGGGACTATCGTTATATGGGTTGTGGCTCATCCCATATGCATTTTAGGGACTTAATGTAGATGACATTGTCATGATATCTTTCAATGATGATATTTGATGCATTTTCACAAACCTGTTGTGAGAGAACACTGTCATGATATGATCCCTGGATCCTCACAATAGAATTGTTGGTAACTTGGCGTGAGACGACAAAATCTTGATATGGGTCATGCCTCCTCCTTAATAAATTTTTGGGAACACATTGTGAGAGGACAATTTCAAGATATGGGCCACAACTACTCCCTGAGATTTTTTGGTGACTTACTATGAGAGGATACTATCATGATATAGACCCTAAATGTTCCCCGATGCATTTTCATGGACTTTTTATCAAAGGACAATATCATGATATCGCTAAGAGATTCTCTCAAATCATTTTTGGGCACTTGTTGTGAGAGGACGCGATCATGACATGGGTATGCATTTTCATGGACTTACCGTGAGAGGACACTATCATGATATGGGTTGCGGATCCTCCCATATGCATTTTCATGGACTTAATGTGAGAGGACACTATGATGATATGGGTTGTGGCTCGTCCCCGATGCATTTTGGGTCCATATTGTAGATGACATTGTCATGATATCTATCAATGATAATATTTGATGCATTTTCATAAACTTGTTGTGAGAGGACATTGTCATGATATCGGCCATGGATCCTCACAATAGTATTTTTGGTAACTTGGCGTGAGACGACAAAATCTTGATATGGGTCATGCCTCCTGCTTTATAATTTTTTGGGAACATGTTGTGAGAGGACAATTTCAAGATACGGGCCACGGCTCCTCCCTGAGGTTTTTTTAGGGACTTTTTGTGAGAGGAGACTATCTTGATATAGGCCCTAAATGTTCCCCGATGCATTTTCATAGACTTGTTGTGAGCGGACAATATCATGATATCTCTATGAGATTCTCTCAAATGCATTTTTAGGTACTTGTTGTGAGAGGACGCGATCATGATATTGGTTGTGACACGTATCTTGAAATTGTCCTCTCACTTTCCTTCTGCAAGTCTTCCATTTTGTTCTTCACGTCCTTCAACGTCCCCATCATTATCCATTGGTTGCATAAAGCTTCTTAGATAAAGTTAGGGAGTGCTTTAGTCCTTTCGTCGAGGACCTATACCTGCGTTGTTAGCACAGACAGAGAAGAAGAAATGGTTGTATTTATTGTGTTTGTTTGATGCATATGTTCCCACATGGCATCAAACCTTGTACCTAATACACCTCCGAAGGAAGGTGCATGTTGTTGTTGCTGGTGTAGATGATGCTCCATGCGCATTGATAACGGGATCAACATGGTTGGTTGTAGTAACGACCCCACCTCTCGGTAACCCCCAATTAAGGGAGACCGAAAGGTGAGAGCCGTTAACCAATAACCCGGATCAAAGGTTCGAAAAATAATCAATAACAATTAATAAACTTTACCAACTAAACTAAAAACTGGTATAAAATAAAACTTTACTTACCTTTTTAAAAATTGGGATTTCTAATCTTCTATCCATGAAGATACTAATCTAACTAATCCTCCTGTGCACGTTAATTCTCATTTAATTCCGCATATGCCACTTTACTGTTTGTTCTTTTCATTTGTACCTAAAACGTCGACAAACAAAACGTCGCTCAGCAAGAAGCTGGTATGTGGGGGAACAATAATCGTGCAATTATGATAACAAAGGAATCACTCAATTATCATTTAACAACCAAGATTACATTTGAATCCATACTACTCAATCCTTACCTATCCCTAACTCTGTGCTATCCCTGCAGTGGACTTGTATGCTACCTCTCTTATAGGTAGATTCTTACCCCCATGGTCGTACCTTACAGGTAGCCAATACCTAGGGTAATAGAGTCGCATGGCACTACCTGAAGTAGCCCAATATCTAACTCAATGTGACTTGATGGACCTACCTCATTGGTAGCCATGTACTAAGTCATCCAATGACCTGATGGACCTACCTCATCGGTAGCCATGTACTAGGTCAACCATTAAGCCATAGAGGGGACCAGGATCTGAGCTAGTAGGCACATATCTTATGTGATATTCATAGCCACATTATAGTTTGCATGAATTAAATTCATCCAATAGTTTATTCCAAGTCATCGATGAAAACTTCAGAAAACTTCAGAAAACTAACTCGATATATTCATAAGCGTAACCACATACCTGTCAGGATGATTTTGAGATAGAATAATCCATGCAAGAAAGAAATCCAAGCAAGCAAGCACACATATCAAGATCCTGAAATAATTATGCAATTCCCTTTTATTACTCATCTCATCAAGATCTATTAAATCTAGCTCGCTTCCTAGGGTTTCTAGTCCACTTTAGGGTTTCCATTGCAATTAGGGCTTCCCTTCATCTTTTACTATTTTAAACCCTAATTATTTCAACATTTAATCTCAGTTTCGAATTGAAGGCATAATCAACCATTAAATAAGTCCATTAAGCCTCTTTTCATTAAAGCTACCATTTTTATCCTCTTTAACCCATGACAAAGTCATTATACTTGTTTATCATCAATTCGTAGTTCATTATGATCTAATACTCATATGAACGTTTATTTATCATTAATTCTACCTTGATTCATTCGAAAACCCTAATTTCTATATTAAGGTTATTTATCCACAAATTAGGAACTTTAATGCTCGAAATAGCTTAGAATCATTATATCTCATCTTTATCCACTACTTTGAATCATTAAATCTATTAAGAGTCGAATTTGCCAAAATTAGGGTTTCAAGGCCCATTAAGGTATATTCATGCACATGAAACTCTAAATTAACTAATTTCATGAAAAATTCATCTTTTTCGATCCTAATTTATCTCTTTATGATTAACATGTTAATATCAACTTTAACCATCAATTAAACCCTACTAATCACATTAATTATATGAAAATAGGGTTTCTTAACCATTAATACATTAAAGTTAACAACTTCCATTACTTTTAGAATTGAAAGCAGAATCAAGATCCAATTATATTTTTATTAGATTCCTCTCATTTTTCTGAGCAACTTTCATATTTTATGCATACTCATCCGCGCTACGGATATTTAGTTATGAATTTTGCATTAAAACCTCACCTGAGCCAATCCGGATCCACCACGTCACCCTATGCATGCAACACGGCTTGCCTTTGAGTTTATAACCAGATTATGATAATACCCCTAGTTAAGAGATCGACTTCTACAGAACACGAAGGGCAGATTCGTCCAAACCTCGAAGGTCATCTTCAACCTCTGCTCAGTCGCGACGGCCGCCGTTTGCAGCCCTTTGCGGGCCTGCCCATAGACTCCATAACTCAACGCCGACCTTCTCCCTTGGTCCGCCGCCCCTCCGCACACATGAAGCACCCTCCATATGCAGCCAACTCAGCCAAACACGCGCCCACAAAGCCTGCGCAGTGCGGCTCCTGTGACAACCACTTTGCAGGCCTATGGAAGGTGTTGCGCGAAGACCAAGGTGATGGTAGCTTAGCCCACTAGTCTAGGGTTGTCGTGGAATCCTTTCACCTCCATTGTGACGACCAAAACCACCCTTCCTTGCTCCAGGAATAGCACTACACCCTTGTTAGGGTTTACACGTAAAGAACAACAAGAAGAAGAAGAAGCAAGGAGCGTAAGTGGAATCCCTCCCCTAGACTCGGCCCAGGGCTCCCTCTCCTTTTATAGATGAGGGTAGCAACGTCCTATGATGCTTGCTCACGAAGAGATGAGATCCTTTCCTATTAGGAATTTGATTCCTTTACGAAAAGCAAGCTCTCTCTCTCATACCTCTTTAATATTCTTTCTCCTTTTGATGTTAGGATTTTAAAGATTATTTCCTTTATCTTACTTGTACTTGTGTTGGCACGAAATTATATACCTCCTTGAGTAGGAAAGACTTCCTTTTAATCAATATTACATAATCCATTAATTATATATTCACATTATTCTCTTATTTTGCAATTTTTGGTATTTTCTCTTTCCTTCCTATTTATTTCTCTTTTATTTCCTCATTAATATTCCTTTTAACATTAGGAATCCTTTGGATACGAAATTCTAGTAAGGATTACTCAAATATACCTCTTTTCACTTGTTTCCCATATTTTAACATTGTTTTCAATTTATTTCTTAATAAAGAAATACTTATTTGATCTTTTCTTTTCTTATTGCCTTTTCTTCACAATCTAGGACTCCTTGGCACCCAAGGAACCTAAGAGGCACGAAATCCATCCTTGGATTACATTTTTTTTTGCCTTCTTGAGGTTTCCACATATTTCTTTTCTCAAATTCTCAATTATTAATTGAAATTCCTGTTTATTGGGCCCAATAGCCAATAAAACCCACAAAGCAACCAATCAAGGCTATTGTGAATGGATTCCATTTATTCAAAACAAATCATATCATTATTTGTTCAATTATCTTTAATATGAGAAATTACATTTCTCACCAATTGAACCTAAAAATTGGTGTTATAACATCCTTCCCCTCTTATAGGAATTTTGTCCTCAAAATTCAATCAAACAAAACAAACAATTCAGGATAAGACTTTTCCATGTCCATCAACGACTCCTATGTGGCTTTACCTTACCCATGGCGCTTCCAAAGAACCTTTATCATCACATATTCTTTTCTCTAAGTTCTTTCATCCTGGCGTCTATAAACTACACAGGTGACTCAGCCCATTTCAGCCTCCCTTGGGGCTCACTAGGTTCATTGTTTAGCTCATGGTCTGGGTACCTCACATAGTGCTCTAAATTGGACACCTGGAACTCATCACACCTTTCTTTATCCTAAGGGGTAAGGTTATCCACAATCTTATCCACTAATCCATCTCAAATGGACCCATGTATCGGGGACTCAGCTCTCTTAGCTATAACTTAGAGGGGTCGGATTTTCATGTCACATATTCTCCCACACTGAACTGCATGTCAGTCTGCCTTGCATCTGCTCACGACTCCCGTCATCTCTAGGCTCCTTTCATCCATTGCATGATCAAAGTGACTTCATCTACACACACTGTGGTCCTTTTCTAACCTTCACGTGGTCCTTTCACCAAAATCACCTTACTGAACTGGTGTCCGACACAACCTCCCTTATAGAGCTTCTTTAAAACCCAATACTGTCTATGGTGGTTGTCATCACATCTTTCATAGGATAAGAACTATCTCTAGATATCACCCTGAACAAAGCACACATGCTCTCATCAGACTCTCGAGTCTAGATCATACTAACCATTAGTAAGGGGTGATAAACTGTACCAACATCGAGTTTTGTATGTTTCTACTTCCCCCTCATAGAAGTGAACCGCTAGATCATACTCAAGAACTTTTGAACTCATATCATGGTGTAGTTGAACCATCTCTCTCTCTTATGTAGTTCAACAGAATCTATCTCTTGACAGTACTCCCTTCTTTCTCATGTTATCTAGGTGAGGCAATCTACCATAACCCATATTGCATCTTGACCTTCTTGGTCAAAGGGAGACTTACCACAACATCCATAGTGATGAACTCCCATTCCCTCTCAGGGACTCTTTTATCCTCTATATTGATACACTGGGTTACTGATGTTTGTCCTTCACCTCCTATTAAGCATGGAAACATACCACATGCACTTCATCTTAGACATCCAAAATACTACTATCACTTACTATCTTTGTGGTACCAAGGTATATCATGATCTCCTACATTGTTATGATTCCTCAAGCTTGATACCTCGGAAACCCTAAACCATTCTAATCAGGGTTTCATCACATTCCCTTCCAGAGAAGTGCATCTGAGGCTCTAAACCATCCTTTCATTACGTCAAGGACTAGACAGGCTAACCAAACAATCATTAACTTGTTCAACCTATCTCATTACATCTGAGTATTAGCCAAAACACATCTTCTTTCCAAACTTAGGGTTATCCTAACAACCTCTTCTAGCCAAACTAGGCAGCTATATCTCCACCAGAGCATCCATTACCACTTCACATCCTTTGGTATTAGGTAATGTTGAAGACATACTACCTCCATGTATTCCGCTCGAACTCTTCATCAAGAAAACTCTAAGATCATCCTCTTGGTTATCAAACTCAACCTTGTATCACATGCAGATTCCACATAGCTCATGATAAAACATTCTCACAAGGTGATTATCTTAATACTCTTATCATTTGTACCTATCCATGTATCATTCAGTCCATCAATGTATGTTATCATCTCTGTCCTCATACCTCATAGCAGCGTTCCAACCCACCTCATCTTTTATCCATGTGTATGGCATGCGTACTATCCCATCTCTCCCTCCCATAACAAGAGGAAATAAGCATTTGGCGGCCGTCCGAACACAAAGTTCTTCCTGTTCCAAGAGTAGAGATGATACATCCCACATTGCCAGTACACTTTCAAATCTATGTTGAAACGTGCAACTTATGTCTCTACATCACAATCATCTTATTATCAAAGTTACTTCCATGGAAAACTGGTCTCAAACCTTCTTGGTTTTACACATAATCCTTGGTCATCTCCTCTAGGTCTATAGGGTGCCAACACTTTTGGGGTCATCCCTCTTCCCTTATGCATCCAGAGAGTGCGCTACTCATCTTCCCTTTGGGTCCCATGAGTTCATGAAGGTGATCAATCTCCTAACCCATGGCCCTCAGACAAATGATAGTTGTTACCTCCCGACCCTATGGTCATGTGCAACTAGGGAATTAGGCAACTCCTACTTCCATCAGTCTTATCCCTACCTGACCCTAGGATAGACTTAGGATTCTCTTATAGTACATGTTCAACTTGGAACCTTGCCCAAGCATTCATCATCTCTCTTTCTGCATTCATGGGCTGACTTTCATCCTTTCAAAGGGATCATGGCGACCTGCCTACCTTGGTCAGGCCCCATACCAGTTACTTCCATGGTAACACATCCACATGCACATAAAGATGGTTATAGATGGGTCTATAGGCTCATTCTCATACCATGTACTTTTCACTTAGCTTCTCAAGATCATATGAGACCTCTTTAGGTTACCTAAAACCAAAAAAACTGGTATACCCTCTACAAGAGGGTCCCTCTCCCAAGATGGGAGGAAACTACAACTCTTGACAACAAGGTCGCAACCGTCCTTAGGGTGTATATTAACATGAGCATGCCTAACCCAACAACTACTAAGGCACAAGCAGACCACCTATTAAACCATGCTAGGTCATACTTGTTCTCTCTCCTCAACATTAGTTCCACTTAGTTGTGAGGGGTTCATCAAACATACCCTTAACTTAAGGGCTTTCCTTTACCTCTACATATGAGGAGTACCATGCTCGAAACTATACAGACTCAAATCTCATCATGAGCATCGGGTACACGGCTTCCCCTCTTAGGCCTAGAAACCCTAGGTTCACCTTCGGGTGTCCAACTGCATGCTCAATCTCTTAACCATGAATTAAGCATGTCCAATATATGTCATGTACTTCTATGATCCTTTTACTCGAGCAACACTTTGGAGTTGAGTCCTCTTCCAGTGCAACCAACTAGGTATAAAGCCTCACAACTGGCTACTTAAACCTCCATAGGGTCTAAGGCACTCTCTGTCTCATCTCAACAGGTAATACCTATACCATAGACACATAGGCACCAATAGCATCATCCTCTCTCTAGGGTTTGGTTTCTCTAAAGGCAACCAAGATATCGTCAGCCTCCAAGGATCGAGCATGAGGCAACCCTTATCATTCACTTAGGTCGTATCATCCTCAACTCCCCGTTGTTCCTTAATTTTCAGGGTATTAGCCTTCCAACCTTCTTGCCTGAGGTCGGCTCTCTCTCCAGAGCTAATCCTACAACCAACCTCTCTATAATAGGTCTGTTCTTCATGAAGGATCAAGCTCATAAGCATGCCCCTACCTGAGTGAAGCCTATGCTCGAACTTATGTTTACTCAAGATTATCCATAACCCCTTATGCTTATCTCATAAGCCATCCATTATGATTCCTTTTCCAGGGTTTCATCCTACTGTCAGCACTACTGATGTACACTGGATGCAAGCTATACCCTACTTGCTGAAGCTCATAGGGTTTCTATAGGTTATTATCTATCTTTATCCATGGAGGTGCTATCCTTCATTCTAACCTGCTCGTCCCTTCCCAGGGTTGGGTTGCCAAAAGGTGCTAGGTCATCCAACCTCTCATGGCTCACATGGCATCCAAAGGCATGTTCATCCAAACACCCAGTCAACAATGACATCTAACTCATCATGTCATCTCTCTCTCTAACCTCCACTTAGGGTTAGGGTTAACATCATCCTTGGAGGATGTGCTAGGTCTCTACATCATCCTTCTTCCAAGGAGCTCTATCCTCAGGTCTCTCTTGAGGGCAATGACAACTCGTGTCATACGACCTAAGCATGTATCTATTCCTTTACGCTTACTCTATTAAGCTTATGTCCATGACATCTTATTTACATGCTTTTTATTAATTTGGTGGAGGATTCCTTAATCCTTATCAACCTTGCCCATACCTCAAGAGGGTCAGAAAAAGAGAGAAAACCCTAATCCTTAAGGTCCTTAACAGAATTTGAGTTGAGAAAGGAAGAACAAGATGAGAAAGTCCTAAAGGTATCTTATTTCGATTCATACACTAAGACTTTGGCCAGGCAATCACCCAGATCCGGGAGTCCTCGTATTCTGACTAGCGGGGCGGAGGAAAATATTGCTAGCCCTCGGTCGTGATCCTTTTCTAGACACCTCTGTCTTTCAGATATTCCTCTAATAACTCCCTTGGGTTCTACAGAATGTGTAAAATTTAATAATTATTAAAGATTAAATGAGGAACCTATGCTCTGATATCAATTGTAATGACCCCGCCTCCCGGTAACCCCCAATTAAGGGAGACCAAAAGGTCAGAGCCGTTAACCAATAAGCTGGATCAAAGGTTCGACAAATAATCAATAACAATTAATAAACTTTACCAACTAAACTGAAAACTGGTATAAAATAAAACTTCACTTACCTTTTTAAAAATTGGGATGTCTAATCTTCTATCCATGAAGATACTAATCTAACTAATCCTCCTGTGCACGTTAATTCTCATTTAATTCCGTATATGCCACTTTATTGTTTGTTCTTTTCATTTGTACCTAAAACGCCGACAAACAACACGTCGGTCAGCAAGAAGCTGGTATGTGGGGGAAACAATAATCGTGCAATTATGATAACAAAGTAATCAGTCAATTATCATTTAACAACCAAGATTACGTTTTAATCCATACTACTCAATCCTTACCTATCCCTAACTCTGTGCTATCCCTGTAGTGGACTTGTATGCTACCTATATTATAGGTAGATTCTTACCCCCATGGTCCTATCTTACAGGTAGCCAATACCTAGGGTAATAGAGTCCCATGGCACTACTCGAAAGTAGCCCAATATCTAACTAATTGTGACTTGATGGACCTACCTCATTGGTAGCCATGTACTAAGTCATCCAATGACCTGATGGACCTACCTCATCGGTAGCCATGTACTAGGTCAACCATTAAGACATAGAGGGGACCAGGATCTGAGCTAGTAGGCACATATCTTATGTGATATTCATAGACACATTATAGTTTGCATGAATTAAATTCATCCAACAGTTTTTTCCAAGTCATCGATGAAAACTTCAGAAAACTTCGGAAAACTAACTCGATATATTCATAAGCGTAACCACATACCTGTCAGGATGATTTTGAGACAGAATAATCTATGCAAGAAAGAAATCCAAGTAAGCAAGCACACATATCAAGATCCTGAAATAATTATGCAATTCCCTTTTATTACTCATGTCATCAAGATCTATTAAATATAGCTCACTTCCTAGGGTTTCTAGTCCACTTTTAGGGTTTTCATTGCAATTAGGGCTTCCCTTCATCTTTTATTATTTTAAACCCAAATTATTTCAACATCTAATTCTCAGTTTCGGATTGAAGGCATAATTAACCATTAAATAAGTCCATTAAGCCTCTTTTCATTAAAGCTCCCATTTTTATCCTCTTTAACCCATGACAAAGTCATTATACTTGTTTATCATCAATTCGTAGTTCATTATGCTCTAATACTCATATGAACGTTTATTTATCATTAATTCTACCTTGATTCATTCAAAAACCATAATTTCTATATTAAGGTTATTTATCCACAAAATTAGAACTTTAATGCTCGAAACAACTTAGAATCATTATATCTCATCTTTATCCACTACTTTGAATCATTAAAGCTATTAAGAGTCGAATTTGCTAACATTAGGGTTTCAAGGCCCATGAAGGTATATTCATGCACATGAAACTCTAAATTAACTAATTTCGTGCAACATTCATCTTTTTTGATCCTAATGTATCTCTTTATGATTAATAGGTTAATATCAACTTTAACCATCAATTAAACCTTACCAATCACATTAATTATATCAGAATAGGGTTTCTTAACCATTAATACAGTAAAGTTAACAACTTCCATTACTTTTCGAATTGAAGGAAGTCTCAAGATCCAATTATATTTTTTTAGATTCCTCTCATTTTTCTGAGCAACTTTCATATTTTATGCGTACTCATCCGGGCTACAAATATTTAGTTATGAATTTTGCATTAAAACCTCACCTGAGCCAATCCGGATCCGCCACGTCACCCTATGCATGCAACACGGCATGCCTTTGAGTTTATAACCAGATTACGATAATACCCCTAGTTAAGAGATCGACTTCTACAGAACGCGAAGGGCAGATTCTTCCAAACGTCAAACGTCGTCTTCAACCTCTGCTCAGCCGCGACGACCGCCATTTGCAGCCCTTCACGGGGCTGCCCTCCCCTCCATAGACTCCAAAACTCAATGCCGTCCTTCTCCCTTGGTTCTCCGCCCCTCCACGCACATGAAGCACCCACCATACGCAGCCAACTCAGCCAAACACGTGCTCGCAAAGCCTGCACAGCGCGACTCCTGTGGCAACTGCTTTGCAGGCCTATGGAAGGCGCTACACGAAGACCAAGGTGGTGGTAGCTTAGCCCACTAGTCTAGGGTTGTCATGGAATCCTTTCGCCTCCATCACGGCGACCAAAACCACCCTTCCTTGCTCTGGGAATAGCACTACACCCTTGTTAGGGTTTACACGTAAAGAACAAGAAGAAGAAGCAAGGAGGGTAAGTGGAATCCCTCCCCCGGACTCGGCCCAGGGCTCCCTCTCCTTTTATAGATGAGGGTAGAAACATCCTATGATGCTTGCTCATGAAGAGATGAGATCCTTTCCTATTAGGAATTTGATTCCTTTATGAAAAGCAAGCTCTCTCTCTCTCATACCTCTTTAATATTCTTTCTCCTTTTGATGTTAGGATTTCAAAGATTATTTCCTTTATCTTATGTGTACTTGTGTTGGCACGAAATTATATACCTCCTTGAGTAGGAAATACTTCCTTTTAATCAATATTACATAATCCATTAATTATGTATTCACATTATTCTCTTATTTTGTAATTTTTGGTATTTTCTCTTTCCTTCCTATTTATTTCTCTTTTATTTTCCTCATCCGTATTCCTTTTAACATTAGGAATCCTTGGGATACGAAATTCTAATAAGGATTACTCAAATATACCTCTTTTCACTTGTTTCCCATATTTTAACATTGTTTTCAATTTCTTTCTTAATAAAGAAATACTTATTTGATCTTTTCTATTCTTATTGCCTTTTCTTCGCAATCTAGGACTCCTTGGCACCCAAGGAACCTAAGAAGCTCGAAATCCATCCTTGGATTGCATTTTTTTGCCTTCTAGAGGTTTCCACATATTTCTTTTCTCAAATTCTCAATTATAAATTGAAATTCCTTTTTATTGGGCCCAATAGCCAATAAAGCCCACAAAGCAACCAATCAAGGCTATTGTGAATGAAATCCATTTATTCAAAACAAATCATATCATTATTTGTTCAATTATCTTAAATATGAGAAATTACATTTCTCACCAATTGAACCCAAAAATTAGCATTATAACAGTTGCGGAGGTGGTGGTGGCGGACCTTGTTGTTTTTCCTCCTGCTTGTCCTATGGGTCAATGTCTGCTCCACGAGTTTCTGATTCCGGTACGGCCTGGGAGTCTTGTCCTTCTGGCTCGGCCTCTAGTTCTTCATCAGGTTGTAGGTTGGCTCCACAGGTTTTTGAAATTGTCCTCTCACAATGTGCAATGTTGCGTTGTGAGATATCGGTCGTGGCACCTCCCAAATGCATAACGTTTATCTTTAAATGGGCCCTGACACCTCCCAAATGCATTTCAAGGGACATATTGTGAAAGGACACTATCATGATATGGGTCGTGGAACCTCCCAAATGCATTTTTAGGGACTTTATGTGAGATAACATTTGTCTTGAAATGGGCCCTGACACCTCCCAAATGCATTTTCATGGACTTGGTGTGAGAGGACGTTGTCATGATATGGGACCTCCCAAATGTATTTTTAAATACTTACTATGTGATGACATTATCATCATATGTGCCATGGAACCTCCCAAATGTACTTGAAGGACTTGGGATGGTTTTGGTTGTGATGGTTGGCCTTGTTTCAATCGTGATGGTCCATTCTACTTCTGGACATGACACTTCATTATGGTCTAATCGCGACACTATATTTGGTGCGGTCGCGACATTGTGCTATGAGGGTGGGTCACGACATTTTGTTGTGGGTTGGTCGCAAAGCCTATGTGTAACGCTGGTCGTGATACCTCACTTTAACATTGTTGTATTATGGCCACAATGTGTGTCGTGGAGACATTGTCATGATATGGGCCCAAACTTCCCCCAAATATATTTTTAGGGACGTATTATGAGAGAACATTGTCAATATTTGGGCCCTGGTTCCTCCTTAATGCATTTTAAGGAACATGTTGTGAAAATACACTATCATGAGATGGGTTTTGGTACCTCCTCAATGCATTTTTAGGGACATGATGTGAGATAACATTTGTCATGAAATGGACCTTGACACCTCCCAAATGTATTTTCATGGACTTTTGTGAGAGGAAGTTGTCACGATATGGCCCCTGACACCTACCAGATGCACTTTTAATGACTTACTATGAGATGACATTGTAATCATATGTTTCATGAAATCTCCCAAATTTATTTTCAAGGACTTGGTGTGAGAGGACATTGTCATGGTATGGGCCCAAAATTTACCCAGATGCGTATTCAAGGACTTATTATGAGAGGACACTATCAATGTAGTGGGAGCAGCAAACCCCATAAGGAAGTGTTGCAAGGCCCACAAGAAGTGTTGAAACATACTTCTACTTGCGTATTTATGTAACCCTTTCATAATTCTAGAGTTTTAATCATGACATGACCTAATTTTACATGAAAAGACCTAGTCGGACCTAAATCCCCTAAATTTACCCTATACTTACCTAATTGAGACCCATTTCCCCAAAATAAGTCTTTTCCCCACAAATTATACACAATCTACATGAATTTGATATGATTGGTCCCATACTTGTTGAGTGATGTGACTAGTAAGAGATTGGTTGGCTAGTCTCCAGATTTCAAGGGACTTGCTATGAGAGAACACTATCATGAAATGGGCCATGAATCCTTCCAAATGCATTTCTAGGGACTTGTCGTGAAAGGACATTGTCATGATATAGGACCTATGTCCACCCAAATGTATTTCTAGGGAATTTTTGTGCGAGAACACATTCATGATACGTGACTTGGCTCCTTGAAAATACATTTTGGGGGACTTTCTTTAAGAGGATATTCTCATGATATGAGCATTGGTCCTAGATCCTCCTCCCAAAAACATTTTTTAAAACTAGTTTTGGGAGGATACTGTCATGATATGGGCATTGTCTCCTCGCAAATGCATTTTGGTAGACATACAATGAGAGTACATTCTCATGAAATGGGCCCGACTCCTCACAAATGAATTTTAGGGACTTGTTGTGTGAGGATATCATCATGATATGTGCCCTGAGTCCTTAAATATACATTTCAAGGGACCTAATGTGAGAGGACACTATCATAATATATGACCATGATTCCTCCCCAATACATTTTCATGGAGATATATCAATATAGTTATTTGTTAATTCATAAAGGAGCTAGAGAAATTGCTACTCAGAGTCATTCTAAGGCATCATGAGATGCATTCATAAAGGGACATTATCTACTGCAAGCACCCAACTTATCATGCATCGATTATCCCCAAACTCATACCATGTATGATTTATGAACAATTAAGAGGACAATATATATATATATATACACACAACACTGATCAAAGTGTTACGAGGGACTTTTTGTGAGAGGGCGCTGTCATGATATGGGGCATATCTCCTTCTAGAAGCATTTTCACAGACTTGTTGTGAGAGGACACTATCATGAAATTGACCTTGGATCCTTGCAAATGCATTTCAAGGGACTTCTCATGATAGGATATTCTCATGTCCTGAATCCTTTAAAATGTATTTTCAGGGACTTGTTGTGAGAGGACATTGTCATGATATCGTCCCAAGATCATCAAAAATACATTTTAAGGGACTTGTTGTGAGAAAACGCTATCATGATATGGGTCACGACTCCTCCCAAATGTATTTTCTTGGGGATATGTCAATACATGTATTCTCCACTATGTGAATTTTATAACTTATCGTGAGGTAACACTCTCATGAGGATGCTCAAAGCTAATGCTTTATGTAGTTTTAGAAACTTGATGTGCGATGACACTTCCTTATCTGACACTAGATGGGACATCCTTACGAGACCCCTCTTAGTAGTTTGATCCTTGGTGATGAAATTTCTCACACTTTCTATGAGATGGACTCTCATGATGATGGTCTAAAATTGTCCCTGGTTTTGTATCATTGACTTGTCACTAGATATAGCTTCCTCATATTATGTGGGTGGACGCTCCTCTAGGGGTGACCTTGGCGTACATATCTTTGATTTGTGGTTTCTCTCACTTATTGTGAGAGGGAACCATCAAGACTAAGGCCAAACCTCATCCTCTATACAGGTTTAGTGACTTTCTAAAAGAGTTAAATTCCTTAATTAAAATGGATTTCTCCTCCTCCGCATGGCATATTGACATGGAAATCTTTCAAAATCTATTTTTTTCTCATAAGACGATACATCCTAAACCACTATAGAAGGCCCCTTCTCCTAGATTCACCTTGGCATTCTGGTCCTATATGATGAGATTTCGCTCACTTTTTGTGAGGGCTAACTATCATGATAAGTAACTAAACTTCCTTTTTATGTTGTTTCAGTAATTTTCATGAGAGGACACTTCCTCATATGACATATAAGGCCTCTATTTGAGGTTCAATTACACATACAATTGTTTGTGATAAAATTTATTTAACTTTTCCTAAGAGGACACTCTCGTGATGTGAGATTAAAATCAACTTGGCCTATAGAATCCACCATATTTTGATTCCTCTAGCTTATGATGAGGAAAAACGCTCGCAATAATGGTCTAAGTTCAAGCTCATTGGGGTTTTAGGGACTTGCTGTGAGAGGGTACTTCCTCATCCAATATGGAAGACCCCATCTTCCTAAGTCACCTTTGTTGGTATGTATGCCCATAGAGAAAGTCATGTGATAATTGTAATGGGATACTTTGTAAATGAATTGAATGATAATAAAGGCAATTTCTGATCTATATGTTTAACTATTTTTGAGATGATAGTGTAACATGATAGATGTCTAAAGAATTGTTTACTCGATGACATATGCTTTAAGGTTAAGGACCTAATCGTTGATATCATACGGATGTTAAGAGTATACATTCTATTTTTGTCTCTAGTCAGTTGTTATTGAGAAAATAACCATAGACATCAATACCACTAAAGACTAGATTGCGTGTTGGTTGATGACAAAATCTCATTAGTCATGATATAGTGATATCAAACCAAGCACTTAGGTACTTGTTAGAGAACAAGTGTGCCAGACAGACCCACCGTGAGAGTGACACCTGGAACCATGATTTGGTAGTCACAGTCAGCTCTCACAGTGATGGTGGTGAGTGTGACTCTTCAACCTAAAATCACTACACTCAACACATGTCATTGGATACACTTTGACATCATCAAACGCATTCCTAAAATATGGATTGTTATAAAGGTGATGATTAGGTGACTTTGACACATGGGGCTTTTGAAGGGTGAGCGATAGATATGGGATTTGTCCCTCCTAAGGGAGTTTGATGTCCATGGCCACTTGATGAGTAGGATTGAGAAAGGCATGCACATGCATGTGTGAATCAATATGTGATATTGATGTCACACACATCTCACCCAGTCTACTTTGAAATCAAGGAAATGAATGAAAGTTGAAAGGATGATTGTACCACTCCTTGAGTTCATTCAGGACATTAGCGATAAAGGAATTATACATTCACTGTAGCACCATTCATGGATTGTAGGATTGAAATTTGTTCTCCAACTTTCTATTTCACTTGGGTAGCACTGATGTGCAACTAGGCACTACTCTTTGCTTGTTAAGTCATAAGTGTTATGGATTTTCACTGCCAACGTAAAATGGACCTGTAGGGTCACACACAAAGGATTTAATATGGAAGAGGAGTTTGTCCACAAACGATGTTTAGATAGATTACTAAAGGAGTTTAGTAGTTCAATTAAACACTCAATCAATTGATAGGTCAATATCATAGTTTTCAAGGTGTTGGACTGATTGATTAGAGTATCGGATTGATTGAAACTGCAAATGACTGATTTTGCATAGTCTGCACTCCCAACCGATCGACTCATGTGATGAATTGATCGGCTCAGGACAAACTGAACCGACCGGTTCAAGGGTTGAACCTATCGGCTCAAGTGGTCCATACGAGCAATTCGGGAAAGTCAGGTTGGTGAGAAATTTCTTTTCATTTCACTTGTCCAATTTGATTGGAACAAGGATTGGTATTTGGATCAGTTCAAAACAAAAGAGGAAAAGTCAATCGGGAACTGACCAGGGCAGTGAACTGATCGTTTCAGAAGTGAATCGATCGGCTCAGGTGCCCCAACTGATCGGTTCAAGTGTGAACCGATCGGCTCAGGTCCCTAACCGATCGGTTCATGCTTGAAAAGATCGGTTTAGCTGGCCCAGTTGGTTGTTTTGTGGAAAATCTCAAACCCTTCTACTCCTGCATTAATCCTGCATTGCCCGGGGTAGATAAACCTATCCCATGACCCTACTATATATAGGGGTATTGGGGGCTTCTCAAAGTACAACTCAGAACACCAGTTACTCTGCAAAGTTGTCATTCTCTCTGGTTGTGGTAACCAGGAGGGCCCCAGCAAGTGCTACCCGATAAGGGAGGCACAGTAAGGGAAAGACAACTGCAAAAAACTGATTGGTGGCAAGAGTCTGTTTTTGTGACTAGTACGCCGATAGGAGGGTGCGACTCCTTCCGATTTCTTGTGGGACAAGGAGATCGGAGTTCTAGATAGTCTGTGTCGACGACTGTAGAGGTGGGAGACTTCTGCAGCTCGGAGGACAGCTGTCAATCCTTACAGTCCCAGTGAGACCAGGAGTTGCACAAACACCGTCCAAGACCGAAGGTGAAGACTATGCAAGCCGCGAGGTAACGTTGCCGAGCATGCCTCGGGACAAGGTACGCCTCTACTAACCATCCTTCCTATTATATAGACGTTGACGCGATTCCTTTATTCTAGGTTTGGGAGAAGAAATTTTTTGTTTCCGCTGCCTTCTATGTTTCTTCTAAAACCCAACAGTGGTATCAGAGCCACATCAACTGTTCTATGCTTTAGGATTATCAATATGATCAATTTTGGTTTTTTGCCTTTATTTATTGCATACGATGCAAATAAAATTGGTTTTATGCATGTCCAATCGTAAATCCACAAATTCCAATATACATATATGATATGTAATATAAATGCACTCGATGTGTGTCACCCTTAAACTAGTTTTGTGGTGGATGTATAGCATGGTTATGGGCAATACACCCTATGTATGTGTGCTTGGTTGAATGTGGTTGCTTGCATCTCAGTCTGCGCACTAATTCCCTATCTCATATTCCTGATGTAACTTGAGATAACTCAAGATTTCTTACCTACCTTTGCTCCGCCTGAATGTAACTCGGGGTTTCCTTTCTCAAATGTAAAATAGGATAGATTTTTATTTCATGTTATGTCAAAGAACGGAGGATAATCTGATGACAACTGAGACGATCGGTTCAAGGCATGAACTGATCGGTTGACGATTAAGACGAGTGGGTGGGGACCTGAGGAGATGTACGAGGACCAATGAACCAATCGGCTGGAGGTGCCAGTCGATCGGCTGGTGGCACCCAACCAATTGGCCTGATGGCGAGCCGATCAATCATGGAGATGAGTTGCTCAAACCCAAAAAGGAAAAGCACAGAGTTCATCTTGTACATGTTGCATGTGATGTGGACCTAGATGACCATGATTCCTCTTAGGTCGAGGGATCACATTAGGATGGAATGTAAAGACCAAGTCTCTACTATTAAACATGATAAACAAATACACCAATGTGTGTGGCAGTGGAAGAAATAAAACTTGACTATATTCAAAATGTATAAAGACTACATTACAAAAATTTTCCCAAATGGGGTACATCTTTATACAAGAACAATGATCTAGGTAGAGGAAGACTTAGACTAAGCCAACATTGTCTCCAAACAAAACAACTTAATATATAAAAGCACCTATGATCATGCAAGCTATATGTTCCTTTTCTTCTTGTCCTATCCTTAGCCTTAGGTTCACCAAGCTTCCATGTGCACTCTGATCCTAGCCTAGATGGTTGGGGTCATCTAGCAAGAGAAAGATAAAAGTATGTGTTATTCAAGAGAAATAGGACAATTAATACTCTAAAGCATTTCAATATAAAAGATTTTCTACAATAAGAGATTTCAAAAGAAACGAGGCAAGTATATGAATAAGAGAGAGAAAACTACCATAAACAATCACCAAAATAATAATCACATAGCATGAATATATTAAGACACAAAGTCATCTCAATGTAGGGTGAGGCACCTACTGGACATCACCAAGTGGCAGGGGGACTAAAACCCCAGTGCCTATATAAAGTGGCAGGGGGACTAAAACCCTAGTGCATAATATAAAATGGTAGGGGGACTAAAACCCCAGTGCCCGACAGGAGGACTAAAACCTCAGTGCCCTATGGATGGTTTGTACTCATGTACACTACATTGTCATTTGGCCTAAAATACATCATGCTTAAATAGTCACTTGGCAGTAGTGATAAGTATAACAAGATTTGCAACATTGCAAAATGGGAATAAAACCCAAGAAATAAAGGAGGCAACATAAGCAACAACAATATACAATGTTTCCAAGTATTTCGAAAGGATGATCCAACATAGGCAACAACAAGATTCACATAATTCAAATAGATGAGTCATAATGGCAACAAAAGCATCAAATATATAAAGAACCAAATAAAGGAATATTGAAGGATAACAAGGCTAGCACATCTTTACGGTAGGGTTGGATAAGAGCCCAACTGAAGGATAGGTAGTTTGCACAATAAACATTCACATTCATCTTTGATAGGATTCACATATATAAATAGGGTCCTCATACATAGATAGGTGTCACATACTAAAATAGGCTTCACATACAAAATAGGGTGCACATACCTGTTTTAATTAATTACCATCACATTAACTAGTCTGATTGTATCTCCAGTCCATTTTCCCCTAGTTATAAACATTACACATGAATTAATATATATAAAGACATAAAGCATAGGAAAAACCTTAATTTACAAAACCACAATTTAGGGTTTAAAACCTAGTCTAATATATTAGTCATATTCTCCTGATTAATAAAACATATTTTATTTTACAAATTGGAGTTAAAATGAATTAATTATGTATTTTAGAACATTTTATATTCTTAAAAAGGAATTCAAAGCAAACTTCGAAAAATCATTTAGAATCAGGCTTTAAATACCACAAAATTGGATTCTACTCGAAAAATCCTTTCCATTGGCTATTTATTTGCATTTTTCTGACCATGGATCGATTTACTATGAATTAAGTAAAATTGACCAATCAGAATGCAAGAAAACTATAGCGTGATAGTTATTTAAATGAAAATACAATTCGATGTAAATAACAGGTGAAATGACTAAAATACCCCTGCTCGTCAAATCAAATTAATTAAGCAGTGAGGGAAGTACTATCATTTGAACAATCCAACGTCGTTGGCGAGAAAGAAAAGAAGGAGGAATAAGGTGAAAACTCCAAAATGCCCATGGTCGGGTAATCAGGTTATTAGCACCATACGGGCACAATGGCCCATACACCCGCATGCATCTTGCGCTTCAAGCCATGGAAATCGAGCAGCAACCTGGGGTCATGGACGAAGGCTCTGGGCCGCAACAACCAAAGAAACGAGGACCTAAGATGGGAGCAAACTCCCGAGGTCAGTACGATCCCAAGGAGCTAAAGAACGACAACTCACGTGCCCAAAAACCACTGGAAACAGGCCGCGGAATGGCCAGAACAGAGGAGTAGGTTGAAGCTCGACAACCAAAGGAAAACAGGATTAACTGGGAAACTGAGATCGGGAAAAGCTTCGTGGATGGGTTGCGAGTCGAATCCAAGCTTCGACGAGTGTGGAGGTGCACTGAAGCTCAGAAAAGCTTGGCACCGGAGGCTGCTTTACGGCGGCTATAGGACATGGCGATCGGGGCCGTCTCGAGGCAAACCGAGGGTAGAAATAGGAAGAGGGATGGCTGAGGATGCTTACCCTAATGGTAATCGGCCCAAGGTGGTCAGGGCAGGTAGCACCGGCTCGCCATTTCCGGTGGTGTACTCCGAGTAGGTCAGGGTCGTCGGGGCAGGGTGTGAAGAAATTAGAGGAGGAGGAAGAAAGCTCACAGCTCGGAGGTCCTTTCTACAGACTTATATAGGCGTGAGGAGGGCTCTAGTCCCTTCTGTAACCTCACGATAGAGAAGAGGAGGAGGCCGCGATTGGGCGTTTTGCCAAATCGACGAGGTAGGTGATGAGTTCAGGTTCGTTCGAACCGGCAGCGGGAGACGAAGCCAACAAGACAAGAATCACGCAAAATGGTTGAGAGGAGAGGAAGAACGAGTCGACGGGGCTAGAGCGGTTCGTCTGTTCAGATGGCCGGAGGAAGAAGACGACGGGAGGGCAGTTGGATCAATTGGGAAGCGGATCATGGCCGTTGGATGAGCGTCCAACGTGGTTCATTGTGTGATAAGTAAAATCGAACCGAACATTAACGTTATGCGTGACGTGTAAATGAAATGAATGAAAATCGATTCAACTACTATATCACACTATATTAAAAGCTCTAAAAATAGATTTGGAGGGTCAAACGAAGTGTAAATGCCACCAAATTATAATCACATGCTCATATTAAAGTCTAGAACAATGATATGCAAATATATTCTCATTTTACACATAATATGGCCCTTAATAAATATATTTCTCATTAAAGTGTTTATTAATATATTAAAATGAATGAATTATATGAAAATACTTCTTTTAATGGATTTCATGAGGGAATTTCGAGATATCATCCATTATTAACTTTAAGAGCAAAATACCACCATTATATTCCATTTTGATATATTATTATCCTTTTTGAGGAGAGAGAAGGAAATTTGGTTAATATTCTCATTAATTAATTCAAATACACATTATTGCTAATATAATTATCCAAAAAGCTCCAAATTAATATTATCTACTTATATCTCTCATAAAACTCCATTTTGTATTATTAGCCCTTAATTATTACCTTAAGTGGGTTATTTGTGCAAACACCCTTCCATTTATATAAATGAGGGAAAAAGGTAATTTAAATCTTGAATTGTGCTCAAATTGCACAAGGAGTCCAAAAATGACCCAAAAGAATGGGAAATTTATGAAAAACGTCCAAATGGACTTAAAGGCAATGAAAAGCTCAAAAGTGGGTAAATTGCAGGAAAGACCCTGAGATTTAGTATGTTACATGGCCATAATCATTGCTTTTTATCGTTTCACATGTTTTCTGTGGGATATAGCAGGTATATGATACTTACTATATTGTGGTGATTGGATATGTATATGTACCTATAAAAATCAAATCCCTCATTAAATATTAAAGTTTTAGATGCCTTCCAAATGCGACACACGTGAAAAGCTTGATCGGCCAAGTGTGGGCACGCCCTAGCGTGGTACACCGTCTATCTAGTGGAAGCGTGAAGGATGGATATGTGGGTCTACCCTAGCAGGGTGCATATTCATCGTGTTGGCTTTGGGTTGGACTTAACAAGGTGACCTAGATAGGATCTAGCACCTTGAGGCGTGGAGGTGATCATGGAAAGGAGTTATGCATGACATCTTTCGAGAGTTGCATATGATGCAATTGGCAAGAGTTGCCTACCTGGAAGATCTAAGTTGTGGGTGATATCCCTAGCTGGTCCATGATTCAGAGGATTTTAGGATCTTGACCCACTAGAAGATAACGTTGCAATCTTCCAAATTGATGGTGAGGGCTGTCAATTTGAATCAAAATAGTGGGAGCGGTGATTAATTAAAGGCCTAATTAACTATCGTCAAATTTTATTCAAATCAATTCAAATCAAAAGGAGTTTTGAAAAATGCATTTCTCTTGTAGAATGGTAAAAGAATCATCTTTTGAAATGGACAAATTAATTGAGAATAAATTCCATAACTGGTTGGGGATTGTGAGAAGTATTTTGCACAATCTAGATATATCGGTAGCCTTTGAACCCACTCCATGCACGCTTAATGTGTTGTTTGAGAAGAAGGATAGTTCATTGATAAAGATCAATGGAACAAAGTCCAAGGACAAAGGTGAGGGAGAGAAGGGTTCTCTCGCCAAACCAATGTCAGACTCTTCTGCATGGAAAGGATGGAAGGAACGATGGAAGATGAAGCAAGAGATAGAGATCTCTACTTCTAGTATATACGTGATAGATATTAACTTTACTACTTCTTTGTCATGGGTACTTGATACCGGATGTGGGTCTCACATTGTTCAAAACATGAAGGATCTTAAAGGACGTAGGCCTTTGGGGAAAGGCAAGGTTGAACTACATGTTTCCAATGGGGCAAGAGTTGCCGCTAGTGCCGTAGGAACCTATGAGTTAACTCTACCTAGTGGGCTTATAATAGAGTTAAATAACTACTATTATGTACCTGCCATAAATAGGAATATCATTTTCATCTCTTGTTTAAACAAGGATGGTTTTGAATTTATTATTAAGAATGGAAAGTGTTTCATTTCAAAAGATGAGATCTTCTATGGCAGTTCCCCAATGTCTTATGGTCTATACTTGATAGATCTAGAGACAAGTGTATACAACTTTAACACCAAAAGGCAAAAACTCAAAAACTCAAACAAAACATATCTTTGGCATTGTCGTCTAGGGCACATAAATGAGAAGCACATCTCTAGACTCCATAAAGATGGTTATCTAGACTCTTTTGATTATAAATCAATAGAGACATGTGAATCTTGTTTGTTGGGCAAGATGACCGAGACTCCCTTTTCAGGTAAAGGTGAGAGAGCTAGTGATCGATTAGGACTCATACATATTGATGCATGTGGGTCTTTTAGAACTAATGTCAGAATTGGGTATCAGTACTTCATTACCTTCACCGATGACTTTAGTAGGTATGGCTATGTGTACCTGATGAAACATAAGTCATAAACCCTTGAAAGGTTCAGGGATTTCATGAATGAAGTACAAAACTAACTTGGTAAAAGTATTAAAGCACTTAAATATGATCGAGGTGGAGAATACTTGAGCCAGGAGTTTGAGGACCTTCTTTGATCTCGTGGTATTGTATCACAATGGACTCCGCCTGGAACACCACATAATGGTGTGTCTAAAAGAAGGAATCACACTTTACTGGATATGGTGCAATCAATGATGAGTTTTGCTGATCTTCTGATATCCTTCTAAGGTCATGCTCTTGAAACCAATGCGTTTACACTTAACTGAGTACCATCTAAATCGGTTCAAAAGACACCATATGAGATATGGCACGGGAAGCGTCCCGATTTGTCTTTTATTACGATTTGGGGTTGTGAGGCTTACGTCGGGAAAATGTTTCCTGATAAGCTTGGACCCAAGTCTGATAAATGTTATTTTGTTGGATACCCCAAGGAAATGAGGGGATATTATTTATACCACCCTACTGACAACAAAGTGTTTGTTGCTAGGATAGTTGTGTTCCTAGAAAAGGAATTTATTTACAGAGGAAACAATGGGAGGAAAATAGAGCTTGAAGAGATTCAAGCCCAACAAGAAAACATTGAAATAGTAGATGTACAAGAGGAACATAGAGATTCAAAAGGTGTTGTGTTATCTCAGTCTCCTCAAGAAATACAAGGACCTCGTAGATCTAGTAGGATCCGCCTTCAACCTGAGAGGTTTAAATAACTTGTGACTCAGGAAGGTGGTGAGTTGATCATAGATGATGATCCAACTATCTATCTAGAGGCTATGGAGGGACCATATTCTGAGAAGTGGCTTGAGGCCATGAAATCTGAGATGGAATCCATGTATTCCAACAAATTATGGACTTTGGTGGAACCATTCAAAGGGGTAAAACCCATAGGGTGCAAGTGGGTCTTCAAGAAGAAGACCGACATGGATGGCAATGTGCAAACTTATAAAGGCAGATTGGTTGCAAAGGGTTTTCGACAAGTTCAAGGTGTTGACTATGACGAAACTTTTTCTCCAGTTACCATAATTAAGTCCATCAGGATCATGCTTACTATTGCTTATGACTATGAGATTTGGCAAATGGATGTTAAAACCACATTCCTTAATGGGAATATAAATGAGGATGTGTACATGACATAGCCTGAAGGTTTTATAGATCCAACGAATGCCAATAAAATTTGTAAGCTACAAAGGTCAATCTATGGATTGAAGAAAGCATCTAGGAGTTGGAATCTTCGATTTGATGAGGATGTCAAAGTGTTTGGCTTTATTCAAAATGAAGATGAACCTTGTGTGTACAAGAAGGTTAGTGGGAGCACGAACACATTCCTCATATTGTATGTGGATGACATACTATTGATGGGGAATGATGTCTCAGCCTTAGAGAAGGTAAAGACTTGGCTTGGGAATACTTTTTCAATGAAGGACTTAGGAGAAGCATCCTACATTCGAGGTATTAAGATCTATAGAGATAGATCTAAAAGGCTTCTCATACTAAGTCAAAGCACGTATATTGACAAAATGTTGAAGTGATTCAGCATGGAGAACTCAAAGAGAGGCAACATCCCCATGTTACATGGAGTCACCATCTCTAGAGTTCAATGTCCCCAATCTTTTGAAGAGAGGGAGCGTATGAATGAGATCCCATATGCATCATCCATCAGATCCATCATGTACGCTATGTTGTGCACACACCCAAATGTCTCCTATGCCCTCAGCATGACGAGCAAGTACTAGTCAGATCCTGGGGATGCTCACTGGACAGCCATAAAGAACATCCTCAAGTACTTGCAAAGGACTAAGGAATAGTTCCTTGTATACGACGGTGAGGAAGAACTGGTAGTAAAGGGTTACACCGAAGCAAGCTTCCAAACTGACAAAGATGATTACAGATCGCAATCAGGATTTGTATTTTGCCTAAACAATGGAGCTGTGAGCTGGAAGAGTTCCAAGCAAGAAACAGTTGTCGATTCTACTACAGAGGCCAAGTATATCGCTGCATCACATGCAGCAAAGGAGGTTGTGTGGATCAAGAAGTTCATCACTGAACTTGGCGTAGTTCCAGTAGCTGTGATGCAATTGAGCTTTATTGTGACAATAATGCAGCTATTGCTCATGCTAAGGAGCCCAGATCACATCAGTGGTCCAAGCACATACTTCCGCGCTTCCATCTCATACGAGAGATCATACAATGAGGAGATGTGAAGATTTGAAAAGTACCAACTAAAGACAACATAGTTGATCCACTGACGAAGGCCCTTTCTCAGCAGAAGCATGATAGTCATGCTAGGTCACAAGGACTAAGGTTCGTAGGTGACTGGTTGTAAGTGCAAGTGAGAGTCTGTTGGTATGTATGCCCATAGAGCAAGTCATGTGATGATTGTAATGTGTTACTTTGTAAATAATTTGAATAATAATAAAGGCAATTTTCGATCCATATGTTTAACTGTTTTTGAGATGATAGTGTAACATGATAGATGTCTAAAGAATTGTTTACTCGATGACGTATGCTTTGGGTTAAGGACCTAAACATTGAGATCATGCGGACGTTAAGAGTATACATTCTTGTTTTGTCCCTAGTTAGTTGTTATTGAGGAAATAACCATAGACATCAATAACACTAAAGACTAGATTGTGTGTTGGTTGATGGCAGAATCTCATTAGTCATGGTATAGTGATATCAAACCAAGCACATAGGTGCTTGTTAGAGAACAAGTGTACCGGACAGACCCACCGTGAGAGTGACACATGCAACCATGATTTGGTAGTCACAGTCAACTCTCACAGTGATGGTGGTGAGTATGATTTTTCGACCTGAAATCACTACACTCAACACATGTCGTTGGGTACATTTTGACATCATCAAACGCAGTCCTGAAATATGGGTTGTTATAAAGGTGATGATTGGGTGACTTTGACACATGGGGCTTTTGAGGGGTGAGTGATAGATATGGGATTTGTTCCTCCTAAAGGAGTTTGATGTCCATGGCCACTTGATGAGTAGGATTGAGAAATGCATGCACATGCATGTGTGAATTAATATGTGATATTGATGTCACACACATCTCAACGAGTCTGTTCTGAGATCAAGGAAATGGATGAACATTGAAAGGATGATTGTACTGTGCCTTGAGTTCATTTAGGATATTAGCGACAAAGGAATTAGACATTCATTGTAACACCATTCACGGATTGTAGGATTGAAAGTTGTTCTCAAACTTTCTATTTCACTTGGGTAGCACTGATGTGTGACTAGGCACTTCTCTTTGCTCGTGAAGTCATAAGTGTTATGGATTTTCACTGACAACGTGAAATGGACACGCAGGGTCACACACAAAGGATTTAACCTGGAAGAGGAGTTTGTCCACAAATGATGTTTAGATTGATTACTAATGGAGTTTAGTAGTTCAATTAAACACTCAATCAATTGATAGCTCAGTATCATAGTGTTTAAGGTGTTGGACTGATTGATTAGAGTATCAAATTGATTGAAACTGTAATTGACTGATTTTGCATAGTCTAAACTCCCAACCGATCGACTCATGTGATGAACCGATCGGCTTAAGACAGACTAAACCGACCGGTTCAAGGGTTGAACCGATCGGCTCAACTGGTCCAAACGAGCAAGTTGGGAAAGTCAGGTTGGTGAGAAATTTCTTTTCATTTCACTTGTCCAATTTGATTGGAACAAGGATTGGTATTTGGATCAATTTGAAAAAAAAGAGGAAAAGTCAATTGGAAATTGACTAGGGTAGTGAACTGATCATTTCAGAAGTGAACCGATCGGCTCAGGTGCCCCAACCGATCGGTTCAAGTGTGAATCGATCGGCTCAGGTCCCCAACCGAACGGTTCATGCTTGAAACGATCAGTTCAACTGGCGCAATTGGTTGTTTTGTGGAAAATCTTGAACCCTTCTACTCCTGCTTTAATCCCGCTTTGCCCGGGGTAGAGAACCCTATCACATGACCCTCCAATATATAGGGGTATTGGGGGATTCTCAAAGTACAACTCAGAACACCAGTTACTCTGCGAAGTTGTCATTCTCTCTGTTTGTGGTAACTAGGAAAGCCCGAGCAAGTGCTACCCGATAAGGGAGGCACACCAAGGGAAAGACAACTGTAGAAAAGTGACTGGTGGCAGGAGAGTGTGTCGGTGACTAGTATGCTGACAGGAGGGTGCGACTCCTTCTGATTCCTTATGGGAGAAGAAGATCAGAGTTCCAGGCAGTCTGTGTGGATGACTGTAGATGCGGGAGACTTCTACCGCTCGGAGGACAACTGTCAATCCCGATAGTCCCGGTGAGACCAGGAGCTGCACAGACACCATCCAAGACCAAAGGTGAAGAACGCACAAGCCGTGAGGTAACGTTGTCGAGCAAGCCTCGGGATAAGGTACGCCTCTACAACCATCCTTCCTATTGTTTAGACGTTGACGCGATTCCTTTATTTTGGGTTTGGGAGAAGAAATTTTTTGTTTCCGCTGCCCTCTCTATCTCCCCTAAAACCCAACAACCTTGGTACATAAATAATTTACAGTGTGATTTAACATGTGACATCGAACCCTTGTTTCATATTGGCATTCTGGTCCTATGCTATCTAATTTATCTCATTTATTATGTGAGACCGCACTGATGACATGATCCTAAACTTGTCTTGATGTGGTTTTGGTGTTTTTTCATGAAAGATAACTTTCTAATCTAACGTTGAAGGCCCCTCATTAATATCATATGTGATGAGATTTTTCCCACACTTGTTGTGATAGGGACTCTAGTGATGTGGGACAAAACTCATCCCTGTTGTTGTTCCAATGACTTCTTGTGAGATGGAACTTCTTTATCTAATATACAGGTCCCTCCTCCATGGGTGACCTTGGAATTATCTCTTGGAAGCAACCCCTTGAGGTGAAGTCATGGAAGGTGCCTATCCAATGAGTCTTTTTGATCATGTAAAAACTCTACAATGATTCCCAATTATGGAGAAAACTTCATAAGTTCAAGCAATGCATATCCCTATATATATTTCTAATTATAGGAAAATAACATGTTGCTCAATAGATACACTATGAAGAAGTAAGTCACCTTCCACTATCCTACATGCTAGTATATACGAGAAATGTATATAGTTTTGTATAACTTTTTTTACTTATCCCATCTCTCATGTAGCTCATTGTAGATGGACACTTCAAATAAAAATGTTTCTCTTAAATGTAGATCGGATCACCAAAGACTAATATGTAAAATATGAAATGTATGAGCCAAAGATATTGATGCAAAATTACTTTCTTGCTCTCAACCCTAGGTCACGAGCAAATAGTCCAAATATATTGAAATATGGACACAAATGTGCAATTTTTTACATCACACCTATACAACAGATACACCGTGCCCACCCTCACCACTCGACACAATAATCTCATAGGGGTACCTTTCGACTCCTCGTCCTCCGCCGCCAGCTGCACCCCCAGCCCCCAACCATCTTCCACTTCATCTCCTCCCCCTTCTCCCTTTCTTTCCCACTGCGCTTCCTCCGCGTTGCCGGCCCCTTCTGGTTTTGTAGGCTCTACTCCTGTCAAGTTTTGTGGCCTCCACTCCCGTCAGGTTCTGTGGCCTCCACCCGCTTTTGGCTTTGGTGGCCTCGGCGCCCCCACCTCTTCCGAATCCATATCCTCCCTCCCTCCCTCCCAGTTCTTTATTCACCCCTTTCCGAATCCACAATCAAATAATAATGTTGGATCTGAATCTCATATTCAACACATGGATAGTAACGAGAGGAGTTCTCATGCGTGGGGCACTCCAGTCGGCACATCGGATTAGAGGAGTGTTGTCAAAACTGCAAGTGCATACTTGCAATAATGTCAAAGATATTTTTTGTAAATAAAACGATGATATATGGCTGCTGGAGATATTTTTTGTAGATATGGATGCCATGGTATTTTTACAAACATGAGGTGTCACACATGTCAATTGAGATATTTTGTGAAGATACTTGAATGTTATGGCTCGTCTTCACAAATTTATGTCTTGTTTGTAATATTTTGTGGAGAAATGAATATATGACATGGATTGGTGAAGCATAATGTCTAGTGTTTGATCTGCATGTTTGACAATCTACTCCCTTTTGTGTTGAGAAAACATTTTTAAATATAGTGTTTATGTTATGAAGAACGCCTATGAGAAGTCATACTGATTGATATTCTTTATTGTTGTTGAAGGTTCACGTGGTGGTGGAAATTCACACTAAGCTTGTTGTAGAATTATTAGAAAAATCATATACTTTATTATATATACTCATATTGAAAACAAGTGGTAGCTATAGGATGGTCACACCCGACACACATAGACTGGGTGCTTCAAAGCATTGGAAACAACCTGTGCTGTTCATAACCGTCATACATGGTTTGGGCGACCCGGTTTTGGAAGATGTGTTTTGTATGACAGGCTTCTAACCTGCGACGGTCCTCATCATCATGCATTGCCTATGTAAGACGGTTATACACATCACAGGTTAGCCATTCTGTTGTAGTACACTAATCAAATAAAATAGTGACCTCATCTTAAGTGATGAAATTATACGAAACATCAAACAACAGGTGAATATGATTACTATTATATGCTCTTCCTCCAATTTTGTACTGGTTAATATTTACTGCATGATCTATTCATTATGTAATGGAATATATAGTGTAACAGACCACCTAAGGGTGACGTTCTGTGTCCTTAATAGACAATTCAATCATGAAAATTTATTAAGAAATGGTCATCGGTGTTATTCTTCACTTTTGAAATAGTATCATTACAAGGTGAAATTTTCATATATGATATATGAATGAATTACTATATATAATAAATTCAACGAGAAAGAAAAGAAGCATAAAGGAGAGAACATAGTTGATTGCCAATTACATATTCTAAGGTCAGGTTGTCTTTCTCAACAAGCAAGACTGAAAACGATACACAAAAGTTGTGTGCACACGTCCTTTCCTTGTTATTATAAATCCATTAACGTTGTCATATCATCATGGTCACCTGATATGGGCAAACATGCATATGCAATGTCGAGACAGGATCTACATGATGATTGTGGTGAAGGTCAAGCACGCTGTGAACAAGGTAATGGATTTTGTGGTTGTGAACCCTACTGTAAATTTCTAGCATCACAGTCACTCCAGGTAAGGCATGGTAAATTTGTTTATTAATTCTGATCATGTCTGTTAAAAATTCTAGGAGCCTCTACAACTTAACGCAGATGGCATGCAGTAATATAACATATGTAGGTTGTTCATCTCGATCACCTGGATGGGTGACCTACGCAGGCAGGACTGGCCGTCTGGCTGCATTTTTTGCACAACAATTACAATTGGCATTATGGATATGAATATGTAATTGGACTATAAAGTTTCTCCTTTTGTGCGGTGGTGTTATCCACGTTAGTAGGATTGCCAGACGACATACAGAAGGAATTCACATCACACCAGGACTCTTTCGGAAAGAAACTCAAGCAGACTTAACGACAAGAGAACATATTGGACAAGAGGAAAGAACAGCTTCGACAAAGAAGAGTTAGATTCAGGAGAGGACAATACATCAGATGAGAGGAGAAGAGAAAAAGGATGCTAGAAAATAAAGGACAAGAGTAGAAGCCAGAGAATGGGCAACTTATCAACGTGATGGGGGTACTTGCTTATCCACGAGCCAGACAGTGTAGTTCCTGGTGAATTATGATGTGCTAGACACTGCACCACGTCCGGTGATAGCACATAACAGTACATGTCATGGGATCAACCGCAAGGGACCATATGTGGGACGTGCAAGTTATTGTTGTCGGCCTTCGATGCAGTCATAGGAGTTGAAATGCATGCTCTTTGCTAATGTAGTTGTAGAGGAGAATAGAATGGGGTTTGAAGAGTCCATGTATGATATATTCCTAAGTGTCCAACGATTAATGGAGATATGAGGTTGGGAAGGAGTCCAACCATTGTTAGAGACATGGGAAGAGACAGAAATTAGTAGTGATGTTTAGAATGGTAGAATAAGTAGATTAAGGATAATTTTATTTGAATGCACAGAACGTTTGGTTTGTAACAGGCATATCACCACATTTTAAATGATACATGTGAAGGCACAATTTTACTATTAAGTACTAATGGTGTCGTTAATTTTTCAAAATATGATACCAGTTTCTACATATGGAATGTTGAGGACTGTAATTAATTGTTTGTTTGAAATTGCAAATCTCATTGCAATTGATAATGATGTGGGGAATAAAATAGTACGAGCATGCACAATCAATTCTTTTTAATACAACAAAGCGTAAAATGATGTTTTTCAGATATAACATTTTGAGTCCACATAATGGATGGCACGAGGTAGGTAGCACAGGTGAAGCATTCAAAGTAATAGTGTATATAAAGATCTGGGTGACAGGGAAAGGGTCTAACAAAGCATTCAAAGTTCATGATGTTATAAACGAAATCATTGAATACATTCAAATAATGAGTCCTTATTGATCACCAGTAAGAGATCATTTAATGTTGTCTGGATCACTAGGGTTTATGTTGTTGTACGTTGAAATATTTGCTAATGGAACCCCGAGTGGGAGGTGACCATGCCCAGAAGATCATTAAGAAGCTATCAAGATATACTTTGTTTCATTTGAAGTGATGCATTCCAACCTTAGTAAGAGAAGTGTAGCATTCAATCTAAAATTTTCAGAGTGAGGGAAGCCTGCAGTTCGCAATGACAAAGTACCAACTTTGATGTTCAGGACATGATAGTCCTGAGAACGATATTGTACCCGTGTGTAAATTGCCACTCTTCCTTAAGTGCGAGGGGGCAAGACTGTTGTAGATGATTTTTTGGGTATTCTTAAGTTTCTTTATAGTAACCATGCATGGCTTTAGGTGCTTTCATTCTCATGCTAGGAGGAGAAGTTTAGGGAATGGTGGGGTATCATGGGACTATGTTTCCAAGGCAGCAACTCTGTATTTGATTTGTTATTGTTATCTTAAGAACCGAGAAAGAGTATTAGATTGTACAAGAAGATTTTCAAAAATGAGCTAAAGAATTTGAAAATTATCATCAATGTTTTAGGACTCACTAGTCTTGTGTGAACATATAGTATCCTACCCCTCCTACTGTCTTAAAGTCATGTGCCATGAGCATTAAATCTAAACCAATAAATTAAATTGCATTTACACATGTCAAAAAAATATTACATGTATAGCATACACCATGTTCACTCGGAGAGTAGTGAATCAGAACTCCTAATCAATCAAATATGAATTGCGACGTTGGACATAAACATGTTTTTGGACTATTCCTCTATTGAGGGTTGGAATATAATTACCCATTGCAAATATATATAGTGACCAAAGATATGGCTTTTGCCAAATTTGCATATTAGAATTTTCAATAATATCTCAAATTACTGAAATATTTTTGAATGGTATGGTTCACATAAGAATAGTCACAAAGTAGAATCAATCTTATTATATTTAGCAACATAGAGGCTGACACAAAGTCAATGTTGTAGTTATAGGTTTGTATCATTAGACCCAAAGTTGTTAGTCCGAGTAGCCATTGTGGTGGTAGTACAACAGGTGCACTTGACAAGTTACCAAGAAACTTCATAAATTTAAAAGAAATTATATTTTCAATGTGTATAACTAAATTGTTCAGTGGAACCTAAAGTTACATATTTCATATATGTTCTTCTGCGAAAGTTTATATATTATATTATATGTGAAGTGGTGAAACCAATGGGTGAATATATAGTTTGAAATCATATTTGTACCCATCTATCAAAATTAATGGCAACTTACCTTAGATGCATAGATTTATTTATATCACCAATTCGACTAAAATTATCATTCAAAGTTGTAACATGATAAACCTCTTATGATACCTTTGTTTCCTAATGAAAATGATTGTGTGTTTTGTAACATACTCAAACTTGCCTTCCTTGCCCGAGAAGCCTAATCACAAGAATTAGATGCCTTTGTGTTTAGTTTTGCAAAAAATCACAACATGGTTTCAGTTATGCCTTGAGGGACGTTAATAGGATGGGGATAGTTTTATAAAGATTACTATAAATGAAAACTTAGTAACTAAGACATATTACACAACAAATCCAAGTTCACTTTGTAGGAATGTTTGCTACTTCTTATTTGATAAAGACATAATATGAAGGCCCATATCATAATATTTGGCATGATAGATAATTGTACGTTCCATATATGGTTAGAAACATAATCACTCGTATGTCATAAATCTCATTACTATGATCTAATTATTCCTAGAAATATATAAACCACATCTAATAGAATTAACTCATTATAAATAAATCCTAATTTATATAAAAAGATAATTGTGCATATTAAAATACTAGTTTTCCCCCTTTGGTTACTAATATAATTAATTAGGTTATAAACAAAAGCTTAGTTAAGGTATTGAGGAAAGATATAAAAGGTTTATTAAGGAATTAAGTAATTGAAAATAACCCTAGAAATAAATCTTAATCCAAAATTCTAGAAAAAGAAAGAGATGGAAATACGTATTATGGAGAGTAGGAACTCTTAAGACAAATTTGATTCAAAAATATTAGTCCTAGGTAATGCTTTGGTGAATATATATGAAAGTAACTTCCTTTAATCTTGATATATTGAAATACCTCATACATTATCTAAAAAGTTGAAACCAACAATGAAATCAAATTCCAAACACCCAAATTAGCCTACTTGTTTGATTTCATGTTTCTTGGACAATACTAACAATTTGAATATAATTTGGAAGGAAATGTACTAGTGTTAGCCCCAATATTAGTATAACCTAGTTTGTATAAGCTATTTCTGAAAGTCACCACAATTTTCCTATCATGCGGCTATTTCTTGTTATCACTTACCTGACGACATCTACTTTTCTCAGTGGACTTGGAAAGATTCTAAGGCGGTGAGTTTCTCTCCTTCACTATCTCCCTTTCCTTTCACATCGCATAGTAACCCTCTTCTCCCTCTCTCCCAATCTCTCTCCATCTCTATTTCTTTCTCTTGGATATTACTTTCTTTATCTTTTCCTATCAAATTGGATTTGTTTAATACCTACTTCCTAAGGGGTGATGGCAGGTAGCTCTCTATCAAATTGTAACTTCCTTCCCCTGCTTCTCGACTCTTCTAACCTCCTTCATCCCTTAGGCCATCAAACCTCCATCAAAGTACTACAAACCTCCACTTAACATATTTGTAACAATCTACAGTGGCTTCAGAACCCAATTTCTTATTTAGCTTGCCTTCCAAACTCCACTTGGGTCTTTGTGCCTCCATATGTTTGGTAGTGAGTTCCCATGCTTAGAAATATCCAAAAAATCCCAAGAAACCTCATTGAGCCTATGAGAAAGAGTCATAGCCTACATTTTGTCCAGCTACTAGTATAATGTCTTCTCCCCATTCAGATTTTCTTCTATATAATCTTGAGCCAAGAATCAATTGGTGGTCTCTGGTTAAGTTTGTTTTTGGGATCTCTCACTCATTTCTTCATATCAACGTCATGAACTCTAAAAGGTCATGTTTTTCATGAATTTTAGTTGTGAAACTTTGTCCAAAGAGTTTTCATGGCTGAGAACTTTTTCATGGCTCTGTTTACTCTGATGCTCTATGTTTGGCTCATTGAGTTTAGGATGGTGTCATGAACTTGGTGATGCTATTTTTTAAGCTAGTTCCCTATAGCGGGGCAAGTTCGGATCAGACAATTTCCCACTATCGACTTGAGTTTAATTTCTGCAAACAATAACCATGGTTGTTGGTGTTTTACCATTTTTTCTTTTGTTCTTTGCTTTTTGTCACTCTTGGTAAAGGGTATTTAGGGTGCTTTGCATTTTTTCCAACAATCGGGATCGCGCGTCTTAGATCATGGAAATAATAGGAAAGCCATCTCACGTGCTAAACTCTGTGTAGATAACTGAAGGAAAATAATTTCTTTTTATTGTATTTTTATTAAATATTAGTAAATACATTAAACTTGTAGAATTCTTATCTAATTATTGGGAAGTCTAAATTAAAAACATGTTTAGGAATAAAAATAGAATCTATATGTTAGTATAGGTTCTATAACCTAAGTTAGTAATGATAAGAAGTCAATTTTAGTGTTCATGTATAGGATGAGAAAATAAAAATTAATATAAATGTGGAATAGGTGGCTTTAGAGCCTGATGTGGATCTATGGTTTTGTTATGGACCAATGTAGACTAGATATTAGGTATGTTCCCTCTATGAGTTTACTCTCTAATAACTTCTATATTCTCTCTGTTGGACCTCTTTGATGCATTTTGATATTGGAAATTCTCTTTCATGGCTTATTGACCTATTTGGCACTGATATTTGAAATTGACTAGGAGATATTCTTAAACTTTTGAGCTTTGATGTTGGACTCTAAAAGTCGTGTCTTGTTCATCTTATTTGAAGTTGTACATAAATTTGTGGATTTAAATTAAATTTTTCCATTTGTGAAATGAAACCCTAATTTTCCAAGTGATGGACTCGTATGGACTTATGTTGCATCTTTACTATGAATAATATCTACCTTCTCCACTTATGTGGTAGAAACATTATTTTTGTCCGTTTTGTTGTCAGTGTCTTGTATGATCATTTTTGAGACAGAAATCACATTTGTTTCATATTGTGACTAAACTTCTACTTGCCTCTACGTTATTACATGCTTGTTAATTCAGTGGTGTTAGATGTTTATAAATACTTTTGTGGTGGTTTACGTTTTGGGTCATGTGCCCATGTTATTTTTGGGATAGTGAAATTGTGCCCCCCACACCCTTGGTAATGTGCCAATATTACTTTTGGATGGTTTTTATATGTCCTATACCTGAGTTATATGCACATTGTGATATATTTGGTAGTTTGGTTATTTGTCCATTCTTTATCAGGTTTAAGTGAATATTATTTTATAAGTGTATTAGTATTGTGTTTACCTCACATACATGCCAAACTATTTACTTATTGATGGATTGTGTTTCGTAATTGATTTTATTATGCTTTGTGGCACATGTTAATATATTTAAAATGGAAAGTATTTTTTTCATATTTTGATGGATTCTCTTGATATGCAATTTGGATGATTTTGTAATTTTCTTTCATCGGATGCCTTGTTACCACAATTCTTGCCCTTTTTAACTATGTGCTTAATATTGTCCAACTTAACTATTTTCATGTACATGTCAACATTTTGTTGATGTTTTCTATTTATATCTTATTTTGGCACCCTTGCTTCCCACCCCTTATGAAAAATAATAGTTGAAGGAGTTGACCTTGTCATCCCATGACATGTACCAATGTAGATTGCTTCCCTTGGAGATAGAATTGAGATGGCCAGGTTACCCAGTACAACTAGTCTTAGTTGTTCCATTATTAGTTTCTTTTCAACCCGTTTGGGTGTAGATAATGAACTTTTGGACGCAAAAGTTTTAATAGTCAGATGCTTTGAATTCCCTTTGTTATACTTTCGTCTTTGTGATATCCATATTTGAAAATTGAATAATGGTTCTTCATCCATTCTAAAATTTTGGTGTATTTGTTGTATAGATGATGACTCTTATTTTATTGAGTGAGTAGTGAATCCCCTCTTAAGTATTACTCTTTAAAATATGGTATTTTAGGCAAGGACGTAGACTATATAACTATTTATTTATCTCCAATAAACTATACATAACCTTTAGGTTGCCTATATTTTGTAACTTTACCTTGTATAGATGCTTTGACATGTTTGAAGATGCTTCCATAGTTGGATCTCCCAAGGAGAAGTCTTGGTTCCAGACACCTCAAACCTCAACGTGTGGTATCACATTGTTAGATCCTCCGTTGGTGACACATGTAGCACAAGCTACCCCATATGTTGGTACCCTTACCCCTCCTTTGGGCATTCCTTTGGATATGGAAGTTGTTCTCCGCCTATAGATACATTCCTATCCTTAGTAGGGAAAGAGGACTCCCTTGTTTCTCTAGATAAACCATGTGAATATGCCCTCATTGACTTCATAAAAATGCTACACATGTAATTCAAAGGAGAAAATGAAGTTACTATATTGGATAAAGTTGATGATTAGGTTCTTCCAATCAAATATACTTTTGAAGGCATGGCATGCCTCATGATCCAAAAAGTTCATTTGCTTCTAACATCCTTGATGAAGATGCCTTTTATTGATGGAATGGCATTTTTAGGACACGTGACACCACATTTAAGATTTGGGCAAAGTTCCTAACCCTATATATAGAAAAATATGTCTCTTTTAATTGACCTGAGAAAGAAAGAAGCAGAATTTTATAGTCAACATCAAGGTTCCAGAATAATCATGGAGTATGTGTAAAAGTTCCTTCTATTGGAATGGTATGTAATTATAGTACCTAAGTAAAGGTGTGCTACTTTATTCCTAGAAGGGAAACTACAATATTGGATGCATAGTGGTTTTGTACCTACCCTTGACTTATCAACAAATGGTCGATAAAGCCCTAGTAGTTGGAACTTACCCTTAGTTCCAACCCCCAACTCCCAATTAATAATAGAAAGTTTTAAAGAAAAGATCAGAAGAGGGAAAATAGTACCAGGTGCCAAAGACAATTCTCCTGGGAATTTCCCTCATGTATTCCATCCAGTTGTCCAACAACCGTACTTTAAGTAGTCTGTCATAATTTTAGACAACCTAGACACATCCCAACTAGGTTTCCTCAGCTAAAGGAGAAAAGTGCCTAGCTTGACCTCATCCCACACACCTCCATAAAATGATTGTAACCACAATCATGGAGGAAGACCCATGGAGAGGTGTGTGGGATGTCTCTATGCCATGGATAGTGAACGATTTCTTAAGAAAAAATCTAAAGCTAAACTTTATGATTTAGTTGAAGTTCATGTGCATAAGTTTCATCATTGTCTTTATATAATACACTTCGTAGGTGTGAAGAGAAGGTTAGTTTTATGACTCGACCACCAAAATGATTTTGGATTCATGTCAATCCTTTGCATCAAACAATTTTCATCACTGAAAAATATATTCATGTGCATTACTAACATGAAGAGGTTTTCATTGGATTTCATTAACGTTTCTAGATCTAGGTCACCAACCAACAAAGTGCATGGTAGTGTGGTAACCCTTTCAAAGAGAATAATTAGACAAGTTTGGTAAAGGAATAAGATACTAGGTTTGAAATGCTAGTTAGCAAGAAGTGATGGACCGTAAAACCTTACACCTCTTAAGCTTTTTAGTTTGACTTTTTAATTTAAACCTATTAGGGGGTGAAGCATAAATGGTTAGTAGATCTAAGGGTCGTTTGATTTTAAGGATGAAATTCTCCTTAAGGGATGGAGTGTTGCAACATATTGAAACCTAGATTCTTAGCCCTAGAAGTCCAAATACCAAGGATTGGATGCCTTTGGGATTACTTAGAGAGAAAACCTAAATTTTGGTTTAAGTTATGCCTTGAGTGATATTAATATGATACCAGGCTTGACTTTAAGTATCCAAACCATTCTATTTACAATGCTTTAAAAAAAATAAGGGACTCCGTATCTCTCTTCCCATGAAGCCTAGAATTTCTCTCCCTCCATACATGGAAGATGATATTCGTAAACAAGAGGCCGCAGAAACTATGAAGCTCCTTATCCTTCTTGGTTTGATCCAAAATCCACATTATAGCATCCTGGATGTTATGTGGGGGCAAGTCTCCAAATCCACATTTAAGGGACACCCTAGTACATGTATACATGGTATAGGGGAAATCAAAGAAAAGATGGTTGTGATTCTCCACAGCGCAACGACAGAGAGGGCAGCAAAGATTAGCATCTTAACCCCATTTCATCAATCTATCGGCTATGGGCAGCTTCTGTAAGATGGAACGATAAGTACAAAAGCTCCATTTGGACTGGTGTGTCTTGCCCCAGAGGAGACTGAACCACGACACCTGGGGAAAAAAATTGTTCATAGTCCATGGTTGGGCAATGGATCTTTGCAACGACCAAGACCCACCATTCCTAGAGTAATCAGCCATCATACTAGGCCACACACTGATCATGGCCCTAGCACATCTTGATAGGTCTGATTGTTTTGGGTTGAGGGATAAGAGCCCCTCCCCATATCTGGCCTTCATCCATGTCATCCATGGAGAGAGAGAGGATCGCAAGAAATGGTCCACTCTTTTAGCTGCAGCATATTTGGCAATGTCCGTAGGGTTCCTCAGACCAAGGCCACCCTGCTACAAAGGTCTAGCAAGCTTATCCCAAGCAATGGCATAACCCTTACCGCCCAAGAGAAACCAGACATGATAGCTTTACATTTCTCCAGTATGAATTGAGGTAGCTCCATTTGTCGACACCAGAAGAACACCTTGTCTGTGAGGACTGATTTGATGAGGACTGCCCTCCCCACCATGGAGATCGAGAGACCAGCCCATCTGTCCATCACAGTCCGCAGACTGTCTATGCAGTCAATGTAATCAGCACCTTTCCCCTTGCCACCCGAGATGGGTATGCCAAGGTATTTGGCGGGAAACACCCCCACCTACAGCCCCACAGCCTCCTTGAGTCTGGCCCTTCTATTGTTGCACGATCTAGAGAAGAACACCCTTGATTTAACATCACTTATGTAGAGCCCCGGCATGCCTCCAAAATGTTGAAGGAGCTTTCTAACTCCCCTCATATGTTTCACATGACCAGCAATAAAAAGCAAGATGTCATCTATGAAAATCATATGCGCTCTCACTTTAGCACCATGCACCTGGAATGCTTTGATGAGATTTTGCCTCTCGTACTCATGAGTAAGATGGGTGAACCCCTCCATGGGAATAACAAACAACAAAGGCAATAACAGGTCACCTTGCCAGAGACCGTTAGAAGCAGAATACATACCATATGACCATCCATTAACAAGGACAGAGTAAGACACCATCTCCACACACTGTTTAAGGATGGCAATCCACCTTTCACAAAACCCTAGAGCTTCCATAATCCTCCACAAGAACGACCATTGAATGTGATCATAGGCTTTGGAGGCATCGACTTTGATGCAACTCTTCTTAGTAGAGTTGCAAACATTGAAGTCGAGGAGATACTCTGCAGCCAGCAGTGTATTGTCGGAGATGGATCTCCATATAACAAAGGCACCCTGAGAGTCAATCACTATGGAATTCATCAAAGGTTTTATCCTGCATGTGAGGAGCTTAGATATGATCTTGTAAAAGACCAAACAAAAAGCTATAGGCCTGAAATCGGTCATGGACGCAGCCGAGCTCCTCTTTGGTATGAGTCGGATGAAGGTGTGATTCTCCTGCCTTACCATCCTACCCCCAACCATAAACCATCTGGCTGCCCTATAGACATCATCTTTCACAATATCCCAACATACTATGAAGACTTTTCTGTTAAATCCGTCAGGTCCCGGGGCTTTAGAAGCCCCAATAGAAAGCATCACATTCTTCACCTCTTCATCAGTTACAAGTTTCAACAGCAATCTGTTCATCTCTTCAGTAACCCTTCTTGACGGCTAAGAGGTATGATAACTTCCCAAAGGAGGTTGGTTATAGAGCTCTTCGAAAAAACGAACAACCGTATCCACCACATTCTTTGGTTCATCCATAAGATCACCTTTATCGTCAATTAGAGCACGGATGTGGTCCCTCATATTATTTTTCTTAATGGTCGCATGATAAACCCTAGAGTTCCTATCACCATCGGTGATCCATTTGATTCTGCTTCTCTGCCAAAGAAACACTTCCTCTACTTTCTCTAGTTGTAGCAGCCTGGTCGTAGCCTTCTTTTCCTCTTCAATAAGCTTCACATTCAGCGGATTAGAACAGAGCTCCATAGTAGCTTTATCAGACACATTCTTAGCTTTGCTAATCAGGTGGGGTAGATCTATAAGATCCTTGGACCAAGTATTCAAACCCAACTTTGTTCTCTTCAGCTTTATCATAACTCTGAAGATGGGATTACCATCCATCGATTGACCCCAAGCTTCCTTTACAATACCCATGAAGCTAGGGCAATTGGCCCAATGGTTGATAAACATGAAAGGCTGAGCAGGTTAGAAAGTGGAACGAAACTCGAAGAATATCCAGACATAGTCGCTATTCAGGTGCGCACCAAGATGGATGGCTGAAGTAGGGAAAGTGTTAAGCCAAGCCGTGTTGACAAGGCCCCTATGTAGATTGCTTGCAATGCATTTAGAGGGGTTTCTCTTGTTGTGCCAAGTTGTTAGACCCCCTCTCATACTAAGTTCACATAGATTGGCGACATCCACATCTTCATTGAATCTAGCAAGAACTGAGTCTGGGACCATCAAGCCACCAAACTTCTCTCTAGCTTGTCTAATATGATTAAAATATCCAATGACCAACTGAGGTAGAACCTGTTGATTAGATTCCCTCATAACACCCCATAAATGTCTTTATGGACCTCAGAGTTGAGTCCATAAGCCATAAAAATAACACAGTGGAACCCTCCATTGTTGATACAACTGAAGGTCACTAACTGGTCCATGGAGTGGATTGGTTGGATGTCCCACATATGAGGATTCCACCCAACAACAATCCGCCCTCCCTCCACCTCTTCGATATTGGAGGAAAACTCCCAACCGATGGGAAACATGCCCTTCATGCTCATGCTATTCTCCCTTTTGATTCTCGTCTCAAGACATACAGGTATGGAAATCTCCATACCTGAGATGGTGTCCCTAACTTTCCTATGCTTGTGTGGTAGGGACACACCTCACACATTCCAGGCAAAGATCCTCATGGGGAGGATCTATGGGTACCCTCCCTTCCATGGGTGGAACCACCTCTCCTTGTTCCTATCAACTCTCCACCCCCTCTCTACCTAACAACACTTCAGGTTAGTGGCACATTTTGTAAGTCTTCCCCTTGGTCCATAAGGACTACAAAGGGGTTTGTGGGTTCCGCCCCTACATCTACAGATGCAAGGTTGGTCTTTTGTGAATAGGTAGTATCTAACCTTCCATCAGATGCACTACCCTCCACCTGAACCACCAGGCTGGTTTGTTCTTTTCCTGTAGGTTCACTCCTGGGAGCAGCTTCCTCCCTACCAAAACTCACATGCTACTCAACCCGACCCTCCTGACTAGTCTGACCAGCAATCGAAGGTCCATCCATGATCCCAATTGCTGAATCACCAGTCGATATAGTCTGGGCATGAGTAGGTTTGGACATCCCTTGGTTCCTACTCTTTGACCTTCCTCTGGCTTTGCCTCCCACAGTCGTAGTCGCTTTACGCGGACCCGAGCAGTGGCCAGTCATATGACCAAACACCTTGCATGTCTTACAATGATCTAGGAGGGAATCATAGTGGACTCGGATCTCCAGTTCCTTCCTGTCTGGCAACTCGATTAGGACCTTTGGAGGTGGTTGATTCTCGGCCGATATTTCAACACACATCCTCGCTGCCCCTAACTTCCTCCCTCCTCCCGAGAAGTCAAAGGACTTTGGAGTGCCAATGGTGAGGGACCTCCTCGACCAGTGCTTGCCAATGCCAGGGAGGGTAGCCCAAACGGGAGCAGTGGTGAGTGCCTCCCATCTCACATCTGCCTCGAGAGTCCATTTCCTGGTGAGGACCAATTGGGCGTCGAAAAACCAAGGGCCCTTATCAAGAGAGACCAACATATCCATCTCATTGGAAAAGTTAACCAAGAAGATTCCATCATTTAGAGGTGACAACTGAATCTCTCCCTTTGGTTTCTAGTTCCTAAACATCCATCCGTAGATTTGTTATGGGTGGTACTTCTTCCCCAGTACCTGGATAATAATGGCAAACTTGTTGAAGTCTTCCATCTCCTCCAACATCGGGTCAGAGAACTTCATCCTGGGCCTCTTATCACCCTCCTTGAAATGAGGAACTTTAGGATCAGAGTTGATGAAGACTGGCCGACAGCTCCTGGGAATGAACATGGGTATCTGCAAAGCCTTCACCCAGGTCCTAACCACCGTGACATCAATGTCAGGGTCATTCCACCCAACCTCAATCGGGTTGCAGGTGGAAGCTGAGGTGGTACCAGAAGAAGAAGCAAAGTTGGTGGAGGTGGCCTTGGTGTTGGTGGTAGTGGAGGTGGGGTTGCTGGTGGTGGTGGCAGAGGTGTTGGTGGTGGGGGGAGCAGTAGAGGCGGGAAAAAAGCTAGGAGAGGAGGAGGGTGGGGGAATGGGGTTAACCCTAGAGACCACAACCCCGCCCCTAGAAGGAGACGACGGCGGTCGGGGGCCAGACCCCTCCATGGCGGCCCCGATCCTAGAGATGGATGGGAGCCCACGCTAGAGAGAAGGTTAGATTAATGAATTAGCTAATAAAATTTATAATTAACAACTTGAATGTTGAGGTTAATCACATAAATACATGTATTGTGGAGTCCAACCATAATTGACACTCTAGAAGTTACCAAGTTTGGTTGGTTGAGAAAATCGAGGAAGATTCTAATTATGACATTATAATAGAGTGAATAGAGTAATAAATATACACAATACACAATTATTATATAAAGTAACTAAATCTTACCTGTAGGACCCCAAAAGACAAAATTGATTGAATAATCGTGTTTGTCACACCTTAATTATCTACAATGAAAAGTTTCAGTTTATTTGAGAAATGGTTGTTCACCAAATTAAATTAGAAAGAGATAAATTCTACATAACCTAAGTTTGATTAACTAATTTTATTATTACACTAAATTTCCACTTCCTCTTCCTTGCTCCTTATAATATTGTGTAGTCTCCCCTTTGATCCACTTAATATTCTGCATGCATGATGTGTGCTACCACGACTATGTATGCTCATTCTATTCCTCTATTCCTTCCTTGGTCTCTCCCTCTTATCCTCTCCCTCTACTTCCTTGTAGCCCTAAGCGTAGGAAAGTGGAGATCTTGGCCGCTTGACACCAGCCGCCACCACAACAAAGTTCTACCTCCAACACCAGAACTGGTGCCATCCTTGTTCACTATCATAGAGCCACATATCATGACATCACCAAGTATGTTGACTTCATGTATGTCCCCCTCCACCAGCATCCATGGTTGTAAAAGGAGCAACCAGTTTCTATGATGGTCGTTGTCAACCCCACTATACTCCTTCTTCTCCTACACAATCTCGCCTCCCTCTCTTCTCCAGCCTCCCAACATATGGTCATATTCTCAATAGAACCATATCCTTCATAGATCCCTCCAAGCCTAAACCTACACCCAGATCTGAAGAAACAACATACTTCATCTCCTCCTATGGCTCCCCTTTGTCCTACGGCCTTGTCAACCTATACCACGCTACAACTCCACCTCCTCCCTTGTTGTTGGCGATGACCTACTAAGTGTTAAGAACCGAGATTGGAATCCATGTTTATTTGTTGCCTCCATGCCCTCACATCACAACAAGCATTGATTTTCCATGCTTGAACCTACATCACCGCAACTAGGCCATAGAACCACCTCCTCCTTCACCATGAAATCCACCTTTTCTTTCCCCTTCCAGCTTTCATCCTGTACCATCAATACATCTTGCAACACAAGAAGATATATTGTTGACTATGAGGTTTCCCAACTTATAAGTTCTCTTCCCTTCCTTACAATGGATATACACCTTGAATGAGAAACACTAGCTATATCCGTTCTTTGCCTCAAGTTGTTCTTCCTTCTTTAGGTTCTCTCCACAACCAACAGAACAACATCCATCCTATCATCTTCTCTCACCCCACACTTTGAAACCACAACTACATGGATTTGTTGCCATGTCACCACCTATAGTGGGTACTGCAAGGTAGACGTCACACCCTACATGGACCTCTAGTTTCATCTACGCACAGACTCACAATGAATCCAAACAACTACCTTCTACCTTTGACATCTTCAACCAATGCATGTGGTTCTCTCTGATTGAATTCAACCCTAGCCTACATGCAAGTCATCACTGATCAGCTTTATGTCATCATCTAGAGGTTTGTATTCCTTCACTATCTCACCTTTTTGCCAGAAACAACATATGCCCATAATATGATAGCCTAAATACCATTGATACAAAACTTATATACATTAGACTAGTCATATCATGTATACCTAAATATATTGTGGTGGGATATAAGTATAGTAAAATATTAGCATAGTAAGCAACTTGTCAATCATATAGGTACATATGTGAAATACTAACACAGTTAACCATGTTTTGAATGATAATGGTACATGTAGTATCGATGAGAGTAGTGATGATCTAACCTAGTTGACCTATTGACTTAAATGTATGTCATATGAGTGTTAATATTTGTGTATGAATCGATGGTTAAGTAGGGATTTAGTAAATTCAACAGTCCAATGGATAGTACCTCGTACAATCGATAATGAGAAGCACATTATAACATATAAGTTATATAAGACATATCCTTACCCATACAATTGTGTGACCTAGATATACTCAGACTCATGTGCCTAGCGATGGGTATTAGAATTAAAATAGGTATCTAATGGATCATGTGTCCACATAATAATATCAAAAGCCCTACTATGCCATAGGTGTTAAGCTTTAGAGTAAGAGCTATATATAACTATACTAGGAATCTAAACTTATGCTTTGTTGGTTTGATTAAAACACCTAATGTGTTCCCATGATGGATATTTGATTGGGTGGACCAAAATATAGCAGTTGAATTAACCACTAGACGAAGATCAAGTATGCACATCCTCTATTTTATTATGGCCATTATTTGACTGAAACCTACATTCTTTTGGTAAGGCATCTCTTCAATTGTTATTCCTAATGAAAAATCCCAATATCGTGAATACTATATATTTCTTGATTTTGACTCAATACATCCATGTGGATGTTGAACTACTTTGTTATATGGGTACTTGGACACCAATTGTTATGATTATTGCCTTTGTATGAGAAATTGACAAAAATGTTATTCTTGCCACTCCATTTATGGATGCTACATTTTTAACTAGAATATCTAAAATAATGGTACTTATGTACAACCATAATTATAAAGGAAGCACATATTCCACCCAGGGTGTGTGTTTCCAACCTTATTTCTTTTTAGGCCATGAGCCTATGTGTTATGACCTTATTTTAGGTATATTTAGTATATATTTTTATCCATGCAAAAGTTATTGTTTTATATTGAGATTGTTTATAATTGTTTTGGAAAGGCACTTTTATTCTCATGCTTGTAATATGAATTTTTATATGCCTCATCTTTCTTCTTGTAATCCTTTTAAGCTAATCTAACTATAAATGGCCCCTTTTCATGGGAACATCTCTTTTTATACTTTAATCCCAACATAATGTTCAAATTGTTTCATATATGTATGCACTCAGTCTTTTTTGACCTTAACTTGTTTCCTTTATTCTGGGTGATGTTCCCTTCCACCCACGTGTAGGTACATTAGAAGATGAGGATGCACAAAGATCATATATACAATATTGGACCTAAGCATTGTATTAAAAAATGGCCTAAGCAGCTGCTTAAGAGGCCAAGACCCTTAGCCGTTCAATTTAGCCCCTAAGAGCCCATTAAGAGTTTAAAACCAAATCGTCGGCTTTTTGCCTGCTTCACTCGCATTTTTCACTTTTTGTCCTATTATTTCCCGATTTTTAAAAAGAATACTACTGTAAGCATGTAACATTAATTAATAACATAGTCCAAGAAGTTTTTACTATAATATATGAAACTCATATACATTGAATGTTCTATGATATACCTAGTCCTAGTTTAGAATGCATACTTTGTGTGTAAGTGGTAATCATAGGGCACTGTTGTAATGTATCTAAGTAAATATCATATTACACTATTATACTTCTAATGCATGATTAGTTTTACTAATTTCTGTATTTCTTCCAGTGGCTAATGATTGGTACTACTAGTTAGTATTACTTTATTCATTACTTTAAATCAATAATTCATAGTGCATTATTCACAATTACTGATATGCTTGCTGATTTTAGTGAATAGAAATATTGATTAATAGTAATGTATTGATTAATACTTAGTTAACTACTGATTTTATGATTATATAAGTATAAAACTTTCTTAGAAATATATTTTTATGTACACATACATGTAATTTTGTATAAAAATATATAAAATTTAGACACCCACTTTTTCATAACTCGCCCGCTTAATTTCCTGCCTACCGCTTAATAGGTTACATGGTGATGTTTGCACACCTCTGGCTTCTCGCTTTTGAATACACTGGACCTAAGTATAGCTTGGAATTGTCAAGTTGCACTCAGCAACAGGTCTTTCATGTGATTAGAATTATTAGATGTGTACCTTTTTTATTTTACTAGTGAGGAATAATTGTAAATGAATCATCATCTAGCTTAGTAATAGTTTTGTTTCCACTGCTTTATTATTACATGGCTCTCGTATTGTGCCATTTGAGTGCATCCCCCATCGAGTCCCAATTTTTACACCGTTCATATGTCACAAGCCTAAATAATGTGATGTAATTATTCCTAAGTATAGGGAAATTTTATTTTAATCATTAGTCAGCGATGAATAACATCCTAATGTATATAAAAATATAATCATGTACATCAGTTGAGAACTAGTTGTCCTTTATTGTATTGTAATAGAAGTATGGATTAAAAGAGAATATAGGCTAAAATACTAAGGAATGCTAGGAACGGATTTATCAAAGGAGCTAAGTCATATCAAATAATCCTAGAAATAGATTTCAAAATATTAGAAATAGAAAGAGATGAAGATAAGTGTTATGGAGAGTAGCTAATCCTAAGATAAACCTAATTCGAAGATAGTAGTCATAGATACCTTTTTGTAGAATAAATATTGAATAAAAATCTTTAGCCTCTAAGATATTTAAAAAACTTTATAGATGACTTCCAATATATAAATGAACAATGTAATCAGTTTCCAAATAGTCGAATTAGACTACTGTCTAAATTCATGTCATTTTCATAGTTTTAGCTGTTTTATACTGTTACGACCCCACCTCCCGATAACCACCAATTAAGGGAGACCGAGAGGTCCAAGCCGCACCCATGACTTCCGTATAAAAGGTTCGGCAATTAACCAAGAATAGTTATCAAATTTTAACATACTATATTGAAAGATGTAAGAAAATAAAATTTTGCATACCTTTTTAAAAACTTGGATGTCTAACTTCTATCCACTTAAGGATTCTACTCTAACTAATCCTCCGTGTATTTTACTTCATGTATTTCACAATATGACGATTTACTATTTGTCCTTTTGGCTTGTACCTAAAACGCCGACAAACAAAACGTCGGTCAGCCGAAGCTGGTATGTGGGGGAAACAATAAACATGCAACTATGATAACAATGTAATCATTCAATTAATCATTTAACAACCAAGATCACATTTTAGATATAACTCCACAATCCAAGAGTACCCTATCCTCTGTGTTGTCCCCATTAAACCCCTCATGATCCACCTATAAGTGAACCAGTTTCTAGGGTTGAGTCACATGGCACTACTCGTAAGTAGACCACTCCTTAACTCAGGGTATGCTAAAGAGTCCCATGTCACTACACGTAGGTAGCCCAGTTTCTAACTCACGGTAACCTAGACCTTGCTCTAGGATTACCCCTTTTTTAGCCTTTTCAAAGTAACAGAGGTGGACCCGGATCTAGCCAGTTATATATGCACATTTATAGTGATAATCATAGTCACTTTATAGTTGCATGAAATAAATAAACATCCAACAGTTTAGTTGCATTCAATGCGATTAAACATCCAGGAATCCATTGGAAAACTAAAGCGGTTATTCATAATCGTAACCACATACCTGATTTGGTGAGTTATGCAGATTATTCAACATATACTTCATGTGTATACAATCAAGTCAATCAACAGATCCAAGCAAGTAATTCAATCATCACATAGTTCCTGAAATAAATATGTACTCTATTTATTACACACTTTATCAAGAAACTACTTTATTGACTTGGATTCACTTTCTAGTGTTTCTAATCCGCATTAAGGTTTCATTAGTATTCATTAGGGTTTCTTAGATCAATTTCTCAAACTTCATCCCTTTTAGGTTAACAAACCCTAAAATATCCTTTTCCATATTTATGAACCTTAATTGCTCAACTATCCATTTTAATAGTCTTTTATTGACTTGGGATCATCACATCCCTATTTATTCATAGATTTGAACAATTAAAACAATTAAAAGACATATTCTCCTAAATTAGGGTTTTCAAGCTCATTAATGCATAATCATGCACGAAACGCTTAATTAAGCCAAATATATAAAAAGATCATCTTTTTAGATCCTATTTTCACTTTTATTAACAACATGTTAATATCAACTTGAATTATCCAAATAACGTCATTAAGTCCATCTATCATCAAATCTAAGGGTTTTTCTTTAATTAAATCATTAAATATGATAACTTTATACCCTTATCAAATTTCATGCATATTTAAGCACATAAACTCTAAATTAGACTAATCATGTGCAAAGTTATTCCTTTTTGAACATTATGTACCTTTTTACATTTAACAGGTTAACATCAATTCTAATGATCCATTAAACCTTATTAAACACATTAATCATATCAGATTAGGGTTTCTTAATCTTTAAAGTATTAAAGATGATTACTTCCATTAATTTTTCGGATTGCAATTAGAATCAGACTTCAAACCTAATTTATTTGGGTTCCTCTCGTTCTGAGGATCAATTTTCATATAAGTTTCGTCTCAATCCAAGTTACGGTTTGCTAGATATGATTTTCACAAAAAATCACTTACTTGACCGATTGGAAGAGGCCACGTCGCCCCATGCCCATGCAAGGCGCAGCGCTGCTTTGGAAATATTTTGAATTGACCAAAATGCCCCTGGGTTAAGTGATCGGTTTCCTTGGCTCGTGGAGGGCAGAGTCGTCCAGCGCTCGCCCTTCATCTTCAAGCTTGAGAACGGCCACCGCAGCAGCCCTAGCTGCAGCTTGCGGCCCTTCCCCACCCTCTCCTGGACTCCGAGGACCACCGGAAACGGTCCCTCCACCTCCGGCGCTCGATGGCGCTCCTCTGGATACCCAAAACGTGTGGCCCAAGCCGCCATCCTGCGCGGGCCAGGTCCACCTATGCAGCCGACCAAGCAGCACATCCAGAGCGTTTGCGTCCAAGATACAACGAAGAATCGATCGCCAAGTTCCCCTCTGGCTTCGTGGGAACTTCGATCCTCCAACCAAATCAACCCAGAACCCTCAAACATCCCAGGGATAGAGCTATACCCTCGACTAGGGTTTATACGTAAGAAACAAGGAAGAGAACGTGAGATGTTTCTCTCTCTCTCTTGAGCTCAAACCAGGGATTTACCTCTTTATATAGGGTGAGGTACGAAGCCCTAAGGCGTGCCACATGAGGACTCAAGTCCCAAACTCAAAAGGAAACACTCTTTCCTTGGTTGTGAAGCAACCAACTCTCTCTCTCTCTCTCTTCAATAACCTTTATTTCCTTGATATTCCTTATTGCATGGCTATTTAGGAATTCGAATTTCCTCCTTCTTATCCTCTTTATTCTTACTCTTTAATCCATTAAAACGAATTTCTATTTTCTTTTAATAGAAATTACTTCCCTTTTCATAATGCCACCAAAACCTTAAATCATATTATCTTTTATTCTGCAAATTGGTATTTTCTCTTTCCTTTCCCTTTATTGGGACTCCTTGTACCCCAAGAAACTTTATGAGTTCGAAATTACTTTTTAAGGATACTTATTATCCTTCTAGATGCATCTAAATGCATTATTTCACATTATCTTGCTTATTTCTCATTAAAATATATCTTTTTGAGGATTTATCTTTATTTCTCTTTTATTTTCCTCATTGGCATTCCTTTTAATATTAGCAACCTCATAGATACGAAATTTCCCCAAGAAATCTTGATTATGCCACTTTCCACTCATTTTCCACATTTTATCATTATTTTCTATTTCTTTCTTAATAAAGAAATACTTAATTAATCCTTCCTTTTCTCATTGTTTTCTTTTTGCAACTTTGGACTCCTTGAAACCCAAGGAACCCAAGAGGCACGAAATCCTCTTTGGATTTGCCTTCTAGAGGTTTCTACATATTTCTTTTCATAAATATTCAATTATTCATTCACTAATTGAATTTTCTTTGTTATTTCCTTGTTATTGGGCCCAATAGCCAATAAAGTCCACAACACGAACATCAAGGCTATTGTAAACGAAATCCATGTATTCAAAACAAATTATACCATTCTTTGTTCAATTATCTTTAATATGAGAAATTGCATTTCTCACCAAATGAACCCAAAAATTGGGGTTGTAATATCCTTCCCCTCTTATAGGAATTTTGTCCTCAAAATTCAAACAAGCAAACAAACAATTCAGGATAAGACTTTTCCATGTCCACCATTGGCCCCTATGTGGCTTTCCCGTACTCATGGAATTTTCAAAGAACCTTTATTATCACATATTCTTTTCTCTGAGTTCTTTCATCCCGGCATCTATAAACTGCACAGGTGACTCAGGTCATGTCAGCCTCCCTTGGGCTCACTAGGTTCATTGCTCAGCACATGGTCGAGTACCTCACATAGTGTTCTAAATTTGACACATGGAACTCATCACACATTACTTTATCCTGAGGGGTATGGTCAATCTTAACCTTTTCCACCAAACCATATCAAAAGAACCCATGCATCGGGGACTCAGCTCTCTTAGCTATAACTTAGAGGGGTCGAATTTTTATGTCACATATTCTCCCACAGTAACTTGTATGTCAGTCTACTTTGCATCTTCTTACGACTCTCATCGTCTCTAGGCTCCTTTCAGCCCTTGCACAATAAAAGTGACTTCATCTACACGTACTGTGGTCCCTTCTCTAACCATCATGTGGTCCTTTCACCAACATCACCTTACTGAAGTGGTGACCGACACAACCTCTCTGATAGAGCTGCATCGAATCCCAATATTGGCTATGGTGGTCATTGTCACATCTTTCATAGGACAAGAACTGTCTCTAGATATCACCCTAAACGAGCACACATGCCCTCATCAGACCCTTTAGTCTGGATCATACTAACCATAGATAGGGGTGATAAACTCTATTAACATCGAGTTCTTCATGCACCTACTTCCATCTTTTGGAAGGAAACCTTTAGGTCAACCTCAAGAACCTTTGAACTTGCTTCCTCGTGTAGTTGAACCATCTCTCTCATGGGTAGTTCAACTAGATCTATCCCTTAACAGAACTCTTTCTTTCTCATGTCATCTAGGTAAGGCGACCTACCATAACCCATATTGCATACCGACCTTTCTTGGCCCAGGGGAGACCTATCACAACATCCATAGTGTTGAGCTCCCATCCTCTATATCGATACACTGGGTTACTGGGGTTCGTCCTTTACCTCCTGGCTTGCATGGCCATAAACCACATGCAACTTCATCTTAAGCATCCAAAGTGCTACTGTCACTTATTATCTTTGTAGTACAGTGTATGGTGACCTTGAAATCATGATCTCATGTATGTCCTGATTCCTCAAGATCGATTCCTCTAAAACCATAAATCACTCTAGTCGGAGTTTCATCACCTTCTTTTCCAAAGAAGTGCATATGCGGTTCTACCACTATCCTTTCATTGCCTCAAAGACTAGACTGGCTAACCAAACAACCATTAACCTTTCAATGTATCTTGTTACATCTGAGTGTTGTCCAAACACCTCTCCTTTCCAAACTTAGGGCTAGCCAAACAACCTCTTCTAGCTTCAAGTCAGATTTATCTTGACCAGTGCAACCATTACCACTTCACATTCTTAGGTATTAGGTAACATTGAAGACATACACTTCCATGTATTTCACCTCAAATTCGATGTCTATTTTCATTAAGTACACTCTCTGATTTCATCATCATGGTGATCAAACTCATCCTGGTATAACTTGTAAGTTCCACAAAACTCATGATAAAAACATCCTCATAAGGTGACTACCTCATTCCTCCTAGTGTTTGCAAACCATCCATGTTTCATTCACTTTACTAGGGTAAAGTTACGACCCCACCTCACGATAACCCCCAATTAAGGGAGACCGAGAGGTCGAAGCCGCACCCATGACTTCTGGATCAAAGGTTCGATAATTAACCAAGAATAATTATCAAATTTCAACATACTATACTAAAAGTTGTAAGAAAATAAAATTTTGCATACCATTTTGAAAACCTGGATGTCTAACTTCTATCCACTTAAGGATTCTACTCTAACTAATCCTCCTTCTATTTTACTTCATGTATTTCACAATATGACGATTTACAGTTTGTCCTTTTGGCTTGTACCTAAAATGCCGACAAACAAAACGTCGGTCAGCCGAAGCTGGTATGTGGGGGAAACAATAAAAATGCAACTATGATAACAATGTAATCATTCAATTAATCATTTAACAACCAAGATTACATTTTAGATATAACTCCGTGATCCAAGAGTACCCTATCCTCTGTGTTGTCCCCATTAAACCCCTCATGGTCCACCTATAAGTGAACCAGTTTCTAGGGTTGAGTCACATGGCACTACTCGTAAGTAGACCACTCCTTAACTCGGGGTATGCTAAAGAGTCCCATGGCACTACACGTAGGTATCCTAGTTTCTAACTCATGGTAACCTAGACCTTGCTCTAGGATTACCCCTTTTTTAGCCTTTTCAAAGTAACAGAGGTGGACCCGGATCTAGCCAGTTATATATGCACATTTATAGTGATAATCATAGTCACTTTATTGTTGCATGAAATCAATAAACTTCCAACAGTTTAGTTGCATTCAATGCGATTAAACATATGGGAGTCCATCGGGAAACTAAAGCGGTTATTCATAATCGTAACCACATACCTGATTTGGTGAGTTATGCAGATTATTCAACATATACTTCATGTGTATACAATCAAGTCAATCAACAGATCCAAGCAGGTAATTCAATCATCACATAGTTCCTGAAATAAATATGTACTCTATTTATTACACACTTTATCAAGAAACTACTTTATTGACTTGGATTCACTTTCTAGTGTTTCTAATCCGCATTAAGGTTTCATTAGTATTCATTAGGGTTTCTTAGATAAATTTCTCAAACTTTATCTCTTTTAGGTTAACAAACCCTAAAATATCTTTTTCCATATTTTTGAACCTTAATTGCTCAACTATCCATTTTAATAGTCTTTTATTGACTTAGGATCATCACATCCCTATTTATTCATAGATTTGAATAATTAAAACAATTAAAAGACATATTCTCCTAAATTAGGGTTTTCAAGCTCATTAATGCATAATCATGTACGAAACCCTTAATTAAGCCAAATATATAAAAAGATCATCTTTTTAGATCCTATTTTCACTTTTATTAACAACAGGTTAATATCAACTTGAATTATCCAAATAACGTCATTAAGTCCATCTATCATCAAATCTAAGGGTTTTTCTTTAATTAAATCATTAAAGATGATAACTTTATGCCCTTATCAAATTTCATGCATATTTAAGCACATAAACTCTAAATTAGACTAATCATGTGCAAAGTGATTCCTTTTTTAACATCATGTACCTTTTTACATTTAACAGGTTAACATCAATTCTAATGATCCATTAAACCTTATTAAACACATTAATCATATCAGATTAGGGTTTCTTAATCTTTAAAGTATTAAAGATGATTACTTCCATTATTTTTTCAGATTGCTATTAGAATCAGACTTCAAACCAAATTTATTTGGGTTCCTCTCGTTCTGAGGATCAATTTTCATAAGTTTCGTCTCAATCCGAGTTACAGTTTGCTATATATGATTTTCACAAAAAATCACTTACTTGACCAATTGGAAGAGGCCACGTCGCCCCATGCCCATGGAAGGCGTTGTGCTGCTTTGGAAATATTTCGAATTGAACAAAATGCCCCCGGGTTAAGTGATCGGTTTCCTTGGCTCGCGGAGGGCAGAGTCGTCCAGCGCTCGCCCTTCATCTTCAAGCTTGAGAACGGCAGCCGCAACAACCCTAGTTGTGGCTTGTGGCCCTTCCCCACCCTCTCCTGGACTCCGAGGACCACCAGAAACGGTCCCTCCCCCTATGGCCCTCCATGGCGCTCCTTTGGATACCCAAAACGTGCGGCCCAAGCCGCCATCCTGCGCGGGCCAGGTCCGCCTATGCAGCCGACCAAGCAGCACATCCAGAGCATTTGCGTCCAAGATACAGCGAAGAACCGATCGCCAAGTTCCCCTCTGGCTTTGTGGGAACTTCGATCCTCCAACCAGATCAATCCAGAACCCTCAAACGTCCCAGGGATAGAGCTATACCCTCGACTAGGGTTTATACGTAAGAAACAAGGAAGAGAACGTGAGATGTTTCTCTCTCTTTCTTGAGCTCAAACCAGGGCTTTACCTCTTTATATAGGGTGAGGTACAAATCCCTAAGGCGTGCCTCATGAGGACTCAAGTCCCAAACTCAAAAGGAAACACTCTTTCCTTGGTTGTGAAGCAACCAACTCTCTCTCTCTCTCTTCATTAACCTTTATTTCCTTAATATTCCTTATTGCATGGCTATTTAGGAATTTGAATTTCCTCCTTCTTATCCTCTTTATTCTTACTCTTTAATCCATTAAAACAAATTTCTATTTTCTTTTAATAGAAATTACTTCCCTTTTCATAATACCACCAAAACCTTAAATCATATTATCTTTTATTCTGCAAATTGGTATTTTCTCTTTCCTCTCCCTTTAATGGGGCTCCTTGTACCCCAAGAAACTTTATGAGCTCGAAATTACTTTTTTAAGGATACTTATTATCCTTCTAGATGCATCTAAATGCATTATTTCACATTATCTTGCTTATTTCTCATTAAAATATCTCTTTTTGAGGATTTATCTTTATTTCTCTTTTATTTTCCTCATTGGAATTCCTTGTAATATTAGCAACCTCATAGATACAAAATTTCCCCAAGAAATCTTATTTATGCTACTTTCCACTCATTTTCCACATTTTATCATTATTTTCAATTTCTTTCTTAATAAAGAAATACTTAATTAATCCTTCCTTTTCTCATTGCTTTCTTTTTGCATCTTTGGACTGCTTGGAACCCAAGGAACCCAAGAGGCACGAAATCCTCTTTGGATTTGCCTTCTAGAGGTTTCTACATATTTCTTTTCTCAAATATTCGATTATTCATTCACTAATTGAATTTTCTTTGTTATTTCCTTGTTATTGGGCCCAATAGCCAATAAAGCCCACAACACGAACATCAAGGCTATTGTAAACGAAATCCATGTATTCAAAACAAATTATACCATTCTTTGTTCAATTATCTTTAATATGAGAAATTGCATTTCTCACCAAATGAACCCAAAAATTAGGGTTGTAACATATACCAATTAGGAAAGGAAATATACTAACATCAACCCTAATATTTAACAAAATCTTATTTATATATGTGATTTCCTAAAGTCTCCACTATTGTTTGTGTCATGGGGCCTATTTCATATATCCACCAATCTAATGGATTTTGTTTTTCTAATTGGACTTGGGTAGATCCTAGAGCGACACTTTTCTCTCCTCCATTTGCCTCTCTTTACATTCCTTATGCTAAAAAAACCTCTCCTCCATGTCTCTCAATCTCTCTCCTTTTTCTTTCTCTCTGCTTGATTTTACTTTGGTTAGCTTTATCTCACATGTTTGAGTTGTTTGATACCTACTTTCCCTAGAGGTGGAGTCTTGTACCTCTTTATCAAAGCCTAACTTCCTTCCTTCCCATTCTTCTCAACCCTTCCTATATCCTTAGATCCCTAGGCCCTCAAACCTATATAAACTACTCCAAAACATCTGCTTAACATTTTTACAAAGATATCTAGTGCATTCACAACCCAATTTCTTGTTTAACTTATCTTCTGAACTCCACTTGGGTCTTTATACCTCCCTATGTCAAACATTGAGTTCCTAGCCTTGGAAGCCTCTAAAAGAAGCAAAAGAATTCTTACAAAGCATGTGATAAGGTGTTATATTCCATAGTTGGTCGTGACAACTGATATCCTTTCTTTGCCTCATTTGGATTTTCTTTTCCAACATTTTTGAATCCTTGAATTTATTAGTGGTATCTACTCAACTTTGTTGATGGGATATCTTGCTCTTTCCTCCAAATGAACATCATGAACTCCTAAAGTTCATGGTTTTTGATATTTTGGTTTTCCACACTTGCCAAAATTAATCGCAAGACCTAATATGATAGAGATCTTTTTTGTGGATCCATTTACTTTTATGCCTTATGTTAGGGATCATTGAGTCTAGGTTGGGTGTAGGAACTCAGTGATGTCATTTTCTTTGTATAGTTCCTTGTAGGATGTGATATTCCAATTAGAGTATTTCCCTTTGTTGACATGAGTTTGGTATTCGTGAACAACAACCATTATTGTTGTTTTTTACTAGTTTTCCCTTTTGTACTTTCCTTTTTGTCATACTAGACAAATAGTACCTAGGGTACTTCATGTTTTTTAACCTTTGGAACCACATGTCATAGATCCTAAAAAGGACAGGAAAGCCCTATAAAATGGTAAGGTCTCAACACGTGATTGAGGAGCATTAATGTATTTAGAACGAATTTTATTGAATTATATCATTAAACGTATTAAATTTTTAAAATTAATTTCTAAGGGTTTATAAGTAAAAATAATATTATAAAACACATTTCGGAATAAGAAAATAATATATACATGATAATATATGTTATATGACCTAAATCGGTAATGTAAAAATAGATAATTTTTAGGGTTTATGTGTATAAGGAGGAATTAAACCTATATATAAATATGTAATAGGTGTCTTTGGACCTTAATGTAGATGTAGGATTTGTTTTTTGACCATTCTAGATTGAATCACATGTATGTATATCTTTCTATGCATCTGATTGGCAAATAGATTCTTTATTCTCTCTTTTGAACTCACATGTATGTACATCCTTCTATGCATCTGATTGGGAAATAGCTTCTTTATTCTCTCTTTTGACCTCTCCGAGGCATTTTGGTGTTGGAAATTTTGTTTCATGCCTTATTAACCTATTTGGGTTTAATTTTATGAAATTGTCCAAAATATTCTTAAAGTTTTGAGATTTGATGTCAGACTATAGTAGTTGTATCTTGTTCATCCTATTTGAAGTTGTACCCTTAATTTGGATTTGAACTAATTTATCCATTCATGAAACAGAACCTTAATTGAGGTGGATTCTTTTCGACTTGTGTTGCATCTTAATAATATGATCAATTTGTTCCACTTTTCAATTGGACATCCTACTTTTCTCACTTTTGTGATGGATGTCTTATATAACTCATTTTTGTGATGGAAATCTCATGTATTCCCTATTGTGGCTAAACTTGTACTCACCTCTACATTTTTGCATGTATGTTCATTCAGTAGTACTAGAGTTTATAAATGTTTTTATTGTGGCGTACTTTTTGGGTTATTTTCCCATGTTAATTTTTGACATAGTTGTTATGTGCCCCAGACCCATGTAATCTATCTGTCATGATATATTTTGGAGTTTGGTTATGTGGCATGATCTAAATTTTTTTCGTTATGCTCCTTATCAGCCATTGTCTTTATATTTACACTAGTATTGTGTTTGTATACATGCATGTTGCATTTTCGATCAACTTGATGAATTGTGTTCCCTATTTTAATTAATTTTGCTTGTGGCACGTGTTGATATTTTGAAAATAGAGATTAAAAGGCTTTACATATGTTGAACAGTTTCTATTTAATATGCACTTTAGATGATTCCATAACTTTCTTTTGTTTGGTGCATGAATACAACAATTATTGTGCTTATTATTGTTTTTCTAATATTACCCAGTTTAACTATTACATGCATACACTAAAGTGTTGTTGATGTTTTCCATCGATCTTTTCTTTTTGGGATCCTTTCTTCCAGACCCTTAGGTGAATCAATAGCTATAGGAGTTGACCTCACTGACATAAGACCTGCACCAGTATAGATTTCTTCCCTAAGATATATGATTGAGATAGTTGGTGAACTAGAACGCTCAAATCAAACCCGCTTTTCATTTTTAAATCAATCACGAGATAATTATATCTATCTCAGACATTTGCTTTATAGTTTAAAAGAAATGGACCAAACCTATTGGCTTTGCTAAACCAAGCAAATTTTTATGTGCATCATTATCATATAGTGAGACGAGGAGAGCAACAAATTTTGAAACTAATTGTGAAAAAAAATCAATATATCATAATTTGGCAAAATAATTAGCTTCATAAGGCCTTTTCAAAATATATTCCAAACTTACACACATTATTTAAAACTCTCCACAAAAATTAGCATTTTAGAGTCCAAGTGTCAAAATGTGTCATGCCAAATGGCGTTTAATATAAAATATAAGAAATTTCAAAATATATAAACATTTCAGATTCAATTTGAACGTCAAATTGAAAGCGCACCACTTTGGTAAGACTCAATTTTTTTTATTTTTTATTTTTACATTTGTGTCGTAACATATTTTGACATGGGACTCATAAAATGTCACCTTATGTAGTATTTTTGCTAAAAGTGTGCAACTTCGAGAAATATATCTAGAGAAGTGAAAAGAAGGATAATATTATGGTCAAAATGTGCTAAATTGTTTTTTTCATGTAGTTTTGTATTAGTATATATCCTAGTGTCTAAGGGTATGTGAATCGATCAAGTACATATCCACATCCATGCATATGGAATCAGTAATGGAGACAACCCTATAATGAAGTGAGGGTACACACGAAGTAGCACTGAAACATCATATGAAATTTGTATTTCTTTATTTACATCATTGCAAATCGGTATTCAATTATTTCCATGAGATAAATAAAGTGTCTATTTGTCCCAATGACTATTAACATATCTATTTGATCTAGATATGATAAGTAATGTATCTTACATCAAAAAAAAAGAAAAGCCAAGAACATAATTAGCCGCTTTTTGGACTATCAAATTTTCATGTAGGATTAGAATATTCATATATTTATGTTTATTATTAACTACAATTATGTATCTTATAACATTCTACACACATTTAAAATACATTGTAAACCACAAACACTAATATAGAAAACATATAACTTCTCATGTACAAGACCAACCACTTTTTAAAATTAGTTCTTCATAAATTTAGGTCATTTCAACAAAACTACATGCATTTTATGTTCAACATTAACTGTGTACTATTATTTTTTTTTAATATTATGCAAATTATTTTGTTTCTGATTGTTTTGACAAGTCTAACAAATAAAAAGTAATTTAGAGCTTAATAAAATTGAATTTTAAAATCGGTACCATGTAATAATTATATTATATAAGTCGATAGAAAATAATATACTAAATTTAAGCCAAACAATATAGGCATCATGACATGGATTCTTCACTATTTTTACTTTAAAATTGAATAAATGTCATAGGTAATTTATTAATAATTGAAGTATAAAGAGAGCATTTCTATCTAATGTTGAAAACAAAGAAAATAAAAATACATTTTTTTGACATTATTATAAATATAATATGTGTAAGGGTAGCAGTACTACCTTATTTCCAGTTAATGCATTGATTTGTGAATGTAATTTTAATTTTAATGAAGCTCGTAAGAGGAGGGCGGGATGAATAAGATAGCCTCCTGACTTCTCTGAAAAATATAATATGTGTAACTTTGACTAGCAACTTTTTCATAACATGCATATCAAAGTATAATTATATAGTCGGTCCATTACAAAAAAAAATATTTAGATAAGTGAGACATTAATGATTAATATTCAAGATGTGTTATACGATTTAAGTAACATAGCATAATGAAATAACAAACATGTCATTAATAGTAATATCATAAACAATAGATAATATACAATAATTTTCTAAACCTCTTTGTATTATTTGATTGTTATATTATATAAGAGTTTACCCTATAATAATACATTATTTGTTCTTATTTTATCAAATAAATTTGATGTTTTAAGAAAAATATAAAAATATGTGTTTGAACAACATTATTAACAAATATATCATGAAACCACAAACTAAAAAAAATTATTAGTATTGAATAGTCTTTTATCCATCTTAGGATGCATTACTCATGAATTAGAGACAAATTAATCCTACAACATGAGCACTAGAAAATTGTATATAAATATAACTAAATACTAACTATATTTGTTATATATGTAATTTTATATGTTCGATATAAGAATTTTGACATTCTAATATAGTATATCAGTAAGTATCCATATTAAGTTATTTATTTCGTCAATATATATGGTTGAATTAATAGCTAGTAAATTAAAATTCATGTATGCACTTATGATAGAACTTTTAATATCTAAATTAAATAAATCTAAGTTCACAAAAATCAAGGTTTAATTATGAAAGTAAGAAGACGCTTATACAAAATTTGTCTTTTTTTATGTGTTCTCATTTATGTTCTGTTACTTACATCACATTGTAATGATATTATTTGTTTAAAAAAGATTGTTAATTATGACATAAGATGTACGAGCATGAGTTGTAGATATTACTTAAAAATAAATATTAATTGTGATACCATATTAAATATACATTATATATATCTTAAAAAATTGAAATTTGAGGGGGGTGCCCCTGCTTCCCCTGGCTCCACCACTAATGAAATGATCGGGTGAAGGTGGATGAGTGGGAGGTTGATGGTTGCTCTGACAAAATAGCATGCTTCTTTATCATGTCGAGTGCATGGCCTGGCTTGTTAGACCAAATATTCATCAATGGTTTATTAATTCTCGGACTGGGGCAATTGTGTGAATCAACTACTCACAAAGAGCAGCATATAGTTCCAGTCTACAAAAAATGTGTGTTGTTGTTTTTGTTACAAGTTGTGCATTCCATGTGTCTCTTTCATTGCTCTCATACCCAAGATGGATCTCCTTTTCATGGTTGACGGCTTGATGTGACTTTAAGCAATAGTTTTATCCTTGTCATGCCTAGATGTGGCATCCATCGATTACGAAGCCCTCCTTTCAATCAAAAATACCATTATTGAAGACTCTTTTGGGGAACTAGATTCATGGAACAGTAGCTCCGACATGTGCAGCTGGTCTGGCATCACTTGCGTCAAGTCATGCAACATGGTTGTTTTGATTATGTAACGACCCCGCCTCCCGGTAACCCCCAATTAAGGGAGACCCAAAGGTCAGAGCCGTTATTCAATTAACAAGATCCAAGGTTCGACAAATAATCAATAATAATTATAAAATTCTACTAACTAACTGGAATTTAGTATAAAATTAAAACTTTACTTACCTTAGAAATTTTTGGAAATCTATCTATCTAGAGCTTGAATTATTTTGTCTAATCCTCCTTGCACTTTATTTCTTATTTCCACAATGTGTCACTTTACAGTTTGTTCTTTCAATTGTTATTCCTAAAACGCGGACAAACAAAACGTCGGTCAGGTATATCAAAATATACTGGTATGTGGGAACAACCAAAAGTTTGCACATAAGGATAACAATCTAATTATCACAATCAAGTTAATTAACAAGCCAATTTACTCTTTTCAGTATGACATTCTCCACCGCTTTTGCCCTAACCCTGGCATACCCACCTTAGGGTTTCCTTTGTCAATGACTTAAGGCCACCTTCTCAATCCCGAGCTTGGTGTCTGGGGGTCACCACTCATGGTGCCCACTAGTCATGCAATATCATAGGCCACCTTCTCATTCTTGAGCTTGGTGCCTGGGGTCACCACTCAAGGTGTCCATTGGTCTACCCATCTGGGCCTGACCTTTGGCATCATCCATCAGGGTGGCATGTAGGTGCGAGAATACATATTTCTATTTTTAATGTGATAATCATAGCGACTTTATGATTTGCAAGTATGAACATCCAAACAGATTATTTTCATTCAATGCGATTTACCATCCGGAAAATCCTCGGGAAACTAAGGCGGTTATTCATAATTAACCACATACCTGATCTGACGATTTGAACAGAAATATCCATGCAAATAAGAATCCAAGCAAGCAACCATTTTCAACAAGATCCTGAAATAACCACGTAATTCCCTTTTTATTATTCATGTCATCAAGATCCAATAAACCTAGCTCGCTTCCTAGGGTTTCTAATTCACTTTTAGGGTTTCTATTGCAATTAGGGTTTCCCTTCATCTTTTACTATTTTAAACACTAATTATTTCCATATCTAATCCTTAATTTCGGATTAAAGACATAATTAACCATTAATTAAGCTCATTAAACCTCTTTTACATTAAAGCTACTATTTTTATCCCTTTAATCCATGTTAAGATCATTATACACATTTATCATCAATTTATAGTTCATTATGGTCCAAATCACATATGAACTCGATTTACCATTAATTCTATCTTTTATTCATCAGAAAACCCTAATTACTACATTTAGGGTATTTATCCACAAATTAGGAACTTAATGCTCGAAATATCTTATAACCATGAAAACTCAGTGCTATACATGAGATCAAATAATTAAAGCCATTAATAGTCCTAATTACCAACATTGGGGTTTCAAGGCCCATTAAAGCCTATTTATGCATATAAACTCTAAATTAACTAATTATATGCAAAGTTCATCTTTTTGGATCTTAATGATCCTTTTCATCATTAACAGGTTAATATCAACTTTATATACTCATTTAACCCTTTCTAGTTCGTTAATCATCAAAGGTTAGGGTTTTTCATTGATTAGACTATTAAAATAACATCTTTATATACTTTTTGAATTGCAAGTAGCATTAGGCTTCAAATATATTTTTAATACATTCCTCTCAATTTTCTGAGCAAAATTCATGTATAATGTGCATCTATCCGAGCTACGGTTATTTAGTTACGAATTTAACAAGAATCACTTACTTCGGGCCAATCACAGAGCGCCACGTCGCCTTATGCATGCAACACGACTTGTCGTTGAGTTTAAAACCGAATTATGGTTTTGCCCTCATTGAGTCCATCTTCTCTTCACCCCGCGGAGGGGCAGAACCATCAAATGCGCCAATCCTTCTTCAACCTTGCGCAACGCAGGAGGCCGCCGACCTGTTGCTCGATTGCAGGTGTGTCCTCTCCACCCTAGGACCCAGGGACCGCCGCCGAGGGAAGCCCAGGCTCCTCTATCTCCGACACACCTAGGGCATCGCCCAGGTCATGCTATAGCTGGCCAAAGCAAGCATTCTTGACCTGTCAAGAGCGGCTGCCATTGATGCCAACCTGCAGCACTCCGTGGGCTGCTTCTTCCTCCCCCGGCCGTAGTTCTCACCAGGAAACCCTGCCCTACCTCCGTTGTGTCCTCACGCATGTGGGGCGCTACTGAACTCGCGTCCAGCATGGCCTTTTTCAGCGGGCCAAGCACACGACCTGCAACCTGGGTTCCGGCCTTACGTAGGCTCTGTTTGACAGCTGCAGCTATGGAGACGATGGTCGACCGTCTCGGACCATCTTGGGGGCTTCGTGCCTTTGACGAGACTTCCTCCCCCCTCTTTGGTGCCCTCGGGATAGGTCTAAGCTCTCGTTAGGGTTTTGATCATGAGGGAGCAACAAGATGGTGAGGATGAGAGTGGGAGATGCAGAATCTCTCTGGAATTCGTCCCAAAGGGTCTACCCCTTTAATAGGGGAGTATCCATGCCCTAGATCACTTGCCCACAAAGCAAACAATGTTTCTCCTTATAGGAAAGGGATTTTCCTTACTTTTGAAGTATCTTTCTCTCTCTTCATGTATATTTTTCCCATTAGGTAGTACGAATTCGAAATTCCTCTCACCTACTCTCTTTATTGTTTGAGTTTTAACCCTTAGGCACGAAATTAAGTTTTCCTTTCAATAGAAAATACTTCCTTTCATCAATATCGAAAAATTCATTAATAACATATCACATTACCCTTTTATTTTGCAATTTTGGTATTTTCTCTTTCTTTCCTCTTCATTGGGACTCCTTGGATCCCAAGAACCTCTATTATTTCGAAATCCTTTTTATTGGATACTCATTATCCTTCTAGATGCATCTAAATGCATTATTCTTCATTATCATGTCTATTTCTTATTAAAATATTTCCTTTTTGAGGATTTCTCTTTATTTCTCTTTTATTTTCCTCATTAGTATTCCGTTTATCATTAGGAATCCTTGAAATACGAAATTCCACTAAGGATAACTCAATTATACTTCTTTTCACTTGTTTTCCCACCTTTTACCATTGTTTTCAATTTCTTTCTTAATAAAGAAATACTTAAGTAATCTTTTCTTTTCTTATTGCTTTTCTTTGCAACTTTGGACTCCTTGGAACCCAATGAATCCAAGAGGCACGAAATCCATCCTTGGATTGCATTCTTTTGCCTTCCAGAGGTTTCCACATCTTTCTTTTCTCAAAAACTCAATTATTCATTTATTAATTGAATATCCTTGTTATTGGGCCCAATAGCCAATAAAGCCCACAACACAATCATCAAGGCTATTGTAAACAAAATCCATTTATTCAAAACAAATTATATCATTATTTTTTATTTACCTTTATTATGAGAAATTACATTCACCAAATGAACCCAAAATTTGGGGTTGTAACATCCTTCCCCTCTTATAAGAATTTTGCCCTCAAAATTCCATCAAGAAAACAAACAGTTCAGGATAAGCCTTTCATACATCCATCAGGGCCCCCATGTGGCATCACCCTTTCCATGTTGCTTCCCAAGAACCTTCATCATCTCATATTCTTCCATCTGAGTTCTTTCTTACCTTGGTATATCATACCCTCATAGGTGACTCAGGACATTTCAGCCTCTCAAAAGCTGAATAGGTTCAAGGCTCAGGACATGGCTTGGGTACCTCACATAGTGCTCTAGATCGGTCTCATGGAACACATTACACATCATGTTTTCCTGAGGGGCAAGGATAAACACAACCATCTCCACCAATCCATCTCAAATGGACCCATATATCGGGGACTCAGCTTTCTTAGCTGTAGCTTAGAGGGGTCAGATTTTCACATCGCATATTCTCCCACAGTGAACTGCATGTCACTCTGCTTTGCATCAGCTCGTGACTCATGTCACCACTGGGTCCTCTCTCATCCATTGCACAATCAAAGCGACTTCATATACACACATTGTGGTTCTTTTCTGACCTTCACGAGGCCTCCTTCACCGACATCATCTTAATGAAGTGGTGACCAACACAACCTCCCTTTAGAACTTCTTGCATCCCGATAAAGGCTATGGTGGTTAACATCACATCTTAAGAACTGTCTCTATGTATCACCCTGAATGAGAACACGTGCTCTCATCAGACCCTCTAGTATAGATCATACTGTCCATTAGTATGGGGTGATAAATTGTACTATCATCGAGTTCTTCATGTATCCACTTCCACCTCATGGAAGTGAACCTTGGTCATACCCAAGAAATTTTGAACTCGCATCATGGTGTAGTTGAACCATCTTTCTCTCTTAAGTAGTTTGACCGAATCTGTCTCATGACAATACTCTTCCTTCTTCATGTCATCTAGATAAGGCAATCTACCATAACCCATATTGGATCTCGACCTTCCTTGGTCCAGGGGAGACACACAACATCCACAATGAAGAACTCCCATTCCCTTTCAGGAACTCTTTATACTTTATATCCATGTACTGGGTTACTGGTGTTCGTCCTTCGCCTCCTAGCTTGCATGGCCACATGCTACATGCAAATTTGTTTTAAGAATCCAAAGTGCCACTATCACTTACCATCTTTGTAGTTTCACGGTGTTTGGTGATCTTAAAACCATGATCTCCTATATGTCAAGATTACTCAAGGTTGATTTCTCGAAAACACTAAACCACTCTTAATAGGGTTTTATCACTTTCCTTTCCAAAGAAGTACATCTGAGGTTTGACAACCATCCTTTCAATATATCACGGACTAGGCTGGCTATCCAATCAACCACTAATCTTGTTCAACATATCTCGTTATATCTAAGTGTTATCCAAATTTATCTCCTTTTCTCAACTTAAGGTTAGCCTAACAACCCCGACTTCTTCTAGCGTCTAGCTAAACTAGGCACTATATCTCAACCAGAGCATTCATTACCACTTCTTATCCTTAGGTGTTAGGTAACATACACCTCCATGTATTATTCTTATCATCTCATCTCAAACTCTAAGTTTATCTTCATCAAGAAACTCTGAGCTCATCCACCTGGTGATCAAACTCGACCTTGTATAACTTGCAAATTCCACAAAGCTTCTACTAGGAACATCCTTAAAAGGTGATTATCTTAATACTTTTATCGTTTGTACCTGTCCCTGTATCATTCATTCCACCAAGGTATGTTATCATCTCTATCCTCATACCTTGTAGCAACGTTCCAACTCGCATCATCTTTTATCCTTGGTGTATGGCATGGATACGGTCCCATCTCTCCCTCTCATAACAAGAGGAAATAAGCATTTGGAGGCCGTCCAAACACAAAGTTCTTCCTGTTCCAAGAGTAGAGATGATACATCCACATCACCAGTACACCTTCAATCCTAAGTTGAAACATGTAACTTATGTCTCTACATCACAAACATCATGATATCAAAGTTACTTCCATGGAAAACTGGTCTCGAACCTTCTTGGGTCACCACACAATCCTTGGTCATCTCCTCTTGGTCTATAGGGTGCTGGCACTTTTGGGGTAATCCCTTTTCCCTTATGCATCTAGAGAGTGCCCTACTCATCTGCCCTTTGGGTCCCATGAGTTCATGAAGGTGATCAATCTCCTAACCCATGGCCCTTGGAAAATGATAGTTGTTACCTCCCGACCCTATGGTCATGTGAAACTAGGGAATTAGGAAACTCCTTCTTCCATCGGCCTTATCCCTACCTGACCCTAGGATAGACTTAGGATTATATCATAGTACATGTTCAACTTAGAATCTTACCCAATCCATCCTCATCTCTCTCAACATTCTTTATGTTTATCCCATAAGACATCCATCATGTTTCCTTGTATAGGGTTTCATCTCACTATCAGCACTACGGACGTACTCTGGGTGCAAGATATACCCTACTTGCACAACCCCATAGGGTTCTATAGGTTCTTCTCTAACTTCATCCATGAAGGAGCTATCCTTCGCTCAAACATGCTCAACCCTTCCTAGGGTTGGGTTGCCAAAGGTGCTAGGTCATCCAACCTCTCATGGCTCGTATGGAAATCCAAAAGCATATCTATCCAAACACCCAGTAGACCATGTCATCTAACTCATCATATCATCTCTCTCTAATCTCCACTTAGGGTTAGGGTTAACATCACCCTTAAAGGATGTTCTAGGTCTCTACTATAATGGATATCTCTACCTCCAAGACTCACTTTCTCTACTCATCCTCCTGACAAGAAGGTCTAGCCTCAGGTCTCTCCTAAGGGCAATGACAACTTATGTCATACGACCTAAGCATGTATCTATTCTTTTTTGCTTACTCTATTAAGCTTATGTCCATAACATCTTATTTACATACTTTTTATTAATTTGGTGGAGGATTCCTTAATCCTTATCAACCTTACCCATACCTCAAGAGGGTGAGGAGAAGAGAGAAAACCCTAATCCTTAAGGTCCTTAATAGAATTTGAGTTGAGAAGGGATGAACAAGATGAGAGAGTCCTAAAGGTATCTTATTTTGAATCATACCCTAAGACTTTGGACAGGCAGTCACACGGATCCGGGAGTCCTCGTATTCCGACTAGCGGTGCGGAGGAAAATATTGCCAGCCCCCGGTTGTGATCCTTTTCTAGACACCTCTGTCTTACGGATAATCCTCTAATAACTCCCTCAGTTCTATGAAATTTGTAAAATTTAATAATTATTAAAGATTAAGTGAGGAACCTATGCTCTGATACCAATTGTAACGACCCCACCTCCCGGTAACCCCCAATTAAGGGAGACCCGAAGGTCAGAGCCGTTATTCAATTAACAAGATCAAAGGTTCGACAAATAATCAATAATAACTATTAAATTATACTAACTAACTGGAATTTAGTATAAAATTAAAACTTTACTTACCGTAGAAAAATTTGGAAATCTATTTATCCATAGCTTGAATTATTCTATCTAATCCTCCTTGTGCTTTATTTCTTATTTCCATAATGTGTCACTAGGCTGTTTGTTCTTTCAATTGTTGTTCCTAAAACGCCGACAAACAAAACGTCGGTCAGTATATCGAAATATACTGGTATGTGGGAACAACCAAAAGTTTTCACATAAGGATAACAATATAATTATCACAATCAAGTTAATTAACAAGCCAATTTACTCTTTTCAATATGACATTCTCCACCGCTTTTGCCCTAACCCTGGCATACCCACCTTAGGGTTTCCTTTGCCAATGACTGAAGGCCACCTTCTCAATCCCGAGCTTGGTGCCTGGGGGTCATCACTCATGGTGCCCACTAGTCATGCAATATCATAGGCCACCTTCTCATTCCCGAGCTTGGTGCCTGGCCATTGGTCTACCCATCTGGGCCTGACCTTTGCCATCATCCATCAGGGTGGCATGTAGGTGTGAGAATACATACTTCTATTTTTAATGTGATAATCGTAGTGACTTTATGATTTGCAATTATGAACATCCAAACAGATAATTTGCATTCAATGCGATTAACCATCTGAAAAATCCTCGGGAAACTAAGGCGGTTATTCATAATTAAACACATACCTGATTTGATGATTTGAACAGAGATATCCATGCAAATAAGAATCCAAGCAATCAACCATTTTCAACAAGATCCTGACATAACCACGTAATTGCCTTTTTATTATTCATGTCATCAAGATCCATTAAACCTAGCTCACTTCCTAGGGTTTCTAATTCACTTTTAGGGTTTCTATTGCAATTAGGGTTTCCCTTCATCTTTTACTATTTTAAACCCTAATTATTTCCACATCTAATCCTTAATTTCATATTAAAGGCATATTTTACCATTAATTAAGCTCATTAATCCTTTTTTACATTAAAGCTACTATTTTTATCCCTTTAATCCATGTTAAGATCATTATACGCATTTATCATCAATTTATAGTTCATTATGGTCCAAATCACATATGAACTCAATTTACCATTAATTCTATCTTTTATTCATCAGAAAACCCTAATTACTACATTTAGGGTATTTATCCACAAATTAGGAACTTAATGCTCAAAATAGCTTATAACCATGAAAACTCAGTTCTATACATGAGATCAAATAATTAAAGCCATTAATAGTCCTAATTACCAACATTAGGGTTTCAAGGCCCGTTAAAGCCTATTTATGCATATAAACTCTAAATTGACTAATTATATGTAAAGTTCATCTTTTTCAATCTTAATGATCCTTTTCATCATTAACAGGTTAATATCAACTTTATATACTCATTTAACCCTTTCTAATTCGTTAATCATCAAAGGTTAGGGTTTTTCATTGATTAGAATATTAAAATATCATCTTTATATACTTTGTGAATTTCAAGCAGAATTAGGCTTCAAATATATTTTTATTGCATACATTTTTCTGAGCAAAATTCATGTATAATGCCCATCTATCCGAGCTACAGTTATTTAGTTACGAATTTAACAAGAATCACTTACTTCGGGCCAATCACAGAGCGCCACGTCGCCTTATGCATGCAATACAACTTGCCTTTGAGTTTATAACCGAATTACAGTTCTGCCCTAGTTGAGTCCATCTTCTCTTCAGCCCGCGGAGGGGTAGAACCGTCAAACGCGCCAATCCTTCTTCAGCCTTGCGCAATGCAGGAAGCCGCCGACCTGTAGATCGATTGCTGGTGTGTCCTCTCCACCCTAGCACCCAGGGACCGCCGCTGAGGGCCGCCCTGCCTCCTCTACCTCAGACACACCTAGGGCATCACCGAGGTCACACTATAACTGGCCAAAGCAAGCATTCTCGACCTGTCAAGAGCGGCCGCCATTGCTGCCAACCTGCAACACTCTATGGGCTGCTTCTTCCTCCCTCGGCCGTGGTTCTCGCCAGGAAACCCTACCCTACCTCTGTTGTGTCCTCACGCATGTGGGGCGCTACCGAACTTGCATCCAACACGGCCGTTTTGAGCTCGCCAAGCACACGACCTGCAACCTGGATGTCGGCCTTACGTAGGCTCTGCTCGACAACTGCAGCTATGGAGACGATGGTCGACCATCTCGGACCATCATGGGGGCTTCGTGCCTTCGACGAGACTTCCTCCCCGCTCTTTGGTGCCCTCGGGATAGGTCTAAGCTCTTGTTAGGGTTTTGATCATGAGGGAGCAAGAAGAAGGTGAGGAAGAGAGTGGGATATGTGGAATCTCTCTGGAATTCGTCCCAAAGGGTCTACCCCTTTTATAGGGGAGTATCCATGCCCCAGATCACTTGCCCACAAAGCAAACAAGGTTTCTCCTTATAGGAAAGGGATTTTCCTTACTTTTGAAGTATCTTTCTCTCTCTTCATGTATATTTTTCCCATTAGGTATCAGGATTCCAAAATTCCTCTCACCTACTCTCTTTATTGCTTGACTTTTAACCCTTAGGCACGAAATTAAGTTTTCCTTTTAATAGAAAATACTTCCTTTCATCAATATCACAAAATTCATTAATAATGTATCACATTACCCTTTTATTTTGCAATTTTGGTATTTTCTCTTTACTTCCTCTTCATTGGGACTCCTTGGATCCCAAGAAACTCTATTATTTCGAAATCCTTTTTTTTATACTCATTATCCTTCTAGATGCATCTAAATGCATTATTCTTCATTATCATGTCTATTTCTTATTAAAATATTTCCTTTTTGAGGATTTCTCTTTATTTCTCTTTTAGTTTCCTCATTAGTATTCCTTTTATCATTAGGAATCCCTGAAATACGAAATTTCACTAAGGATAACTCAATTATACTTCTTTTCACTTATTTTTTCACCTTTTACCATTATTTTCAATTTCTTTCTTAATAAAGAAATACTTAATTAATCTTTTCTTTTCTTATTGCTTTTCTTTGCAACTTTGGACTCCTTGGAACCCAAGGAATCCAAGAGGCACGAAATCCATCCTTGGATTGCATTCTTTTGCCTTCCAGAGGTTTCCACATCTTTCTTTTCTCAAAAACTCAATTATTCATTTATTAATTGAATTTCCTTGTTATTGGGCCCAATAGACAATAAAGCCCACAACACAATCATCAAGGCTATTGTAAAAAAAATCCATTTATTCAAAAAAAATTATATCATTATTTGTTCATTTACCTTTATTATGAGAAATTATATTTCTCACCAAATGAACCCAAAATTTGGGGTTGTAACAGATTCACTTAGCAGAGCTTAGTCTATCTAGAGAGTTGTTTCCAGCTATGGCCAACCTAAGCTAGCTTCAAAGACAGCACCTTCCAGACAATCAACTCGAAGGGCAGATCCTGTAGAAAAATCAATCCTTGAAGCATCTATGCCACCTCAACCTAACTTCCCACTAACATGAAAGGGAGATACCATGGAGGAGTATGTGTAAATCTTCCCCATTAAAAGTAATCAGCCTAACGAGCAACCTACTAGGAGGAAGCATTTTTTCAATAATCGGGAGATGTTCCAGCCTCCATATACTTTCTGTTGGCAACAATATACTTGTTGAACTACTGCATAGTGAGTCGGCCATTTATCCAAACTTGTCATTCTTGATGTTGGGTATAATAGTCTAACTAGAGACATTCCCTTGGCATTGAGCATGCTCTCTTCTTTAGTAGAATACACATGCAAATCAACAAATTTATTGGCAGAGTTCTGTCTCAGTTGGGGGTGTTGTCAAAGCTCACTCTTTTAAATACTCACTTCAACTTTCTTCCCGATAAAATTCCACCAACCCTTAACAACATGTCTTCTTTACAAGACATCCATCTATGTAACAACATTCAAACCGACATTATATCTTCAAAATTGGATCGCTTGAAAAATCTGAAAATTATTAATTTGACTTCGAATCAGCTTTACGGTCAGATCCGAACTGCTCTTTTCAATTCTTCTTATCTCCAATCTTTCTATGTGGGTAAGAACCGACAATGGGGCTGCCTACTGTTATATGTCAATACAGTTCTCCCTGCGCCTCATTTTTTGCATATGTATGAAAATAAACTATGTGGAATCATCCCGCCATCAGTGAGCAACACCTCACGAATGAGGAAAATTGTACTTAATGATAATTCTTTCAGTGGGCAGGTGTCATTAGGTCTTGGGAGATTGATAAATTTGTCCATCTTAAATCTTCAGAGCAATATAATGACGGCAAAAGAAGAGTCTGACTGGAGCTTCTTCAACTCATTGGTCAACTATAGGGCTCTGTCGGAGCTATATTTATCCTTCAATGTGTTTGAGGGAAGGCTTCCAGTTTCTCTTGTTAACTTTTCAATCACACTACAATATCTTCTACTAAAAACAATAGAATTTCTGGAGAGATTCCTTAGGAGCTTGGAAATTTTATGAACCTTAGATATATCTCAATCCGCGATAGCCTATTTTTTGGAGCACTGCCAAGCAACTTAGGTCACCTTTCAATGCTACAATATCTTTCTGTTGCCAGCAACAGCCAAACAAGAGAATTCTTCAACCAATTACAATCTGATTGTGTTGAATAAGTTGTATTTAGAACAAAATAGATTGATTGGTAACATTATGAAAAATCTTGGAAACATAAGTCAGCTGGTCAAGCTTGATTGTCGCATAATAGACTCCATGGTACTATAACTAGGAAGTAACATTTCAAATTTATATTAAATTTATATTCATTATTTACATCATCAGTAAATAGGTTTTCAATTATTGTCATGAGATAAAGAGAGTCCCTACTTGTTCCAAAAGACTTCTTATTAACATGTTTATCTTAACTGGATAGGAGAATCAATAGATCTTACATTGACAAAAAAACTAAGGATATAGCTCCCAACTTTGTAGACTACCTAATTTCCTTATATGATTACAATACTCGTAGATCTATATATATTATTAACTAAAATTATGTTAACATTCTACACACATTTTAAATCCATTCTAAACCACAACCACTAACGTAGAAAGTATATTTTTTTTCTATGAAACCATCACTTCTTTAAGTTGATTCTATCTTAAAGAACACATGTATTTTATGTTCAAAATTGTTTGTGGACTATTATTTATGTTTTATGATTGTTCAAGTAATCATATGTCACAAGTCTAGTAATTCAAAATAAACATTAACACCGTATTTAGCAAAATTGAATTATAAAATTGATACCATGTAATAATTATATTATATCAATTGAGAGATAAACACTATAATAAATTTAAGAAACACAATATAAGCATCATGACATTCAATTATTTATTTTTACCTAAAATATGAATACATGTTATTGAAATTTATTAGTTATTGAATATAAATATAGCCTTTTCTATCTATTGATGAAAATAAATGAAATATCAAATACATTTTGTTACATTACAATAAAAATAGTATGTGTAATTTAGAGAAACAACATTGTATAAAATTGCATATAAAAGTATAACTCAATAGTCAATCTATAAAAAAAGATAAAATATTTAAATAATTGAAACATTAATGATTACCATTCGAAATGTGTTGTACAGTCTAGGTAATCTAGTACAATGAAGAAAACTAACATTTTATTAATAGTTGTATTATAAAGAGTAAATAATATACAATATTTTTCTATTCTTTTTCATATTATTTGAAATTTATATTATTTTAAGGATTTGACACATAATAATACATGATTTGTCATTATTTTATCACATACATTTGATGTTTCAAAAAATATAAAAACATGAGTTTCATTATTAACAATATATCATAAAATCATAAACTAAAAGAAACAATTAGTATTGAGCAATATATTGTCTATTTTAGAATGTATCATACCTGAATTAGAGAAAAATCATCATATATTATCAGCACAACCTAATTATACACACATATAACTAAGTAATAACTAAATTTGATGTATATTTACTTATTTACACGTGATATAGAATTTTGATATTCTAATAATACCACTAAATATCCATGTTAGGTTGTTTATTTAATCAATATATATATGGTTATCTTATAACTCAAAAATTGACATTAATGTATGTGTCTGTGATATAATAGTCATATGTTTATAGAATCAATATAAATTCATTAATCTCAAGATCTATTTACAAAAGTATGAAAATGTCATGGTTTATATGAAACTTGTCTGATTTTTATGTGTTTCTAATTGTGTTTTGTTACTTATATCACATTTTAATGACATTGTATATTTTTAAAACTCTATAAATAATTACAGTACATGTATGAGCGTGTGTTTTAAATAACATCAAAAAATAAATATCAGTTGTAATATCATGTTAGTTATCTATATATATATATATATATATATATATATATATATATATATATATATATATTCTTAAAATCAAAAAATTGAGGGGGGCACGTGCCCCTGCTTGACCCTCCCTGAATCTGACACTGATAATGGGTCTATCGTCTTTATCTGACTACCTGAATATTACTAACAACTTCTATCTTTTTTTTTTGTGTGTGTGGGGTGGGGGGGTTCATTGCCCATGGAAGTCTCCAGACCAATTCACCTGTAGGCATTGGATATATCAAAAAATAAGATTTCCCAGTGTCATTCCTTATAGTCTGCTTTTCTGCATCCTTCCAGATATCCTTAATCTGAGCAACAACTTTTTCGAAGGAAACATCCCTCACACCTTGGCAAGATTAATAGAACTTCAGCTGTTGAATCTCTCTCATAACCATTTGAATGGTTATATACAGTACTTTCTTGTAGAGTTTCAACTGTTGCAGTTTCTTGATATATCGTTCAATGAGTTAGAAGGTCAAATGCATGCAAAGGGTGTTTTCAGCAACGCTAGTTTCGTTATAGTTTCTGGAAACAGAAACTTATGCGGGGGAATTCTTGAGCTGCAGCTAAAATCTTGCAAAGTAAAATGAGGGAGTTATACCCTAGCAATTAGCATAATTGATTCAGCTTTCGTAGTGTATGTCCTCGTGTTGTACTTTCTCTTTAAGTATCTCACAAGAAAGAGACCCAGGCTTGTCGATACCACGCCTTCCTTGAAAGCTCGTTTCCCTCGTGTCTCCTACCATCAGTTACTTAAAGCCACATATGGGTTCTCGTCGGCATACATCTGATCGGTGCATGTTGGCAATTTCGCTTTTGTATACAAGGCAGTCGTGGACGTTGGTAAAAAGGTTGAGGTTGCAGTTAAGGTCTTGCATAGTGTTAAGCAAGAGGTTTCCACTAGCTTCAAGGATGAATGCAACATATTGAGGGAAGCTACTCACAAAAACCTCTTCAAGGTGATAACAGCGTGTTCTGCAACTGACCATGAAGGCATTGATTTTCCAATACATGCACAATGGAAGCCATGAGAACTGACTTCACGGATATCCAACTGATGAATCAAAACCTAGAGTCTTATCTCTGTGTCAACCGGTAAACATTGTACCTGGCGTGGCTAGTGCCCTGGATTATCTGCACACTCAGCTTCTTTCAACTTCCCATTGTGCTCTGAAGCCCAGCAATATCCTGCTCAGTAACGAGATGACTGCCTGCGTTGGAGACTTCGTATTATCAACTAGATCTTCTGGTTCAAACACCACATTAATTAGAGTAACCGTCGGATACATTCCACCGGGAAAGATTGGTTTTCATTTATGCTTTTTAATTGATTCTTCGTCTGTCAAACTGATGCCTGTATTTAAAGGATGGTTAGCAATACTTTTATTAATTTTACTCTCGTAATCAAAATCAATTCATATTTTCTATCATACTTTGCATTAGTGCGTTTTGACAGAATATCGGACGGGTAGTCTCGTGTCTACTCAAGGTGATCTGTATAGCTTCGGGGTAGTTATCCTTGAGATGATAACCGGAAAGAAATCCACTGACGAGGCTTTCTTTGAAAACATGGACCTCCGCACATATGTGGAGCGCAAGTATCCTGATGATGTGTGGAAGGTCATAGACCCGGAGCTGTATCCTGAGTGATGGTGATGGCCTGACTATACTGGATGAGCAATGCTTGATCAATGTTTGAGATCAGGTTAGGATGCATTATGGAGTCTCCAGCACATCGCATGCAAATGAAGGATGTCCTGAAACTCGTGTGTGGCATGAAGAAGAAACTCTCAAGACAGACCAGAAGGCAGTCCTAGAAAAAGTAAATAAAGTCTTGCGCATATTGAATAAATCATATCTTTAGTTCTGTAATGGCGCCATCTGGGTTGGCGGGAGATGAACTATTTCTTTACTACCAATATTAGGGATGAAATTTTATTTGAATACACAGTGCGTTCAGTTTGTAACAGGTATATCACCACGTTTTAAATGTTACATGCGAAGGCGCAATTTCTGTTAAAGTACCATTCTGGATTTGTGCGTGTCATCCTTGCGCAGTACCATTGGTATCACTAATTGTTCAAAATATAACGCCAGTTTCTACATATGGACTATTGAGGGCTGTAATTAATTGTTTGTTTGAAATTGCAAATATCGTTGCTATTGATAATGATGAGGGGATAAAAATAGTACTATCATGCACAATCAATTTTTTTTAATACTAAAAAGCCTAAACTTATATTTTTTAGAAATAACATTTTGATTCCACGTATTGTATGGCACGAGGTAGGTAGCACGAGTGAAGCATTCAAAGTAGTAGTGTATATAAAGATGTGGGTGACCGGGAAAGGCGCTAACAAAGCATTCAAAAGTTCATGACGTTATAAACAAAATCATTGAATACATTCAAGTTCCAAGGAAAAATATTTTAGTCTAACACAAATATCTTTCCAAATTCAGAAAAAAAAAGTAACCGTCTACACATGTTGAGATAAAATTATTGTTCACGAGTCCTTATTGATCACTAGTAAGAGATCATTCAATGATGTCTGGATCACTAGGGTTTATGATGTTGTACCTTGAAATAATTGCTAGAAGCAGTATCAAGATATACTTTCTTTCTGTTGAAGTGACGCATTCCGACCTCAGCGGGAAAAGTATAGCATTCAATCTAAAAATTTTAGAGTGAGGGAAGCGTGCAACTCGCAATGATTATGTACCAACTTTGTGTCGGACATTAGACACACGTAATTAGATTAAGAAACACAGTTAACCATCAAAATATGCAGACAGTTATAGTTTTGGAGAAAATAGTGATTAATTAGAAGATGCAAACTCCAAAGTCATGGATGAAGGTGTGTGACACACTGTCTTCAAGACGGATTTCACTGCTCGTAGCACGAGTTTTTTCGGCGGTCTGTCTTCAAGATTTAGCCCCACAACTTTAGTACAACCGCTCGTGCAAGTGAGAGGATTGTGTCAAACGCGTTCCTTAAGCCTTTTATTGCAAAGAAAAAATAGAAGCGTCGTGAAGCGTCGACGGTGCAAGGACTACAGCAAGCAAGGATGTTTTTAGAGATGACTGGAGAGTGTTGCGGTCGTAGATGAAACATGAGCATTCCAGTAAGTAGAAACTGGAAAAAAAATCTCTCTCATTGTATGCAACTGTGTTGTTCTAGATCACAAAGTGTCGGTATATTTGTGTATGATATATTGGTATATCGGTATATAGGTATATTGGTATCTTAGATATGGTATCTTGGTATATGGTATATCTCCAATGGAGAGAAGACATCTTCATATATAGAGAGAGTCTCGGCCGAGCTCCACGGTAACAGCCCACACATGTTGCCCAAATTGGAATTGTTGGTCTTCTCAATGTGTGTCTTAATGATTGTGGTTAATTGATGACTATAATGGTAGTCAAAGAGACAGTAACTGTCACTGTTTTAAACTTACAATTGTTGATTTATCAATGTGTGTCTTAATGACAAGGTTAATTAGTGGCTTTAATGGTAGTTAAAGAGAGGGTAATTGTTGTTGTTTTGAACTTGTAATTGATGATCTTTCCAAAGTGCACTTTAATTGTCAAGGTTATTGTAAAGACTCGATCTTTACGATCAAATATTTACAAAATAATATCACAATCATAAATAATCTTTGTTACAATCATGCTTGTACATCAGAGTCACGAAAGCTTACAAATATGATTACAAGTTTAAGAAATAGAATTCATTCTATCTAGTCTTCAACAGAGGACTACTCAGTGCATGTCTCTTCAAGCTCTTCCATCTATTACATGTGCATGACTTCCCAGAGGAACGAAACCACACATAGACCCCATTGAAGGGAAATGAAAGGGTCAACAAAGTTGGTACTGAATCCAATCATTGAACTATGTACGAAATATGTTTAGATGTATAATAAAAATTAGGAAAGGACTATTTGGTGGATAAAGGCTAACAAAAAGACATTCCAATATCAACTTCAAGATACAAAATCTTTCACAAGAATATCATTAAGCGAGATTCAATAATTAAAGTATGCAAAATTTATCCAAGCTATTCCCAAATATATCAATTTTAAGATATTCTATTTGACAAGTTTTGGCACCTTCCTATCATGTCTTTTCTAGGGCTAAGTGCCTTGTATTCTCACACTCTAGGAGAGAATGACAGTAGTGCCTTATTAGCTATTCATCTTAATTGGGGGATAATTAATCCCTATCCACTACGTAGGTTTATGGGGTACTTGGCCTACTCAAGTGAGCCAAAGCTCTATAGGGCCAAAGCCCAAGGGACCAAAGTAGGGAGTCAAAACTCCAAATAGATCAACTCCAGTGCCAAAATAACATTTCATCTATTACAAAATAAGATTGGTAAACTTTCAAGAACAAGTAGAGGTTTTAAAACTACATGGAATTCACCACAAATCAAAATATATGTGTGTCCATCAAGAGGGAAAATAGTTCAACAATTGAAATAGAAGATCTAGTACCTCAATTATTTAGGGCTCCAAGGATTGTATAGTCACAAGTTGGCTCCAAGAGAGAACATATACAAAGTATGATACAATTTGGTTATCATTTGGCTTGGAATTAATGTTCTTCAATCTTTTTATATTTAGGGTTTTTATTTCCCTTTTCGGGTTATTACTATTTGATGATCCTTCCATTTCCTCTCTCTCAAGGGTTTCTAGTTAAATTGAGTGTATCATCAATTTATTAGTTCATTTTTCTTATATAATAGATAACCACACATTGTATAATTAATAACCCTATTCTATTCTTTCACAAGTTTTATCATATTATTAAGTGGACATCTAGTCGTAAGTATATATATGTCCCATGTTCATATATGGATATCAATATTTAGATAGAGACAATAAGATTAGGTGAGTAGGTATTACTCAAAATTACATATTTAATTATCAAAATTCATGTTTTTGACTTTGATATCATGTTCCACATTCTCATTCTATTACACTTCTTCAAATAAGTTCCATCATGGTTATTCATTCATCCCTAGTCCTTATGGAGAATTCATTATTATGAGTTCGCCATATGTCGTCCCAATGAGGTCTAACTTATATGTAAATATTACTATTTTCCCAATTAAGATTTCCTTTCTAGATAAGATCATGCCAAGTGGAATATAAGTGGATGATAGATCGTTCAAAGCATACTTGCTATCCACTTCTAGGGTTTATGCTTCCAACAAAGAATATGAAAATTTAGACTTAATATCATTATTATAGAAATTGCATCTCTCTGTTGGGTTTTAGAGGAGGCAGAGAAGCAGCGGAAACAAAAATTTTCTCCCCAAAACCCAGAACAAAAGGAATCGCGTTAACGTCTATACAATAGGAAAGATGGTTTGTGGATGCATACCTTGTCCTGAGGCTTGCTCGGCGACAGTACCTCACGCCTTGCACGGTCTTCACCTCCGATCTTGGACGGTGTCTGTGCAGCTCCTGGTCGCACTGGGACTGAAGACTCCTCCTCTCACCGGGACTGTCGGGATTGACAGTTGTCCTCCGAGCGACAGAGGTCTCCCGCCTCTGCAGTCGTCCACACGGACCGCTTGGAACTCCGATCTCCTTGTCGCACAAGGAACCGGAAGGAGTCGCACCCTCCTGTTGGCGTACTAGTCACCAAACCACTCTCCTGCTACCGGTTGCAATTGCAGTTGTCCTTCCCTTGTTGCGCCTCCCTTTTCGGGTAGCACTTGCTCGGGCTCTCTCGGTTACCAAAACCAGAGAGAATGACAACTTTGCAGAGCAACCGGCTTGCACTGAGTTGTACTTTGAGAAGCCCCCAATACCCCTATATATAGGAGGGTCATGGGACCGGGTTCTCCATCCCGGCAATGCAGGACTAAAAGCAGGAGTAGAAGGGTTCGAGATTTTCCACAAAACAACCAACTAGCAACATGAACCGATCGTTTCACAACTGAAACGGTCGGTTGGGGACCTGAACCGGTCGGTTGATACCTCAACCGATCGGTTGGGACCCTTGAACCGGTCAGTTCACAAGTGAACCGGTCGGTTGGTGGTCCTGGTTGGTTCCCGATTGACTTTCCTTCTTTTGTTTCTAATTGGTATCGAATACCAATCCTATTTCCCAATCAAATTGGGCAATTGAAACGAAAGGAAAATTCTCACCAATCCTACTTTCCCAACTTGTTCGGTTGCACCAGTTGAATCGATCATTTCAACTTTTGAAGCAATCGGTTCACCCTAATCTTGAGTCGATCGGTTCAACACTTGAGCCGACCGGTTCACCAAGCTCAGCCGATCGGTTCATCTCATGAGCCGATCGGTTCATCTCATGAGCCGATCGGTTGGGAGTGCAGATTGTGCAGAATCAGTCAATTGTTATTTCAATCAATCTGATACTCCAATCAATGCGTCCAACACCTTGAACATTATGAAATTGAGCTATCGATTAATTGAGTGTTTAATTGAACTACTAAACTCCTTTAGTAATCAATCTAAACATTGTTTGTGGACAAAACTCCTCTTCCAGGTTAAATCCTATGTGTGTGACCCTACAGGTCCATTTCACGTTGACAGTGAAAGTCCATAACACTTATGACTTCACAAGCAAAAAGCGGTGCCTAGTCACACATCAGTGCCACCCAAGTGAAATAGAAAGTTGGAGAACAACTTTCAATCCTACAATCCATGAATGGTGTTACAGTGAATGTATAATTCCTTTGTCACTGATATCCAGAATGAACTCGAGGCATGGAACAGTCATCCTGTCAACATTCATTCATTTCCTTGATCTCAGAGCAGACTGGGTGAGATGTGTGTGACATCAATATCACATATTGATTCACACGTGCATGCGTATGCCTTTCTCAATCCTACTCATCAAGTGGCCAAGGATATCAAACTCCCTTAGGAGGGACAAATCCCATATCTATCACTCACCCCTCAAAAGCCACATGTGTCAAATCCACCCAATCATCACCTTTATAACAATCCATGTTTTAGGACTACGTTTGATGATGTCAAAATGTACCCAACGACATGTGTTGAGTGTAGTGATTTTAGGTCTAAGAATCACACTCACCACCATCATTGTGAGAGTTGACTGTGACTACCAAGTCATGGTTCCATGTGTCACTCTCACGGTGGGTCTGTCCGGTACCTTGGTCTCTAACAAGTACCTATGTGCTTGGTTTGATATCACTATATCATGACTAATGAGATTCTGTCATCAACCAACACACAATCTAGTCTTCAGTGTTATTGATGTCTATGGTTATTTCCACAATAACAACCGACTAGGGACTAAACAAGAATGTATACTCTTAACATATTTATGATCTCATCGTTTAGGTCCTTAATCTAAAAGCATACCTCTTTGAGTAACATCATTCTTTAGACATCTATCATGTTACACCATCATCTCAGAAACAGTTTAAACATATAGATCGGAAATTGCCTTTATTATTATTCAAATCATTTACAAAGTATCCCATTACAATCATCATATGACTTGCTCTATGGGAATACATACCAACAGACTCCCACTTGCACTTAGAGCCAGTCACCAAGGAAACACAGTCCTTGTGACCTAGCATGACCATCATGCTTCTGCTGAGAAAGGGCCTTAGTCAGTGGATCAGCTATGTTGTCTTCAGTTGGTACTTTGCAAATCTTCACATCTCCTCACTGTACAATCTCTCGTATGAGATGGAAGCACCGTAGTATGTGCTTGGACCTATGATGTGATCTGGGCTCCTTATCTTGTGCAATAGCTCCATTATTGTCACAATAAAGCTCAATTGCATCACAGCTACTGGGAACTACACCAAGTTTAGAAATGAACTTCCTGATCCACACAGCCTACTTTGCTGCATGTGAAGCAGCAATATACTCGACCTCTGTAGTAGAATCGGCAACTGTTTCTTGCTTGGAACTCTTCCAGCTCATAGCTCCATTATTAAGGCAAAACACATATCCTGACTGCGATCTGTAATCATCTTTATCGGTTTGGAAGCTTGCATCGGTGTAACCCCTTACAACCATCTCTTCCTCTCTGCCGTACACAAGAAACTAATCCTTAGTCCTTCACAAGTACTTGAGGATGTTCTTCATGGCTGTCCAGTGAGCATCCCCAGGATCTGACTGGTACCTGCTCGTCTTGCTGAGAGCATACGAGACATCTGGGCATGTGCACAACATAGCGTACATGATGGATCTGATGGCTGATGCATATGGGATCCCATTCATACGCTCCCTCTCTTCACAATATTGGGGATATTGAGCTCTAGAGACGGTGACTCCATGCAGCATGGGGATGTTGCCTCTCTTTGAGTTCTCCATGCTAAACTGCTTCAGCACTTTGTCAATGTACGTGCTCTGACTTAGTCCGAGAAGCCTTCTAGATCTATCTCTATAGATCTTAATTCCTAGAATGTAGGATGCTTCTCCTAAGTCCTTCATTGAGAAAGTATTCCCAAGCCAAGTCTTTACCTTCTCTAAGGCTAAGACATCATTCCCCATCAAAAGTGTGTCATCCACATACAATATGAGGAATGTGGTCGAGCACCCACTAACCTTCTTGTACACACAATGTTCATCTTCATTTTGAATAAAGCCAAACACTTTGGCTTCCTCATCAAATTGAAGATTCCAACTCCGAGATGCTTGCTTCAATCCATAGATTGACCTTTGTAGCTTACAGACTTTATTGGCATTCTTTGGATCTACAAAACCTTCAGGCTGTGTTATGTACACATCCTCATTTACATTCCCGTTAAGGAATGTGGTTTTAACATCCATCTGCCAAATCTCATAGTCATAATAAGCTGCAACAGCAAGAATGATCTTGATGGACTTAATCATGGCAACTGGAGAAAAGGTTTCGTCATAGTTAACACCTTGAACTTGTCGAAATCCCTTCACAACCAATCTGCCTTTATAAGTTTGCACATTGCCATCCATGTCGGTCTTTTTCTTAAAGACCCACTTGCATCCTATGGGTTTTACCCCTTCGGGTGGTTCCACCAAAGTCCATACTTTGTTGGAGTACATGGATTCCATCTTGGATCTCATGGCTTCAATCCATTTCTCAGAATCTAGTCCCTCCATAGCCTCTACGTAGGTAGTTGGATCATCATCTATGATCAACTCACCACCTTCCTGAGTCACAAGGTATCCAAACCTCTCAGGTTCAAGGCATGTCCTACTAGACCTACGAGGTCCTTGTGTAACCTGAGGAGACTGAGATCCCACAACACCTTGTGAATCTGCATTTTCCTCTGGTACATCTACCGGTTCAATGTTTTCTTGTTGGGCTTGAACCTCTTCAAGCTCTATATTCCTCCCACTGCTTCCTTTGGAAATAAATTCCTTCTATAGGAACACAGCTGTCCTGGCAACAAACACTTTGTTGTCAGTAGGGTGGTACAAGTAATATCCCCTTGTTTCCTTGGGATATCCAACAAAATAACATTTATCGGATTTGGGTCCAAGCTTATCAGGAAACATTTTCTTGACGTAAGCCTCACAACCCCAAATCTTTAGAAAAGACAAATTGGGACGCTTCCCAGTCCATATCTCATATGGTGTCTTTTGAATCGATTTAGATGGTACACGGTTAAGTGTAAACGTGGTGGTTTCAAGAGCATGACCCCAGAAGGAAATCGGAAGATCAGCAAAACTCATCATTGATCACACCATATCCAACAATGTGTGATTCCTTCTTTCAGACACACCATTATGTTGTGGTGTTCCAGGTGGAGTCTACTGTGATACAATACCACAGGCTCGCAGAAGGTCCTCAAACTCCTGGCTTAAGTATTCTCCACCTTGATCGGATCGAAGTGCCTTAATACTTTTACCAAGTTGGTTCTGTACTTCATTCATGAAATCCTTGAACTTTTCAAGGGTTTCTGACTTATGTTTCATTAGGTACACATAGCCATACCTACTGAAGTCATCAGTAAAGGTAATGAAGTACTGATACCCATTTCTGGCATTAGTTCTAAAAGGCCCACATACATCAGTATGTATGAGTCCTAATAGACCACTAGCTCTCTCACCTTTACCTAAAAAGGGAGTCTTGGTCATCTTGCCCAACAAATAAGATTTACATGTCTCTATTGATTCATAATCAAAAGAGTCTAGATAACCATCTTTATGGAGTCTAGAAATGCGCTTCTCATTTATGTGCCCTAGACGACAATGCCAGATATATGTCTTGTTTGAGTCGTTGAGTTTTTGCTTTTTGGTGTTTACGTTATATACACTTGTCTCCAAATCTATCAAGTATAGACCATAAGACATTGGGGCACTTCCATAAAAGATCCCATCTTTAGAAATGGAACATTTTCCATTCTTAATAAAAAATTCAAATCCATCTTTGTCCAAACAAGAGACGGAAATGATATTTCTATTTATAGCAGGTACGTAATAGCAGTTCTTCAACTCTATTATTAGCCCACTTGGTAGAGTTTACTCATAGGTTCCTACGGCACTGGCGGCAACTCTTGCCCCATTGGCAACACGTAGTTCAACCTCGCCTTTCCTCAAAGGCCTACTTCTCTTGAGATCCTTCACATTTGAAATAATGTGAGATCCGCATCCGGTATCAAGTACCCATGACGAAGAAGTAGTAAAGTTAATCTCTATCACGTATACACCAGAAGTAGAGATCTCTATCTCTGACTTCTTCTTCCATTGTCCCTTCCATCCTCTCCATGTAGAAGAAATTGGTTTGGCGAGAGAACCCTTCTCTCCCTCACCTTTCGTTCCATTGATCTCTATCAATGAACTTTCTTTCTTCTTCACCAACGCATTACGCGTACATAGAGTGGATTCAAAGGATCCTGGTATATTTGGATTGTGCAGAACACTTCTCACAGTCCTCAACCAGTTATGGAATTTATTCTCAATTAATTTGCCCATTTTAAAATATGATTCTTTTGCCATTCTACAAGAGAAAATTTGCATTTGTCAAAACTCCTTTTGATTTGATTTGAATAAAATTTGACGATATTTAATTAGGCCTTTAATTAATTACCGCTCCCACTATTTTGACTCAAATTGACAGCCCTCACCATCAATTCAGAATATTGCAGTGTACAATCTTCTAGTGGGTCAAGATCCTGAAATCCTCTGAGCCATGGACCAGCTTGGTCTGTCACCCACAACTCAGATCTTCCAGGTAGGCAACACTTGCAAATTGCATCATATGCAACTCTTGAAAGATGTCATATGCAACTCCTTGCAATGATCATCTCCATGCCTCAAGGCGCTAGATCCTATCTAGGTCACCTTGTTAAGTCCGACCCAAAGCCAACACGATGAACATGCACCCTGCTTGGGCAGACCCACACATTCATCCTTCATGCTTCCACGAGATAGATGGTGCACCACGCTTGGGCGTGCCCACACTTGGTCGATCAAGCTTTTCACGTGTGTCGTATTTGGAAGGCATCTAAAACTTAATATTTAATGAGGGATTTGGTTTTTATATACATATACATATCCAATCACCACAATTTATAGTAAGTATCATATACATGCTATATCCCACAGAAAACAGGCAAAATGATAAAAAGCAATGATTATGGCCATCCTATTGTGATCCCTCCAGCCAAGAGGAATCACGGTCATCTAGGTCTACATCACAAGCAACATGTACAAGATGAAATCTGTGCCTGCCTTTCTGGGTTTGATCATCTCATCTCCATGACCGATCGGCTCGCCATCAGGTTGGTTGTTCGGGTGCCACCAGCCGATCGACTGGCTCCTCCAGCCGATCGGTTCACCGGTCGTCGTGCATCTCATCAGGTCGCCACCCGCTCCTCTCGCTCCTCGAACCGGTCATCTGGATCACCAACCGATCGGTTCACGCCTTGAACCGATCGTCTCAGGTTGTACGTCGTTCTTTGACATAACAGGAAATAAAATCTATCATATTTACAATTTAATTGTGAAACCCCGAGTTACATTCAAGGGGAGCAAAGGTAGGAAAAGAATTCTCGAATTATTTCGAGTTACATCAGGAATAGGAGAAGGGAATCAGTGCGTAGACCGAGATGCAAGCAACCACATACAACCACACACAGATATAGGGGTTTATAGGCCATAATCATGCTACACATCCACCACAAAACTCGTTTAAGGGCGATGTGTATCGAGTGCATTAATATTACATATCATATATGTATATTTGGGATTTGTGGATTGGACATGTATAAGGCTGATATTATTCGTATCGCATGCAATAAATAAAGGCGACAAACCAAAATCGATCATATCAATAATCCTAAAATATAGAAAAGTTGACGTGGCTCTGATACCACTTTTGGGTTTTAGAGGAGGCAGAGAAGCAGCAGAAACAAAAATTTTCTCCCCAAAACCCTGAACAAAAGGAATCGCGTCAACGTCTATACAATAGGAAAGATGGTTTGTGGATGCATACCTTGTCCCGAGGCTTGCTCGGTGACAGTACCTCGTGCCTTGCACGGTCTTCACCTCCGGTCTTGGACGGTGTCTGTGCAGCTCCGGGTCGCACCGGGATTGAAGACTCCTCCTCTCACTGGGACGGTCGGGATTAATAGTTGTCCTCCGAGCGACAGAGGTCTCCCACCTCTGCAGTCGTCCACACGGACCGCCTGGAACTTCAATCTCCTTGTCGTACAAGGAACCGGAAGGAGTCACACCCTCCTGTTGGAGTACTAGTCGCCAAACCACTCTCCTGCTACCATTTGCAACTGCAGTTGTCCTTCCCTTGTTGCGCCTCCCTTTTCGGGTAGCACTTGCTCGGGCTCTCTCGGTTACCAAAACCAGAGAGAACGACAACTTTGCAGAGCAACCGGCTTGCACTGAGTTGTACTCTGAGAAGCCCCCAATACCTCTATATATAGGAGGGTCATGGGACAGGGTTCTCCATCCTGGGCAATGCGGGACTAAAAGCAGGAGTAGAAGGGTTTGAGATTTTCCACAAAACAACCAACTCGCAACCTGAACCGATCGTTTCACAACTAAAATGGTCAGTTGGGGACCTGAATCGGTCGGTTGATACCTCAACTGATCGATTGGGACCCTTGAACCGTTCAATTGGTGGTCCTGGTTGGTTCCCGATTGACTTTCCTTCTTTTGTTTCTAATTGGTATCGAATACCAATCCTATTTCCCAATCAAATTGGGCAATTGAAAAGAAAGGAAAATTCTCACCAATCCTACTTTCCCAACTTGCTCGGTTGCACTAGTTGAATCGATCGTTTCAACTTTTGAAGCAATCGGTTCACCCTGATCTTGAGCCGATCGGTTCAACACTTGAGCCGACCGGTTCACCAAGCTCATCCGATCGGTTCATCTCATGAGCCGATCGGTTGGGAGTGCAGATTGTGCAGAATTAGTCAATTGCGATTTCAGTCAATCTGATACTCCAATCAATGCATCCAACACCTTGAACATTTTGATATTGAGCTATCGATTAATTGAGTGTTTAATTGAACTACTAAACTCCTTTAGTAATCAATGTAAACATTGTTTGTGGACAAAACTCCTCTTCCAGGTTAAATCCTATGTGTGTGACCCTACAGGTCCATTTCACGTTGGCAGTGAAAGTCCATAACACTTATGACTTCACTAGCAAAGAGAGGTTCCTAGTCACACATCAGTGCCACCCAAGTGAAATAGAAAGTTGGAGAACAACTTTCAATCCTACAATCCATGAATGGTGTTACAGTGAATGTATAATTCCTTTGTCACTGATATCCAGAATGAACTCGAGGCATGGAACAGTCATCTTGTCAACATTCATTCATTTCCTTGATCTCAGAGCAGACTGGGTGAGATGTGTGTGACATGAATATCACATATTGATTCACACGTGCATGTGCATGCCTTTCTCAATCCTACTCATCAAGTGGCCAAGGATATCAAACTCCCTTTGGAGGGACAAATCCCATATCTATCACTCACCCCTCAAAATCCCCATGTGTTAAAGCCACCCAATCATCACCTTTATAACAATCCATGTTTCAGGACTGCGTTTGATGATGTCAAAGTGTACCCAACGACATGTGTTGAGTGTAGTGATTTTAGGTCTAAGAATCACACTCACCACCATCACTGTGAGAGTTGACTGTGACTACCAAGTCATGGTTCCATGTGTCCTCTCACGGTGGGTCTGTCTGGTACCTTGTTCTCTAACAAGTACCTATGTTCTTGGTTTGATATCACTATATCATGACTAATGAGATTCTATCATCAACTAACACACAATCTAGTCTTCAGTGTTATTGATGTCTATGGTTATTTCCACAATAACAACCGATTAGGGACTAAACAAGAATGTATACTCTTAACATCCGTATGATCTCATCATTTAGGTCCTTAACCTAAAATCATACGTCATTGAGTAACATCATTCTTTAGACATCTATCATGTTACACCATCATCTCATAAACAGTTTAAACATATAGATCGGACATGCCTTTATTATTATTCATATCATTTACAAAGTATCCAATTACAATCATCATATGACTTGCTCTATGGGCATACATACCAACACTATCTAACTATTACAATTAACTAGGATACTAGGGATACATGAGGCATACTTGTTGGATGTGTATTCTCTAATTCCTAGTACACATGCAACGTGGGGTACCTATATATGACTTTACTAAACCTAGTTGCTAGATATTTTATTATTGACTTGTGAGTTCCCATATCATAATCTGAACTCTCTCCCTCTTATCCTCAGTTCATTTGTTATTTGTTAACAAACTAAGCTACAAACAAAGTAAGCAACTTATGTACAGTAGCTTCAAGGTTTTCCATAGATTAGTTCTTCATGTACTGGACTCTGATGGTGGAGACTAGTATGCATCCCATCCTTGGTGATATCCTCCCTTAGCAGCAGGGTCAAGGACATCTTGATGTCTATGGTTGACGGATCACAAGGTAATGATGGAGGACATTGTTCTGTCTTCCCCAATCTACACTAAGTAGATGCACTAGTTGGAGATAGAACGAAGGTGGAGGTTGCAGTTGTGTGAGGGGTTGATGGAGGGTTTCTGGTTTAATATTTGTAATCTGCTGAGAAGTTAGGTTGTTGGTCTGGTCGTTCTAATTTTGCAGGTGGCATCAAAGGATTGCTGGAGAGAGCTTGTCAAATGATGTGTAGATATGAATCTCCAAAGCCTAGATCGATGGGGCTTAGAGATGCCTGGAGATCGGCTGCAAACGACACAGACCGGCGGTGTAGGTTCTTGCGGCTGCTAGCCAATGCACAAGAGTTCGAAGGGGAGGTACTGGATGAAGGGTGAGAGTGGTCTATGGTTGAGGGGGCGAGTTGCATGTTTGGTTGCAGATGGATGTCCTGATCATGCACCATGTTGACGGTGTTGCAAATCTTTGAAGGAGTCAATCACCATTGTAGCGAATCGACGACCATCAGTAGTCCATTTGCTGGCGAGGCACCGTGGTGGATATAGGCCACTTGGGGTCAGGGCAAAGGTGCCCAGGTCTGAGTTGTAGACCGTCGGTAGGTATCAAGATGAAGGAGAAGGCGATGGCTATAGTGTGCGGCTGTGAGCGAGAGTGGGAGTTGTGGTGGCCAAAGGAGCATTGGGCAGAGACTGGAAGATCTTGGGTTGTTGTTAGTGATGATGAAGAGAGGCAGCGGTGGTGATCCAATCTGACATTGCAGACCAGGCAGGGTGTAGGGCAGAGGAGGAGGAGGTGAAACCAAGTGGTGGCAACACTATGGTTATGCTGCTGGATTAGCTACGGTTTTTATAGGAGTGACGAACCTAGGGTTCGTTCCCAAGGAGGTCGACGTAGGTTTAGGATGGTGTGGTAAACGGAAGACAACATGCCAATCATTTTTCCTCGAGGTCGTCATCAGCAATGCCCCTAGCGTCAAGGTCTTCTCTGCCTTGCAATGGATGATGAGCGGTCATTAGCATTAGACCAGACTAAGAGAGAGAGAGGAAGCAAGGTTGTGGAGAGGCCGAGACAAGAGGACTTTTGGGCGTTTCCCTACCGTTCACTACTGGGATGTAACGGGCGTGAGGGAAACCCTGGCCATGGGAGGAGACACAACGTTATGCAACCCTCTGTCGATTAAGGCTAAAATTAATTAACTTGGAAAGTTTTCTAATAACTCAGCCTATTAAAATGGTAATTACTCCTATCTTTCCAATTACTCTATAATTTTGTAATTTCTAAATGAAAATCCCCACAAGATTTAAGATCATGACCACAACTTTCATTCTTATTAAGTGCCATAACTCCCTTTTCCCTAATTACCTTGTAACTCCAAAAAGGAAAGCTCAATTTTTGAATGATTTCAATTGATTCTCCCTTTTAATTACATGTTGTTCAAAATTGTACTTTCTAACAAAGTAATCGATAAAGATACCAACTCCTCAACTATGGTCCTAAGGTGACTAACTTAATTAATCTAGTAAATCATTTACTTATATATATTAATGTATTTGGTGTTTTTCACTTATTCCAAAGTGATTTAACTAAATCAAGAGAATATCATTTGGCATAAGGTTAGATCAAAATGTGTAGGCACACAAGTATTGGACTGAACTAATTGGTAATTGAATAGTATGAAATCTAAGGACCTATATGTAGATATTTCTTTAGAGAGGGAAATCAACTTACTTAAACCAAATAAGCAATAAAAAGCTAATTATATCAAAGGATATGATGTGGAGTCAAAATAAGTAAGTCAAATTTGGATTGAAGGGCAATATTGTAAATAAATTCAACTTAGGGGAAAATAGATCAACATAAATATAATAGCTAAAATTGAGTATGTTACAACACTACCACCCTTCAAAAGATTTCGTCCCCAAAATCGTATCCTTTTTTACAACCATATTCCTTCCAGAGTCAAATTTTCTATCATTCTACTCCTTTTTTGCACAAATGTCATCCTAAGTTAATGCACATGGTATTGATTCTCTTTAGACTAGCCTATGCCTTAGTTAGGGTGGCCAACCTAAACTCTTACTACCCCAATATAGTTACTAAATTGATTCACGATCAGATTATACTTGAAATGTATATCTTCTACTAAAGTGAGCACATAATGATGATAAGTCCAGATAAGAATTCTAACATCATGTTCTTATATGAATGTATGCAATTCAAATTAATAGGCATCAACTACTTTTCTCACAAGTTTTTTTTCTTGCTACACTACAAAATTATTGGCCAAACTATAATTACTACGGTCAACATTTAAAAAAATATCATATCATTTTTTTCAATCCTATATTGGTTCACAGTTTCAAGTGGGATCATTTATGTCAAATAACTCTCAAATATGTTATAAAATTCCAAATGAACATCATCGACTGTGATAGTGAATCTTACCCATTAGGGTTTAGAATATTTATTTATTCTATATTCATATATGTGATTACTAATTTGTGTCAAAACCTAAAGATAATATCATGGTACTTTACCCATTTGTACACCTAGGATGGTGATTTTGAATGTTCAAAAAGGCTCATTCCCAGTTATCCTCCACAATAGCTCAAGTAAATCTATGCCTAGGGGAGTTTAAAAGGTATTGAGATGAGCTAGATGAATTTCTAGACTATGGTATATCACAACCTATGTTGCTAGTGTTCCCTTCTTATAGTCTAAGTATATTATAAAAAATTAGGCCAATTATACTAGAATTTATAGTGAACTGTTTTTCTAAGTCTTAACTACTCCATTGGTGCTCCTACTTAACCCTAATTTTCCACGAGACATGCACGAGTTCCGACTGTTTGTGGCTCTGATACCATGTTGTAAATACCTGATCACAATCATAAACAATCATGCTTGTACATCAGAGTCGCGGAAGCTTACAAATATGCTTACAAGTTTAAGAAATAGAATTCATTCTATCTAGTCTTCAATGGAGGACTACCCAGTGCATGTCTCTTCAAGCTCTTCCATCTATTACCTGCCCATGAGTTCCCAGAGGGAACGAAACCACACATGGACCCCATTGAAAGGAAAATGAAAGGGTCAGCAAAGTTGGTACTGAATCCAATCATTGAACTATGTACGAAATAGGTTTAGATGTATAATAAAGTTAGGAAAGGACTATTTGGTGGACTAAAGGCTAACAAAAAGACATTCCAATATCAACTTCAAGATAGAAAATCTTTCACAAGAATATCATTAAGCAAGATTCAATAAATCAAGTATGCAAAAATTATTCAAGCTATTCCCAAAGTATATCAATTTCAAGATATTTTATTTGACAAGTTTTGGCACCTTCCTATCATATCTTTCCTAGGGCTAAGTGCCTTGGGTTCTCACACTCTACAAGAGAACGACAGTAGTGCCTTATTAACTATTCCCATTAACAGGGGACAACTAATCCCTATCCACTGTGCAGGTTTGTGGGGTACTTGGCCCACTCAAGTGAGCCAAAGCTCTATAGGGCCAAAGCCCAAGGGAATAAAGTCCATAGGGAATCAAACTCCAAATAGATCAAGTCCAGTGCCAAAATAACATTTCATCAATTACAAAATAAGAGTGGTGAACTTTCAAGAACAAGTAGAGGTTTCAAAGCTATATGGAATTCACCACAAATCAAAATATATGTGTGTCCATCAAGAGGGAAAATAGTTCAACAATTGAAATAGAAAATCTAGTACCTCAATTATTTAGGGCTCCAAGGATTGTATAGTCACAAGTTGGCTCCAAGAGAGAACATCTACAAAGTATGATACAATTTGGTTATCATTTGGCTTGGAATCAATGTTCTTCAATCTTTTTATATTTAGGTTTTTTTTTTGCTTTTTGGCTATTACTATTTGATGATCCTTACATTCCCTCTCTCTCTAGGGTTTCTAGTTAAATTGAGTGTATCATTAATTTATTATTTCATTTTCCTTATACGATAGATAACCACCACATTGTATAATTAATAACCATATTCTATTCTTTCACAAGGTTTATCATATCATTAAGTGGACATCTTGTTACGACCCCACCTCCCTATAACCCCCAATTAAGGGAGACTGAGAGGTCGAAGCCGCACCCATGACTTCCGGATCAAAGGTTCGACAATTAACCAAGAATAATTATCAAATTTTAACATACTATACTGAAAGCTGTAAGAAAATAAATTTTTGCATACCTTTTGAAAACTTGGATCTCTAAACTTCTATCCATATCGATACTAATCTATCTAATCCTCCTTTGCACTTTAATTCTCATTTAGGATCACATGTGCCACTTTACTGTTTGTTTTTTTCATTGTAGCTAAAACGTCGACAAACAAAACGTCGGTCAGCCGAGGCTGGTATGTGGGGGAAACATTAAACATGCAGCTATGATAACAATGTAATCATTTAATTAATCTTTTAACAACCAAGATTACATTTTAAATATAACTCTGCAATCCAAGAGTACCCTATCCTCTGTGTTGTCCCCATTAAACCTCTCATGATCCACCTATAAGTGAACCAATGTCTAGGGTTGAGTCACATGGCACTACTCGTAAGTAGACCACTCCTTAACTCATGGCAGGCTAATGAGTCTCATGGCACTACATGTAGGTAGCCCAGTTTCTAACTCTCGGTAACCTAGACCTTGCTCTAGGATTACCCCTTTTTTTATCCTTTTCAAAGCAACAGAGGTGGACCCGGATCTAGCCAGTTATATATGCACATTTATAGTGATAATCATAGTCACTTTATAGCTGCATGAAATAAATAAACATCCAACAGTTTAGTTGTATTCAATGCGATTAAACATCCGGAAATCCATCGGAAAACCTAAAGCGGTTATTCATAATCGTAACCACATACCTGTTCAGAGCAACTTGGAGTCCAAATATTTAATACTCAGGAACAATCAATCAAGCAATCATCAATATCCTGAAATTAATGCATAACATCCAAGTGTCATTGTTTTATCCCAAACCTCCTCAAGATCTACTTGGATTCCACTTTAAGATTTCTAAGTCATCCTTTAGGGTTTTAGCTTTCATTATGCATTTATTACTATTAATGTTTGTTTAGTTCACAAACCCTAATTTCAACATCATAGATACCATTAAAAGTCAATTAAGTCCAAAATGTCTTTTTTACACTAAAACTACTATCTTTATCATTTTAAGTCATTTCAAGACCATTCATGTTCAGGTTTCTTTGAATTGACAACTCAACAAAGAATTATAGTTCGATTCTGGAGGAACCCTAATTACTACAATTCTCATCATTTATGTCAGTAAACCCTAATGTATCATTAATTCCACTTTCTACACTAGGAACCCCAAAAAACCACATTAATGATCTTTTATACTCAAATTGGATTTATAACAACATAACATTGTCTTATTCATGGATTTGCACAATTAAAATCATTAAAAGACATATCCTCCTAAATTAGGGTTTCTAAGCCCATTAATGCAAACTTAGGTATATGAAACTCTAATTTAAGCCAATTATGCACAATTATCATCCTCTTATTATCAACAAGTTAATATTCATCCTAAACATTCAGAGAACATCACTATATTCAACTATCATCAATTCCAAGGGTTTTTCACTAATTAAATCAGTAAATATGATAACTTTATACACTTTTCGAATTTCAAACAGAATCAGGCTTGAATTATATTTTTAATGGATTCCTCTCGTCTTTCTGAGTAACTTTCATATTTTATGCGTGCTAAACCAAGCTACGGATAATTAGCTATGAATTTTACAAAATCTACTTACCCCGGCCAATGAGAGGCTGCCACGCAGGCCTTTCCATGCTACGTTGGTTGTTGCTTTGGGAAATATAATTGAATGACCGAACAGCCCCTGCGTAAGTTTATTGCGCCTTTAGTCCTTGAAGGGTATAAACGTCCAACGCCAACTCACCCATCTTCTTCCTCCCGCAGCACCGCGGCTGCAGCCCTAGGCGCCATGGACGGCGCTCCTCTTCCTCGCCTGGACCCCGACGGTCCCCAGGGATAGGTCCCCTAGCTCAGTAGGTCTCCACTGCCCCTTCAGGTTCTCCAAGCCACCGCCGAGGTGGCGGGTATTTGAAGCAAACAGGGCCGCAACCCTGCTGCCCTAGCCGCCTTTTGCAACAACCACAGGCGTGCCCCCTTCCTCTCTTACGACCGGCGACCATCCGGGATGATATCCCTACCTTCAACGCCTCTCCCCGCACACACGGCGGTCCGCAGCTGGCGCCCAAGAGGGCTATTTCATGTTGGCCGTGTCCACATCCACTTGCAGCTGTGCTATAGGTGCAGCATGAAGTTGGATGCTCGAGGGCATCATCTGATCATGCATAGGCCTTCGAGGAACATCAGGCCTCCCTCCAGATGAATATGTACCTCCCCGTTACTCCCGAGAAAGCACCACTAGAGGATTAGGGTTTTGCCCAAGAAGATGAAGAAGAAGAAGGAAGAAAGGATATGTGCAACTCCTCCTAACTCGCCCCGGAGCTCTACCCCTTTTATATAGGGTGAGAAACGAAGACATGAGATGTATATACACGGCTCAAAGAGCCCTTTTCCCAAAAGGAATCGTATTCCTTCAAGGATAAGAAAACCTTCTCTCTCTTCTTAATCATCTTGATATTCTCTTTTCTTCAAATATTAGGAATTCGAAATTCCTCTTAATTAATCTCTTTTACACTTGCCTTCTATCCCAAAGGCACGAATTTCTATTTCCTTTAATCAAAATTACTTTCTTTTAACAATACCTCATAATTCATTAATAATGCAACACATTATCTTCTTATTTTGCCTTTTTAGTATTTTCTCTTTCTTTCCTCTTTATCGGGACTCCTTGGATCCCAAGAAACTCTATGATTTCGAAATTACTTTATAAGGATACTTATTATCCTTCTAGATGCATCTAAATGCATTATTTCACATTATCTTATTTATTTCTCATTAACAATATCTCTTATTGAGAATTTCTTTTTATTTCTCTTCTATTTTCTTCATTGACATTCCTTTTATCATTAGTAATCCTTGGAACACGAAATTCCACAATGGATCACCTAATTATACCTTTTCCCACTTATTTCCAACAATTTCACATTATTTTCAATTTCTATCTCTAATAAAGAAATACATAATTAATCTTTTCTTTTTCTTATTTCTTTTCTTTGCAACTTTAGACTCCTTGGAACCCAAGGAATCCAAGAGGCACGAAATCCCTCTTTGGATTTGCCTTCTATAGGTTTCTACATATTTCTTTTCTTCAGAATTCATTTATCCATTTACTAATTGAATTTCCTTGTTATTGGGCCCAATAGCCAATAAAGCCCACAAATCAAACAACAAGGCTATTTTAAACGAAATCCAATTATTCAAAACAAATCACATCATTATTTGTTCAATTATCCTTAATATGAGAAATTGCATTTCTCACCAATTGAACCCAAAAATTGGGGTTATAACATCCTTCCCCTCTTATAGGAATTTTGTCCTCAAAATTCAAACAAGCAAACAAACAATTCAGAATAAGACTTTTCCATGTCCATCATTGGCCCCTATGTGGCTTTGTCGTACTCATGGCGCTTTCACAGAACCTTTATCATCACATATTCTTTTCTATGAGTTCTTTCATCCTGGCATCTATAAACTACACAGGTGACTCAGGCCATGTCAGCCTCCCTTGGGGCTCACGAGGTTCATTGCTTAGCACATGGTCGGGGTACCTCACATAGTGCTCTAAATTAGACACATGGAAAACATCTCCCATTACTCTATCCTGAGGGGTAAGGTCAATCTTAACTTTCTCCACCAAACCATATCAAAAGAACCCATGCATCGGGGACTCAGTTCTCTTACTTATAACTCAGAGGGGTCGGATTTTCACATATTCTTCCACAGTGCAATGCATGCTAGTCTACTTTGCATCTGCTCATGACTTTCGTCATCTCTAGGCTCCTTTCAGCCATTACACGATCAAAACGACTTCATCTACACGTATTGTGGTTCTTTTCTAACCATCATGTGGTTCTTTCACCAACATCACCTTACTGAAGTGGTGACCGACACAACATCGCTTACATAGCTTCTTTATAACCCGATACTGGCTATGGTGGTCATTGTCACATAGGACAAGAACTGTCTCTAGATATCACCCTGAACGAGCACACATGCTCTCATCAAACCCTTTAGTCTGGATCATATTAACCATTGGGGTGATAAACTGTACTAACATTGAGTTCTTCGTGTACCTACTTCCACCTTTTGGAAGGGAACCTTTAGGTCAAACTCAAGCACCTTTGAACTCGCTTCATGGTGTAGTTGAACCATCTCTCTCATGGGTAGTTCAACTAGATCTGTCCCTTGACAGAACTCTTCCTTTCTCATATTATCTAGGTAAGGCGACCTACCATAACCCATTTTGTATCTCGACCTTCTTTGGCCCAGGGAAGACCTATCACAACATCCATAGTGTTGAGCTCTCATTCCCTCTCAGGGACTCTTTTGTCCTCTATATCGATACACTGGGTTACTGGGGTTCGTCCTTTACCTCTTGGCTTGCATGGCCATAAACCCCATGCAACCTCATCTTAAGCATCCAAAATGCTATTGCCATTTTCCACGGTGTATGATGATCTTCCACCATGATTTCCTATATGTCATGATTCTTTCAAGATCAAATCCTTTGAAACCCTAAACCACTCTAGTCGGGGTTTCGTCACCTTCTCTTCGAAAGAAGTGCATCTGAGGTTCTACCTCCATCTTTTTATTGCATTAAGGACTAGACTGGCTAACCAAACAACCCTTAACTTTTCAACGCATTTTGTTACATCTGAGTGTTATCCACACACCTCTCCTTTTCAAACTTAGGGTTAGCCAAACAACCTCTTCTAGCTTCTAGTCAAACAAGTTAGATATATCTCAACCAGAGCATCCATTACCACCTCACATTCTTAGGTATTAGGTAGCATTGAAGACATACACTTCCATGTATTTCACTTTCATATTACCTCAAACTCCATGTCTATCTCCATTAGGAACACCTTCTGATTTCATCATCATGGTGACCAAACTCATCCTGGTATAATTTGTAATGCTCCACTTAGCTCATGCTAGAAACATCCTCATAAGGGGACTGCCTCACTCCTCTTAGTGTTTACAAACCATCCATGTATCATTCACTTTACCAGGGTAGGTTATCTTCTCTATCCCCATTTCTCGTGGCGATGTTCCAACCCACATTATCTCTTATCCTTGGTGTATGGCATGCGTAATGTCCTATCTCCCACTCCCATAACAAGAGGAAATAAGCATTTGGCTGCAGTCCAAATACATAGTTCTTCCTGTTCCAAGAGTAGAGATGGTACATCCCACCTTGCCAATACACCTTTACATCTAAGTTGCAATGTGCCACATATGTCTCTACATCACAGACATCATGATATCAAACTAGTCTTGAACCTACTGAGGTTTATATCCTTGGTCATCTCCTCTAGGTGTATAGGGTACCGACTCTTTTGGAGTCATCCCTCTTCCCTCATGCATCAAGAGAGTGCCCTACTCATCTGCCCTTTGGGTCCCATGAGTTCATGAAGGTGATCAATCTCCTAACCCATGGCCCTCAGACAATGATAGTTGTTACCTCCCGTCCCTATGGTCATGTGCAACTTGGGGAATTAGGCAACTCCTACTTTCATCGGTCTTATCCCTTCCGGACCCTAGGATAGACTTAGGATTCCCCATTATAGTACATGTTCACTTAGAACCTTACCCAAGTCTTCATCATCTCTCTTTCTGCATTCATGGGCTGGCCTTCATCCTTTCATTGAGATCATGGCAACCTGCCTACCTTGGTCAAGCCCCATACTGATCACCTCCATGGTAACTCATTCATATGCAATTAGAGATGGATATCTACGGGTATACAGGTCCATTCTCATACCATGTACTTAGCTTCTCAAGATCCTATGAGACTCTTTTAGGTTACCTTAAACCAACAAAACTGATATACACCCTACCAAAGGTGTCTCTCTCCCAGGATGGGAGGAAACTATCTCTTGATAACAAGGTCACCAAAAGCTCTTCGGTCTAGGGTTTACATCCTCATGAGCCTACTTAACCCTAGCAAGCTATTAAGGCATAAATAGATCACCTACTGAACCATGCTAGGTCATACTTGTCCTTTTTCCTCAATGCTGGATCGAGATCGTACCTTCCTTTATCATCAACCTAGCTATGAGGGGTTCATTACACATACCTTAAACTTAAGAGACTTTCCTTTTCCTTTATTCACGAGGCGTACCATGCTCGAAACTATAGAAACTTAATTCTCGTCATGTGCTTTAGGTATACCACTTCCCCTCTTAGGCCTAGGAACCCTAGGTTCACTTTTAGGGGTCCAACTGCACGCTCTATCTCTGAACCATGAATAAAGCTTGCAAAAGGCATTTCGTGCACTTCCTGTCATCCTTCTTCTCGATCAACACTTAGGGTTGGGTCCTCCTTAAGGACAACTAACAAGGTACAAGGCCTCATAACATGCTACTAAACCTTCCTAGATCTAAGGAACTCTTCTTCCTACCTCAGAAGGTAAGCACATATATCGTAGGCACATAGGAACCAGATGCTTCATCTTCTATCTCTAAGGCATGGTCCCTCTAAAGGCAACCAAGATATCATCAACTTTCCGGGATCGATCATGAAGCAACCACTATCATCCATTGTTCATGGTTTTAGGCTTCCAACCTCCTTGCTGGGTTTCCTGCTCTCTCTAGGGCTAACCCTACATCCAACCTCACCATTAGAGGTCCTCTCCTCATGAAGGATCAATCGCAAAAGCATGCCCTACATGGGTGAAGCCTAGGTTCGAACTTATGATTGCTCAAGATCATCCATAACCCTTTATGCTCCATCATAATTCCTTATCCAGGGTTTCATACTATCAGCACTATGACGTGCCCTAGGTTCCAGCTATACCCTACTTGTACAAGCCCATAGGGTTTCTAAGGTCCTTTACTAACATCATCATCCAAGGAGCTATCCTTTACCTTAACATGCACGACCCTTCCCATGGTTGGGTTGTCGAAGGTGCTAGGTCACCCATGGATCATATGGCATCCCAAAGGCATGTCCTTTCAAACACCTGGTCCAACTTATCTCTCTCTAACCTTCCCTTAGGGTTAGGGTTAGCATCATCCTCAGAGGATGTGCTAGGTCTCTACTTGCAATGGAGATCTCTATCTCCAAGACTAACTTATCCTCCTGACAAGAAGGTCTAGCCTCAGGTCTCTCCTGAGGACATGACATCTTATGTCATACGACCTAAGCATGTATCTATTATTTATTTTGCGCTTAATCTATTAAGCTTAGGTCCATGACATCTTATTTACATTCCTTTCATTAATTTAGTGGAGGATTCCTTAAACCTTATTAACCTTACCCATACCTCAGGAGGGTGAGGAGAAGAAAGAAAACCCTAATCCTTTAGGTCCTTATCAGAATTTTATGATGAGAAGAGATGAATAAGATGAGAAGTCCTAAAGGTATCTTATTTCGATTCATACCCTAAGACTTTGGCCTCACGGCCACACGGGTCTGGGAGTCCTCGTATTCCGACTAGCAGTGTGGAGGAAAATCTTGCCAGCCCCCAGTCGTGATCCCTTTCTAGACACCTCCGTCTTTCGGATACTCCTCTAATAACTCCCTTGGGTTCTATGGAGTTTGTAAAATTTAATCATTATTAATGGTAAACTGAGGAACCTGGGCTCTGATACCAAATGTTACGACCCCACCTCCCTATAACCCCCAATTAAGGGAGACTGAGAGGTCGAAGCCGCACCCATGACTTCCGGATCAAAGGTTCGAAAATTAACCAAGAATAATTATCACATTTTAACATACTATACTAAAAGCTGTAAGAAAATAATTTTTTGCATACCTTTTGAAAACTTGGATCTCTAAACTTCTATCCATACCGATACTAATCTATATAATCCTCTTTTGCACTTTAATTCTCATTTAGTATCACATGTGCCACTTTACTGTTTGTTCTTTTCATTGTACCTAAAACGCCGACAAACAAAACATTGGTCAGCCGAAGCTGGTATGTGGGGGAGACATTAAACATGCAACTATGATAACAATGTAATCATTCAATTAATCATTTAACAATCAAGATTACGTTTTAAATATAACTCCGCGATCCAAGAGTACCCTATCCTCTATGTTGTCCCCATTAAACCCCTCATGATCCACCTATAAGTGAACCAATGTCTAGGGTTGAGTCACATGGCACTACTCGTAAGTAGCCCACTCCTTAACTCATGGCAGGCTAATGAGTCTCATGGCACTACACGTAGGTAGCCCAGTTTCTAAATCTCGGTAACCTAGACCTTGCTCTAGGATTACCCCTTTTTTTTAGCCTTTTCAAAGCAATAGAGGTGGACCCAGATCTAGCCAGTTATATGTGCACATTTATAGTGATAATCATAGTCACCTTATAGCTGCATGAAATAAATAAACATCCAACAGTTTAGTTGTATTCAATGCGATTAAACATCTGGGAATCCATCAAAAAACCTAAAGCAGTTATTCATAATCGTAATCACATACCTATTCAGAGCAACTTGAAGTCCAAATATTTAATACTCAGGAACAATCAATCAAGCAATCATCAATATCCTGAAATTAATGCATAACATCCAAGTGTCATTGTTTTATCCCAAACCTCCTCAAGTTCTACTTGGATTCCACTTTAAGATTTCTAAGTCATCCTTTAGGGTTTTAGCTTTCATTATGCATTTATTACTATTAATGTTTTTTTAGTCCACAAACCCTAATTTCAACATCATAGATACCATTAAAAGTCAATTAAGTCCAAAATGTCTTTTTTACACTAAAACTACTATCTTTATCATTTTAAGTCATTTCAAGATCATTCATGTTCAGGTTTCTTTGAATTGACAACTCAACAAAGAATTATAGTTCGATTCTCCAGGAACCCTAATTACTATAATTCTCATCATTTATGTCAGTAAACCCTAATGTATCATTAATTCCACTTTCTACACTAGGAACCCCAAAAAACCACATTACTCAAATTGGATTTATAACAACATAACATTGTCTTATTCATGGATTTGCACAATTAAAATCATTAAAAGACATATCCTCCTAAATTAGGGTTTCTAAGCCCATTAATGCAAACTTAGGTATATGAAAAGCCAATTATGCACAATTATCATCCTTTTATTATCATGATGTTAATATTCATCCTAAACATTCAGAGAACATCACTATATTCAACTATCATCAATTCCAAGGGTTTTTCACTAATTAAATCAGTAAATATGATAACTTTATATACTTTTTGAATTGCAAACAGAATCAGGCTTGAATTATATTTTTAATGGATTCCACTCGTCTTTCTGAGTAACTTTCATATTTTATGCGTGCTAAATCGAGCTACGGATAATTAGCTATGAATTTTACAAAATCTACTTACCCCAGCCAATGAGAGGCTGCCACGCAGGCCTTCCCATGCTACGTTGGTTGTTGCTTTGGGAAATATAATCGAATGACCGAACTGCCCCTGCATAAGTTGATCGCGCCTTTAGTCCTTGAAGGGTATAAACATCCAACGCCAACTCACCCATCTTCTTCCTCCCGCAGCGCCGCGGTTGCAGCCCTAGGCGCCATGGACGGCGCTCCTCTTCCTCGCCTGGACCCTGACGGTCCCCGGGGATAGGTCCCCTAGCTCATTAGGTCTCCGCCGCCCCTTCAAGTTCTCCAAGCCACCGCCGAGGTGGCGGGTATTTGAAGCAAACATGGCTGCAACCCTGCGGCCCTAGCCGCCTTTTGCAGCAACCACAGGCGTGCCCCTTCCTCTCTTACAAATGGCGACCATCTGGGATGATATCCCTACCTCTGACGCCTCTCCCCGCACACACGGCGGTCCACAGCTGGAGCCCAAGAGGGCTATTTCATGATGGCCTTGTCCACATCCCCTTGTAGCCGTGCTATAGGTGCAGCATGAAGTTGGATGCTCGAGGGCATCATCTGATCATGCATAGGCCTTCGAGGAACATCAGGCCTCCCTCCAGATGAATATGTACCTCCCTGTTACTCCTGAGAAAGCACCACTAGAGGATTAGGGTTTTTCCCAAGAAGATGAAGAAGAAGAAGGAAGAAAGGATATGTGCAACTCCTCCTAACTCGCCCCGGAGCTCTACCCCTTTTATATAGGGTGAGAAACGAAGACATGAGCTGTATATACACGACTCAAAGAGCCCTTTTCCCAAAAGGAATTGTATTCCTTCAAGGATAAGAAAACCTTCTCTCTCTTCTTAATCATCTTGATATTCTCTTTTCTTCAAATATTAGGAATTCGAAATTCCTCTTAATTAATCTCTTTTACACTTGCCTTCTATCCCAAAGGCACGAATTTCTATTTCCTTTAATCAAAATTACTTTCTTTTAACAATACCTCATAATTCATTAATAATGCAACACATTATCTTCAAATTTTGCCTTTTTAGTATTTTCTCTTTCTTTCCTCTTTATCAGGACTCCTTGGATCCCAAGAAACTCTATGATTTCGAAATTACTTTATAAGGATACTTATTATCCTTCTAGATGCATCTAAATGCATTATTTCACATTATCTTATTTATTTCTCATTAACAATATCTCTTATTGAGAATTTTTTTTTTCTCTTCTATTTTCCTCATTGACATTCCTTTTATCATTAGGAATCCTTGGAACACGAAATTCCACAATGGATCACCTAATTATACCTTTTCCCACTTATTTCCAACATTTTCACATTATTTTCAATTTCTTTCTCTAATAAAGAAATACATAATTAACCTTTTCTTTTTCTTATTGCTTTTCTTTGCAACTTTAGACTCCTTGGAACCCAAGGAATCCAAGAGGCACGAAATCCCTCTTTGGATTTGCCTTCTAGAGGTTTCTACATATTTCTTTTCTTCAGAATTCAGTTATCCATTTACTAATTGAATTTCCTTGTTATTTTCTTGTTATTGGGCCCAATAGCCAATAAAGCCCACAAATCAAACAACAAGGCTATTTTAAACGAAATCCAATTATTCAAAACAAATCACATCATTATTTGTTCAATGATCCTTAATATGAGAAATTGCATTTCTCACCAATTGAACCCAAAAATTGGGGTTATAACACATCTAGTCGTAAGTATATATATGTCATTTTTAAGGTAGGACCATGTTCATATATGGATATCAATATTTAGTTAGAGACTGAAAGATTAGGTGTGTAGGTAATACTGAAATTACATATTTAATTATCAAAATTCATATTTTTGACTTTGATATCATGTTCCACATTCTCTTTCTATTACACTTCTACAAATATGTTCCATCATGTATTCGTTCATCCCTAGTCCTTATGGAGTATTCGTTATTATGAGTTCACCATATGTGGTCCCAATGAGGTCTAACTTATATGTAAATTTTACTATTTTCCCAATTAAGATTTCCTTTCTAGATAAGATCATGCCAAGTGGAATATAAGTGGATCATAGATTGTTCAAAGTAAACTTGCTATCCACTTCTAGGGTGTATGCTTCCAGTAAAGAATATGACAATTTAGACTTAATATCATTATTATACAAATTGCATCTATCTAACTATTACAATTAACTAGTGTACTAGGTATACATGAGGCATACTTACTGAATGTGTATTCTCTAATTCCTAGTACACATGCAATGTGGGGTACCTATATATTACATTACTAAACCTGGTTGCTCGATATTTTATTATTGACTTGTGAGTTCCCATATCATAATTTGACCTCTCTCCCTCTTATCCTCAGTTCATTTGTTATTTGTTAACAAACTAAACTACAAACAAAGTAAGCAACTTACGTACAGTTCATGCAGCTTCAAGGTTTTCCATAGATTAGTTCTTCATTTACTGGAATGTGATAGTGGAGACTAGTATGCATCCCATCCTTGGTGATAGCCTCCCTTAGCAGCAGGGTCAAGCACATCTTGATGTCTATGGTCGATGGATCACAAGGTAATGATAGAGGACATTGTTCTGTCTTCCCCAATCTACACCAAGTAGATGCACTAGTTGGAGATAGAACAAAGGTGGAGGTTGCAGTTGTGTGAGGGGTTGATGGAGGGTGTCTGGTTTAGAATTTGTAATCTGCTGAGAAGTTAAGTTTTAGGTCTTTCTCTTCTAATTTTGCAGGTGGCATTGAAGGATTGCTGGCGAGATCTTGTCAAATGACGTGCATATTTGAATCTTTAACATCCAGATCGATGGGACTTAGAGATGCCTGGAGATCGGATGTAAATGACACAGACTGGCAGTGTAGGTTCTTGTGGCTGCTAGCCAATGCATAAGAGTTTGAAGGGGAGGTACTGGATGAAGGGTGACAGTGATCTATGGTTGAGGGGGTGAGTTGCAGGTTCAGTTGCAGATGGTTGTCTTGATCATGCACCATGTTGATGGTGTTGCAGATCTTTGAAGGAGTCAATCACCGTTGTAGCGGATCGACAACCATCAACAGTCTACTTGTTGGTGAAGCATTGTGGTGGCTGCATGCCACTTGGGGTCGGGGCAAAGGCTCCCTGGTCTGAGTTACAGACTGCCAGCTGGTATCATGATGAAGGAGAAGGTGATGGCTACATCGTGTGGCTATGGGTGAGAGTGGGAGCCGTGGTGGACGAAGGAGCATTGGGAAGAGACTGGAAAATCTTGGGCGGCTGATGGTGATGATGAAGAGAGGCAGCGGCAGTGATCCTATCTGACGTTGCAGACCAGGCAGGGTGTAGGGCAGAGGAGGAGGAGGTGAAACCAAGTGGTGACGGCGCTATGGTTATGTTGTTGGATTAGCTACGGTGTTTATAGGTGGGACTAACCTAGGGTTTGTGTCCAAGAAAGTCGACGTAGGTTTAGGATGGTGTGCTAGATGGAAGACGACATGTCAATCATTTTTCCTCCTGGTCATCGTCTGCAATGCCCCTGGCGTCAAGGTCTTCTCTGCCTTGCAACGGATGATCAACAGTCATTGGCATTAGACCAAACTAGGAGAGGGAGAGGAAATAAGGTTGTGGAGAGGCCGAGAGAAGAGGATGGTGGGGCGTTTCCCTGCCGTTCACTACTGGGAGGTAACGGGTGTGAGGGAAACCCTAGCCACGGAAGGAGACACAGCGTTATGCTACCCTCGGTCGATTAAGGCCAAAAATTAATTAACTTGGAAAGTTTTCTAATAACTTAGCCTATTAAAATGGTAAGTACTCCTATCTTGCCAATTACTCCATAATTTTGTAATTTCTAAATGAAAATCCCCACAACATTTAAGATCGTGACCATGGCTTTCATTCTTAATAAGTGCCATAACTCCCTTTTCCCTAATTACCTTGTAACTCCAAAAAGGAAAGCTCAATTGTTGAATGATTTCAATTGATTCTCCCTTTTCATTACATGTTGTTCAAAATTTTACTTTCTAATAAAGTAATCGATAAAGATACCAACTCCTCAACTATGGTCCTAAGGTGACTAACTTAGTTAATCTAGTAAATCAATTAATTAATGTATTTGGTGTTTTTCACTTATTCCAAAGTGATTTAACTGAATCAAGAGAATATCATTCGGCATAAGGTCAGATCAAAATGTGTAGGCCCACAAGTATTGAACTGAACTAATTGGTAATTGAATATTATGAAATCTGAGGACCTATACGTAGATATTTATTTAGAGAGGGAAATCAACTTACTTAAACCAAATAAGCACTAAAAGGCTAATTATATCAAAGGATATGATATGGAGTCAAAATAAGTAAGTAAAATTTGGATTGAAGGGAAATATTGTAAATAAATTCAACTTAGGGGAAGATAGCTCAACATAAATATAATAGCTAAAATTGAGTGTGTTATAGTTATTCATGGCTTTAATGGTAGACAATGAGAGGGTAATCGTTTCTTCCTAAAATGCTGTCAACAGACTCCAAACGAATCAAAAATGGAAACCAAAAGCATTTTAGAAAATAAAATAAGTAATATAAATTTTATTCTATAACAGAAAATATGGAACAAAATTGATGGCTGTCAAAATTGATTTTTGGAACAAGGAAATACAACATTCCCCCACATATTCTATAAAATATTTTGGAAAATTAATAAATAACAAATAATAAAATTTATAAATAACAAATTTATGACATTACTATGCTTTTCAACATTGGTAGCTTTTTCCTTTGAACTATTGACTAGAATGACTCACTTCAATCTGGAGATATCTGGTGAACTACGTCTCGAACGAGACTTTCTGATTATTACTTTAGTAAATTAAACAATCATAATGGGGGCACAAGAACGAGTTCCTATCGGTGTTGTGTATAAACGACCTTCACAAGAATCTTGATTCATGAGCACTCTAGCGAGTATGTCGAACTCACATAAACATTGACTTTTGGGTGACACTCATATAGTAGGGATCTCCAAGGATGTCCTTCCTGATGTATACTCTGGAAATAAATGGCCTTGAGCAAAGCTCTTCCTATACTCAAACAGAATGAAGCACTAGCATCATAGGGAGGGTCAGGAGTGAAACTCTAATGTGTGCTTCCACATACCATGGTAGTTTAGTTGTCCCTTTTAACCAATCATCATGGGATCTCCAACTTTGTAATGGTAGGGTTACCACTTTAATATTTAGTCTATGGGTAGAAGACCCATCCCCCTCAACAAACTAAGTACTAGCTTTCTAGCTAGACCCTTAGTAAGTGGATTTGCAATATTCATTGCGGATTTCACATACTCTATAGATACAACTTCATAGGTGATATGATCTCTCACATCTTCATATCTTCACCTCATAAAGCACTTTCTTGGGTTACCTTTATATTGCTTAGCATTGTCAATGGCTGCTTTATTATCACATAATATAGAAATAGGAGGAAATGGTTTAGAAACAATTGGAAAATCCATAAGTAAATTTCTAAGCCATTCATCCTGACAACAAGCTAGATATAAAGCAATAAACTCACCCTAAATGGTGGATCTAGCTCTCACAGTTTTCTTGGATGATTTCCAAGAAATTGCTCCTCCTCCTAGTCAGAACACATACCCACTGGTTGATTTAGTTACATCTGAATCAACAACCTAGTTTGCATCTATATAACCCTCTAGAAAACTTGAGACACTAGTGTAGTGAAGATTGTATTTTGTTGTACCTTTATGGTATTTAGATACTCTTACCAAAGCCTTCCAGTGGTCCAAATTAGGACAACTAGTGTACCTACTCAATCTACTTATAACATAAGAAATATCAGATCCAGTGTAGTTGACTAGGTACATCAAGCTTCCTATTACTTGTGCATAGCTATTTTGATCCACAGGAGTGCCCTTATGTACCTTTAGGTGTAAGTTAGGATCAGAAGGTGTATTAACAGGAGTAGAGTCAAACATTTCAAATCTATGCAAAAATTTATCTACATAATGAGTTTGATTAAGTACAAAACCAGAAGCAGAACTACTCAATTTCATTCCAAGTATTACATTAGCAAGTCTTACATCATTTCATATCAAAATTTCTAGCAAGAAAAGACTTAGTGTCATATATAATTTTGAAATTAGATTCAAACAGCATGATATCATCTACATACAAGCACATAATGATGCAAGTGTCAACAATAGTTTTGGAATAAATACAACAGTCAGATTCATTCGCAATACATCTAGAAGATATAACAATTTTATCAATCTTTTCATTCCACTATTTAGGTTCTTGTTTAAGTCTATACAAGGATTTGACTAGTATATAAACTTTGTGTTCTTGTCCAGGTGCTTACAAAACCTTTTGGCTGATCCATATAGATCTCCTCTTTAAGGTCTCCATTTAAGAAGGTAGTCTTGACATCCATTTGATGGATTTCAAGTTTATGGATCATAGCCAAAGCAACAAGGACATGAATGCAAGATATATTGGTTACAGGAGCATATGTATCAAAGTAATCAAATCCTTCCTTTTGACTAAAGCCTTCGGTACTAGTCTGGCCTTAAATTTATCAATGGAACCATCTTCCCTTATCTTTTTCCTAAATACCCATTTACATCAAATAGTCTTGCAACCTAGAGGAAGTTCAATAATAATCCAAGTATGATTTCTCATAATTGATTCTATTTCATTATCAAAAACTTCGTTCCAAAATCTAGAGTCTATGGATTTCATAGCACCCCATAGGTAACGAAGTCTTCTTCTACTCAGAAGGTGTAGAAGTCCAGACCATAGTTTTTATCAATTCTAGTCCTTTTAACCCTACCAAGGTCATTGAGAAGTTCATCGACAAGGAGTTCATGTTCTACTTCATATGAGGGTGGAATAAGAAGAGGTTCTTTAGGAGAGGAGGAAGAAGGATCTTCACAAACCTATCTAGGAACCTTTTCCTTGAGAGGAAATATGGTTTTATAATAGACAACATCTACAGGTCTAATCTCAAGTATAGTGTTAACTCTAATGTCTGAGATATCAGATTTTCATTACTAAGAATCTATAGGCATTATTGATTTTAACATATCCTATAAAGATAGTATCAACAGTTTTAGGGCCTAATTTTCTCTTTTTATTATAAGGGATTGGAACCTTAGCCAAACACCCCCACACTTTGAGATATTTTAAACATGGTTTCTTATTTAGCCAAATTTCACATGATGTTTTGTCAAAATGTTTAAAATGCATACAACTAAGAATGTAGTTGAATGTATGAAGAGCTTCCCCCCACAATCTGTGATAAGTCCAGACTCGGCTAGCATAGAATTAACCATATCAATCAATGGTTTATTTATCCTCTCAGCTACTCCATTAGACTAAGGATTATATGGGTAGTGGTTTCATATATAAGGCCATGGTCCTCACAGATCTTGTTAATTTCATTAGAAGTGTATTCACCACCTCTATCTGACCTCACTCTATTAATGTTCTTATCTAATTGTTTCTCCACTTGGGATTTATAGATTCTAAATTTTTTCTAATTGTTCATCCTTAGTTTTCAGCAAGAATATGGAACAATATTTAGAAAAATCATCTATAAATGTCATAAAATATCTCATACCATCACGTGTACAAACATTATTTAAATCAAAAACACGAGTATGAATTAATTCAAGTAAAGATGTACTATGATCTACTAATTTAAATGGCTTCTTAGGGAGCTTATCTTAAACATAAATATGGCCTCTATTATTCATATGTCAAACATCACTAGTTTCAAAAACTAAAATAGTAGAAAATAATTCAATAAATGAAGTTGCATTACATGAGACAGAAGATAGTTTAATAAGACCATCACATGTATAATGTCGCATCCAACTCACAAAAACATGATTAACTAAGCGGAAGCGTATCATTCTTAGCGGACAACGAAAATCGCTAAAAACTAAAACCATTCACAAAGAGATCCATACATGGGGAAACTCTTTCAAAAAGAACCAAAGTAATTAGATTACATTCTGGTTCCCCAGTACATCTCTTGTACCATTCCTTCTCGAGAGTTACAAGCATCAACTGTCATGTTAAAATGTACACAGGTAGTATAAAAATCTCGAGGCATCAAGCCAAAATCTCAGATCAATATTAACTAACTATTAACTCCTAGGACCTGAGAGTACATAGACGACACATAGGACTCTATGTACATGACATGACAGCTAGTGTCTTCACCTAAGATTTCACTATTGTCCCAGTTGTTGCTACTGTTCTTCCCCTGCTTTATGGTTTCTGCCTCTTCCTCCACGTCTACCTAAAAGGTTAGATCCCACAGGGGTGAGACAATCTGAAATTGTCCCAGCGAGAGATATAACTCTATGCCAAAAACATTGTTATTGTAGTTTAATGAGATAAAACTAAACAGGGGAATTATAAATGTTTAACAACAGATAATCCATTATCTATACATATTAGAACAATATTCTTATTCAAAGCATTTCAGCTATAACTTGATAGAGCAGCACGTCACTTATACAATAAGGAATATGAAGAACATGTATAACAATTATCCGCTATACTAAGCAAGATAATATCAACCAATAATTCTTGTATTTCAACTTTAGGAAAATATTCTACACGGTTGATTATATTTTACAATCAAACTTAATGCACTGAAGAGATGAAGTATAACGTTCATGCTTCAACCGACCACGATTACGTTAAGCATCGGTACCACACAAGGTCAATGGAAGAGTCGGACTCCAACACCTCATCTTTCTCGGTCAGGGCGAGATTATATGGCAGAGACATCATCTGTCAAATTGCAATTAGCTTGCCAGGGTATATTTCCATCTTTGCTATAGAGTTATAGCCCGCAGCATATACTCTCTTCAGGATTATGGCCCGTAGCCAATGCCTAGTATTATATGATGGAGTCATGTCCTATAGCCATACTCATGCTGGGATATGGTCTGTAACCAATCTCGTGCATAGGACATATCCTGTAGACATTCATAAGGGGCATAAGGATGTAATTGCCCAATTATCACCACATATTCAAAAAATGTGTTCCGAGTTTAACTCGTTTCACCATTCAGTAGATTCTGACGTTGATGGATCTGTGGTCAGGGCAACTACATTATATGATATCACTTGATTAATTAAGTGTATTACCATATTCTTTTAGCATCAAAGAAGTTCCCAAACAACAATTATTTTAACAATTGCTACAAGGAATATGCAATACTATCATCAAGCACTATTCCAATCTTAAAAAAAACATTGGGATCTCAATCCCTCATCTCATCAGAAGCATTCCCATTCTTTCACAAACTAATTATCATGATCATAGAAAATGGGTATTCAGCCCCTCAGTTCATCAAAGAACACTTGTTACCACTTATCAGGTAACTAAACACCTTCAGGTCATCTGACCAAGGTAAACATGATACTTGCTTCACAAGCATATTACATGGCTCTCAAAGCCCATTTATTCTCTTGTTACTCCTAACTAGGCAACAAAGCATGTTATGGATCACAAGGCCCAATAACAACAATAAATGAAACGTCATAGCTCATACCTGGCTATGCTTATCACCTCATGATACCTGTATGGTTAGTATACTTGATAACCGTTATATCCATTACATTTTAGCACCATGCTATACAACGTAACACCACTTATACCCTTTTTAGGGTTAGGGTTTCTAATTTCATATCAATCAGGAATAATCATCCCATTACCCACATTAGGGTTAGGATTTATCATCATATTGCCCAAAATTAGGGTTTCATATAGCCTTACTTACATCACCCTGGTTTAGAGTTTCACATCACATCATTACATCAGGGTTTCACATCACATCACCCTAGATTAGGGTTTATATTCAATAAACCACAATTAGGGTTTACTATTCAACCAAATTTGGGTTTCATGAAGCATCCCCCTTAATTTAGGGTTTACTATTCCGCTAAATTAGGGTTTTACATTTCATAACCCTAACTTGGGATTACTCATGTCATCACCCTCAATTAGGGTTTCACTATTACCCTACTTTAGGGTTTCACTCAGAATTTCCCTAATTTAGGATTAGGGTTCATTAACCTTCTCAATTAGGGTTTTCATGATCTCTTCACTAAGGATCATACCCTAATCACCACTTGATTAATACTCATGTATGAATTCCTTTCTGTCATCCTTTCAACTTTATTAGGTTACATCAACCCTTCAATCAAGTACATACATCTATGATTGACATAGTGTACTAAGGCATTGCTTTCATAACCTTTTAGGGTTAATTAATCTAAATGTATTGATCATCTAGGTACTTTAGGTTTCAACCTTTGTACCTAACATTGATAATCATCATTGGATCAATTATCATCTTAAATCTCGAAATGATTTGATCACATTTTACCTCCATTCGGTTTTGGGGTTTCAACACCAAACGGTTTTGAAACTTTTTGATTCCAAACGGTCCTGAGACCGTTTGACCACAAAAGGTTTCAAGACTATTTGTACTCAAACAGTCTCAAGACCGTTTGGGCCAAATCAGCCTCAAAACCGAAAGGGTTCATTTGATAGATCCATCAATCAATTAAATTAGGGTTTGCACCATCGATTTCTTTGTCAATTGAGTTATTGAAGTCCATTAATGTATGATCCTTGGACCCTCAACCCTCAATCACAACCATTTATCATCCAAATGGTTTTGGTTGACTTGGTCCAAACGGTTTGAAACTGTTTAAGGCTCCAAACGGTTTTGACCTAGAAGTCCAAACGGTTTGAAACCGTTTAAGGCTCCAAACGGTTTTAAACTTTATTTGTTAAAACGGTCAACCCAATACCAAACGGTCAACTCAAGTATGTTCAAATGGTTTTAAACCATTTAAGGCTCCAAATGGTCAACTATCCCATTTGGTCAACATGCCCAAACGGTTTGGGGTTCAACATCCAAACAGTTTGCAAACTGTTTGATCATCAAACAGTTTGGTGAAAACCGATTGGATCATAATGTTAAAACCGTTTGCACCCAATATATTTTGAGGTATGTGATTAGTATGATGTCATAATCATCAAGCTTCAACCCCATGAAATCTAATGCCATATTCATGATAGTTTCGTCAATTAATCAAAAGAATTTCAAGAAGAACAATTGAACATATTGAATTGAGGAATTGAATTCAATAACAATGAATAAGGGTTCAAGTTATATAACCCGCCTTCAATTGAGCTTCAAAGCTTGGATATTCACATCAACAATGGTGGAAGAAGATTTCTCAAACCACAAGGTTTGTTCCTTAAGCTTTTGAGTGAAAAGGATTGGCTAGAATTGAAGATTGAGTGAAGAAAAGAAGAAATCAAGCATTGATTTGTGATTTCCACCATGAAATCAAGGTGAAGGAAATTCAAGAAGCTTACCAACAGGTTGGGGGACGTCCTCATGTTGCTCCTAAGCTCCCTTGGTCGTTTTTCAAGCAATAAGTGAAAGTGGGTTCGAAATTACCCTTTCAACTCATGGATAAAGGAGCATATATATGAATTTTATTAAAAATTCATTTAAGAGAGAGAAAGTAGGGATTATCTTCTCCATTTCCTTGCCACTTGCCCCCTTCCCTTCCTTGGTAATGAGGCTATCTCCTTTTACTCTTATTCATCTCAATTATCCATGACTTAAAGAAAAGCAAATTAAGCACCTTAACCCTTATAATAATATCCATTAGTTAGTGGATATTTCTTTTTATTTTCTTAATGTGAGTGGGTTCTCCACTCACGTAGATATTTCCATTGCCTTTGCAAGGCACAAGGACGTCCATATATGTGGATTTCAACCTCTACAATTTTTTTTGAAGGGCAATCCATTTAATATAATTATTTTTGCATTAAATTGAATTAAGGTTGCAATTATGCTTAAATCTTGATTATTTTAATATCAAGATTCTCTCTCCTTCAAAGAGGTGCAAATAAAATTCCCCTCTCATTGTATTTTCTCTAGATGATGCCAGGAAACATTAGGGACTATTTTGAAGTGGTATTTTGCATATTGAACCCTGATTTTTGGGTAAATTCCACATTACACCAAAACTAGGTTTTATTGCACAAACATTGCTTTATCAGCTCTTTGTTGGTACTCAGGCTTGTGGTAGCCATACCTCTACATCATTTTCATTCTCATGATGCTTCAACACATGAGGAACATCTTATAATGTAACATTTGCAATTTAACCCCTCAACTTGGGTAATTTGCACTTTCGTCCGGCACAAGCAAAACATTATTTTCAACGTCATTCAAAAAGGACTAAAATCGAAATATGAGTTCCTCTTGAGACTTAATTACTTTTCAAAAGATAATATCAAGCATATAATTATCTTTCTTAAACACAACACCTAGGGTTAAAGCATAACCCAGGTCAGGGATGTTACAAATTATCCACGCCTTACAAGGATTTCGTCCCCGAAATCATTAAGAGAAAAGAGTAGGGTATTTCCTCCTCATCTCTTCCTCTAGCTCCCACGTAGATTCTTTAATGCCACAGTGATGCCAGAGAACTTTTACAAGACATATGTCTTTCTTTTTCAGCTTTTTAATTCTTTTCTCGAGGATCAACACAGGTCCTTCAACATATGATATATCATCATTTAACTCTTCCTCAACAGGTTGAAGAACTAACTCTTTGTCAGGATGACACTTCGTCAACATGGAGATATGGAACACTGGGTGCAATCTATTCAACTCAGATGATAACTCCAGCTTATAGTCTACCTTTCCCATCCTCTCAATGATTAGATAAGTCCCCATAAATCTAGGAGCTAACTTCCCCTTCTTTCCAAATATAAGGATACCTTTCCAAGGTGAGACCTTGAGATATACTCTATCTCCAACTTGGAATTATAAGGGTCTGCCATGCTTGTCAGCATAAGATTTCTGTCTATCTTGTCCAACTTTCAACTGTTGTTGTATTACTTTAATCTTCTCAGTTGTTTGTTGTACTGGCTCAGGGCCCAAAAGTTGGTACTCCCCTATTTCATACCAACATAAAGAATATCTACAACGTCTACCATATAATGCTTCATATGGTGCCATATCAATACTTTGTTGATAGCTATTATTGTAAGAAAATTCTATCAAGCTCAGGTGTAGATCTCAACTTCCTACAAACTGAAGGACACATGCCCTAAGAAAATCCTCCAAGGTTTGTATGGTCCTCTTAGATTGTCCGTCCGTCTGTGGGTGAAAGATTGTACTAAACCTTAATTGCGTACCCAAAGCTTTATGTAGTCATTCTAAAAATGACTCGTGAACTGGGGACCTCTATCAGAAACAATTGTAGTTGGAACCCCGTGCAAACGCACTATCTCATCCATGTATATCTGTGCAAGCTTCTCAACATTGTGGGTTGTTTTGACAGGAAGGAAATGTTTTCTCTTTGTCAACCTATCAACTATCACCCAAATGGAATCATGACTTTTGGTTGTTCTAGGGAAACCAACCACAAAGTCCATGGTTACATGATCCCATTTCCACTACAGTATAGGCAGAGGTTACATTGTTCCTGTGGGCTTTTGGTGTTCAACTTTAACCTACTGACACACTAGACACCGCATAACAAACTCAACTACATCTTTCTTCAAACCAGGCCACCAATACATATCTTCTAAGTTATGATACATTTTGGTGCTCCCTGGATGCATAGCATACATCAAAGAATGAGCTTCTTCCAGAACTAACTTCCTTAGGTTATCGACATCAGGTACTACCTTCCTACCATGGTAACAGACTACCTGATCATCTGACTCATGAAAGCCATCTCATTTCTCACTACCATACTCTGACCTAATCTGCTGAATCACAGTATCAGCCTACTGTGCTTCTTTAATCTGTTGTCTTAGAGTAGGTTTTACTTGCATCTTAGCTAATATCCCGGCTAACAATGACACTTTAAGCTCTATATTTTTTTGCCTTAAAGAGATAAACATGTCTCTTTTAAAGCACACTAAGGAGTTCAATTGTGCTTTATCTAAGGCTAATGATGTTGATTTCCTACTTACTGCATCAACATCCACATTAGCCTTCCCTGGATGATAATCAATTGTACAACCGTAGTCCTTGATTAACTCCATCCAGCGGTGCTGTCTCATGTTCAACTCATGTTGTAAGAAAATATACTTTAGATTCTTATGGTCTGTGAAAATCTGGAATGTCTCTCCATAGAGATAATGTCTCTAGTTCTTCAAAACATCGACCACAGTAGCTAGCTCTAGATCGTGTGTCAGATGATTCTCCTCATGTTTCTTAAGTTGTCGAGAAGCAAAAGAAATCACTTGCTTATCCTTCATCAACACACATACTAGACCGTTCTTGGATGCATCACAGAAAACTATATACCCTTTTCCCTGCTCAGGTAGCACCAACACAGGTGCACTAGCTAACCTTTCCTTCAGCAACTGGAAAGATTGTTGACACTTGTCATTCCAGACAAAAGGAATCTCCTTCCTTGTCAACTTGGTTAGGGGTAAAGCTATAGAACTGAAGTTCTTAATGAACCTCCTGTAATAGCCTGCCAATCCTAGGAAACTGTGTTTCTTCGTTGGTGTCTTTGGTTGTTCCCACTATAGGATAGATTCTACCTTTTTAGGATCAACACGAATACCTGAAGCAGATATTATGTGTCCTAGAAAAGAAACTTCTGGTATCCATAACTCACATTTGATAAACTTAGCATACAGCTTATGCTCTTTTAGCAAAGTCAAAGCCTGATAGAGGTGCAGCTCATTCTGTTGAGCATCTCTACTGTATATCAAATTGTCATCTATGAAGACGACTATAAAATGATCAAGAAAAGGTTGAAAAATTCTATTCATGAGTTCCATGAATGCAGCTAGTGCATTAGTTAGTCCAAACGACATAACTATGAACTCATAGTGGCCATACCTTGTCCTAAAGGCAGACTTAGGTATATCACTCTCCTTGATACGCAACTGATGGTATCCCGACCTCAGATCTATTTTAGAGAAGATAGTTGCACCTCGTAACTGATCAAACAAGTCATCAATCCTTGGCAAATGATACTTGTTCTTTATCGTGACTTTGTTCAACTGTCTATAGTCGATGCATAAATGCATAGACCCATCTTTCTTCTTAACAAAAAGAATCAGAGCACCCCAGGGTGAAATGCTCAGTCGGATAAATCCTTTATCAAGCAACTCTTGTAGTTGTTTCTTGAGCTCTGCCATCTCAGCAGGTGCCATTCTATACGGCGTTTGTGCTATGGGTTGCATGCCTGGGATTAGATTAATCTCAAAATCAATCTCTCAGGACAGAGGAACACCTAAAAGTTCCTCAGGGAATATATCTTCAAACTCCCTAACAACCGGAACTTCAGAAGGATGAGGGCTCTCCATTGTGGTATCTACCACATGTGCCAAGAATGCAAAGCATCCTTGTCTCATCAACTTCTCAGCTACCATAGCTGACACAAGACAAGTTGGAAGAATCTTTCTGTCTCCCTGAAACGATCAATGTGTCACCATTGTCTGTGAACACAGCCTACTTGGAACCACAATCCAAGACCACCTTATACTTTTCTAAGGTGTCCATCCCTAGGATTATATCAAAACCATGCATCTCAAGTTGTATAAGATCCACTTGAATGTGATATTTAGAAAAGGAAAGATTGTAGGGAGAACACACCTCCCACAACACTGCAGATCCCAGCAAAGGGGTTTCTAGCATCAAACTATTTGATCTATGATTGACAACCATGTTGCAGTCATGAATCACTTCTCGAGTGATAAAGGAATGTGTAGCACCCAGATCAATTAACATAGATACAAAGCAGGACGAAGACACATCAGAATAAAATAGTTCCATCTGACCTGTCACAACTCTGGGGTTGACAACTTCTTTGGGCTGGTTCATTGCATAGAATCTCATCGTTGCCTGCGGTTGACTCGGTGCTCGATTATTGGGTGTCGATGATCTAGCTTGGGATGCCAGTCCACGCCCTCGAGCGTTGTTAGAAAACGGTCACCTCTACGAACCTCCTTGTTGACTCTACCTCTGAGGTTGAGTCACTACTGTGTTCCCAGCTGGACAATCTCTTGCCAGATGTCCAACTTGTCTGTACTGGTGACAAATCCTGTTCTCAAGATAAGGTTTCTAATGTCCATTCACCGATGTTGATACTGTGTTGGGGGCTCTATTTGAAATGAAACTATGTCCCCTACCCCTACTTGACGTCCATTGTGTCTGGGTATTGAATCTTAATGGTGTTGTCGGTGCAGAAAACCTCTACTTTTTAAAGCTTTTGGACCTCTATCCCTGGTATTGGGTAAACACCTTCTTATTACTGGTATGTCGCTTCTCAATCACAAACCTTTCTATCCTCCTCACGGACTCCACAAAAGTACTAAACCTCTCCATATTCTCTATAGCAGACACAAGAGTGGTCAACTTAGCGTTTAACCCCTTCTCAAAATGTCAGATTCTTTCCTCATCATTAGCTTACATATGCCGACAAAACCACAAAAGTTCCATGAACTTAGCCTCATACTCACTAATATTCATCTGTCCTTTCCTGATCCTCTCAAATTGAGAGATATTCTCATCCAGGTAAGTTTTTGGGAAGTATCTAATGACGAATTCTCGTCGTAATTCTTCCCATCCAACTTTTACACCTGGCCTCTTACCCTCCTCTATCATCCACTAAAGGCTAGCACTTCCCTTTAGAAGGAATACAGTATGTCTCACCTTCTCAGCTTGAGGAATATCAAGGATCCTGAAAGCCTTTTCCAGCTCCGTCAGCCACAAATCAGCATCTGTTGGATCAACTATACCAGCATACTCCATGGCTCCAACCCGGCAAAGCCTCTCAAAAGTCTTACCAGCTCCATGTCTCTCCTCATAAACTGGTACTCTAGGTGTAGGTGGTGGCATTCTATCCACCATGTGTGTCATAGTTGCCATAAACTGCCCAAACAGAGCATGGAAAGTTGGATTCTCTATCATGGTAGGGTCATACTGAGGTTGTTCAGGTACAGGCTCCTCCCTAGTTTGGTCCTTTGCACCTCTTCTTGGTGCAGCAACACTACTCTCAGTAGTGTGTTCCTCCTGTGATCCATACATCTTCAAGTTCTTCTTCTCCTATATGAGCAGAAGACACTTATCCGATACACTGGAAGACACTAGAACAGACTCAACAACCTTAGTCCTATGTCTCTGTAGACTTAGTGAACCTAGGGTTCTGATACCACTTAACTTGTCACATCCAACTCACAAAAACATGATTAACTAAGCAGAAGTGTATCATTCATAGCGGATTAACGAAAATTGCTAAAAATTAAAACCATTCACAAAGAGATCCATACATTGGAAAACTCTTTCAAAAAGAACCAAAGTAATTAGATTACATTCTGGTTCACCAGTACATCTCTTGTACGATTCCTTCTAGAGAGTTACAAGTATCAACTGTCCTGTTAAACTATACACAAGCAGTATAAAAATCTCAAGGCATCAAGCCAAAATATCATATCAATATTAACTAACTATTAAGCCAAAATTCTCGACACATAGGACTCTATGTACATGACATGACAACTAGTGTCTTCACCTAAGATTTCAATGTTGTCCCAGTTGTTGTTTTTGTTCTTCCCCTGCTGTAGGGTTTCTTCCTCTTCCTCCGCATCTACCTAAAAAGTTAGATCCCATGGGGGTGAGACAATCTAAAATTGTCCCAGTGAAAGATATAACTCTCCGCCAAAAACTTTGTTATTGCAGTTTAAAGAGATAAACTAAACAGAGGAATTATAAATGTTTAACAGTAGATAAATCATTATCTAAATAGATTAGAACAATATTCTTTTCAGAGCATTTCAGCTATAACCTGATAGAGCATCACATCACTTATCCAATAAGGAATATGAAGAACATGTATAACAAATATCCGCTATACTAAGAAAGATAATATCAACCAATAATTCTCGTATTTCAACCTTAGGCAAATATGCTACACGGCTGATTATATTTTACAATCAAACTTAATGCCCTGAAGAGATAAAGTATACCGTTCATGCTCCAACCGGCCACGATTACGTTAAGCATCGGTACCACACAAGATCAATGGAAGAGCCGGACTCCAAGACCTCATCTTTTTCGGTCAGTGCGAGATTATATGGTAGAGACATCATGTGTCAAATTGCAATTAGCTTTCCAGGGTATATTGGCATCTTCGCTATAGAGTTATAGCCCGCAACATATACTCTCTTTAGGATTATGGCTCGTAGCCAATGTCTGGTATTATATCATGGAGTCATGGCCCATAGCCATACTCATGCTGGGATATGGTTCGTAACCAATCTCATTCTTAGGACATAGCTCGTAGCCATTCCTAAGGGGCATAAGGATATAATTTCCCAATTACCCCCACATATTCAAAAATATGCATTCTGAGTTTAACTCATTTCAACATTCAGCAGATTCTGACACTGATGGATATGTGGTCAGGGAAACTACATTATATGATATCACTTGATTAATTAAGTGTATTACCTTATTCTTTTAGAATCAAAGAAGTTCCCAAACAACAATTATTTTAACAATTTCTACAAGGAATATGCAATATTATCGTCAAGCACTGTTCAAATCTTTAATAAAACATTGGGATCTCAATCCCTCATCTCATCAGAAGCATTTTCATTCTTTCACAAATTAATCATCATGATCATAGAAAATGGGTATTCAAACCGTCAGTTCATCAAAAAACACTTGTTACCACTTTTCTGGTAACTAAACACCTTCAGGTCATCTGACCAAGGTAAACATGATACTTGCTTCACAAGCATCTTACATGGCTCTCAAAGCCCATTTCATCTCTTGTTACCTCTTACTAGGCAACAAAGCATGTTATGGATCACAAGGCCCAATAACAACAACAAATTAAACGTCGTAGCTCATACCTAGCTATGCTTATCACCTCATGATACATGCATGGTTAGTACACTTGATAACCGTTATATCAATTACATTTTAGCCCCATGTTATACAAGGTAACACCACTTATACCCTTTTTAAGGTTAGGGTTTCTAATTTCATATCAATCAGGAATAATCATCCCATTACCCACATTAGGGTTAGGATTTATCATCATATTGCCCAAAATTAGGGTTTTCATATAGCCTTACTTACATCACCCTAGTTTTTAGAGTTTCACATCACATCATTACATTAGGGTTTCACATCACATCACCCAAGATTAGGGTTTATATTCAATAACCCACAATTAGGGTTTACTATTCAACCAAATTATGGTTTCATGAAGCATAGCCCTTAACTTAGGGTTTACTATTCCTCTAAATTAGGGTTTTACATTTCATAACCCTAACTTGGGATTACTCATGTCATCACCCTCAATTAGGGTTTCACTATTACCCTAGATTAGGGTTTCACTCAGAATTGCCCTAATTTAGGATTAGGGTTCATTAATCTTCTCGATTAGGGTTTTCATGATCTCTTCCCTAAGGATCATACCCTAATCACCACTTGATTAATACTCATGTATGAATTACTTTCTTATTGTCCTTTCAACTTGATTAGGTTACATCAACCCTTCAATCAAGTACATACAACTATGATTGACATGGTGTACTAAGACATTGCTTTCATAACCTTTTAGGGTTAGTTAATCTAAAGGTATTGATCATCTAGGTACTTTAGGGTTTCAACCTATGTACCTAATATTGATAATCATCATTGGATCAATGGATTAATTATCATCTTAAATCTCCAAATGATTTGAACACATTGGACCTCCATTCGGTTTTGGGGTTTCAACACCAAACGGTTTTGAATTCATTTGATTCCAAATGGTCCTGAGACCGTTTGACCCCAAACAGTTTCAAGACCGTTTAAACTCAAACGGTCTCAAGACCGTTTGGGCCAAATCAGCCTCAAAACTAAGAGGGTTCATTTGATAGATCCATCAATCAATTAAATTATGGTTTGCACGATCGATTTCTTCGTCAATAGAGTTATTAAAGTCCATCACTGTATGATCCTTGGACCCTCAACCCTCAATCACAATCATTGATCATCCAAATAGTTTTGGTTGACTTGTTCCAAACAGTTTGAAACCATTTAAGGCTCCAAACGGTTTTGACCTAGAAGTCCAAACGGCTTGAAACTGTTTAAGGCTCCAAACGGATTTGAACTTTATTTGTTCAAACGGTCAACCCAACTCCAAATAGTCAACTCAAGTATGTTCAAACGGTTTGAAACCATTTAAGTCTCCAATTGACCAACTATCCCATTCAGTCAGCATGCCCAAAGGGTTTGGGGTTCAACCTCCAAACGGTTTGCAAACCGTTTGATCACCAAACGATTTGGTGAAAACCGATTGGATCATAATGTTAAAACTGTTTGCACCCAATATCTTTTGAGGTGTGTGCTTAGGATGATTTCATCATCATCAAGCTTCAACCCCACGAAATCTACTTCCATATTCATGATAGTTTCATCAATTAATCAATATAATTTCAAGAAGAACAATTGAACATATTGAATTGAGGAATTGAATTCAATAACAATGAATAAGGCTTCAAGTTATATAACCCACCTTAAATTGAGCTTCAAAGCTTGTAGCTTCATGTCAACAATGGTGTAAGAAGCTTTCTCAAACCACAAGTTTTGTTTCTCCAGCTTTTGAGTGAAAAGGATTGGCTAGAACAGAAGATTGAGTGAAGAAAAGAAGAAATCAAGCATTGATTTGTGATTTCCACCATGAAATCAAGGTGAAGGAAAGTCAAGAAGCTTACCAACAGGTTGGGGGTCGTCCTCCTGTTTCTCCTAAGCTCCCTTGGTCATTTTTCAAGCAAGAAGTGAAAGTGGATTCGAAATTACCCTTTCAACTCATGGAGAAAGGAGCATATATATGAATTTTATTGAAAATTCATTTAAGAGAGAGAAAGTAGGGATTATCTCCTCCATTTCCTTGCCACTTGCCCCCTTCCCTTCCTTGGTTATGAGGATATCTCCTTTGCCTCTTATTCCTCTCAATTATCCATGATTTAAAGAAAACAAAATTAAGCACCTTAACCCTTATAATAATAATATCCATAAGTAAGTGGATATTTCTTTTTATTTTCTTAATGTGAGTGGATTCTCCAATCACGTAGATATTTCCATTTGCAAGGCACAAGGACGTCCATATATGTGGATTTCAACCTCTAAAATTTTGTTTGAAGGGCAATCCATTTAATATAATTATTTTTACATTAAATTGAATTAAGGTTTCAATTATGCTTAAATCTTGATTATTTTAATATCAAGATTCTCTCTCCTTCAAAGAGGTACAAATGAGATGTCCCTCTCATTTTCTGCACTCTACATGATTCCAAGAAACATTAGGGACTATTTTGAATTGGTAATTTGCATATTGAACCCTGGGTTTTGGGTAAATTGCACATTACACCAAAACTAGGTTTTATTGCACAAACATTAGTTTATCATCTCTTTTTTGGTACTCAGGCTTGTGGTAGCCATACCTCTACATCAATTACATTCTCATGATGCTTCAACACATGAGGAACATCTTATCATGTAACATTAGCAATTTAACCCCTCAACTTGGGTAATTTGCACTTTAGTCCAACACAAGCAAGACATTATTTTCAACGCATTCAAAAAGGACTAAAATCGAAATATAAGTTCCTCTTGAGCCTTAATTACTTTTCAAAAGTTAATATCAAGCATATAATTATCTTTCTTAAATAGAACACCTAGGGTTAAAGCATAACCCAGGTCAGGGATGTTACATATAACCAAGTCCAACATAAGAACTGTTCTTAGAAATTACAATTTGATTGCCTTGACACAACAAGGTATAACTAAAATGTTGTAAAAAACTTTACTAATCTGATTTCTACAGAAAGAGGGAAAATGTATGGGCATCATGCAGTCTAAGAGTGTTTTCAGATGTAATTTTTATGTCAACACGTCCACGGCCTACAATCGGGATGGTGGATGAATGATCTCCCCACTTGATCACTCTTCCAGATTTGGTCAGGTAGGAAGAAAAGAGGGATAGTCAAAGCAAATATGACAGGTGGCACCGAAGTCCATGTACCAATCAGAAGATAAGCTAGCATAAAGAATATTCAGATTTTCTAACCTTTCTAGGAGTTCCAAAAATGCAATTCTAGGTCAGTTACAGGTCAGACAACAACTGGGTTGATGCAAAATAGCTCAACCCAAAACCAACCTGGAACCAAATTTTTACAAGGTATTATGTCAAAAACTGGACCCATTTTCATAATGTGTAACCCAAAACCAAATTTGGATCATATGGAATTCTTAATTACATACGATATATAGTAGTTTATACATGGTTAGAACTTGTATTGCCTAAAGTTTTCAACCCATATTCAGTTTGGGTTGAACGATTACAACCCAAAACTAACCAAGTTTCAATTTAGACATAAACATCCAAACTCAGAACCGACCCAAAATGACAAAATCTAAAACCAAAACCCATTTTTTTTGGGTCAGAAGGGATCAGATTCATGAGTTTGGAAAAAAATTGATAGCCTTAAACCTTTCTATGGAAGAGGAAGGGACCACATCCACAATGATCATGTTTACTTCAGGATTTTTAGGATCTTGGATGTTCTTCTTTCTTTGACCTTTGTGAAATCTGCACACATTGGCTAAGTGGCCAGCTTTATGACACACAAAAAAGACAAGTTTGTCTCCTTGATCACTATTATTACTCTTATCTTGGGGGTTCTTGTGGCTCTTAAAAGAAGGTTTGGATTTCTTATTGAAATGGGAAGGGTTAGGCTTCTTCTCGGGTTGATCACCTCTAACCATATTGACACATGGATTAGACTTCATGCCATGTTCCCTATCTCTATACTCAGTTTGTAGGGATTTAATTAAGGATGTCATGGACATATTCCCTTGTTTATGTCTAAGGGTCCTAGCAAAATCCTGCCAATAATGTGGGAGTTTCTCTATGAGGGCTGCTACTTGAACATTTTCATCAAGGTTATAACCCTTGGCCATGGATTTAGAAACTAAGTTTTGGTATTCTAGAACTTGAACCGAAATAGGTTTATCATCAACCATATTGTAAGTTAGCCATTCAACAAAGGCATAACACTCAAGGCCACTATCTTCTAGACAAATATTTGAATCTAAAATCGTCCAAAGTTGAAGAGTCATTGTGATACTATGGTCGTTGTCATAGAGTTCATCAGATAAGGCCAAAAGGATCTTGACATGACATATATAATCAGTTTCTTTTGAGATAGGAGTGGAGACATGGGGTGTAGGAACCACAGTTTTAGGTTGTTCTTCCCCTATAATGAGGTTTGCGGGTTGTGCTTCAGGCACAACGGGTATAGACTATAGACTCAACTTGGGGGTAAGATGGCGGAAATGAGACCCAAAGTGTTGAGCCAAAATCACATTTTTTTTCCAGCGATGAAAGTGCAGACCAAAAAATTGTTTTGGGCTAAGGGAAGCAATGCCATAAAGAGGTAGCATAGTTTTTTAATTCATATCAAACAAATATGCATCTAACAAAATAGATCAAATTAACAAGTGTTTAGGAATCTATTTTGAAACTTATTGGACATATTCAAAGGAGCGTAAGGTTTGTCTTGAAATTGTTGGATATTAGATACAAGTAATTATATTAAGGGACATATTGAACCACAAAAATATGTCGGTAGTAATAATATTAGTTATGGATTTGGACAAAAATAGTGATTAGTTAGAAGATGCAAACTCTAAAGCCTGGGATGAAGGAATGTGAAATATTATTTTCAAGATGGATTCTACCACTCTTGGCATGAGCTTTTCTGACGGTCTGTCTCCAAGATTCAGTCACCCCAACTTTGATAAATTCACTCAGTGAAAATGAGAGGACTGTGCCGAACTTGTTCCTTTAGCCCTTTGTCGCAAAGAAGAAATAGAAGCATCATGAAGCGTCGACAGTGAAAGGATTGTAGCAAGCAAGGAGGTTTTTAGAGATGAATGGAGGGTGTTGTGGTGGTATATTAAACTAGAGTGTTATAGTTAGAAGGAATTGGAACACAAAAGCCTTTCTCTCTCATTGTATGCAACTGAGTTGCTTTGGATCTCGGTGTGTTGGTATGTTGGTGAATTGTATATGTTGGTATGTATGCCCTGAGAGCCAATCATGGGATGATTGGTGGGATACATTAAGATTGATTTGATAAACATCAAAGGTAAGCTTCCAATTCTTTGTGGTTTAGTCATATGAGATAGTGATAGAACAGATTGAATGTCTAGAGAATGACAATACTCAATGATGTATGATTTCATGTTTAGGACCCGAAAAATGAGAGAATACAGATGCTAAGAGTTTGTACATTCTTATTATGTCCCTAGTAGGATGTCATTGTGGAAGGTAGATAGACAACAATGACACACAAGACTAGATTGTGGTGTTGGTTGATGATAGAATCTCATCAGTCGTGATATGGAGATATCAAACCAAACACATAGGTACTTGTTAGAGAACAAGTGTACCGGACAGACCCATCGTGAGTTTGACACATGGAACCATGACAAGGTAGTCACAGTCAGTTCTCACAGTGATGGTGGTGAGTGTGATTCTTTGACCTAAAATCACTACACTCAACACATGTCGTTGGGTACACTTTGACATCATCAATCGCAATCCTAAAACATGGGTTGTTATAAAGGTGATGATTGGGTGGCTTTGACACATGGGCCTTTTGAGGGGTGAGTGATAGATATGGGATTTTCCCCTCATGAGGGAGTTTGATATCCATGGCCACTTGATGAGTAGGATTGAGATAGGTGTGCATGCATGTGTGAATCAGTATGTGATATTGATGTCATACATATCTCCTCCAATCTACTCTGAGATCAATAAAGTGAATGAACGTTGAAAGGATGATTGTTCCATGCCTTGAGTTCATTCGGGATATCAGTGAAAAAGGAATTATACATTCACTGTAACACCATTCACGGATTGTAGGATTGAAATTTGTTCTCCAACTTTCCTTTTCACTTGGGTAGCAGCGACTAGGCACCACTCTTTTCTTGTGAAGTCATAAGTGTTATGGACTTTCATTGCCAACGTGAAATGGACCTGTAGGGTCACACACATAGGATTTAACCTGGAAGAGGAATTTATCCACAAATGATGTTTAGATTGATTACTAAAGGAGTTTAGTAGTTCAATTAAACACTCAATCAATCGATAGCTCAATATCATAGTGTTCAAGGTGTTGGACCGATGGGTTGGAGTATCGAATTGATTGAAACTGCAATTGACTGATTTTGTATAGTCGGCTGCTCCAACCGATCGGCTCATGGGATGAACTGATCGACTCAGGTTGGTGAACTGATCGGCTCAAGTTGTGAGTCGATCGGCTCATGTGTCACTAAAATGATTGGCTCAATTGTTGAACCAGTCTATTTGTGTGACCAACCAAGATTTCTTGGAAAGTCAGAAGACTATTTTGCAAATACAATTTGTTTCACTTATACAAATTCGATTTGGACAAGGATTAATATTTGATTAATCGGAAACAAATATGAAAGTCAACTTGAGTTGGATCAGGACCACGAACCGATCGGCTCAGAGTCCCAGACGATCGGCTCAGAGCCCCAGATGATCATCTCAGGACCTGAAATGATCATTTCTGGGTGTGAAACGATCTGTTCAGCTGGCGCAGTTTGGTTGTTTTGTGGAAAATCTAGAACCCTTCTACTCTTGTTTAATCCTGCATTGCCCGGGGTAGAGAACCATGTCCCATGACCCTCCTATATATATAGGGGTAGTGGGGGCTTCTCAACAACAACTTAGAACACCACTTGCTCTGCAAAGTTGTCGTTCCTTCTGGTTGTGGTAACCGAGAGAGCCCGAGAAAGTGCTACCCGATAAGGGTGGCACAACAAGGGAAAGACAACTACAGAAAGGCAACTGGTTGTAGGAGAGTGTGTTGGTGACTAGTAAGCTGACAGGAGGGTACGACTCCTTCCGATTCCTTGTGGGACAAGGAGATTGGAGTTCCAGGTGGTCCGTGTGGACTACTTCAGAGGCAGGATACTTCTGCCACTCAGAGGACAACTATCAATCCCGACAGTCCTGGTGAGACCAGGAGCTGCACAGAAACCGTCCATGACTGGAGGTGAAGACGGCGCAAGCCGTGAGGTAATGTCGTCGAGCAAGCCTCGGGACAAGGTATGCCTCTACAAACCATCCTTCCTATTGTATAGACGTTGACGTGATTCCTTTATTTTGGGTTTGGGAAAAGAATTTTTTTTTGTTTCCGCTGCTTTCTCTATCTCCCCAAAACCCAATAGTATATTAGTATATCGATATATTAGTATATTGGTATCTATATATATGGTATCTTGGTATGTTGGTATATGGTATATCTCGAATGGAGAGCAAACATCTTCTTATATAGAGAGAGTCTCGTCCAAGCCCAGTGGTAACAGCCCGCACACATTGCCCACATTGCAACTATTGGTTTTCTTAATATGCATCTTAGTTGTCGTGGTTAATGGGTGGTTGTAATGATAGTCAAATATAGACTAACTGCCATTCCCTTAAACTTACAATTTTTGGTCTTCTAAAACATGTATCTTAATTGACAAGGTTAATTGGTGATTTTAATGACAGTCAAAGAGAGGGTAATTGTTGTTTCTTTAAACTTGGAATTGTTGGTCTTTCTAAGATGTCTTAATTGTCAATCTCATTGGTGAATTTAATGGTAGTCAAAGGGAGGGTGATTGTTGTTTCGTTAAATGATGTCAACAGACTCCAAATGACTCAAAAAATGGAAACTAGAATCCTTTCAGAAAGTAAATAAATAAAATAAATTTATTCAGTAAAAGGAAAATGGACAAAATCGATGGCTGACAAGATTGATTTTTAAAACTAAGAAATATAATACTTTGATGTTCATGATATGATACCCTTGAGAATGGTATTGTTCCCATGTGTGTACTTTCCATTGTTCCTTAAGTACAATGGGGCAAGACTGTTTTAGATGCTTTCATGGGTCTTCTTCAGTTTCTTTACGGCAACCATGCATGGCTTATGGTACTTTCAACTTCCCCATTCCTGAGCAAGGGGGAGAAGTTGAGGGAATGGTGGGGTACTGTGGACTGTGTTTCCCAAATAGTAGCTCAATATTTATTTGTTGTTTTTTATGAATTAAGAAATAATTTCAGATTGTACGAGAAGGTTTCCAAGAATGAGCTAAACAATTTGAAAGTCTCATCAATGTTTTAGGACTCACTAGTCCCGTGTGAACACATAGTAGCCTACAACTCCTACCGAATTAAAGTCCCATGCACAGACATTTAATCTGAACCAATAAATTGAAATACATTTACACATACAAAAGATAACCACAGGTATAGCGTACACCATGTTCACACCGGGAGTAGTGCATCTAAACTCTTGGTCAATCAAATATGAATTGCTACTTTGGATATAAACATGTTTTAGACTATCCCTCTTTTGAGGGTTGGGATATAATTTACCCATTTCTAATATGTAGTGACCAAAGATTTGGGATTCTCCAAATTTCCGTATTAACATTTTCAATAACATCTCAAATTATAGAAACTTTATAAAATGGCATGGTTCACATAAGAATATTCCTGACATAGAATCATTCTTATCATATTTAGCAATGTAGAGGTTCACACATAGTCAATTTTGCAGTTATAGATTTGTATCACTGGGCTCAAAGTTGTCAGTCTGAGTAGACATTGTGGTGGTAGTAAAATGCATGCACTTGACTAGTTACTAAGAGACTTCAAAAATTTTAAAGAAATCTTATTTCCAATGTGTATAGCTAAATTTTTTAGCAAAAGCTAGATTTACATATAGCGTATATGTTCTTCCCCGAAAGTTTATACATTATATTCATGCCAAGTCATGAAATCAATGGGTGATTATATATTTGAAATCATGTTTAGTACCCATCTATCAAAATTAATGGCGACTTACCTAAGATGCATAGATTTATTTATAACACCAATTCAATTAAATATATCATTCAAAGTTGTAACATGATAAACCACTTAAGGTACCTTATTTTCCTAATGCAAATGATTGTGGGTTTTGTAATATAATCAAGCATGCCCTCCTCGCCTGAGAAACCCGAATTGCAAGAATTGGATGCCTTTGTCTTTAGTTTTGGAGAAAATCACAAACATGGTTTAAGTTATGCAATGAGGGACATTAATAGGATGGTGATAGTTTTTTTATGAAAACTTAATAATTAGGACATATTACACAACAAATTATAGCTCTCTTTGTAGGAATATATGCTACTTATTATTTGATAAAGACATTATAAAGGCCCAGATCATAATAATTAACATGATGGATAATTATAAGTTCTATAAATGGTTAGAAACATAATCACTTGTGTGTCATAAATCTCATTACTGTGATCTAATTATTCCTAATAATAGATAAACCACATATAAATGATTAACTAGATTTAAAAAAATTCCAATATATATAAAAAGATAATCATGCATATAAAAAAACTAGTTTCCCTAGATTGGTATCTAGTATAATTAATTGGGTTATAAGCAAAATCTTAGTTAAGGCATAGAGGAAATCTATAAAATGGTTCATTACGGAAAGTAAGTAATAGAAAAATAATCCTAGAAGCAAATATTACTCCAAATATTAGAAAAAGAAAGACAAGGAAACATGTGTTATGGGGATTAAGAACTCTTAAGACAAATGTAATTCCAAGATATTATTTATAGGTATTGCTTTGGTGAATAGATATGAAAGTAATGTCCTTTTAACTTGATATATTGAAAGACCTCATACATGATCTAAAAAGTAGAAACTAACTATGAAACCAAATTCCACACACACAAATTAGCCTAGAAATTTAAATCTAATTATGAAGGAAATGTACTAGTATTAGCCCCAATATTAATATAACCTAGTTTATAAAATCTATTTCCTAAATTTAGTGGATATCTCCTATCATTCGGCAATTTCTTGTTCTCACTTATCTGATGACTTCAAATATTCTCATTGGACTTGGATAGATCCTAGGGTGTTGATTTTATCTCCTCCACTACCTCACTTTCCTTTCACGGTCCATAGTAACCCTCTTCTCCCTCTCTCCCAATATCTCTCATCTCTATTTCTTTCTCTTAGATTTTACTTTCTTTAGATTTTCCTACCATATCTTATGTATTCCATACCTACTTTCCTAAGGGGCGATGGCTTGTAGCTCTCTATCAAACTATAACTTCCTTCCCCTGCTTGTTGACTCTTCTAATCTACTTAGTCCCCTAATCCATCAAACCTCCATAGAAGTACTCAAAGCCTCCACCTCACATATTTATAATGATCTCTAGTGCCTTCATAACCCAATTTCTTGTTTAGTTACCTTTTGAACTCCACTTGGGTCTATGTACCTCCCTATGTTCGGAAGTGAGTTCCCATGCTCAGAAATATCCAAAAAGGCCCAAGAACCCTCACTAAACCTATGAGAAAGAGTCAGAGTCTATAGGTGGTCTGAATACTAGTTTCAGGTTCCCCCCTTTCAGGTTTTCTTCGATAACATTTTGAACCCTTGAATCAATTGGTGGTCTCTGGTTAAGTTTGTTTCTTGGATCTCTCACTCATCTGTAGTTGTGAACTCCAAAAGGTCAACGTTTTCCATGAATTTTGGTTTTTACCCAACTTGCAAAACTTTTTCGCAAGAGTTGTTATGGCTAAGAACATTTACATGGCTCTGCATACTCTAATGCTCTATGTTTAGGTTATTAAGTTGAAGATGGTTCCATGAACTCGATGATGTTATTTTTTCAGCTAGTTCCCTATAGGGGGTAAGTTTTAATAAGAGGATTTCCTTCTATTGACTTGAGCTTAACATCTACAAACAATAACCATAGTTGTTGGCATTTTACAAGTTTTTTCTTTTGCTTTTTCCTGTTTGTCACATTTGTTAAAGGGTATTCAGGGTGCTTCATATTTTTTCCAACAATTGGGATCGTGCGTCTTAGATCATGGAAAATATAGGAAAGTCATCTCATGTGCTAAACTCTTTGAGGATCACTGAAGGGAAATAATTTCTTTTTACTATATTTTTTATTAAATATTAGTAAATGATTGAACTTTTAGAATTGTTATCTAATGATTGTGAAGTCTAAATAATAAGCATTTTTTGGAATAAAAAATAGAATCTACATGTTAGTATAGGTTCTATAACCTACATTAGTAATGATAAGAAGTCAATTTTTCGTGTTTATGTTTGGGATGAGAAAGTGAAGATTTATATAAATGTGGAATTGGTGGCTTTAGACCCTGATGTGGATTATGGTTTTGTCTTGGACCAATGCAGACTAAATTTTAGGTATGTTCCCTTTACGAGTTCATTCTCCAATAACTTCTTTATTCTCTATTTTGGACCTCTTTGATGCATTTTGACATTGGAAACTCTCTTTCATGGCTTATTGACCTGTTTGAGTCAAATCTTTTTAATTAAACTCTGAAATATTCTTAAACTTTTGAGTTTTGATGTTGGACTCTAAAAGTCGTGTCTTGTTCATCTTATCTGAACTTGTACTCAAATTTGGGGATTTTCACTAAATTGTTCCATTTGTGAAATGAAAACCTAGTTTTCCAAGTGATGGTCCTTAACTTTGAAAATTATCTACCTGATCCACTTATGTGGTGGAAATCTTATTTTTGTCCAATTTGTTGTTAGTGTCTTGTATGATCAATTTAGTGATGGAAACCTCATTTATTTCATATTGTGACTAAACTTTAACTCGCCTCTATGTTATTGCATGCTTGTTGATTCAGTGGTACTAGATGTTTATAAATACTTTTGTCGTGGATTACTTTTTGGGTTTTGTGTCAATGTTATTTTTGGGATTTCTGCCCCCACAACCTTGGTATTGTGCCAATATTGCTTTTGGAATGGTTTTTTATGTCCTATACCTGAGTTATGTGCACATCATGATATATTTCGAGGTTTGGTTTTATGTTATATCCCTTGATAATATTTTCTTTATAATTGTATTAGTATTGTGTTTATCTCAAATACATGATAAACTATTTACTTATTTGATGAATTGTGGTCCTTTGTGGAACGTGTTGATATTTTAAATTGTAAAGTAAATGTTTTAAATATTCAATGGATTCTCTTGATATTCAATTTGGATTATTTCCTAATTTTCATTAATTGAGTTCCTTGTTACCACAATTGGCCCTTTTTACTATGTTCCTAATATTGTCCAATCTAACTATTTGCATGCACATGCCAACATTTTGTTGATGTTTTATATTTATCTTTTATTTTGGGATCCTTTCTTACAACCCCTTATGTGAAATAATAGTTGAAGGAGTTGATCTTGTTGACCCAGGACCTCCACCAACGTAGATTGCTTCCCTTGGAGATAGAATTGAGATGACCAGGTTACCCACTACAACTGGTCTTTTTTGTTCCATTATTATTTTCTTTTCCACCCATTTGGGTGTCAATAATGAACCTCTGCACACAGAAATTGTAATAGTCAGATGCTTTAAAATTTCTCTATTATACTCTAGTCTTCATGATATCCATATTTGAAAGATTGAATAATGGTTCTTCATCCATTGTGAAAATTTGGTGTGTTTGTTTTATAGATGATGACTCTTATTTGATCAAATGAGGAGTGGATCCCTTTTGAGTCATACTCTTTAAAAATATGGTATTAAATCCATGGACATAGACTATCCGACTATTTATATTTTATCTCCAGTAAATTGTACATAACCTTTAGGTTGCCTATATTTTGTAACTTTACCTTGTGTAGTTGCTTTTATATGTCTGGAGATGTTTCCATAGTTCTATCCCTAGAGGAGCAGTCTTGGTTTCAAACACCTCTAACCCAAGGTATCTATGTATTTGTTTCATCCTTTGTTGGTGACCCATGTAGTACAAGCTACCCCAAATGGTTGTACCCTTACCCCTCCTTTAGGCATTCCTTTGGATATGGAAGTTGTTCTCCTCCTATAGATACATTCCTATCCTTAGTACAGAAAGCAAACTCCCTTGTTTATCTAGATAAACCATGTGAATATTCCCTCATTGACTTCATCAAAATGCTATAGGTGTACTTAAAGGGAGAAAATGAAGTCAATATATTGGATAAAGTTGATGATTGGGTTCTTCCAATCAAATACCCTTTTGAAGGCATGGCATGCCGCATGAACTAAAAAGTTCTTTTGCTTCTTACATCCTTGATGAAGTTGGTCGTTATTGGTAGAATGGAACAACCAGGACATATGACACCACATTTAATATTTGGGAAAAGTTCCTGACCCTATCTATAGAAAAATATGTCTCTTTTCATGCTAAGAAAGAAGGAAGCAGAATTTTACAATCTACACCAAGGGTCCAGAATAATCATGGGGTATGTGTAAAATTTCCTTCTATGGAATGGTATGTTATTGGACTACCTAAGGAAAGGTGTGGTACTTTATTCCTAGAAGGGATAGAAGCAATATGGGATGCATAGTGGTTTCGTACCTACCTCTAACTTATTAACAAGTGGTCAATTAATCCCTAGTAGTCGAAGCTTACCCTGAGTTCCAACCCCCAACTCCCAAATTATAATAGAAAGTTTTACTAAAAAGATTAAAAGAGGAAAAAATTGTGTCAGGAGCCAAAGATATCATCCTCTTGGGAATTTCCCTCATGCATTCCATATAGTTGTCCAAAAATCATACTTTTAAGTAGTCCTTCGTCATTTTGGACAACCTAGACACATCCTAACTAGGTTTCCTCAACTAAAGGAGAAAAATACCTAGCTTGACCTCAGCCCCAAGCACCTCAATAAAATGATGGTAACCAAAATCATGGAGGAAAATCCATGGATATGTGTATGGTATGTCTCTATGCCATGTATGGTTAACAAGTTCATGAGGAAAATTATGAAGCTTAACTATATAATTAGTTGAAGTACATGTGCATACATTCCACCCTTGTCTTTATCTAGTACACTTAATAGGTGTGAATAGAATGTTGGTTTTATGAATCAACCCCCAAAACAATTTTGGATTCACGTTAATGCTTTGCATCAAACAATTTTCATCACCAAAAAAATTCATGTATATTACTAACATGAAGAGATCTTTTTTGGATTTCATCAACGTTTCTAGATCCAGGTGACCAACCACTTAAGTGCATGGTAGTGTGTTAAACCTTTCAAATAGAACAATTACACAAGTTAGGTAAAGGCATAATATATTAGGTTTGAAATGTTAGTTAATAAGAAGTGATAGACTGCAAAACCTTACACCTCTAAAGTTGTTTAGTTTGAATTTTTAGTTTAAACCTATTAGGGGGTGCAGCATAAATGGTTAGTAGAATAAGCATAGTTTGATTTTAAGGATAATATTCTACTTAAGTGGTGGAGTGTTGCAACATATTGAAACCTATCTTTCTAACCCTAGAAGTCCCAATACCAAGAATTGGATTCCTTTGGGCTTATTTCAAGAGAAAACCTAAAATTTGGTTTATTATTTGCCTTGAGGGATATTAATATGATAGTGATCTGTAAAATTTTGAAAACTTATTTAAATGAATAACTTATAATTAGGACAAATTACACTACAAATCTTCACTCACTTTATGGAATTCTTTCTAGTTCAAATTATATAAAGGCATGTGACCCATATCATAATATAAGACATGATGAATAATTATAAATGTGGTAAAATGGTTAGAAAAATAAATTGTTTGTAGAATACCCAATCCTATACATATGTCTTAAGGCACTCTTTTTCTCATGACTTCTATTATCATAATTTGATTCCTCTTTTCCAGAGAAATAGAAGTTAAGAAGTAACCAGGAGATTAATATATTGAAATCAATTCGATAACATTTACTATGAAGAAATATGAGAAATAATTAACAACTTGAATGTTGAGGTTAATCACATAAGTACATTTATTGTGGAGTCTAATCTAAATTGACTCTCTAGAAGTTACCTAGTTGGGTTGGTTGAGGAAATCAAGGAAGATTCTAATTATAACATTATAATTGACTGAATAGTGTAATAAATATACACAACACATAATTATTATACAAAGTAACTAAATCTTACATGAAGGTCCCTAAAACACAAAATTGAGTACATAACGTTTTTTGTCACATCTTAATTAGGTACCATACAAAGTTTCAGTTTATTTTATCTATAGTTGTTCACCCAATCAAATTAGAAAGAGATAGATTCTAAATAACCTAAGTTTGATCAACAAATTCTATTCACCCAATCAAATTAGAAAGAGATAGATTTTAAATAACCTAAGTTTGATCAACTAATTATATCACTGTGTTAAATTGCCACTTCCTCTTCCTTGCTACCTATAACATTGTGAAATCTCTCCTTTGACATGCTCAACGTGCCACCTACATGATGCACACCGCCATGACTGTGTTTGTTCCTGCTATTCCCCTATTCCTTCCTCGATCTCTCCATCTTCTCTTATCCCTCTACTTCCTTGTAGCCCTAAGCCTAAGCAAGTGGAGATCTCGATCGCTTAGTACCAACTGCCATCACATCAAGGTTCTACAACCAACACCAAAACTTGTGCAATCCTTGTTCACTACTATAGAGTCACATATCACAACAGCACCAAGTATGATGCCTTCGTCTATGTCTCTCTCCACCAGCCGCCATGGCTGCAAAAAGAGCAATCAGCCATTGAGATGGCCACTGACATCCCTACTATCCTCCATCATCTCCTACACAATCCTACCTCCAACTCTTATTTGGCCTCCCTACATCTAGTCATATTCACAATAGAGCCCTATCTTTCAAAGATCCCTTCAAACGTCAACCTACACCCAGATATAAAGACACGATGGACTTCATCTCCTTCCTATGGTACCCTTGTGCCCTACAGCCTTGACAACCTGCACCACGCTACAACTCCACCTCCTCCCTTGTTACTAACGATGACCAGTCAAGGATTAGGAACCTAGATTGAAATCCATGTCTATTTTTTGTTGGTATGTATGCCCCGAGAGTTAGTCAAAAGACGGTTGTAATGACATACTTCCAAATGATTTGAAATAAAGGCAAGATTCCAATGTATATTGTTTGTTTAGTTATGATATAATGAAATAGCATAATAAATGTCTAGAGAATGATATTACTCAATGATGTACATCTTCAGGTTGAGGATCCGAACAATGAGATCATATGAATGTTAAGAGTATATACATTCTCATTATGTCCTTTATCGGTTGTTATTGTGGAAGGTAAATAGAAAATAATAACACATAAGATCAGAGTGTGAGTTGGTTGATGACAGAATATCATTAGTCATGATATGGTGATATCAAACCAAGCACACAGGACAAACCCACCATAAGAGTGATACATGGAAACCTTAACTAGGTAAGTCAGAATCACGTCTTTTAGTGATGGTGGTGTTTGTAGTTCTTAGACCTGAAATCGCTAGACTCGTCACATGGCGTTCGATACGCTTTGACATCATCAAACGCAATCCTGAAACATGTGAGTAAATATATGATATTGAGGTTACACATATCCACTTTAGTTAGAGAGACTGAGAAATACATGTCCATGTACATGTGAGTAAATATATGATATTGAGGTTACACATATCTCATACAATCTGTTATAGCAAGAAACATAGATTGAATGTTTAAGATTATGACAGATCTATGCCTCGAGTACAATATGAAGTGACAAAGGAACTATACAAACACTGTAACACCAAACACAAATTGTATGTTGAAGTTTTTCTTCAAATTTCCATTTACTTGGGAAGAAATGAAGTGTGACTAGACATCGCTCATTGCTTTTGATGTCATAAGTTGTTATGGACATTCATTGCCAATGAAAAAAAGAACTATAGGTCCACACACATAAACACTCATCTAGAAGAGGTGTTTGATCTTAAATGATGATTGTATTGATTATTAAAGTGTTTAGGTATTCAATTCATGGAACAAATCAACTGACTGGACTACCAAACTATTAGTTCAAGTGTTGAGACAATCATTTGGAGTGTCAAACTGATTGTATTATACAGAGGTTGGAATTCAGCATGACCCAAGCTATGAGGTGAATGTTTTGCGTGTTGAGAGACGACTGTCTGATATACACAAAATGACCAGTTTGGGGGTGCAATTTGATTGCATCAAGAATTGGTGCTAATGTCATATTATGAATTACTTGGAATTTAATTGCTAAAACATGTAAAAAAATTGGGAAACTATGTAACGACCGTATCATAGTGTGAGACAACCGTCTCGCGTGCCAGATGACCGTCTGGGTTGCCAAACAACCGTTTCAGGTGTCGCAGGCTGTGAAATTTTCAACATTGTTGTAAAATTTGAGATCTTCTGGTCCCTTGCACTCCTACAGAGACAGGCCCTAACCCTGCCTATAAATATAGGGGTATTGGGTTCTTCCCAGAGTACAACACAGACAATTGAGAATTAGTTTCTCTAACAATTGTTGTCCTTTCTGGTTGTAGTAACTAAGAGATCCCAATCAATTCCTACCCAACTAGGGAGGGATAGCTACAGGAGAGAACAACTGAGGGTCATTGTGGAGAGTAGGTTGGTGACTAGTACACCAATGGGAGGGACAACTCCTTCCTATCCATTCTAGTAGGACGACATGGGTTCTAGTTGGTCTGTGTGGACTTCTCTAGAGGTGATGTACCCTTTGTTGTCTCTAAGGAGGACGACGTCAGTCAGCAGTCTGTGATGAGAGGAGTTGTTGCAGACAACGATGTTCGAGTCTGTTGTCTGTGGAGGAGCAGTCAAACAAGTCCCAGAATGACCAGGAGCTGCACAGACACTGTCTAAGAGTGTGCATCTACATTGATGAGGATTGTTGCTGAACTTGCTCCAAGACCAGGTATATCTTCGTGAAACCATCCTTTCCATTGCATAGTTATTAACATGATATGTTGGTTAATGAGAAATAAGTCAATAAAAATTTTATTTCCGCTGCCTATCTGATGTCATATTTCCGTACAGTGGTATTATAGCCACATCAATTAATTATGTTTTCGGATAATTGATCTGATCGGATTTTGATTTTATCGAGTTTATTTGTTGCATGTGATGCGAATATTTAAACTGATAGATGTGCATGTTCGACTAATCACCACATAAGAAACCAAACCAAATGAATATATATATATATATATATATATGTGTGTGTGTGTATGTGTGTGTGTGTGTGTGGTAGGATCCATATGTAAATTACATGTGTCACCCTAAAAGTGAGTTTTGATGGTGGATGTGTAGCATGTTTATGGCCAATACCCATTAATTGTGCATGGTGGTTGTGTGTTTGATATCTCAGTCTGCAAACTGAGCCTCTCTCTTATCTTTCCAGTGTAAAAGTATTACTCTCTTCTACCTTTGCTTCCCTTGAATGTAACTCAAGGTTTCTCTGTAATCATGTAATACTAGGATAGTTTACTTTCTTGTTATGAGAAAGAAGAAGACACTTCATAGCAAGCCAACTGATCGGCTAGAGGACCGAGTAGGACCGAGGAGGATGAGCCGACCTGATCAAATGGCGAACCTGACCAATAGATTGGAGGATCCAGAAGATGGCGGAATTGATGGGCAGATGACAGGTGTGAAGACCAACCCACTGGCCAGAAGGTGAGATGATCAGTTCAAGGGTTGAACCAATCGACCTGGTATGGCAAGCACAAATCTTCCTCAACAACAGGTTTTTGCATGTGATGTAGACCCTAGGTTGTGGTAATTCCTTGTGGCTCCAGGGAATTACATTAGAATGGCCATGACCATTGCTTTTTGTTTACTGCATGTTTTCGTGGTGGGTTATAGTATGTATATGATATGTGCTATATATATGTGGTGATTAGTCAATGTATATGTATTATGAAAACTCCCTCAATAAAATATTAAGTCTAAGATTTTTTTTCATTAGCATCACACATGAAAATCTTGATCAACAAAGTGTGGGCACCCCAAGGGTGGTACATCATTTATCTCGTGGAAGTGTGATGGCAATAATGTGGGCTTGCCAAGTAGGGTGCACTATTATTGTGTTATCTATTGGGTTAGGCTTAACTGATGATTCTTAGCAAGTCTAAGCTCAAAAGCATGCAGATGATTATGGCAAGGAGTTGCATATTTCATTTATCCAAGAGTTGCACAAAATGAAATTAGAAAATGTTGTCAGCACTAGCGTTGGTTGGGTATTGATTGAATTGTTTTGGATCTTGGTCCACTAGAAGATTGTACGTTGCAATCTTCTGAATTGATATTGAGGCCTATCAATTTGAACAAAATAGTGGGAGTGATAGTTAATTAAAGACCTATTTAGCATTGACTTTTTAAAACAAATCAAACCAAAAATAATTTTTGACAAATGAAAATTCTCTTGTAGAATCAAATGGAAAACACTCAATCATCACAAATGGATGAATTAAACGAGATTTATTTCCATTACTAGTTTAAGACCTTAAGAAGTTTTTTGCATGTTCTTGAAACACCAGTGCCAGTATCCACTCCAAATTTGCCTAAGACTGACATGGATGCTTCTTTGAAAAATGCCAATGATGTTGTGAATATCAAGAACCTTATGTTGGGCTATATGAACTATGAATTGCATAAACAACATGATAAGTATGAAAGGTATAATGTCTCGAAGGTGCTATTTGAGTGAAAAATGATAGAGAGAGAAACAGTGGAGACTCATGTGCTCAATATGATTGGGCATATGAAGCATCTTGAAAGACTGGGATTTCCTTTAGGCCAAGAGTTGGCCACAGAAACGATTTTACAATCATTGCCTAAATCATTTGGGCAGCTCATCGAGTGTTATCACTTGAGTAACATGGATAGACCATTGTAAGAGTTTCTTGACATTTTGATAAGTGTCGAAGATAAATGAAGATGGAAAAAAAACTGTAATAATGATCAGAGGAGTTGAGTTCAATGAAAAAGGCAAAGCCAAGAAGCATTTTGTGACTAAGATAAAGTCCAAGTTTTCTGCACTCAATATAAGGAGAAGGATAAGGAACCTAGGAAGATGAAGCAAGGGATTGAGATCTCTAATTGTGTCATATACGTTATTGAAGTTAACTTACTACTTCCTCATCATGGGTACTAGATACCGGATGTGGATCACACATTTGCTCAAATCTGAAGGATCTGAAAAGAAGTAGACCTTTAGAGAAAGGTGAGGCAGAACTGCAAGTTGCAAGTGCATTACGTACCTGCCATTAATAGGAACATCATATATGTATCTTGTTTGGATAATAATGAATTCAAATTTCTTATGAAGAATGGAAGATGTTTTATTAGTAAAGATGGGATCTTTTATGGCAGTGCCCCAATATCTTATGGCCTATACTTGATAGATCTAGAGACAAGCATATAAAACATAAATACCAAAAGACAACAACTCAACAACTCAAACAAAACATACTTTTGACATTTTCATCTAGGGCACATAAATGAGAATTGCATATCAAGACTCCATAAAGATGGTTATCTGGACTCATTTGATTTTGAATCAATAGAAACATGTGAGTCTTATTTGTTGGGCAAGATGAGCAAGATTCCCTTCACTAGAAACAATGAAAGGTCTGGTGGTCTCTTAGGACTCATACATACTGATGTAAGTGGCCCTTTTAGCACAATTCTAGAGGTGGGTATCAATACTTCATTACCTTTACTGATGATTTCAATAGGTATGGATATGTTTACCTGATGAAATATAAGTTAGAAGCTCTTTAAAAGTTCAAAGAGTTAATGAATGAAGTTCAAAACCAACTTGGTAAAAGTATTAACCACTTCATTCTTATTAAGGTGGATAATACCTAAACCAAGAGTTTGAGGACCTTTGGCGAGCCTGTGGTATTGTATAACAATGGACTCCACATGGAACACCACAACATAATGGTGTATCTTAAATAAGGAATCATGCATTGCTATATATGGTGCGATCTATGATTATTTTTTCTAATTTCCAACTTCCTTTTGGGGGTATGCTCTTTAAAGCACTATGTATACACTAAATTGAGTACCATCTAAGTCAGTTCAAAAGACACCATATGAGATATGGTAGGGGAAGTGTCCCAATGTGTCTTTTATGAAGATTTGGGGATGTGAAGCTTATGTCAAAAAAATATTTTTTTAAAGCTTGACCCTAAGTCTGATAAATGTTATTTTATTGGATATCCTAAGGAGACCAAAGGATATTACTTTCATTCCAAATCTGACAACAAAGTGATTGTTGCCAGAGAGGTTGTATTCCGAGAAAAGGAATTTATTTCCAAAGGAATTATTGGGAGGAAAGTGGAACTCAAAGAGGTTGGAGACCAACAAGAGATCATTGAATCGATAGATGTACAAGAGGAACAAATAGCATCACAAAATATTGTAGAATCTCAAATTCCTCAAGTAATACAGGAACCTCGTAGACCTAGCAGGATACGCCTTGAACATGAGATATTTGGATATCTTGTGACTCAGGAAGGCAGTGAGTTGGTCATAGATGATGAGATAACAACCTATCTAGAAGCTATTGAGGGACCAGAATATGTGAAATGACTTGACGCCATGAGATCTGAGATGAAATCCATGTATGCCAACAAGGTATGGACCTTGGTGGAACCACCTAAAGGGGTAAAACCCATAGGTGCAAGTGGGTCTTCAATAAGAAGACAAACATGGATGGAAAGGTACAAACTAATAAGGGTAGATTGGTTGTAAAGGGTTTCAGACAAGTTCATTGTGTTCACTATGATGAAACTTTTTCTATAGTGGCCATGGTTAAGTCCCTTAGGATCATGCTTGCTATTGCATCTTATCATGGCTATGAGAGTTGGAAGATGGATGTTAAAACTGCATTCCTTAATGGGAATCTTCTTGAGGATGTGTATATGACACAACACAAGAGTTTATAAATCAAAAAGATGCAAATACAATTGGTAAGCTACAAAGGTAAATCTATGGATTGAAGCAAGCATCTCAAAGCTAGAATCTTCATTTTGATGAGACAATCAAATATTTTGGATTTATTCAAAATTAATATGAACCTTGTGTGTACAAGAAGGTTAGTGGGATCATGGTAGTATTCCTCATATTGTATGTAGATGGCATACTATTGATGGGGAATGACATCCCTACTTTATAAAAGGCAAAGACATGGCTTTGAAATACATTCTCCATGAAAGACTTGTGAGAAGCATCCTACATATTGGGGATAAAGATCTATAGAGATAGATCAAGAAGACTTCTTGGACTAAGTCAAAGCACATACATTGATACAGTGTTGAAGCAGTTCAACATGTAGAACTCAAAGAGAGGAAACCTTCCCATGCTACATGGATTTTCCATATCTAAGGTTTAGTGTCCCAGTTCTTGTGAAGAAAGGGAACACATGAGCTTGATTCCATATGCCTCAACAATTGGATCAATCATGCATGCAATGTTGTGTACCTGTACAGACGTCTCATATGCCCTGAGAATGACGAGAAGATATCATTCAGATCTAGGTGATGCTCACTGGACATCCATGAAGAACATCCTCAAGTACTATAGAAGGACTAAGGATCAGTTCTTGGTTGACGACACAGAGAGTTGGTAGTGAAAGGTTACATGGATGCAAGCTTCAAGACTGAAAAAGATGACTACAAATCGCAACCAGGATTCATGTTTTTCCTAAACAACATAGTTGTAAGCTAAAATAGTTCCAAGCAAGTGAAAGTTGCTTATTCTACAACAGAGGTTGAGTATATTGCTGCATTGAATGCAGCAAAGGAGGTTGTATGGATCAAGAATTTAATTTGGGTTTGTTCCAAGCATCACCAACACAATCAAGATATATTGTAACAACAATGGAGCTATTTCACAAGCTAATGAACCCAGATTGCATTGGTGCTCAAAGAATATATAAAGGTGGTATCATCTCATATGAGAGATCGTGCAATGAGGATATGTAACATCCTAAAAATTTATATGAAATAAGTTAAGGGTATTATTTGCAAAATTTCCAATGTAAAATTTAGAATGTAGACTTTAATGCAAAGTTACTCCAAATATTGAATACTTTATAGGAAGAGAACAAATATGTTTCCTTTATTTTCTATATGATTAAATGAGCTCATATACATAAAAGGAAAACTAACATTATTATCTCATATTCTCTCTTCACCATAAATCGACAATCTCACAAAGTGGAGAAAGTCCTATAACTAATATAAATTGATTTTGAGATAAGTTTAAATATGGAATTTATTGGTCTTTTGTTGAATTGGAAACCCAATAACTAATTAAAGAGCATTAATTAATCAATAATGAATATTCAGGTAAATGTTCAATATATGTCAACAATTGGGAATTAACTATTTAAGAATACAGCAGACCCTTTAATGAACCTATGGTAGAAATTTGAGGTCATTTGGACCTTATTCGACCCCTTAAAACTATTTGTCTATCTAACCTAAGGTTCTAAAGTTACATTCTATCACACTGCTTCTTCATGCTATGTCTGGGTTGGAATCGGGTTCACAGACCTGTCTACGAGCGAGGGGATCATCATCCTCACCCAAATTCTGGGTTTTTCGGTGGGACTCTATAGTTCGTGACTTCCTCTCCCACACCTACGTCCCTCGCGGATCTACACCAACATCTACTAAGGTGATTTTCACCATCACTAAACGTTCCAGAATTGTTTGATCCCAAACGTGATGGGATTTCATGACCCCAAACCCCCGGTTGACAAGGACTATTGCCCCTTCCCCTGTTTCCTTTTTTTAGTCATGACTATAGCCCCCAGGTATGCCTCCTGTATATTCAGGCATAAAAAATGATCCTGGGGATCCCGCGAACCTAAAGAAACCCTAGTTTTGCCTCAAACTTGTCTGCTACTTTACCCTTGACATGAAACTCTCCCTACACCCTAGAGGCGGCCTGAGACGAGAGTACAGGACTCCTTGGACCACTATGAAGCATCAGTGCGACTCAGAGAGACCTCTCCAAGCTTTCTTCATCTTTGATTCTCCCCAATCGTAGGTACCCAGAGTTCCCCTCTTTTTCACCTTGTTTCAATCTAGTCGCCAGTACTGATTTGTGGTGCACTGTATTACTTGCTGTTGGTATGAAAGGTTTTGCCTTGTAGCCGCAAACTTAACCAAATCCTAACTTTCTCACTGGGTTCATCGAGTGTGCTTTTCCCTTCTCTTCCAACTTGTCCCATTGTCAGCCATGGCAGAGCAAGGTCCCAGTGTTCCTGGGTACGGGATAGCCCGAGTCAACAAGTCCTCAGGACCGAAAGACACTAGCGATGTTGATGGATTTTTTTTCAATACATGAGATGCAAAGTACAAGTTTGATTCCCAACCTTCTTGCCAAATTGTCCCTATTTGTTTGCTAGTTGAGGAAGATGGCATATTGGCAATGTACAGGTTTAGCCCAAATTTATTCATCCCTTGTCACGTGCCTACATGGGCAGTTTTGTCTTCCAAGCCCCTGTGTTTGTCCACTATTGCGCATAGACATGGTTGATTCCCATGAGCAATGTGGATACCCATAATTGGACCAGATAAGAGACACTGACAAGTCAACCAGACTATGCCAACCTGGATATACTGTGCTTTATGATCGGTCACATGTTTGAAAATTCACAAGAAAATAACCGCTTACTAGAAAAAACCCAAAAATAGTCTTTGGAAAGGTTTTTTGATAAGGAATCTGATTTTATGGTTTTCAAACCCTAGTTGTATAATATTAGATCTCATTTCCTTCAAAAACTAAAATTAGGGTTTAGGATGTGTTAATGATGATAATGAATATAAATCATATAATTTCAGGTGCATAGGAGTGACTCAGGATCAGGGAGACTAAAATAGGGTTTGCTCCAATAAAGGTAAGCAATTCCATGCACTTTGAGTAATTAATTAATGGTTTTCATCCTCTTTAATATTAGTATATCATGATGATCAAATTAAATTATATGCATAGATATGTATTTAGTTTAAAAAAAATCACGCATTAATGTTCCCCAAAGGTTATGATATGATGCTTTTGCTTTCAAGTTCTATTTTAAGAATCCATGTCATGTCATGTGAAATCCCATTAAATATTAATTATTCCAAGTTAATGATGGGTCATTTAATGGGCTGTATTATTTTTTCCTCATCATGTTAATATTGATCCCTCGGGCCTTATGAGTTCAAATGGAACATAGTGGCATGTATGTGCAATTTATGAGTTCAAATGGAACTTTATGGCACTCAGGTACAAGTCATGAGCTCAAGTGGAACATCATTAATGGCACGTAAGGTGCAAATCATGAGCTCAATTGGAGCATAGCTATGGCACTTTGGTGCAAATCATGAGTTCAAGTGGAACATCAGTTGAACCTATGTGCCTTATGAGAACAGTTGCTTCATAAGACTAGAGGACATTATAATCAATCACTAAGAGCACATTATGTGAATTTAAGATTTATTGTTTAATTAATTGCATTTTTCCTTATTGCCAAGTTATTTCTTTGTTATAAAACTACTCAATGTCGCTTACTCTAGCATGTTTTCTATTTTGGATGCATGGTTGGGGCATGATGTCCGTAGGAGTAAAGGATAAAGGAGGAGCATAAGAGAGGAGCATACATCTCAAGGACATACTGTGGCGAATGAAACGTGATTTATTATGCGGAAGCGAACGTTAGCAGCGGAATTACTGAAAATCACTACAAATTAAAATCATTTACAAAGAGATCCATACACTGGAAAACTCTTTCAAAAAGAACCAAAGTAATTCAATTACATTCTGGTCCAAAAGTACATATATTGTACCATCTCTTCTCAAGGATCACATACATCAACTGCCCTGTTAAACTGTACATAAGCAGCATAACAACCCTGAGGCATCAAGCCAAAATCTCAGATCAATTTATTAAACTAACTACTAACTCGGAGGACCTGAGAGTACAGAGACGACACATAGGACTCTATATACACATTCACTCCTGTCCCTGCTGCTACTGCTGCTCTTCCCTTGTTGTAGGGTTTCTACCTCTTCCTCCGCATCTACCTAAAAAGTTGGATCCCACGGGGATGACCGGCCTAAATTGTGCGTCCAAAAAGGGAGCGGATTTGAAGTAGTCGGACTTTCAAATTTATAACCTGAAACCTTCTAGGCCCCCGCAACTTTATTACGGGGTCGAAGTAGATATACGGGGCCGAACACAGGGACAAGGGTGGTGGTGTTGAGAACGTGTAATCGATACGTTACACTCTGGTAAGGGTAAGGAGATGATAAAGCTCCCCAAGGGAAGCAACAGGCGAAGATCGATAAAAGAAAACTATCTCCAACTGGAGCTACAAGGAAAAATTAAGGTTTTAGAGGTTTATCAGTTTTTAGGGTTTTTGCGCAACGGAAACATAGAGGATAACACTACTGCTTTAGTAAGAAACGAAGGGGAAAGCTTCGGTAAAACAAGCGGTAGCAGAAACATCCAGTACCCCTTCTCTCGAAGCGGGTACCTCTAACTAAGCATCAAAACATCTCTCGAGGTTGCTGGTCTTAAGTTAGAGTGGAAAAGTCACTAAAGCAACTCCAATCCTGGGCACTCTCGTACTTTCTTATCGGACCAAACACTTAGAGCCACAACACCTCTCTCGAGGCTGCTGCAATGGGAAAACACGATTTGGTAGCTAGACAAAATGTGATCGAAGCGTACAAGCTAGAGTTCAGATGCTAAACAAAGCAATCATCTAAGAAAAGGGACCAAACATAAAGCAGCAGATAATTAAAACTCTTCTAATTCCATTAGCATAAGCATTGTATATAAAAGGGTCTGGTTACATTGCATAAGTAAGAAAGTAAATGACTGAAACAAGTAAAGATAAATATTGCCTTCTTGATTTAGAAGGGCGACAGGCAGTAGCATATCCCCAAGATCCCTCCAGCCCGATACCAGGCGGGATCCTTGCGCGATACGCCAATGTCGGGCGGCACACCCTCTCGGGTGATACGCTCATGATGGGAGGTCGTATCATGTGGGGTGGAGGGATCTTGGGGTGCAGCTCCGAGCTCCATCTCAAGGATCTCGGAGAACACCGCATTACTGGCGTCTGGCTATGCTTCTTCTTCTGCCTCTAGGGACACCACAGAAGCATCTGGAGCTGCGGCTGTCTCTTCCGCGACAGCTCCCTATGAGGCTTGTACTGTTGTTTCTGCCCCAGTTGTCTCAGCAACCTCGACGATTGCCAGTTCTTATTCAGCCACGGCAGGTATTTTCGTGATCGTGGCTGGGATGATAGGAGCGACGACAGCTCTATCAATTGTTGTCTTCGGTGGCGCTGGAGCATTGGGCGGCTCGACAGGAGCTGTGGCAGATTTTTCCTACCGGGTGTCAAGAGGGATTGGTTCCCCTCTTGTAGCTGCCCTCTCTTATATTCTAGTGGTTGCGGCGTAAGCGGCTTCAACTGCCACCGCTTTGATTTCTGCACTGGTAAAGACCAGCTTATCTGTGTCGTAGCTGGTGCAGCTGGGAAGCGGAAGGAGGGTGCTTGTCCTTGCAAATTTGTAGAAGTAGTTTCGCCCCTCCTTCTTGATGATGTCGGCTCTCATGAGGAACTTGAGGTCGATCTTCTCGTCGCCTCTTGTTCTCGAAAGACTGCGCGGCTCCCGTGGGTATCCTAACCCAGCCGAGATCAAATTGACGATGCCACCCATGCAGTACTCTTTGGTGGCATCCTTCATGGGGTGCATCCTATTCAGCAAGAAGCGCCCCAGGTTGATCACCTTGCCCTCCATCATGTGCCACATGAGATGGAGTTTTTCGGTGTAGATATTGCTGGACTCGTTCTTGCTGAAGAGCAGGCACGCCACCAGCTTGTGCACTATTCTCCAGAAGCATGAGTGCACCGCCGCCACCTTGCTTCCCGGCTTAAACGACGACTCGCCGGTCAGCTTCTTCCAGAGCTCTACGGGGTTGAACCCGTCTCCTTCGGTGATCCTTGCATTTTTTTTAAGTTGTTCCTTCTCCTCCTCGCTAGAAGAGAAGATCTCGTTGAGCAGCTTTTCGGAGATGACGTGCTCCGAGTCGTATAGTCACCCCTGCAGTCTGTCTGCTCTGTCGTATTCTTTGACTTCTTCGGGTCCATTCTGCACCCGGCGGAGAGATGACATGAACACTCTGGTGAGTTCAGTGTAAGAGGCAGAGTGGATGAAGTAGATCTTCCGCAGCCCCGCTGCAGCCAGAACATTCTCGAGCCTGTCAAAGATGCCTAGCTGAAGGAAGGATGACTGGTGGTAGAACCTGCTCGACCTGTAAAGTTTCGTTGCCAATTCTGAGTACCGGCGTCCATGCTCGTCGTCACGGGGCATAAATCTGCCTGGTGTATAATTCAAAGACTCTGATGTTGCTATTGGAGTCGTTACTTCTTCCGTTCTTGCCCTCTTCTAAACTGTGGATGGCACAGCTGCCTCAGGGTTTGGGCGTTTCTTCCTGACTGTTGTGGCTTCTGCTGTGGCCTCTGTGTCGATCCCCCTGTCGTGTTTGTCAACTCGAACGACGGTTTGCTTTGTACGGGCCATCTCTGTTATCATTAAACAAGTTCATTGATCATTTAAATGTTCCAATATTAGGTAGGCAAAACTTAAAATCGATATTGGCATTTAAGAGAAAAATTGATTGTGCGATAAAAATTCAGCCTGATACAAAAGCTCCCCAATACCACCGTATCAGGTTTCAAAACTGAGCGATATGATGATTGACTGATACGCCTGTGTCGGGCAATACGAAGCTTTCAAAGAAATCATAGTAAGCTCATGCCCAATACGAGGTTCGGGTGTCGTCCATCGAAAGTACATCTAGGCGATACAAAATTGGACGATACGGAGAAAAGTTGCACGTCATACCTGTTTCCCGATACGCTGTGACGGGCGATACGGTCGCGTGAAGCGAAGTACCCGATAGGGTCTTCCCGATAGAAAACATGTCGCTCGACAACAAGAACAAGCAAGGCGACACAAGGATGGGTGACACGGTTATTGCCCGATATAGGGTATCAAGCTAGCGCGTGTTAAAGACGTGTCGTGCGACACATGTATCAGGCGATATGAGGAAATCAACTAAAGTCGTCAACCCGATACGCTGTGCGAGATTATGGGGGTCGTGTCGGGCAAGCCAACCGATACGGTTGTCGGGTTATACCTTTGATATCTGAAGTTATCTTGCGTGACACAAGAGCAGAAGCTAAGTTGCATGACACGGGAGCAACGAGAAAGTTACAGCACGATACGGGAGTAGGTGAAAAGTAAATGCAGTAGCCCGACACAGTTAAGCATCCGTACTATATATAGAAATCCCAGCCGGGGGAAAAATGGGTAAATCAGGGATGCGTGTTGTCCATTGAGACAAATCATTCCCGAGACGAGTAGTCTCATCCATCTAATCAAGAGTAATTACCCATGTTGCCCGACACGGGTGCTCGCTGCCCGGGCGTGTCGTCCGACACGGCTCATGGCTAGATGTGATGCCTGATATTCCGTCACTCGATACGAGCGTGTTCTATGCACCGGCTGAGTTTTTGCCCGATACGATCAGGATAAAGGGTATACTCGCCCGATACAAGGTTTTCAGAACAAAATTGTAGATGAAAAACCCAAAAACAAAGTGAAGGAAAAAGTGATTGATGGGTAAAACATCATCGGCCTAAGGTTAAATTCCCAGCCTCAGATAGTATTACTCATCAATGCTCATAAAATAGAGCGGTGGCCCATAAAACAGAAGAGCCAGTGCACGTGACACATGCACTGACTGGGGCTTATTACAATCCAAATGTTCATAGTGTTTTTCTTGCAAGAAAGTAAATAACATACTTTTCTAGGAAAAGTAAAAGCTCGGGCTGCCTCCCGAGGAGCGCTGTAGTTTGCGTCGTCAGCTTGACAGCTCCAGGTCCTTCACTTTTCGCCTTCAGCTGTTTCCATATCTTTCAAATTGATCTCTGTCCTTCTCACGAATGCTTCGTCTTCATAGAACCTTTTTACCATGTGCTCGTTCACTTGAAAAACCTTGGATGGATCATCTTTATCATATAGCTCCATCATTCCAGATGGGTATATCTTTGCTACGGTGAAAGGTCCAGACCACCTCGTTTGTAACTTACCTGGAAAAAGATGAATGGAAGATTTAAATAATAAAACTTTGTCACCTTCACTTACATCCTTCCTCCTCAGGTGGGCATCATGCCACACCTTTGTCCTTTGTTTATAGATCTTCGCATTCTCGGAAGCATGCATTCTCAATTCTTCGAGTTCTTGCAACTGCAGATATCTCTTCTCTCCTGCCTTCTCCAGATCCATATTCAAGAACTTAATTGCCCAAAGGGCCTTGTGTTCAAGCTCTAGGGGTAGATGACAGGATTTTCCATAGATCAACTTGTAAGTAGTGGTTCCAATGGGTGCTTTATAGGAAGTTCTATAGGCCCAAAGTGCATCGTCAAGCTTCATTGACCAATCTTTCCTCATGCGGTTAACAGTCTTCTCTAGAATCTGCTTGATCTATCTATTCGAAACCTTTACCTGCCTAGAAGTTTGTGGGTGGTAGGGCATAGCGACCTTGTGTTAACTCCATACTTTCGTAGGAGCGCTTCAAACTGTTTTCCTGTGAAATGGGATCCACTGTCGCTTATTACAGTACGAGGTACTCTGAAACAAGGGAAAATAGTCTTTCCGAACAACTTGATCACTGACTTAGAGTCGCACGTTTGAGTTGCAACAGCTTCTACCCATTTGGATACATAATCAACTGCCACTAGAATGTACTGATATCCTTTTGATGGGGAAACGGTCCCATGTAGTCAATTCCCCATACATCAAAGATCTCCACTTCAACCCAATTGGCCATGGGCATCTCATTCCTTCTTCCAATGTTTCCCGTTGACTGGCATTCTTTACAAACCTTTACATAATTTGTAGCGTCCTTGAACAAGGAGGGCCAGTAAAAACCCAATTGCAGTACTTTGGCAGTGGTCCTTTAGCTCCCTAGGTGTCCTCCATATGGGGAGGCATGACATTCTTTTAGAATTTTTGGGACCTCTTCTTCGGGAATACATCTTCGGTACAGGTTATCTGTGCATCTTCTAAAAAGGAGAGGATCATTCCAGTAGTAGTACTTTACATCCGCGAAGAGCTTCATCTTTTGGTTATAGGTTATGTCAGGGGGCAGTTCTCCGCAGGCAAGATAATTACAGATATCTGCAAACCAAGGTAAACTCTCTTCCTTGGTTTCAATCATCATCAAAGCTTCATCACCATAATTGTCATTAATAGGTGGTTCCTTCTTCCTTTCCACCATGATCCTTAATAAGTGGTCGGCGACCACATTCTCTACACCCTTCTTATCGACTATCTCGTGGTCGAACTCTTGTAGTAACAAAGCCCACCTCAACAGCATGGGCTTTGTATCTTTCTTCTGCATGAGATATCTAATATCCCCATGATCTGTGTAGACTTTAACCTTTGCTCCAATGAGGTAAGATCTGAACTTGTCGAAAGCGAAGACTATCGTGAGCATCTCTTTCTCTGTAGTTGTATAATTTACCTGAGCATCATCCAGGGTACGACTAGCATAGCAGATTACATTGTGCTTTTTGTCCTTTTTCTATCCCAGGACTGCTCCTACTGCATAGTCGCTGGTGTCACACATAAGCTCGAAAGGTAACTCCCAGTTTGGAGCTTGGAGGATAGGCGGTGAGACGAGAGCATCCTTTAAGGCCTGAAAAGTGATTAGACAATCGTCAGAGAAATTAAATTCAACATCTTTTACCAGAAGGTTGGACAACGGTTTCGAGATCTTTGAGAAGTCTTTTATAAATCTTCGGTAGTAGCCGGCGTGCCCGAGGAAACTCCTCACTCCCGTCATAGACTTTGGTGGAGTGAGTTTGGATATGGCTTCAACTTTGCTAACGTCTACCTCGATGCAACGCCTCGAAAATTTATGCCCTAGCACGATGCCTTCTCGTACCATAAAATGGCACTTCTCCCAGTTCAAAACCAAACTCTTTCCTCGCATCGTTGCAAAACCAGAGAGAGGTTTTTCAGGAAGGTATCGAAGTCTTTTCCACAGACAGAAATGTCATCCATGAAAACTTCCATGATATCCTCCAGAAAATCCGAGAACATTGATATCATGCAGCGCTGAAACATTGTGGGAGCATTACACAAGCCGAAAGGCATCCTCCTGAAGGCGTAGGTGCCACAGAGATAGGTAAAAGTTGTTTTCTCTTGGTCATCTGGAAAGATGAGGACTTGATAAAACCATCCAGAAAACAAAAATAGTCATGATGTGCTAATCTTTCAAGAACTTGATCAATGAAAGGAAGCGGATAATGATCTTTTTTCATGGCTTGGTTTAGTTTGCGGTAGTCAATGCACATCCTCCATCCCATGACGGTCCAAACCGCCACTTCAACACCTTTATCTCCTTTAACTACTGTTATACCTCCTTTCTTCGGTACTACGTGGATAGGGCTCACCCAGTTACTGCCATTGATCGGGTAAATGATCCCAGCATCCCTCAATTTGATTACTTCTTTCTTCACAACTTCTTTCAGTATCTGATTCAATTTTCTCTGTGGTTGAGCCAGAGGTTTGGCGGACTCTTCCAAATTGATGTGATGCATACACAATGCAGGGCTAAGGCCTTTGATATCCTCTACCAAGTATCCTATAACATGCCTATGGAGTCTTAAATCCTCGAGAAGCTTGTCCAATTGATCTCACGTAAGATGGGCATTCACGATGACAGGATTCCTCTCCTCTTGATCTAGGAATTCATACTTTAACCCTTCAGGTAACTGCTTCAAACTCGGGTTTAGCTTTGGGTGACTTTTCTTCCGGCGCCTCCTCAAGCGAGGCAAACTTAACTATTTCTACTACCTCTTCCCCGTCGCTCAGGTCTTCGTCAGACTGGTTAAGATAGTTGAGAAACTCGACAACTTTTGGATTTTTAGAATCCTCAGCATCAGAATCTTGGTTGCTTAATGCTTTCACCAGCGGATCTACCATCACGGTATCCTCTTCCATCTCATCACAAAGTTGGTTGTAGCTTTCAACAAAATAAGTGGATTCTAGAAGGGAAGTCCCCTTCATAGCATCCTTTACTTTGAAGTCTAAGTGGTCGTTTCCGACCCTTAGAGTGATTATTCCCTCAGCAGCATCAATCAACGCCCTTCCTGTAGCCAAGAAAGGGCGTCCAAAGATGATAGGACAACCAAGGTCCTCCACAGTATCAATGACAACGATATCACAAGGAATGAAGAAATTTCCTACCCGGATAGGTACATCTTCAACAACGCCAATAGGCCTTTTAAAGGTATGATCTGCTAATTCCATCCTCATATTGGTCTTGACCACATCAGTCAAACCTAATCGTTGTGCGAAGCTTAGGGGCATAAGGCTGATGCTAGCCCCTAAATCGGCAAGACCTTTTCGTTTTACATTATCTCCAATGGAAAAAGGAATGGTGAAAGCCACTGGATCTTTCTTTTTGTTGGGAAAATCTGATTTGACAAAAGCAGAGGACATACTCGCTAGATGCACAGTCTCGATTCTTACTCCTATTCTCTTCTTGGTAATCAAATCTTTGAAAAACTTAGCATAAGTCGGCATTTCTTCTAAAGCATCCAAAAAAGGTATTTCGAGATGAAGTTTCTTTACTATTTCCATGAACTTCTCATGACGCTTCTTAAGGTGTGCCTTTATCAGCTTGTAAGGAAAAGGCAACTTGGGAGAGTAAGGGCTTCTCTTACCAGACAGTTCCTCAAAGGATCTTGGTTCAGGTTCTCTGTCATGAGCTTGTTGATTGTCTTCTTCTGCGGGATTATCAGCCACAGTCTCGATTCAGGTTCCTCTGATCTAGCTTCTTCATGACGTTCTACCGTCTTTCCTGATCTCAGCACCGCCATTTTGGCAGATTCGGTGTTGGAGGGTATCTTACCCGAGGGACTCTTTATCAACTTGGCCATCTGGGCCAACTGCTGATCGATTTGGCGTTGGTGCGTTTGCATGTCTGCCATTTGAACTTGCATAATGTTAAGAACTCCTGAATTTGAAAGCGCGCTTTGCGCCAGCTGGTTATTGATATCATCTTGTCTTTTTACAAAATCTAACAATTGGCCAACCAAGTCAGGTTGGTTTGAAATCTTGTCTTGACCTTGCTCCTTGGCTTGACTTTGACCTTGACTAGTGTTTGCCGTTTGGCGACCTTGGTACTTTCCTTGTCCTTAGAAATTTGCCTTGTTCGACTGGAAAGAAGTAGTTCTGGTGAACTGACTTTGTCCCCCTCTTTTCTCGAAACCTTGGGGTTGCTTGGTCGGGTTATGCAGCCGGTGCGAGTTTTCAGCCGCATCCTTGTTGCCATAATTAAAACCAGGATGATCCTGCCTCTTGAAATTAACAAAAGAGACGTTCTCAGCTTCCTCAGCCTCAGATTCGCTTTCTGTTGACTCGTCAAGTCGGGTGTAGATACAGTTATCTACCCTGTGTCTGCCTTCTCTGCAGGTGACACATTTCATGACTTTTTCAACCTGTTTCTTCCCCTTTCCACCTGATTCTTTCAGTTGTTTGACATCTGTGGTTATCTTCTGGATTTGACAGGTGATAGCTTCCAGAGCCTTGGATTCGACTGAAGGTCCTTCATTAGCCTTATTAGCATGTCCTCCGTTATATCTGTCGTAGTCGGTGTCGGCTTGTAACTCGGCCATGTTCTCGATGATCTTTTTGGATCTGCTAGGCTTCTTCCCCAGAAAGTCATTGCATGTTGCTGCATTCAGTGAAACCCTTTCCTCAGGGGTTAGACCATTATAGAAGGTAGTTATCAAGAAACCCTTCTTATAGTTGTGATGAGGGTAGTCCCTCTGATATTCTTGATACCATTCCCAGGCATCGTGTAGATTCTCGTTTGGCTTTTACATGAAAGACGTGATCCTCTGTCTATTCCGGACAGTTTTCTCTATAGGATAAAACTTGTTTACAAAGGCATCCGCCAGCGCATTCCATCCATTAAGATCTTGGTGTGGTAGCCCGAGGTACCAGGATAGAGCCTTATCTTCTAAACAAAAGATGAAACCCTTGCAATAAATCACCTCCTGTGGGACTCCCCACATTTTAATGGTGTCACTGATGTTTTTAAAAGCATCTAAATGGTGATAGGGATTATCATTCATAAAATTCCCTCTGAAGCTCTTGTTCTGGATCATAGAGATGACGGATTGTTTTAGCTCAAAGTTTGTTGCGTTGAACCTCGGGATGACAATAGGACATCTTGAATTATTAGCCTTTGTGGCAGCTAACTCCCTGCGGGTCTTTTCTTCTTCATTGGAATCATCACTGTCACTGTCTCCCTGGTTCTGATCCTGGTTATTTTGATTTCTTCTGCGTCTCTGGTGATGATGACGTTTCTCCTAGCGATGGTCATCCTTGAATTGTTCTGTTTTAGGATCTTCATGTTGATGACTGTTGTCATAATGGTCATGCCCTTCAGGCGGAGGCGATTGAGGTCTAACTCTCACGTATCGCTCACCATCTGAAAGAGGTGGTTCAATGCGAGGTGGCATGTCTGGTGATGTCAGTGCTCAATTGAGCAGAACGCTTCCCTTCTGAGTACCTGAATCGCACGTAAAATCAAGTTAGAAAACATGAATTAATAATATGAACTACTCATTTCCGGTTAAAATATAAAAAAGGAAAAAGAGAGTGTTGTCAAGCTCATTTCTAAGCTTGAGGAACTAGAGTGTAGTTAGTGGATTCGGGTTCGTCAACAGTACCATTTTGCCTTATCCCCGGCAACTGCGCCAAAAAGTTGACCGGCCTAAATCGCGCGTCCAAAAAGGGAGCGGATTTGAAGTAGTCGGACTTTTAAATTTATAACCCGAAACCTTCTAGGCCCCCACAACTTTATTACGGGGTAAAAGTAGATATACAGGGTCGAACACAGGGACAAGGGTGGTGGTGTTGAGAACGCGTTATCGACACGTTACACTCCGATAAGGGTAAGGAGATGATAAAGTTCCCCAAGGGGAGCAACAGGCGAAGATCGATAAAAGAAAACTATCTCCAACTGGAGCTACAAGGAAAAATTAAGGTTTTAAAGGTTTATCAGTTTTTAGGGTTTTTGCGCAACGGAAACAGAGACGATAACACTACTGCTTTAGTAAGAAACGAAGGGGAAAGCTTCGGTAAAACAAACGGCAGCAGAAACATCCAGTACCCCTTCTCTCGAAGCGGGTACCTCTAACTAAGCATCAACACCTCTCTCGAGGTTGTTGGTCTTAAGTTAGAGTGGAAAGGTAACTAAAGCAACTCCAATCCTGGGCACTCTCGTACTCCCGTATCGGACCAAATACTGGAGCCACAACACCTCTCTCGAGGTTGCTGCAACGGGAAAACACGATTCGGTAGCTAGTCGAAACGTGATCCAATCGTACAAGCTAGAGTTCGGATGCTAAACAAAGCAATAATCCAAGAAAAGGGACCAAACATAACGCAGCAGATAAATAAAACTCTTCTAATTCCATTAGCATAAGCATTGTATATAAAAGGGTCTGGTTACATTGCATAAGTAAGAAAGTAAATGACTGAAACAAGTAAAGATAAATATCGCCTTCTTGATTTAAAAGGGCGACAGGCAGTAGCAGATCCCCAAGATCCCTCCAGCCCGATACCAGGCGGGAGCCTTGCCCGATACGCCACTGTCGGGCGGCACCCTCTCGGGCGACACGCCGTGACTGGTGACGCGTATCGGGCTTGGTATCCTGTCGGGCCAGAGTTTTTCTTAGGGTATCGGGTACTCATATCGGGTGTCCTCGTTGGCCGATATCGGTCTGCTGTAATGCCCGGGGCCGATCCTAAGTGAACCATTCCCTCCCTCTCGGGTCGGGGAAGTTCTCACCTAGTATCGCCCGGTACACCTCTGAGGAACGACACGCTAGCTCCAGATGCTTTCCCAAGTTGGCTTTCGAGAGGTTCTGACCCGTCCCATCGGAGTCATGTAGCTACTATTTATAGGCAGCGGTTGGGGGAAGTTGTGGTTCTCCGGACGCCACATGTCCTCCATTAGCTCTATCATCATGGGTTCAAGGATGCCTGATATGCGTGTCGTCTGACACAAGGATGTCGGGTTGTAGGTGTGTCGGTCATCGTGACGAGTGGCGCCTTCCGCTGGGTGGCTTGTATCGCGCGACACGCTTCAGTTGTCGTGGCGAGTACAGCTCCCTGTCGGGTAAGTGGCGTATCGCCTGTCAGATCCTCCTTACGCGGCACCCCTCTGTCGCGTGCCAGTGTATTGTGCTGCTACATGTCAGGAAGTGAGTGTGTCAGCCAGCTGGTGGGAGGGCCGATACAGGTAGAACATGTTCATGGGCGGACGGGCCTTTTTGCTGATAAATGAGTCAAAAAGTGAGGAAAACTTTGCAAAAGATGATAAAATTGAGTAAAGAGCGTAGCGTGGCCTGTTTATTCAAAAACATGACAAAAAGGAGAGGAAAATAGTTTAAAAGGGGAGATTTTACAGTGAAATAAGGGCCAGAAACATCACAAAATTTGGTGTTATCAGGGGGTGAGACAATTTGAAATTGCCCCAGTGAGAGATATAACTCTCTGCCAAAAACATTATTATTGCAGTTTAATAGATTAAAACTGGGCAGAGGATTTATATAATCAGCAGTAGTTAAATTAATGTTTAAGCAGGTTAGAACAATATTCTTATTCAAAGCATTTCAGCTAAAACTTGATAAAACAACATATCATTTATCCAATAAGGAATTAAAGCACATGTATAACATTTATCCTTAGGATATTCTAAGCAGGGTTTCATCAACCAATGATTCTTGTATTTCATCCTTAAGCAAATACGCTACACGGATGATTACATTTTACAATCATAATCCCTAAGGAGATGAGGTATACCGCTCATACCACAACTGACCACGATTACGTAAGTATCGGTACCACACAAGGTCAATGAAAGAACTGAAATCCAAGACCTCAACCTTCTCGGTCAGTATGAGATTATATGGCAGAGACATCATGTGTCAAACTACAAATAGCTTGCCAAGGTATATTGGCATCTTCACTATAGATTTATAGCCCGTAGCATATACTCTCTTTAGGATATAGCCTGTAGCCAATGCCTGGTATTATATTGTGGAGTCATGGCCCGTAGCCATATTCTCTTCATGATATGGCCCGTAGCCAATTCCTGGTATTATATTGTGGAGTCATGGCCCGTAGCCATACTCTAATTGGGGTATGGTCTGTAACCAATCCCATGCATAGGACATGGCCAGAAGCCATTCCTATGGGGCGTAAGGATATATTCTCCCATTTTCACCACATATTCAAAAATATGCGGTTTCTGAGTTTTGCCGTGGAGCAACCCATTTCACCATTCAACAAATTCTGACGTTGATGGATCTATGGTTAGGGAAACTACATTACATGATATAACTTGATTAATTAAGTACATTACTATATTCTTTTAACATCAATCAAGTTATCAAACACGAATTATCATAACAAATGCTAAAAAGAATATATAATACTTTCATCAAGTACTCTTCAAAACTTTATGAAGCATTGGGATCTCAATCCCTTAACTCATCAGTAGCATTCTCATCCATTCACAAACTCATCATTATGATTTAGGAATATGGGTATTCAAACCCTCAGTTCATCATAGAACACTTGTTACCACTTATTAGATAACTAATACCTTCAGGTCATATGACCAAGGTATACATGATCCTTGCTACATAGCATCTCACAGAACTCACAAATCCAATTAAACATCTTGTCACCTCTCACTAGGCAATAATTAATATAATGGCTCACAAAGACCATTAAACATCTTATCACCTCTCACTAGGCAATAATTAATATAATGGCTCACAAAGCCCATTAACAATTATTAACAAATAATATAGCATAGCTCATACATGGTTATGCTCATCATCTTATGATACCTGCATGATTAGTACACCTGTTAACAGCCATTTCAATTACATATCAACACCCTATAATACAAGACTAACACCACTATTCTCTCATTAGGGTTAGGATTTCCCACTTCATGTCAATTAGGGCTACTCATCCCATTACCCAAAATTAGGGTTATGGTTTATCATCATATTGCATAAGATTAGGGCTTACTGCACTATTACCCAAAATTAGGGTTATGGTTTATCATCATATTGCCCAAGATTAGGGCTTCCTGTGCTATTACCCAAAATTAGGGTTTGGAATTCCTTCACCCTATATTAGGGTTAGGGTTTCATATAACATTACATTACATCCCTCTGAATTAGAGTTTCTCATCACATTACTGCATTAGGGTTTCACATGTTCATATTATTGATCCAGACCCCAATTCAGTGCTTTACACATCTTGGAGCATACATTGTTATCATAAGTATTCAGTCATACTTATTTATTCTCATCATTTACCACTAAATTATTATCAACACAAGGTATGAGTTTCTTTCTCATCCATACAAGAGTATGATTACATCATACTTTATTATCTTGGCTTAACCCTTTCTTAAATATGTTAGCCTTCACTTATCAAAGTGCATTAAACTCATTACATCTTAATGTAACAATTAACATAACATACTTCAAGTGTTGCTCATCCAAATATATTGATTTTGAAGTGGATAAAGGTATATCAACCTTGAAGTGTTGAATATGATACCTATCATATCTTGAATGTATCACTTCCCTCATCACTTCTAACTTGCTTAAGTTCATCAACTTATATTGTATTAGGATATTTTCCATCCTAACACTTTATGCACTAATCCTATATTTATCATGTAATGTATTAGTCATAATTTATACATTTGAATTGTCCAATCATCATCAATTGATATGGACTCATCTTAGATTGAGTCATTGTTGATATAAGGTTGTCCATTATCTACTACTTTAGGTGTTTCATATAACATCCTTTTTAAAATAGGATTTGTTATTAAAATACCCTGAATTAGGGTTTTCTCATATCATCACCCTAGATTAGGGTTACATTATTACCCGAGATTAAGGTTTCACTTAACATTGCCCTAAATTAGGGTTAGGGCTCATGAACCTTCTCAATTAGGGTTTCATGATCTCATCATCATGGATCAAACCCTAATTACATATTTTATTTGAGGATTAACCACCACATGATTATCACTAATGTATAAGTTCCTCTCTCTCATCCTCTCTAGGAGGTTAATTACACCAGACTTCATTAGATTAGGTTAACCCTTTATTCAAGTGCATACATTTAGGGTTAGCAAAGTGCATTGAGGCATTTCTTCCATGAGCATCAAAGGTTAACCACTCAAAAGGTACTAATCACTTAAGTACCTTGAAGGTACAACCATTATAATTACCTTTGATAAACATCATCAACAATCATGGGGTTAATTGTACTTACATGGTTTGAATCAATTAGACCTTCAAGCAGTCTTGAGGTATTAGACCTTCAAACGTGCTTAAGGTACCTTGACCTTCAAACGGTCTTGAGCAATTGTAAATCGAATCAACTCATTTGGTCTTGAAACTGAATCAGCCCATTCGGTCTTGAAACCGAATCAACCCATTCGGTCTTGAAACTGAATCAATCCATTCGGTCTTGAAACCAAATCAATCCATTCGGTTTAGGGTTTGCAATCAATGGACCCTCCAACATTGAAACCATCCATCAATTGGACTATTGAAAGTACATCAGATTTTAGCCCTTGGATCTCTAACCATCCACCACAATCAAACATTGACCTCCAAACAGTCTTGAGACCGTTTGCATCAATAAACCTTAAAAATGATTCCTTCAACTAGGGTTTCGAGCAATTCAATCGATTAGGGCTTGAAATTAGTGGATCATCCATACATGGAACCTTTAAAATCAAATCAATTGGTATCATTGCATCATCATCCATCCACATCAGCATTGATCCTTCAAATGGTCTGAGACCGTTTGATCTCAAATGGTCTTAAGACCATTTACTCCCAAACGGTCTTAAGACCGTTTACTCCCAAACGGTCTTGAGACCGTTTGGTTTCAATCGATCTTGAAACCGATTGGTTCCAATGTTGAAACTATTTGCTCATGTACTTTGTTAAGGTATGTTCTTAATATGACATCATCATATTCAAGCTCCAGACCTTCGAAATTTTCTGTGATTTTTGTGGTGATTTCAACAACTAATCAAATGGAATTTTGAGAATGAAGAAAGAATCAACATATGATGAAGAAATAAAATCAATAATAAAATTCAAGATTTCAAGTTATATAACCTGCCTTCAAAGTTGAATCCAAGATTCAATCTTCACGTCTTTAATGATGAATGAATCTCTCTCCACTTCCCAAGGTCCATCCTCAAGTCCTTGAATGAAAAGGATGGCTAAAGTTGAAGATTGAATGGAGAGAAGAAGAAAATAAGCATTGAATTTTGATTTCCACCATGAAATCAAGGTTGAAGATGACTATGGAGCTTACCTACAGGTTGGGGCACGTCCTCCTGTTTCTCCTAAGCTCTTTTGTGTTCAACCAAAGCAAGGAAAGAAAGAAGGGTCGGAAAAGCCTTTCATTTGAGTTGGAAATGAGATGTTTATAAGGGAATTTCAATGAGAGAGAAAGTGATATAATAATCTTTTAATTCCCTAAATTGGTGCCACATACTCCACTCCATCCCTTGCATACTAAGCCATATCCCCCACCTTGTAATTCTTCTCCATCATCCATGAATTAAAAGAAACCAAATTAAGCACCTTAACCATTATAATAATAATATCCAAAATTGAGTGGATATTACTTTTCCTTTTACTAATGTGAGTGGGCTCTCCACTCACTTTAGATATTTCGTGGGCTTTTCAAGGCACAAGAACGTACATAATTATGTAATTTCAACCATCACATTTTTGGTTGAAGGGTAATTTAATTAATATATTTATTTTTGCATTAAATTGAATTAGGGTTTCAATTATGCTTAAATCTTGATTATTTTAATATCAAGATTCTCTCTCCTCCAAAGTGATTCAAATGAGATGCCTCTCTCATTTTCTTTTTTCTACATGATGTCAAGAAACATGAGGGACTCTCTAGAGGTGGTATTTTGCATATTGAACCCTAGGTTTTGGGTAAATTGCACATTACACCAAAACTAGGTTTTTAATGCATAACATTGCTCAACAAGCTCTTTCTTGGTACTCAGGCTACCACAAGCCATACCTCTACATCATTTTAATCCTTACAATGATTCAACATCTGAGGAACATTTTACCATGTAACATTTGCAAGTTAACCCCTCAACTTGGGTAATTTGCACTTTAGTCCCAAATAAGCAAAATAGTGTTTCAACATTATTCAAAAAGCACTAAAATGGAAACATAAGTTCCTCTTGAGCCTTAATTACTTTTAAAGAGATAAGAGCAAGAATATAATTAACTTTATTAAGCAAAACATCTAGGGTCAAAGCTTAACCCAGGTCAGAGATGTTACACATACTAAGAGTTTATCTCTGGTGGGGTGCCAACTATCCTATAGAATTAATTCTAGTTTTTCAATTAGTATCAAGACTATGTACTAGTTGAGTTTAGTTCAAAGTTTAAGTTTGTGTTATAAACATGAGAGATGATATTTGCAAATATGTATCCTTTGTTGGTTTATCAAACTTTATTTTTATGCAATGATTATCAATTTTGTGACATCCCAATGAGAATATTGTTGGTATGTATGCCCATAGAGCAAGTCATGTGATGATTGTAATGGGATACTTTGTAAATGATTGGAATAATAATACAGGCAATTTCCGATCTATATGTTTAAACTGTTTCTGAGATGGTGGTGTAACATGATAGATGTCCAAAGAATTGTTTTACTCAATGACGTATGCTTTTGGGTTGAGGACCTAAACGACGAGATCATACGGATGTTAAGAGTATACATTCTTGTTTAGTCCCTAGTCGGTTGTTTTTTTTTTGGTCAGTCGAAAACGCGTGTTACTATTAATACCAAAACTTTGGGCACTGAGTACCCCATTACATCAAAAGGCAAACTGAGTACCCCATTACATCAAAATGAGCTAATAAAGCTCAATAAGGATCAAAGTCCCCACGCAGGAGGAACAAAACAAAAATCTAGATGTCAAATACCCCTCGCAGGGGGTGAAATGAAGATCACTAGATAAATGCAAGGACAAAGACCTATTAAGTTACACAAACTAAAGACCAACCATTCCTGCCAGGAGGAAGGAGATTCAACCTGCAATTGCATTCAATCAGCCCACCCACAAAAAGCAACGCAAATCAAGCCTCAGCTTCCTCCAGCTTTCCTGCCTGGGTATAGCTTTATGGAACCTTAGGTCTTTTGACGTTCACAACCTTAGGAATCTATATGGATTGAAACACCCAAGAAAGAAGCCAAGGTCAACTCTGGAAGACTAAAACACCACTCATTAGACAGGCAGAAACCTAAGCACTCTTACATCAAGGACCAGTAGCAAAGAAGATCGAGATCAACCTATTAATGCTATGCGCAATACCATCTATCTTATACATACACCCACTAAGTGTGATAATGCGCACAGAAATATAGATCTCCATCAATCGACTTCCCTAACAAACGTCCCTGATGATGTCCTGCGAAGGGTCTAACACCATCTCAACTAGTTGGAGAAGCTCCTGAATGCCCAGAGGCAAAACATCGAGCACCTGAAGGTGCACGCAGCATAGGAGAGCCAAAGAAGGAGAAGAAATCTGCCCCCCTTGACCCATGTCGTGCAGCGACTTATGGCCAAAGGCCATCCGCCAGCAGAGCAGAAGGAACAGACGCGAGGGCCCAACCACCTCCACCCTGAGCCGGAGCAGAGAATGAGGTAAACTATTAAGGAACCCACCCATCACCTCCAGCTGAGCCGCCTGTCTCCAGTGCTGCCGAGCAAACTCGGAGTCGAGTCAGACCCATGCTCCAGATCAGCTGAAGCCGCCGGACAGGAACCTGCCTCCAACGCCGAAGCGCACGTGTCGTGGAAGACGGAGTTGCTGTTTACGCAACAGCCATACATCTAAATGCCAGAGGGATACCTCCAGCTGGATAAAGCGTCTAGCACCTTGTGGGCAGCCCCATACGCAACAAAAGGGTGCAGCAGGGAAAAACCCCCGCCGCCAACAGATCTCCCCTCCGCCTTTGTGTCTCGCTGGCTAGCAGAAGACCAGGAAGTGGAGCGAGATGGTCACGGACCTGAACCCCAGAAGGGGCGCCACCAAACCGTAGAGGTGGCAGCATCACCGAACAGGCCAGGGGGACCCGGACAAGGACCCCCCATCGCCGAAGACCACCGGGTATAGGGCCACACGGAACCCACCCAACCATGGCTCCTTCATCAAGTCAAACCAAGAGCGTCGAGGAGGAATGATGAGGATGAGAGTCGAGGAAGAAATCCAGAAAAGCTCTGAGGTCGGATCCCGCATGGTAGCCGGGCGAGTAGGAGCAGAGGCGGAGGCGAGACCCCAACCCTACGGTGATGGAGCAGCACGCCTGATCTCAGGACGGAAGGGTGTCGCTCCTCTCCTTCTTCCACACAAGGGCGAGTAGGAGTCGACTTTGTCGAGTTGCAGAAGCCATAGATCCGTCCGTCACCAGCGGCGCAATCTGTCATCTGCTCGTCTGCTACCATGGCGGGCCCACCGCTGCGCCGACCTTCTGCCTAACGATTCCAGTAGACGCCACTGAGACCGTTAGGGGCCGGGGGGAGGAAGCACCAAGGAGGCGCTCCCTCCCCCCAGCAGTAGCCGCTGGGTGGTAGAGAGAAGGGAGAGTTGCGAGCCCTAGAGAGGGAGAGTTATTTCCTGTCCGGCGGCTTCAGCTGATCTGGAGCATGGGTCTGACTCGAATCCGAGTTTGCTCGGCAGCACTGGAGACAGTCGGTTGTTATTGTGGAAATAACTCCCTAGTCAGTTGTTATTGTGGAAATAACCATAGACATCAATAACACTGAAGACTAGATTGTGTGTTGGTTGATGACAGAATCTCATTAGTCATGATATAGTGATATCAAACCAAGCACATAGGTACTTGTTAGAGAACAAGGTACCGGACAGACCCATCGTGAGATTGACACATGGAACCATGACTTGGTAGTCACAGTCAGCTCTCACAGTGATGGTGGTGAGCGTGATTCTTAGACCTGAAATCACTACACTCAACACATGTCGTTGGGTACACTTTGACATCATCAAACGCAGTCCTGAAACATGGGTTGTTATAAAGGTGATGATTGGGTGGCTTTGACTCATGGGGCTTTTGAGGGGTGAGTGATAGATATGGGATTTGTCCCTCCTGAGGGAGTTTGATATCCTTAGCCACTTGATGAGTAGGATTGAGAAAGGCATGCGCATGCACATGTGAATCAATATGTGATATTGATGTCACACACATCTCACCCAGTCTGCTCTGAGATTAAGGAAATGAATGAATGTTGACAGGATGATTGTTCCATGCCTCGAGTTCATTCTGGATATCAGTGACAAAGGAATAATACATTCACTGTAACACCATTCACGGATTGTAGGATTGAAAGTTGTTCTCCAACTTTCTATTTAACTTGGGTAGCACTGATGTGTGACTAGGCACCGCTCTTTGCTTGTGAAGTCATAAGTGTTATGGACTTTCACTGCCAACGTGAAATGGACCTGCAGGGTCACACACATAGGATTTAACCTGGAAGAGGAGTTTTGTCCACAAGAAATGTTTAGATTGATTACTAAAGGAGTTTAGTAGTTCAATTAAATACTCAATTAATCGATAGCTCAATATCATAATGTTCAAGGTGTTGGACGCGTTGATTGGAGTATCGGATTGATTGAAATCGCAATTGACTGATTCTGCACAATCTGCACTCCCAACCGATTGGCTCATGAGATGAACTGATCGGCTGAGGTTGGTGAACCGGTCAGCTCAAGTGTTGAGCCGATCGGCTCAAGATCATGGTGAACCGATTGATTCAAGTGTTGAAATGATCGATTCAACTGGTGCAACCGAGCAAGTTGGGAAAGTAGGATTGGTGAGAATTTTCCTTGTGGTTCACTTGCCCAATTTGATTGGAACAAGGATTGGTATTCGATACCAATTAGAAACAAAAGAAGGAAAGTCAATCGGGAATTGATCAGGAACCCCAACCGACCGGTTCAGGAGTGAACCGATCGGTTCAAGGGTCCCAACCGATCGGTTGAGGTGTCAACCGACCGGTTCAGGTCCCCAACCGACCGTTTCAGTTGTGAAATGATCGGTTCATATTGCGAGTTGGTTGTTTTGTGGAAAATCTCGAACCCTTCTACTCATGCTTTTATTCCCGTATTGCCTGGGATGGAGAACCCTATCCCATGACCCTCCTATATATAGGGGTATTGGGGGCTTCTCAAAGTACAACTCAGTGCAAGTCGGTTGCTCTGCAAAGTTGTCATTCTCTCTGGTTTTGGTAACCGAGAGAGCCCGAGCAAGTGCTACCCGAAAAGGGAGGCACAACAAGGGAAAGACAACTGCAGTTGCAATTGGTAGCAGGAGAGTGTGTTGGTGACTAGTACGTCAACAGGAGGGTGCGACTCCTTCCGGTTCCTTGTGCGATAAGGAGATCGGAGTTCCAGGCGGTCCGTGTGGACGACTGTAGAGGCAGGAGACCTCTGCCGCTCAGAGGACAACTGTTAATCCTGACAGTCCCGGTGAGAGGAGGAGTCTTCAGTCCCGGTGTGACCAGGAGCTGCACAGACACCGTCCAAGATCCGAGGTGAAGAGCGAGGTACTGTCACCGAGCAAGCCTCGGGACAAGTTATGCATCCACAAACCATCTTTCCTATTATATAGGCGTTGACGCGATTCCTTTTGTTCTGGGTTTTGGGGTGAAAATTTTTGTTTCCGCTGCTTCTCTGCCTCCTCTAAAACCCAACAAATATGCTTCCTCTCAATGAACTGTATGTTTTAGAAAATTGGGGTGTTATAGGAGATGTGAAGATTTGCATAGTATAAACTGAGAACAACATTGCTTACCCCTTGACAAAGGCACTTTTGCAACATAAGCATGATATTCATGTTAAGTCACTCGAAATAAGATTCATCGGTGATTGGCTCTAAGTGTAAGTGATAGTATGTTGGTGTGTATGCCCATAGAGCCAATCATATGATGATTGTAATGGCATAACTTGTAAATGATTTGATTAATAATAAAGGCAAGATTCCAATATTTTTTGTTTATTTAGTTATAAGATAAATAAAATAACATAATAAATGTCTATAGAATGATATTACTTATGGCATATGGCTTCAGGTTGAAGACCTAAACAATGAGATCATACAAATGTCAAGACTATATGCATTCTCATTATGTTCTCAATCAGTTGTCATTATGGAAGGTAAATAGACAACAATAGCGCATAAGATCAAAGTTTGAGTTGGTTGATAACAAAATCTTATATGGAGATATCCAACCAAGTACACATATACATGTTGAAGAATAGTGTATCAGACAAATCCACCATAGGACTGATACATGTTAGAGAATAGTGTATCAGATAGACCCACCGTAAGAGTGATACATGAAAACCTTAACTAGATAAGTCAGAATTACATCTCAGTGATGGTGGTGTATGTGGTTCTTAGACTTGAAATCACTACACTCATCACATGTTGTTAGGTATGCTTTGACATCGTCAAACACAATCTTGAAACATGGGTTGTAATAAAGGTGATAATTGGGTGATTGTGACAGATGGGGACTGACTGTGAGTAATAGATATGGGATTTGTCCCTCCTATGGGAGTATGATATCCAAGGCCACTTTAGTTAGAGAGATTGTGATATATTTCCATGTACATGTGAGTCAATAGATGATATTGAGCTTACACATGTCTCATACAGTCTACTATAGCAAGAAACATAAATTGAATGTTGAAGAGGATGAGAGATCCATGCCTTGATTTCAATCTGGATATCAGTGAAAAAGGAACTATGCAAACATTGTAACACCATACACATATTGTAGGTTGAAGTTGTTCTCCAACTTTCCATTTACTTGGGTGGCAATGATGTGTGACTAGACACTTCTCATAGCTTGTGATGTCATAAGTTGTTATGGACATTCATTGCCAACGTAATATGGGACCTATAGGGTCACACACATAGGAACTCATATTTAAGAGGAGTTTGATCTTGAATGATGATTGGATTCATTAATAAAGTGCTTAGGTATTCAATTCACACAACAAATTGGCTGACTGAACTACCAAAGGATCAATTCAAGTGTTGAGAAGTTGTTTGGAGTGTCAAGCCGATTGCATTGTACATTGGCTGGAATTTTACCTGACCTGTGTTGAGACACGTCTGTATCTCTTATGTGAGACAACCATTTTGCATGGTGTGAGACGATCATCTTGTCTGCACAAAATGTCTGGTTCGGGGGTGCAATTCGATTGCATCAAGGATTGGTGTTGACGTCGTGTTTCATTAATTGGAATTGAAGTGTTGAAATATGTAGAAAATTGGGAAACTATGAAACATCCGTCTTGCAGTGAGAAATGACCATCTTGTGTTCCATATGACTATCTGGTTTGCTAGATGGCTATTTCGGTTGTCGTAGGCTGCAAAATTTCCAGAATTATTGCAAAAACTCAAGATCTTCCGGTCCCTTCCACTCCTGCACATATTGGGAACTTTGGCCCTAACCCCACCTATAAATAAAGGGGTAATGGGGGCTTCCCAGAGCACAACACAGACAATTGAATTTTAGTTGCTTTGACAATTGTTGTTCTCTCTGATTGTGGTAACCAAGAGAGCCCAAGAAAAACATACTGGACTAGGGAGGGATAGCTATGAGAGAGAACAAATGAGAATCATTGTTGTGGGAGAATAGGTTGGTGACTAGTACACTAGCGGGAGGGACAACTCTTTCCTATCCATTCTAGCAGGACGATAGGTGTTCCAGTTGATCCGTGTGGACTTCTTTAGAGGTGAGGTGGCCTTTTCCCATCACTAAGGAGGATGACATCAGCCAGCAGTCCGTGACGAGAGGAGTTACTGCAGACGATGACGTTAGAGTTTGTTGTTCATGGAGGAGGAGTCAGACAAGTCCCAGGGCAACTAGGAGTTGCATAGACACCGTCTAAGAGTGTGCATCTACATCGATGAGGATTGCCACTGAACTTACTCCAGGAATAGGTATATCTTCATGAAACCATCATTTCCATTACATAGTTATTGACACAGTCTGTCGGTTAATGGGAAATATGTTAGTAAAAAGTTTGTTTTCACTACCTATTTGATGTTGTGTTTTCCTACATTTGTTGCCTTCATGCCCTCAAACCCTTAGAGCATTGGTCTTCCATGCTTGAACCGACATCACCACAACTAGGCAATAGAACCACCTCCTCCTTAACCATGAAAGTCAACTTTGATTTCCCTTTCCAACATGCGTCCTGCATAGCTTGCAAGACAGGAATATATGTTGTCCACTATGAGGTTTCCCAACTTCTACGTTCTCTTTCCTTCCTTCTAATGGATCTACACCCTGTATAGACATCACTAGCCATATTTGTTCTTTGCCACAAGTTGTTCTTCATTCTTTAAGTTCTCTCCTCAATCAACAGAACAGTAGCCACCCTATCATCTTCTCTCACCTTGTGCTCAGACACCACATCTATAGGGATTTATTTCCATGCCACCACTTACAGCGGGCACTACAAGGCAGACCTCATGCCCCACAGGGACTGTTACAACCCCAATGTTTAGGATCATCTCATGACAAATGTAATTTCTCATATTAAAGATAATTGAACAAAGAATGGTGTAATTTGTTTTGAATACATGGATTTCGTTTACAATAGCCTTGATGTTTGTGTTGTGGGCTTTATTGGCTATTGGGCCCAATAACAAGGAAATAACAAAGAAAATTCAATTAGTTGTTGAATAATTGAATATTTGAGAAAATGAAGAGGTAGAAACCTCTAGAAGGCAAAGAGATGTAATCCAAGGATGGATTTCGTGCCTCTGGGGTCCTTGGGTTCCAAGGAGTCCAAAGTTGCATAAAGAGTGCAATAAGAAAAGAAAAGGTTAATTAAGTATTTCTTTAGTAAGAAAGAAATTGAAAACAATGGTAAAATGTGGAAAACAAGTGAAAAGTGGTGCAATTGAGTTATTCTTAGTGGGATTTCGTAATCCCAAGGTTTCCTAATATAAAAAGGGAAAATCAAGGAGGAAAATAAGAGTAAGAGAAAAAGAAATCCTCAAAGAGAGATATTTTGATAAGAAATAAATAAGATTATGGGAAATAAAGGATAAAAGATAAATAAAAGGTCAATGTATATTCCCAAGATGGGTTTTCGAGCCATTAAGCTTCCTTGAGGTTCAAGGAACTCAGAATAATAAATTAATAAGCAAAGGAAAGAGAAAATATGTGGGAAATATATATAATTAAGTGATATTTTGCACCTAAAGAAAAGGCACGTTTTCTGTTATATCATGAGCCCAATTTTGTCAAGGAGGTAGATAAAGTTATTAATAACTTTCCCTCAAAATTTGGGATTAAGTGGATAATTGGTTTGAGAGCTACGATTTTTAGAAGTTCCCTAAAGTGTTGGGCTTTCATTTAAATGTCACAATATTTCTGATTAAAAGAAAAAGAAAAGGAAAGGGACGGGACTGAAGACAGCCGTCAGATCTCCGCTGGTCCAAGGGACCACGGATCTGACGCTAGCTGTGCATCGTCTTCCCTGGTCGCAAAGGGAAAGGAGGGCCTTTTTACAATCCTTTTTCTCACGATATGCATCATGAGAAAGCAAAGCAAGGACACGAGTGGGTTCGTGAGATGAAATCGCCCCCAACAGACCTGACTTGTTGGGTGTTTTGAGGATTCTAGAAGAAAGACCCAACTCGCCCAAAGGCATGGGCAGCGGCAAGGTTGGGAAGCCCTAAGGGAGCCCCGAGACCTATAAAAAGGACCACCTCTAACCTCACCCAGATCCCACGAACTCAGACGGCATCTTTTTGGCCCCAAATACACTCTCTATCTCCCAATCATCCTTTAACTGACGAGCTTCCACTGCGGCGGCAGCGGCGCAGGTCTGTGTGTAGAAAAGAGGAAGGGGAAGAGAGGAGAGCCATCCGATTATGATCCACGATAGGCTCGCGAAGGGAATCCATGGCACAGATTGTTTCGCGCCTCAAGAATAAGGATAGTGGGTGCGAGTGGCTACAGCCATGAGATCAAGTGAACCGATGACCAAAGTGGTGATCCTACAGTTCTCGTTTTTCCAAAAAGAGGAGGTAAATAGCCTCTCTGATCGAATATTCCAGAAAATATGTTTTCTTGCGAAATTCCTAGAAATTGCTAGGAAGCTCTAATGACAAAACTTTATATATGAAAATTGATCATGAGAAAATGAGGAATCCATTAAAAATACAATTCAAGCCTGATTTTTTTTGCAATTCAAAAGTATATAAAGTTATCATATTTACTGGTTTAATTAATGAAAAACCCTTGGAATTGATAATAGTTGATTATAGTGATGTTCTGTGAATGTTTAGAACGAATATTAACCTGTTGATAATAAAAAGGATGATATTTGTACATAATTGGCTTAAATTAGGGTTTCATATACCTAAGTTTGCATTAATGGGCTTAGAAACCCTAATTTAGGAGGATATGTCTTTTAATGATTTTGATTGTGCAAATCCATGAATAAGACAATGTTATGTTGTTATAAATCCAATTTGAGTATAAAAGATCATTAATGTGGATATTTTGGGGTTCCTAGGGCATAAAGTGGAATTAATGATACATTATGGTTTACTGACATAAACGATGAGAATTGCAGTAATTAGGGTTCCTGGAGAATCAAACTATAATTCTTTGTTGAGTTGTCAATTCAAAGAAACCTGAACATGAATGATCTTGAAATGACTTAAAATGATAAAGATAGTAGTTTTAGTGTAAAAGAGACATTTTGGAATTAATTGACTTTTAATGGTGTCTATGATGTTAAAATTAGGGTTGTGGACTAAAACAACATTAAAAGTGATAAATGCATAATGGAAGCTAAAACCCTAAAAGGATGGCCTAGAAATCCTAAAATGGAATCCAAGTAGATCTTGAGGAGGTTTGGAATAAACAATGACACTTGGATGTTATGCATTAATTTCAGGATATTGATGATTGCTTGATTGATTTTTCTGAATATTAAATATTTGGACTTCAAGTTGCTCTGAACAGGTATGTGGTTACGATTATGAATAACCTCTTTAGTTTTCCGATGGATTCCCGAATGTTTAATTGCATTGAATGCAACTAAACTGTTTGGATGTTCATATTGTAAACTATAATGTGGCTATGACTATCACAAAGGATATATGCCTACAAACTCAGATCCTGGTTCTCTCTGTGGCATTATAGATAACCTAGTACATGGCTGCCAATGGGTAGGGCCATCAGGTTATAGAAAGGCCTAGTACATGGATACCTATTGGGTAGGTCCATCAGGTCTATGGATGACCTAGTACATGGCTACCTATTGGATAGGTCCATCAGGTCTATGGATGACTTAGTACATGGCTACCATTGAGGTAGGACCATCAAGTCACATTGAGTTAGATATTGGGCTATCTTTGGGTAGTGCCATGCGACTCTATTACCTAAAAGAGAGGTGATATCCATGTCCACTGTAGGGACAGCCCAGAGTTCGAGAATATGTATGGATTGAGTTGTATGGTTTAAAACGTAATCTTGATTGTTAAATGATTAATTTAGTGATTATATTGTTAACATAGTTGAACATTATATGCTTCCTCCACATACCAGCTCCGGCTGGCCGTCGTTTTGTTTGTCGGTGATTTAGGTACAAATCTCAAAAGTACAAACAGTAAAGCGACACATTGTGAATTCAAGAATTAAAGAACAAGGAGGAATTAGTTAGAATAGTTCAAGCTATGGTTACAAGTTTAGTTTATTCCAAACTTTTCAAAGGTATGCAAAAATTTTATTACCATATTTCAGTATAGTCTGTTAGAATTTAATAATTGTTTTTGGTTATATGTCGAACCTTTGATCTGGAATTTATGGGTGCGGCTTCAACCTCTTGGTCTCCCTTAATTGGGGGTTACTGAAAGGTGAGGTCGTAACATTTGGTATCAGAGCTTGGGTTCCTCAGTTAACCATTAATAATTATTAAATTTTACAAACTCCATAGAACCCAAGGGAGTTATTATAGGATTATCCGAAAGACAGAGGTGTCTAGAAAAGGATCACGACCGGGGGCTGGCAAAATTTTCCTCCGCACCGCTAGTTAGAATACGAGGACTCCCAGATCCGTGTGAATTCCTGGCCAAAGTCTTAGGGTATGAATCGAAATAAGATACCTTTAGGACATTCTCATCTTATTCATCCCTTCTCATCACAAATTCTATTAAGGACCTGAAGGATTAGGGTTTTCTTTCTTCTCCTCACCCTCTTAAGGTATGGGTAAGATTAATAAGGTCTAAGGAATCCTCCATAAAATTAATGAAAAGCATGTAAATAAGATGTCATGGACATAAGCTTAATAGATTAAGCGCAAACTAAAGAATAGATACATGCTTAGGTCGTATGACATAAGTTGTCATGTCCTCAGAAGAAACCTGAGGCTAGACCTTCTTGTCAGGAGGATAAGTTAGTCTTGGAGATAGAGATCTCCATTGCAAGTAGAGACCTGGCACATCCTATGAGGATGATGCTAACCCTAACCCTAAGTGAAGGTTAGAGAGAGATGAGTTGGACCAGGTGTTTGAACGGACATGCCTTTGGGATGCCATATGATCCATGGGTGACCTAGCACCTTTGGCAACCCAACCCTGGGAAGGGTCGTGCATGTTAGGGTAAAGGATAGCTCCTTAGATGATGACGTTAGTGAAGGTCCTTAGAAACCCTATGGGCTTGTGCAAGTAGGGTATAGCTGGCACCTAGGGCACGTCATGGTGCTAACAGTAGGATGAAACCCTGGATAAGGAATTATGATGGAGCACAAAGGGTTATGGATGATCTTGAGCAAACATAAGTTCGAACCCAGGCTTCACCCATGTAGAGGATGCTTTTGAGGTTGACCTTTCATGAAGAGAGGACCTCTAATGGTGAGGTTGGTTGTAGAAACCCCTCTGAGAAGGTCGTAAACCTAGACCCCGACCTATGAGGAACAGCGAGGAGTTGAGGATGATGTGACCTAAGTGGATGATAGAGGTTGCCTCATGCATGATACGTTAAGGATGTTGATATCTTGGTTGCCTTTAGAGGGACCAAACCCTAGAGAATGAAGATGAAGCATCTGGTGCCTATGTGCCTACGGTATGGGTGTTTACCTTCTGAGGCAGGAAGAAGAGTTCCTTAGACCTAGGAAGGTTTAGTAGCAGGTTATGAGGCCTTGTACCTTGTTGGTTGTCCTTAAGGAGGACCCAACCCTAAGTGTTGTTCGATTTGAAGGATGACAAGAAGTGCATGTCATTCCTTTTTCATTCTTGGTTCATAGTTAAGAGATAGAGCATGCAGTTAGACACCTACAAGTGAACCTAGGGTTCCTAAGCCTAAGAGGGGAAGTGGTATACCTAATGCTCATGACGAGAATTAAGTTGCTATAGTTTGGAGCATGGTACTCCTCATGTATAGAGGAAAAGGGAAGGCCCTTAATCTTAAGGTATGTTGGATGAACCCCTCACAGCTAGGTCGATGATAAAGAAAGGTATGATCTTGATCCAGCATGAAGGAAAGAGGATGAGTATGACCTAGCATGGTTTGATAGGTGATCTGTTATGCCTTAATAGCTCGCTAGGGTTAAGTAGGCTCATGTGGATGTAAACCCTAGACCTAAGAGCTTTTGTGACCTTGTTGTCAAGAGATAGTTTTTCCTCCCATCTTGGGAGAGGGACCCCTTTGGTAGGGTGTGTATTCTTTTTGGTTGGTTTAAGGTAACCTAAAGAGGTCTCATAGGAACTTGAGAAGCTAAGTGAAAAGTACATGGTTTGAGAATGAACTTGTAGACCCATAGATATCCATCTCTAATTGCATATGAATGTGTTACCATGGAGGTAACCGGTATGGGGCTTGACCAGGGTAGGCAGGTTGCCATGATCCCTATGAAAGGATGGGAGCCAGCCCATGAATGCAGAAAGAGAGATGATGAAGACTTGGGTAAGGTTCTAAGTGAACATGTACTATAATGGTGAATCCTAAGTCTATCCTCGGGTCAGGTAGGGATAAGACCGATGAAAGTAGGAGTTGCCTAATTCCCCAGTTGCACATGACCATAGGGTCGGGAGGTAACAGCTATCATTGTCTGAGGACCATGGGTTAGGAGATTGATCACCTTCATGGACTCATGGGACTCAAAAGGCAGATGAGTAGGGCACTCCCTTGATGCATGAGGGAAGAGGGATGACCCCAAAAGAGTCGGTACCCTATAGACCTAGAGGAGATAACCAAGGATATAAACCTCAGTAGGCTCAAGACTAGTTTTCCATGGAGGTAACCTTGATATCATGATGTTTGTGATGTAGAGACATATGTGGCATGTTGCAACTTAGATGTAAAGGTGTATTGGCAAGGTGGGATGTACCATTTCTACTCTTGGAACAGGAAGAACTCTGTATTTGGACTGCAGCCAAATGCTTATTTCCTCTTGTTATGGGGGTGAGAGATAGGACATTATGCATGCCATACACCAAGGATAAGAGATGATGTAGGTTGAAACGTTGCCACGAGAAATGGGGATAGAGAAGATAATCTACCCTGGTGAAGTGAATGATACATGGATGGTTTGCAAACACTAAGAGGAATGAGGTAGTCACCTTATAAGGATGTTTCTATCATGAGCTAAGTAGAACTTACAAGTTATACTAGGTTGAGTTTGATCACCATGATGATGAAATCAGAGAGTGTTCTTAATGAAGATAGACATAGAGTTTGAGGTGATATGATAAGTGAAATACATGGAAGTGCATGTCTTCAACGTTACCTAATACCTAAGTATGTGAAGTGGTAATGGATGCTCTAGTTGAGATACATCTGACTAGAAGCTAGAAGAGGTTGTTTGGCTAACCATAAGTTTGGAAAGGTGGGGTCGTAAATGAGGAACCTACGCTCTGATAACCCCCAACTATATGTTTGGGTAACACTCAGATGTAACAAGATACGTTGAAAAGTTAAGGGTTGTTTGGTTAGCCAGTCTAGTCCTTGATACAATGAAAGGATGGTGGTAGAACCTCAAGTGCATTTCTTTGGAATAGAAGGTGATGAAACTCCTGCTAGAGTGGTTTACGGTTTCGGAGGAATCGATCTTGAAGAATCATGACATACAGGAAATCATGATTGAAGATCACCATACACCGTGGAAAATGGCAATAGCACTTTGGTTGCTTAAGATGAAGTTGCATGTGGTTTGTTTCCATGCAAGCCAGAAGGTAAAGGACGAATCCCAGTAACCCAGTGTATCGATATAGAGGACAAAAGAGTCCCTGAGAGAGAATGGGAGCACAACACTATGGATGTTGTGATAGGTCTCCCTTGGGCCAAGGAAGGTCAAAATGCAATATGGGTTATGGTAGGTCGCCTTACCTAGAGGACATGAGAAAGAAAGAGTTTTGTTAAGGGACAGATCTGATTGAACTATCCATGAGAGAGATGGTCCAACTACACCATGATGTGAGTTCATAGGATCTTGAGTTTGACCTAGAGGTTCACTTCCATAAAGTGGAAGTAGGTACATGAAGAACTCAATGTTAGTATAGTTTATCACCCCTAACCATGGTTAGTATGATCCAGACTAAAGGGTCTGATGAGGGCATGTGTGCTCGTTCAGGGTGATATCTAGAGACAATTCTTGTCATATGAAAGATGTGACAATGACCACCATAGCCAGTATCGGGTTTTATAAGAAGCTCTGCAAGGGAGGTTGTGTCGGTCACCACTTCAGTAAGGTGATGTTGGTGAGAACGACCACATGATGGTTAGAAAAGGGCCACATGGTGGTTAGAAAAGGGACCACAGTGCATGTAGATGAAGTCACTTTGATCATGCAAGGGCTGAAAGGAGCCTAGAGACGATGAGAGTCGTGACCAGATGCAAAGTAGACTGACATGCAAGTTACTGTGGGATATATATGTGACATGAAAATCCGACCCCTCTAAGTTATAACTAAGAGAGCTGAGTCCCCGATGCATGGGTTCTTTTGATATGGTTTGGTGGAGAACGTTAAGATTGACCTTACCCCTCGGGATAAAGTAATGTGTGATGAGTCCATGTGTCCGATTTAGAGCACTATGTGAGGTATCCGACCATGTGCTGAGCCATGAACCTAGTGAGCCCCAAGGGAGGCTGACATGGCCCTGAGTCACCTGTGCAGTTTATAGACGCCAGGATGAAAGAACTCAGAGAAAAGAATATGTGATAATAAAGGTTCTATGAAAATGCCATGAGTACGGCAAAGCCACATAGGGTTTAATGATGGACATGGGAAGTCTTATCCTGAATTGTTTGTTTGTTTGTTTGTTTGATTCATAGAATTTTGAGGACAAAATTCCTATAAGAGGGGAAGGATGTTACAACCCCAATTTTTAGGATCATCTCGTGAGAAATGTAATTTCTCATATTAAAGATTATTGAACAAAGAATGGTGTAATTTGTTTTGAATACATGGATTTCGTTTACAATAGCCTTGATGTTTGTGTTGTGGGCTTTATTGGCTATTGGGCCCAATAACAAGGAAATAACAAAAAAAATTCAATTAGTTGTTGAATAATTGAATATTTGAGAAAAGGAAGAGGTAGAAACCTCTAGAAGGCAAAGAGATGTAATCCAAGGATGGATTTCGTGCCTCTTGGGTTCCTAGGGTTCCAAGGAGTCCAAAGTTGCATAAAGAGTGCAATAAGAAAAGAAAATATTAATTAAGTATTTCTTTAGTAAGAAAGAAATTGAAAACAATGGTAAAATGTGGAAAACAAGTGAAAAGTGGTGCAATTGAGTTATCCTTAGTGGGATTTCGTAATCCCAAGGTTTCCTAATATAAAAAGGGAAAATCAAGGAGGAAAATAAGAGTAAGAGAAAGAGAAATCCTCAAAGAGAGATATTTTGATAAGAAATAAATAAGATTATGGGAAACAAAGGATAAAAGATAAATAAAAGGTCAACGTATATTCCCAAGATGGGTTTTCGAGCCATTAAGCTTCCTTGAGGTTCAAGGAACTCAGAATAATAAATTAATAAGCAAAGGAAAGAGAAAATATGTGGGAAATATATATAATTAAGTGATATTTTGCACCTAAAGAAAAGGCACGTTTTCTGTTATATCATGAGCCCAATTTTGTCAAGGAGGTAGATAAAGTTATTAATAACTTTCCCTCAAAATTTGGGATTAAGTGGATAATTGGTTTGATAGCTACGATTTTTAGAAGTTCCCTAAAGTGTTGGGATTTCATTTAAATGTCACAATATTTCTGATTAAAAGAAAAAGAAAAGGAAAGGGACGGGACTGACGACAGCCGTCAGATCTCCACTGGTCCAAGGGACCACGGATCTGACGCTAGCTGTGCCTCGTCTTCCCTGGTCGCAAAGGGAAAGGAGGGCCTTTTTACAATCATTTTTCTCGCGATATGCATCATGAGAAAGCAAAGCAAGGACACGGGTGGGTTCGTGAGATGAAATCGCCCCCAACAGACCCGACTTGTTGGGTGTTTCGAGGATTCTAGATGAAAGACCCAACTCGCCCAAAGGCATGGGCGGCGGCAAGGTTGGGAAGCCCTAAGGGAGCCCCCAGACCTATAAAAAGGACCACCTCTAACCTCGCCTAGATTCCGCGAACTCGGATGGCATCTTTTTGGCCCCAAATACACTCTCTATCTCCCAATCATCCTTTAACCGACGAGCTTCCACCGCGGCGGCGGCGACACAGGTCTGTGTGTAGAAAAGAGGAAGGGGAAGAGAAGAGAGCCATCCGATTATGATCCACGATAGGCTCGCGAAGGGAATCCACGGCGCAGATTGTTTCACGCCTCAAGAACAAGGATAGTGGGTGTGAGTGGCTACAGCCATGAGATCAAGTCAACCGATGACCAAAGTGGTGATCCTACGGTTCTCGTTTTTCCAAAAAGAAAAGGTAAATAGCCTCTCTGATCGAATATTCCAGAAAGTATGTTTTCTTGCAAAATTCCTAGAAATTGCTAGGAAGCTCTAATGACAAAACTTTATATATGAAAATTGATCAAGAGAAAATGAGGAATCCATTAAAAATACAATTCATGCCTGATTCTGTTTACAATTCAAAAGTATATAAAGTTGTCATATTTACTGGTTTAATTAATGAAAAACCCTTGGAATTGATAATAGTTGATTATAGTGATGTTCTTTGAATGTTTAGAACGAATATTAACCTGTTGATAATAAAAAGGATGATATTTGTACATAATTGTCTTAAATTAGGGTTTCATATACCTAAGTTTGCATTAATGGGCTTAGAAACCCTAATTTAGGAGGATATGTCTTTTAATGATTTTGATTGTGCAAATCCATGAATAAGACAATGTTATGTTGTTATAAATCCAGTTTGAGTATAAAAGATCATTAATGTGGATATTTTGGGGTTCCTAGGGTATAAAGTGGAATTAATGATACATTAGGGTTTACTGACATAAACGATGAGAATTGCAGTAATTAGGGTTCCTGGAGAATCGAACTATAATTCTTTGTTGAGTTGTCAATTCAAAGAAACCTAAAAATGAATGATCTAGAAATGACTTAAAATGATAAAGATAGTAGTTTTAGTGTAAAAGAGACATTTTGGACTTAATTGACTTTTAATGATGTCTATGATGTTAAAATTAGGGTTGTGGACTAAAAGAACATTAAAAGTGATAAATGCATAATTGAAGCTAAAACCCTAAAAGGATGGCCTAGAAATCCTAAAATGGAATCCAAGTAGATCTTGAGGATGTTTGGAATAAAACAATGGCACTTGGATGTTATGCATTAATTTTAGGATATTGATTATTGCTTGATTGATTGTTCCTGAATATTAAATATTTGGACTTCAAGTTGCTCTGAACAGGTATGTGGTTACGATTATGAATAACCGCTTTAGTTTTCTGATGGATTCCCAGATGTTTAATCGCATTGAATGCAACTAAACTGTTTGGATGTTCATATTGTAAACTATAATGTGGCTATGAATATCACAAAGGATATAAGCCTACAAACTCAGTTGGCATTATATCTAACCTAGTACATGGCTGCCAATGGGTAGGCCCATCAGGTTAGAGAAAGGCCTAGTACATGGCTACCTATTGGGTAGCTCCATCAGGTCTATGGATGACCTAGTACATGTCTACCTATTGGGTAGGTCCATCAGGTCTATGGATGACTTAGTACATGGCTACCATTGAGGTAGGACCATCAAGTCACATTGAGTTAGATATTGGGCTATCTTCGGGTAGTTCCAAGCGACTCTATTACCTAAAAGAGAGGTGATATCCATGTCCACTGCAGGGACAACCCAGAGTTCGAGAATATGTATGGATTGAGTTGTATGGTTTAAAACGTAATCTTGATTGTTAAATGATTAATTGAGTGATTATATTGTTAACATAGTTGAACATTATCTGCTTCCTCCACATACCAGCTTCGGCTGACCATCGTTTTGTTTGTCGGCGATTTAGGTACAAATCTCAAAAGTACAAACAATAAAGCGACACATTGTGAATTCAAGAATTAAAGAACAAGGAGGAATTAGTTAGAATAGTTCAAGCTGTGGTTAGAATTTTAGTTTATTCCAAACTTTTCAAAGGTATGCAAAAATTTTATTACCATATTTCAGTATAGTCTGCTAGAATTTAATAATTGTTTTTGGTTATATGCCGAACCTTTGATCCGGAATTTATGGGTGCGGCTTCAACCTCGGTCTCCCTTAATTGGGGGTTACTGAAAGGTGAGGTCGTAACATTTGGTATCAGAGCTTGGGTTCCTCAGTTAACCATTAATAATTATTAAATTTTACAGACTCCATAGAACCCAAGGGAGTTATTAGAGGATTATCCGAAAGACAGAGGTGTCTAGAAAAGGATCACGACTGGGGGCTGGAAATATTTTCCTCCGCACCACTAGTCTGAATACGAGGACTCCCAGATCCGTGTGACTGCCTGGCCAAGTGAGAATTAGTTATCCTTTATTGGATTTAATACAAGTGATCGAATAAAAGGGAATCTAGGCTAAAATATTAAGGAAATCTAGGAAATGGTTTATCAAAAGAAGTAATTCATAACAAAATAATCCTAGAAACATATTTCAAAATATTAGAAATAGAAAGAGATGAAGATAAGTGTTATGGAGAGTAGGTAATCCCAAGATAAACCTAATTCTAATATAGTAGTCATGGATACCTTTTTGGAGAATGAATATGGAATAAAAATCTTTAGCCCCTAATATATTTTAAAAAAATTCCAGATGATATAAAATATATAAATGAACAATGTAATCAGTTTCTAGGTAGACAAATTAGACTACTGGTCTAAATTCGTGTCGATTGGATAATATTGGGTATTTTAAACCAATTACAAAAGGAAATGTACTAAAATTAACCCTGATATTTTAATAAAATCTAGTTTATATTAGTGATTTTCTAAAGTCTCCACTATTGTTTATGTCATGCAGCCTATTGCATATATCCACCAATCTGACGGATTTTGTTTTTCTCATTGGACCTGGGTAGATCCTAGGGTGACAATTTCCTCTCTTCCACTGACCTATCTTTACATCCCTTATTCTCAATAACCCTCTCCTCCCTCTCTATCAATCTCTCTCCTTTCTATTTCTTTTTCTTTGATTTTACTTTAGTTAGCTTTGTCTAACATTTTTGAGTGGTTTGATACCTACTTTCCCTAGGGATGGTGGCTTTTACCTCTTTATGAAAGCTTAACTTCCTTCCCATGCTTCTCAACTCTTCCTAAATCCTTAGATCCATAGGCCCTCAAACCTATATAAACTACTCCAAAACCTCTGCTTAACATTTTAAAAAAGACATTCAGTGCATTCACAACCCAGTTTCTTGTTTAGGTTACCTTCTCAACTACACTTGGGCATTTATGCCTCCCTATGTATAAAATTTAGTGGCTAGCCTTGGAAACCTCTAAATGAAGCCTAGGAACCTTTATAAAACATGAGATAAAGAGTTAGATTCCATATTTGTAACGTCCCGAATTTTTGCCTCCACAATTAACTCTTAATCATGGAGATTAAAACCCGAGGGCTTTATGGAAGAAGCATCAAGAAATAGATAGAAATCACAAAACTTTATTACATCATCAAATGTTGTATTACATGATATTGATTACGTCATTGTTTCAAATAATACATTCACTTGACTAACTTTTAAATTTGAACATCAACTAAGCATTTGATTATTTAGCTTGATGTTGCTCCCGTCAGGATCTAGTCAGAAAAGCCACACGATGAAACTTGAGGTCTGATCTAGTCAGAAAAGCCATATGATGAAACTTGAGGTCTTCTTTAACCTACGATGGGAGGGGAACAAGAACCGTAGCAAGAGGAGTTAGACAAATGTCTAAGTATGGAGAGGCATAAAATTTAAGTAGATCATATGAATAATGAAACAATTGAGAACATGAGATAAAAGTTTATACATTGAAAAGACATAAAAGTTGAGAATATGGTATAAAGTTGGAGCACATAATATTGAAGTAAAACACACAGATCCTGTCAAAGCCGAAGGCCAAATCCCTGACCAATACATGTGAATCCTTGACCAATAGTCCTTGGTCAGGGCAAATCCCTGACCAACGTACCCTCGCCAAAAGCTTGGTGACCAATAGTAGTTCGTCAGGACCTATCCCCGACCAACAGAGGTGGAATCCCTGGGCAACCATTATATGGATAAAAGACATTATCCTTGGCCATTTCTTTGTATCCAAGGCACATCCCTGACTAGTGGAAATGTATGCAACTATAATATTTATGTCTATTCATGAATATATATATATATATATATATATATCATTCAAAATATCACACATAACTAATTTATTATGCATCAGATGACAACAACTTGAATATAGTAAAAAGGATCATTGCATTCAATTTTCAATTGTAATGTTTACATCCAAAAAAGCATGATTGGAGCATCATGTTTTTCCCCAAAAAGATAACTCATCCTCTTTTTTTTTTATACATATCGGCTAGCTACTTACTCACATACTGGTTACATCAGCATTATTTTTTACTCTATTTAACTCTTGACTATACAAGATTGAGATCTCCTTTGGGGGCCTTTGGTAAAAGCGGCAATGGTCTTTGTTCTTTAGCTGTAGCTTAGCTAGACTATCAGCTAGCGCGTTACTAGTTCTCCTCTTGAAACATATTTCGACGTTCGGCCGAGCTTTCTTCTTGATCTTCGCAAGCCATAAAGCAAACCTAGGCCAAGCCTCATCGTCTTCCTTAATCAAACGCACTGCTTCACTGCAATCCGATTCCAGAATAACAACAGACCAGCTGTGTAGTTCAGCCTGTTCCAGAGCTAATAGAATTCCAGCAAGCTCCGCTTCCGTTGCAACGGATGTGTCTATCGGCATGCCCCATGCCCCGATCCATTCTCCAGCATGATTCCTGGCTATGGCAGCTATAGCTGCTCCCCTTTTTGTAACAACTGCGTCCACATTAATCTTAATAGTACCACTTGGTGGTGGTATCCATGCCGCTTTTCTATCATGTGTAGGTTCAGGAGTAGTGGCCTCCCAAGCCAGCTTATGCAAGCGGATGTCTTTTCTAATACTCGCCCGTGTATGTTCCTTGCTTAAGTGGTTCCCTTCCATTATGCTACTGTTCCGTGCGTGCCACAGCCCGTGACAAATCAACCAGAACTGTTCTTCTTGGAGCCCATCGTCCTTGACAGCAACTTTGCGCCACGCCTTGACATTTCTTGTAGCAAAGAAACGTTGCTTCTTGGTCAAGGGGATGTGTTCCTGCCACACAAATCTAGAGACGTTGCAGTCCCGTAAGGCGTGGATAAGAGATTCATCTTCTACCTCACATATAGGGAACGTACTCACCTCCGTCATGTGCCTATATTTCCTCTTGACATTTGTGAGCAGCGCGTCTTGTCGAGCAAGCCAAGCAAACATCTTTATTCTGCCCGCCATTCGTAACGTACACGGAGATTCCCATTTCCCCGGCGTCACTACTTCCTTCTGTCTTCGGATCAGTTCGTAGGCTGAACTTGTGGTGAACACACCATTGCCCGTGTGATTCCAGCAGCTTCGATCCGCCATATCACCTGCTAGAGGTGTATGGACTTGGAGGATTTGTTGTACAATGTCATCCTCAAACCAATCCTGCAGAAAGGCTATATCCCATCGTCCTTCCTCAATGACTAGGGAACTTACGTTCATATCTGTAATTTCATCAGGAACTGGTTTCTTGGCTACCTCCCTAAGCTTCAGGTGTTCATTCACCCAATAATCATCCCAAACATTCACTGCCTTGCTGCTCAAGGGGATCTTTTTAGAGTGGTCCTTTATGAAAGGATTCGCTACTGCACAAGCTCTCCCTAGTCTCGACAGGGATCCTTCCCTTGATGCGCTGCATCTACTAAGTCTCTGACGCATTACTCTACACCAGATAGTCTGCCTTCCGGAAATAATGTCCCAAGCATGCTTAGATAGTAGTGCTTGATTCCAGTCCCGCATCATTTTAACCCCCAGCCCTCCATTGCTCTTTGAACTAGTGACCTTCTCCCACGACACCAGAGAGACAGACCTGCTTCTGCTTCCTCCCCATATGAATTTCCATATAATACTGTCCAGCCGGTCACAGAGAGATAACGGAAGTATTGTTGTCTGCATAGCATATGTAGGAACTGCTGTTAGTGTGGATTTAACGAGACATAGCCTCCCTGAGAGAGACAAACTCCTTGCTGCCCAGGCACTCACTTTACCTTCCACCTTCTCAACTATGTCTGCATAGGTATGCTTCGTCACTCTAGAGTGAATGACAGGTACTCCAAGATAGCGTCCAAGGTCATTTGTGACAAGAAACTGACATCTACACTGGATCTGCCTTTGAATCGAATTGGGAACACTAGCCGAGAAGAAAATTCTGGATTTTGCTGCTGAAATAGATTGTCCCGACGCCTTTTCGAAGACTTTAAAACATTGCAGAATACACCGTATCTGTTCCTTAGTCGCCTGAGCAAAGAGGATCAGGTCGTCTGCGAAGCATACGTGAGCAACCGAGATACCCGATCTTCCCTGCTTAATTGGTCGCCATTTCCCACTGCAAACACGCTCCTGAATCATCTAGCTTAGCTGTTCAATGCAAAGAACAAACAAATAAGGGGACATTGGATCTCCTTGGCGCAATCCACGACTTGTTTTGAAAGGGCGAGACGTCTTTCCATTCCATATCAGTGAGGTATCACCGCCTGAGATTGAAATGATAATGTATTTTTTGATGGACACCGGTATTCCTACTCGGTCCAGAGTATCTTGAATGAACCTCCATGACATTTGATCATACGCCTTCGTTAAATCAATCTTGATCGCCATGGTCTTCGCTCCTTTTGGATTCTTCATACCATGTATAATTTCCTGAACCAAAGCAATATTGTCTGTGATCCGACGCCCAGGCATGAAACTGCTTTGCTCCTCGGAAATCCAGCTTGGGATGTGCTTTTTAAGCCTTTCCACCACAGTTTTAGAGGCTAACTTCAGCATTATATTGTTTAAGGAGATGGGGCGCAGCTGCTCGCACCTCTCTGGATTGGGACATTTGGGAATTAAGATAATAGAGGCGTTGCAGACCTCATCTGGAAGAGACTTCCCTTGAAGCATACCCTGAATCGAATGAGTGACTGAGTTCCCTACCGTGTTCCAGTTGTGTTGTAGGAACTCTGCGTTTACACCATCGGGTCCAGCTGCTTTGTACGACTACATCTTGTTCAGCACCTGTTGGACTTCGGCGGATGTTGGAATTGCAGCAAGCCTAGCAGCTTCCTCGCCGCTGAGTTGTTTGAACGCTCCTGGGATCTCCTCTTTGAGTCTGTGATTGCTGGGACGGCAGTTCTCAGGTGGTGCGGTCAGCACCTTCTCAAAGTGGGAGGTAACCATCTGCATGATCTCCTTTTCGTCAGTAATCCAGCTACCCTGTTGATCTTTTAAAGCCAGCACAGTGTTGGTGCGCTTTCATTGCTTCACCCAAGCTTGGTAGAAGTGTGTATTATTGTCTCCATTGCGGAGCCAGTTGATATGCGATTTTTGCTTCCAATCCTCCTCTTCCTCATTGATAATCACCTGCAGCTCAGCTTGCATATTAGAGCATAAAGAATCAGTTATGGGATCATACCGATCAGCGAGCATTCTTTGGAGCGTGTTGATGTTGCGGAATAGATGATTTTTCTCCTTTGATTTCTCTTTCTTCTTTTCCTTCTCCCAGTTGATGATGTGTTGTCTTGCCGCATTAAGAGAGGAGTAAAAATCTACTGTACTTTCCCACCTGGATTCCAACATATTTTTGAAATCCTCCTCCTTATTCCATTTGACTTTGGTTAGGAATCGATGAGTCCTTCCTTCCTCCTTCTTCATCCGAAGCAGCAGAGGGCAATGATCAGAAGAGAGCCTGGCTAGATGTATTAATTGAACCGACGGATATGAATTGATGAACTCCAGATTTGCAGCGGCCCTATCCAACCTTTCTTGCAGCATTTCATGCTTATAAGTGAATCTTACACCTGAGAACCCCAAGTCAGATAAACCGGCTTCCATTAGTGTCTCCTTGAAAGTCCTGGCTTCTCTATAATTATACCAATTGCTCCCGACCTTCTCAGTAGGTGAGAGTGTTGTATTGAAGTCACCGAGCACAGCCCATGGTTCCTTGATGCTTCTGCTCAACTTTATGATATGTTTCCATAGGAGTTGACGGACAGCGATTCGAGGACTGGCATATATGAAAGAAACCACCATACTGTCATTAAATCTACAAGTGACGAACTGTCTATGGTAGCACAGGATTTGAACTTTCAGATGATTGTCTTTCCAGCACACCCATATTCCCCCAGCAAACCCCCTTGCTTCCACTCGATAAGAGTACTTGAAACCCAGGCGTTTGATAGTTTGTACAGCTTTATTTTCACGTATTCGCGGCTCCAGCACAGCTACTACATCTGGTCTGTGTTCCCTCATGAACTCCATAAGAGTGGAGCACCTATTCTTGTTGCCAATTCCCCTAACGTTCCAACACAAAAAGTTCATATTGGTTCGAGCTTATTAGATAACTGCTTTCTTTCTTAGATGTAAACACAGATAAAATTAGCAGGAATTTGCGTCAGTGATCTTGCTCTCTTCAGTCCTCTCAGTTTGTGGTGACTCCTTTATCTAGTCCTTCTCACCAGCAGGAGTGTCCCCGTTCTCCGCACTTTCGACAATAGCTTCAGCCAAACGGGCACTCCTACGCTTGCCTACCTCTGTATCCGGCGGTTTTCCTCTCCTCTTCGTCGAGGTGCCGCTGGATGCTCCAGTTCTCTGAGGCTGTAGGTTCTTCGCTTTGTCGGTGGCTCCTTTTCCGATCTTAGCTCTTTTAAGCCGAGTTGTCATTGGGGTCTTTTCCAGTCGTGTATGCTTGTTCTCCTCCTTTTCTTTTCCTTCAGCAGCAGTGGTGACAACCGGCTCTTCTTCCATATCCTCAACAGTTATAACCTCATCTACATCTGGAGTGGCTACTTTGTGATGTTCTTTACTTTTGTCTCCTGTCTTCCTTACTTTTTCCTTCATCAGTTTGTTGCCCGATGTGTTAGTTATGTCTCCCAATGCCTTCCTACTATTTTTTCCAGCAGCATTTTCCCCACTCATATGCTCAGTGGTCGTCTTCTTCTTCCTCCATATTTTTGCTGTTTTGTGGATGTTTTGTTGCTGATCTGTAACTTGGGCTGAACCAACGTCTGTACGCTGTGTTACTTCGCCTTCCTCCTCTTGAAGGCCTTCGAATCTATTCGTGTGGACTTTCTTTGCCGCCTCCTGTATTCTCTGGTGCCTTCTTCTGCCTCCTTTCTTCTTCTGTGTTTGCCATCCTCCTGTGTTGTTCACAGTGTTGGCGCCATCCCTTAGAGGTATGTTAGATTCAGGCTGTGTTTCCTGGTCTTTCTCGTCAGTGTCCTTTTGAGGACAGTTCTTTGAGACGTGTCCCTCCATTCCGCATTTGGCACATGCCCATGGGAACCCTTCGTATACAACTTCATATTGCCTACCATTTATAAGGATGGAGCTCGCCAATTCCTTGTTCGTATTTATTTCTATCGCCAATCTAGCAAATCTGCTCCGCGATCTGTTCTCTGTGTAGCTATCCACCTTGACTAGGCTCCCCAAAGCCATGCCGATATATTCAAACATTGTTTCTACATACAAGTGCAATGGAAGGTTCATTATACGTACCCAGGTTACTATGTAGTCTGGGAATGCTACAGTTGGCTGGAAAAGGGGATACCAGGCCCACACAATAACATTGCATCCAAATAGCTTCCAAGGTCCTCCAGTGAGGGCTGTCTGATAATCAAGTTTGCAAGACATCTGCATGACGAAGTGTCCGTGTTCCAATTCGAACATATTGAATCTTCCTTTGATTCTCCACAAAAGCTTCAGTTTATCCCTCAGGGTCATATACCCGACCTCTGTTCCAAGCATCCGCACGACGACGGCGTATCTCCACGGACGAGCCAGGTCCTCCTCTGCATCTGGGTCGACGTTGATACTCGGGATTCCTTCATCGTCAGATAGGGATACCGCCCCCAGCGGTACATTATGTTCAAACAGATTCTCCAGGAAAAACTCCTCCCGCTCCGATGGGTTGCCGCTGCTGGGGTTTGTCTTCGAGCTCACTACGTCTACAAACGAGGCGGTTCTTTCCGCCGTTCTGGCCGCCCTTGTTGGGCTTTTATATCCATGAAGATGTTCCTCCGTTGTTCCTTGAGCGCTCGCATCTGGGTTTGTGTGATCGGCGTTTAGAGTAGTGGTTCCTCTCATGCCCGCCACCGTAAACGTCAGTCCTATCTCCGGTACGATGTGAGTATTTTTGCCCCGTCGAGGTTCCTCCTTACGGAGTATCTCTTCCATCGGAACACAGTCCTCGTTCCCCTTCGGGTCATAGTCTGGTGAGGCACGGGCTCCTTCCCTCGGATCCAACTCTCTACCATCACTATGGTCTCCCTGAGATCCTCGTTCGCTTCGATCGCCATCTCCCTCGGTCGCCCCTCTCCCCCCGCTCGCGCTACCCAACCCTAGCGCCGCCATGATTAGTGTGGATGCTTTCAGATAACTCATCCTCTAATATGACTTTGAAATATCATTCATATGCACCACATGACATCTCACATTGTTTTAAAATTGTTTCAAACAAAAATAAAAGTGCATATCGTCAACTTCATGCATTCTCCCTAGCGTTACTTCCGCAACTTCCACCATGGGGACTTTCTCCAGCATTTGCATCAGTCCTTCTACTTTGTGGAGTGTTTTCAATATCCTGCATTATAAAACTATATCAACTACATAATAATGTACAAGTTCATAAACAAGAATCAACATTATAAAATACATAAAACAAAAGTAATCAAGCACAATTCTCATTCATGTACGCATGACTCATGACATATATTTTCATCAGATACATAGTATGTTGAACGTGCACATATATAAATTGTATAAAAAGCATAAACAGTAACCATGCATTTTTTATAAAGATCCCCACTATGATCAAAATCTGGAATTAAACAAAGACCAAGTCTTTTGTTCGTTGTCTGAATGAAAACAAATAACAAATACACATCAAAATACAGAGTTAGTCATGTCACAATATTATATTATGAGTATATATGTATGATACTAATTAACTATTGGCCCAAACTAATCAACTATACGCAATGTAGTATAAAGGACACGCTAACACGAAATCAGACGACTGTAATGTGAATTATATTTATAAACTATTCCAAGAACAAATATACTTACACTATTTCATCTTCTCGCGATTGGTGTAAGCAACGAATCAGTAAAAAGGAACTTTACGGATTGGCAAAGACGATTGTCTTCGTGCATATTAGTCATGTACATGATGATTAGGTAATACCAACCACCGAGACCTGCAAGTCTTTGTATATAAAATATTCATTATCATCTCAAATAGTATAGTCATCAATCAACTATTGGAAAATTGCGTGAGCAAAAGAGCCAATATTACCGTCGCGAATCATCTGACATTTGTTTAGAATTTCCTGGAGGAGTAGCGCGGAGCCACTCCTGGAGTAGCCTCCATGGCAGCCGCAGCGGCACCAGAATAAATGCAGTCTTGGCCGCCGGTGGCTCCTTTGTTGACTCCAGTGATTACAAGTGCCGGCTTCGTCCACGAAAACAACGACCCAGACAAACCTAGAGACACACAATCCACGAGAGTCCCAGAAACTTCAAACGCCTTTGCGCCCTTCATTTCTACAGAACTGGCGACGACAGTCTCCCGAACTGTGACCGAATGCCCGGATATCGATCTTTCCACTTCCGGCGCGCAGACATGTACATCGTATTTCCCTTCCCGTACGAGTGCCTCAACGAGCTGCACGATCCCAGGTGATCCGATTCCGTCGGCGTTGGTGACGAGCACAACGGGCTTACCCTCTCCGGATGAGGATGTGGTCGTCGCTAGGGCATCCTCATCCTTGGAACCGGCCGGCGTCGGCGCGGCCTCAGCGGGTTGTTCCTCCGGGTCGGCGGCGCCCTTCCGGCTGATGAGAGCGCTCTGGAGGTTGGCGATGAGGGACGGGGGCAGGTGGTTGGCGAGCCAGGAGGGAGATGCTAAGTGGGGGGAAGGTGACAATAGAAAATGGAGATGGCGGCTGAATAATGGGAGCGGGAGCTGGAGCCGGCAGCCACAGGTTACTCACGATTCTGAAAGTTGCTGGCGGTGGAACTTTGATGGGCGAGAAGGATTCTGACGCATAGGGGAGAGGAAGAACGAATGGGAGAGGAACCGACAGGGGGCTAGCGTTGTGCCGCACTCGACAGAAGCATTAGGTTAGGTTTTTGCAGAGCGATATAAAACCTAGTTACCTTTTTATATGGATTTTTTAGTCAGGGTCAGACTACTTATTAGTCAGGGGTAGGGCTTCACATATGTTACCCAACTAGCCAGGGCTGTTATCCCTGAGCACACAGCCCTGACCTGTAAAAGATTATGTTGTAGTATAAGATGTGGGAATGATAGGATGAACATAGAAGAGAGTGAAGAGAGAAGAGGATGGAGGAAGGGGTAGAAGAACTGGAGGAGATGTGGATGGGTTTAGAAGTGAGTTTGGTTCGTCACTAGCATGGTTGGTATTTATATAGGTAAATGGGGACGATTTTGGCAAGGTTACAGGGGATGGGGTGAACTAGGATAAGGATATGGAGCATGGAGTGCAGCTTTTATCAGTTTTACTCTTTTGATATTTGAAGGGACTTGTGGCAATGATAAGATGTTCTATTAGCATTCATTGGCTTAGATGCGCGGTGCTACATGTGGTCCTTAAGTTGATTAATCAATCAAGTGAATTTCAAAGTCAGAGGCACCCTGATGCATGCGGCTGTGATGGACGGCCAAAAACACCGTCTTGTTCACACGACTCATCTTTTCCATGGATACAGACAGAGATGGAGGATGTCTTTTAAACTGTATCTTGTCCACATACGACCTACCCTATATCTAGAATGACGTTTCAGACTTGTTTGTCAAGTTTAGTTGGAAACCGATAGTCGGGGACAACCACGGTCGGTCGTCGTTGCTCTGGCACTGTGTAGTGGCCGTCTGGATACTTCAAGGTAGTAGCAGCACTAGGCTGGGATTGGGTGTTAGAGGAGGTGGAGTGGCTGGTCATGGCGGCGTGAAGTATGGCCTTCTACTGGGCAGTCAGTTCCTGGGTAGGTTCCTGTGGCCGCCGCCCAGTTTACTTCTGCGGCTGACTGTGTTATTCAGACCGCTGGCTCTGTGTTTGAGAAGGAAGACGAGCAGATAAGGATTAAGGAGCAAGAGGTAACAGACGTGAGAGAGGTGGGAAGGAGGAGTGGGTCCGAGGTTTGACGTGGTATGATGCCACTGGCTAGTAAAATGGTTGTACGGTCTATTTTCTGGTGGCCCGTAACAGAGAAAGTGAGAGGGTGAGATAATGAGAGAGAGAGGAGTACTGGCCAATGGCGAGGAGACAAAAGAAAAGTGGGTAGCGGAGAGAGAGCGTAAGATGAGGGGATTGGAGAAATGGAGGGTTGTTGATATGGGTGGCCTATTGCAAGGAGAGAGAAGTAATAATGTGGAAAGATAGTGCGTTGAATAAGGAGTAGAAGGAGAAAATAACGAGACTAAGAAAACAAGGTAAGCAATTAATATCACAATAAAGAAATGGACTCTCTCAGTGCTCAACGGTCACGCGGGGGGGTCTTTTTTAACTAGAAAAGTTATGGTAGAGATTATTTCTAGTTTAATTTATGGTCTTTGTATTCAAGGAATATTAAACTTGTGTATGGTATTCTTGGAGACTCGAGATAATGTTGCAATTTTTTTTAAAATACTATTGTATTATTTGTAAATCCTCTAATTAATATATCCTACCCGTTCACATTATTTTCCTCCTTCAAGTAATTTGTTTCCAAAATGTAGTCTAACCTTTTTGGGTATTGTGTTATCTTTGTCATTAATTAATATTTGTAATTATGATAAGTTATACTTTTTTCTCTAATTAAGTCTTTCCAAAAATTTGGGATATTACATCATTAACCCCTAATAAAAAATTTCGTCCTCAAAAATTAAAACATATGTTACCCAATGTCAAAGTACCAAAATATTGATGGGCCTCTTTATACATGTAATTATGTGAATATCATAGATGATGGACTACTTAAATAATTATTATTTTTCTGTCAGTCTGAAATCCTTGTCTACAACAACCTTTTCTTTAGTATTGAGCAATTATTCTGTGGCAACACATCCCATTATCACATAGATAACGAGGTGCTACGCGAAAACATGCGGAAATCACCATAACCACAGCTTATCAAAAAAAACACGGGTTAATTAAAACTGATTGCGGAAAACTGATAAATTGAGTAACATATTACATTCCAGTCCATATCATGCAAGAAAACATGTTATATACATATCCATACAAGCCTGGATACATGTCCACAGCTTAGGGCAACAGTTGTCCTGTCATAACCATGAGTTCACCACCTGTTATATACATATAAAGGCCCATATCCGGCCATCAGCAGGATATACAAACAGCATCGGTCGTACATCGTAAAACAACGTCAAAATACCGCCAAGGACCTGAGAGTACAGGGATGACTCTGGACTCTACACCAAAACATCAAAACAGCATCATCTCCAAAGCTAGCCTTCTACTGATCTTCTTGCTGCACGGCCGCCACCCCGCGACCACCACCACGACAAGCTCGACTACCTAAAAAGGGTACAAACCAGCGGAGTGAGACAATTGAACATTGTCCCAGCAGGAGGCATAACTCCGTGCCAAAACTACAAAACCTCAGATAAGATAAAACTTATAACAGCAGATTATTGATAAGGAATATAACAGAAACAGTTATGAATAACATGCCATCCTCAGTCTTACCTGTTGTGTCAAAAGGGCATATAACCAACATATTTCCCAATGGAACATGATTGACAAGACAAAATATATGAAACTCGCCACAAAAGAGTAATGCACAAACAATTGCAAGATAATTAAAGTTAACTACGCAAACAAGGCCTCAACCAATGTTTCGTGTTTGTCTTCAGCATTACATACTAGACGGTTGGATTACGTTTTATTATGCCCTGAGGAAATGAATCGTACCGTTCAATTCCAACCTTCAGCTGCGAAGCCTATAGCTGGTGCCATACAAGGTCAGTGGAAGAGCCGGAATCCATGACCTTCTCCGCCACATGTTCCGTACATAAGTATAACATAAGCAGGACCACAGTCTCATGTTGAAGTGGTCATAAGCCACATGGTTAGTTCTTCAGGCTACCCTCTGCCGCCGAACATGAGTATAACATAAGCAGGACCGTAGTCTCATGCTGAAGTGGTCATAAGCCACAGGGTTAGCTCTTCAGGCTACCCTCTGCCTAGCCCGCCTCGATACAGGTCACGACTCTAGTAAAAGCTGAGCCACGTGTATAAACACCGTGCTCTGAGCCATGAACGCATTCATGCTCATTATATCGTATATCTGGAGTCATGGGCTATGTTCACCTCGCCCTTATCATAACTGGGCTACGGGCCTGAACCCCGCACCCTTGAGTCTACAACCCCAGTTGCACTCTTACCTCCTCACTTTAGGCTAGGAGAAACCTCACATATTCAAAAATATGCGCTCCGGGTTAACCCGCAGGAGAACCCGTTTCATCATCACCCTATCCTGACTGGTGATGAATCTATGGCCAGGGCAAACTACATTATAGATTACACTATGATTAATTAGTATCTTTTAGATGGATTGCAAGATTCAACCAAGTTGTATAACATGCAAGACATAACAAAAGGAAAACATCATAAACTCAATCATTATGCATTTCCTACAATTTACATCACATGATCCATCACAAGGATCTCACATCACATGTTATCACTTGGCCTCTCGCCAACCATCTAGATCCATCTCAAGGATCATCACATATCATGGGATCTCAATCCCTCATTACATAGTGCCATAGCCTCTCAAGGCTTTCATCATCATTATGGAACATCATTCATAATACACCTGTCATTACAGTGTTCATATTAACCATTTCTCATAACCTTTCATCTGGTTATGTATTTCCTGCATGGTTAGCATCATTCAACAACCAAAGAGAATAACCAAGGAACTTACCATTCACAGGATTACATTATTATCAAATTAGGGTTAAGCATATCATTGATATAAGGGTTATGCCCATCATTATGAGATATCACTGCTATAAATGTCACCATACATCACCTGATAATCATGTGCTCAAGATATACTATTATGCAACCATTCAGGTACCTTACCATGCCTTGATATATTGTTAAAAAGGAACACATAACACAAGCATTGTCATAGTCATTATCGTTATCATTAAGTGAGCAAGGTGTTACTAATGCTATTAAGAGCAATCGCTAGCCAAGCCATTCCATGACCTCAAGCTTCCTCACAAAAAAGTACAAAACCCTCACCAAAAGAACCTACTCGGATAGAGTTCACTCTCACCCAAACCAGGCGTGCAAGGTCAGGCGTGCAGCTCACTGCTGATCGAGCAAGGCCTATCGGGCGAGCCATTCAGGCGTGCAGGTGTGTGTGTCGGGCAAGCCACTCATGTGTCGGGTGAGCAAGCGCATTGAGCGGGCAGGGTGATCCCGGGCGACACGGTCAGCGGGTGAGCAAGTCCTTGTGTCGGGCGACACATGTGCAGGGCGAGCCAAACCTTGAGCGAGCAGGGTGTGTCGGGTGGAAACCGGGTGAGCAGGCCTATCGGGCGAGATGGCTAAGGTCGGGCGAGCAAGATACAGAGCGAGCAGAGCTATCAAGCGAGCGTGCAAGGCAGTGTGCCGGGAACTGAGCCGTGCAAGGCTTCTCTATCGGGCGACCAGAGCTACTGGGTGAGAAAAATTGTTGAGTGTGCCAAGGTTATGTCGGGCGAGCCAAAGAGAGCCGGGCAACACAGGGTTACTGGGCGAGCAAGGTTCAACTGGGCGAGCAGCCTGTCGGGAAGAGCTGGCTCAGGGCGAGCAGGGTCAGGTTGCTCACCCGCCCAAGGTACAAAGGGGAAAGCTTGCTCACTCAAGCCGTGCAAGGCAACAAAACTATGAGGGTTGTCGGGCAGCACCTCCATGAGCACCAAACTCTCAAGATACAACTACTCAAGGTCATCTAGACGAGCTCACCATCTTGCCCAAGGTGAGATGAGGGTATTGCTCGAGCCACTAGGTCACAAACTCACCTCAATCGGTTAGGAAGGAGGGGTATTGCTCATGACACTAGGACCCCAGCTCACTCATCTAGACCAAGGGGAGAAAGGAGTGTTGCTCCCTAAACCCTAGAACTCAAGGATCGGCCAACATGCAAGATAGCTAAAGAACAACTCCAAATGTGCAAGGGCAAGATTAAAGCAACATATATGAAAAGAAGGTAGAGTAATTAGGGTTAGAGTCATGCAACCTGCCTTAAGCTCCAAGGAAGAAGATGCACTTCAAGCTCCAAGGGTATCTCGACCACCAAAGCTCCTCCAAGGGGGTGTATCGGCCACCACTCTTCTTCTCCAAGGGTGTCTCGACCTCCAAGCTCCTTCTTCAAGGGTGTGTCGGCCACCAAGCAAGGGAAAGAGAGGGTGTGTCATGCACAAGAAGGAGAGAAACTAAAGGGACCTCAAGCTAAGGAAGGGACCACCTATATAGAAGGGAAGGGAGGAGAAACCAAGGTAAACTCTTGCTATGTGTCGTCCACCCAAGGGACACTTGTCCACCAACTCAAGCCACCACACTTGCAAGCCATAAGACACTTGTCCAAGATGTGCACCATGTGTTCTCCAAACATGGCCAAGGTTGGACCAAGCATCATGGGCGACACACCAAGCTCTCTAGGCCGACACAAGCTCCACTCTAGGCCGAAACAAGCTCTACTTGGCCGACACAAGGCCCAAGCAAGCCCAAACAAGGAACCTCAAGGCCCAAACAAGCTCAACAAAGGCCCAAAGAACTCAAACAACAAGCCCAAGCCTTCCTCTCAACCCTAGAGGAAGCAAAGAGAGAGAGAAGAACACTTCTCAAGGTGGCAAACTTGCTCACAAAACCCTAGACTTGGGTTATTTGCAAGTAGCACCTCCAACTCTCAACAAAGCACAACCAAACCCTAATCACCACTTAAGGTGATTAGCAAGCATCAAACTATCAAGGTTAAGCAGAGCAAACAGGGTAAGCCCTAAACGCAGGTCAGGGTCCTTACAATCTAACCCCCTTTAAGGGATTTCGTCCCCAAAATACGAAGAGAAAAGCGAGGGATACTTCCTTCTCATCTCTTCCTCAAGCTCCCACGTGGCTTCCTTGACGCCATGATGCTGCCAAAGAACCTTCACAAGAACCAGGTCCTTCCTCTTCATCTTCTTGATCCTCCTGTCAAGAATCGCTACAGGACCTTCCTCGTAGGTCGCATCTGCATCAAGCTCAACCTCAACTGGATGTATCACTGTTCCTGAATCTGGATGACTTTTCTTTAGCATACTGACATGGAACACTGGATGTAACCTGTACAACTCAGGAGGCAACTCTATCTCATAAGCTACCTTTCCAACACGTGCTGCAACTGGATAAGGCCCCATATACCTAGGTGCCAACTTACCCTTCCGTCCAAACCTTAACTCACCTTTCCATGGCGAGACTTTAAGATACACTCTGTCTCCTACCTGGAACTCCAACGGTTGTCGGAGATTGTCTGTATAGGACTTCTGCATGTCCTGTGCCGCTTTCAACTGTTGCTGAATCACTTTAATCTTATCTGTCATTTGATGCACTAGCTCAGGACCCAAAAGTTGATACTCACCAGACTCATACCAACACAAGGGAGATCTGCACTTTCTCCCATACAGAGCTTCATAAGGAGCCATGTCGATGCTTTGCTGATAACTGTTGTTGTAGGAAAACTCTATCAAACTCAGGTGTACATCCCAGCTGCCTAAGAACTGCAAAACACAAGCTCGAAGGAGATCCTCCACAATCTGAATAGTCCTTTCAGACTGTCCATCTGTTTGTGGGTGAAAGGTTGTACTGAATCTCAACTGCATTCCCAACGCTCTGTGCAACTGTTCCCAGAAACGACTGGTAAATTGAGGACCTCTGTCAGAAACTATTGTTGCTGGCACACCATGCAAACGAACTATCTCATCCACATATACTCGAGCAAGCTTCTCTGCCGTATGTGTTGTCTTCACAGGAAGGAAATGGGCAGACTTCGTCAATCTGTCCACTATCACCCAAATGGAATCATGATTCCTAGTTGTCCTGGGTAGACCAACTACAAAATCCATGGTTATATGATCCCATTTCCACTGCGGTATCGGCAAAGGTTGCAACGTACCTACCGGCTTCTGATGTTCAGCCTTCACTTGCTGACAAACCGCACATCTAGCAACGAACTCAGCTACGTCTTTCTTCAATCCGGGCCACCAATACAAGTCCTTCAGACTATGATACATCTTGGTGACACCTGGATGCATGGCATACATCGACATATGTGCTTCCTCAAGCACCAACTTCCTCAGATCATCAGCATCTGGAACCACCATCCTATCACGATAGCAAACTAGTCCATCCTTAGACTCATGGAACCCATCACGCTTGTCGCTGCCGAACTCTGATCTGATCAACTGCACCTCCTCATCTGCCTGTTGTGCATCCTTGATCTGCTGCCTCAACGTAGGCTTGACTTGCATCTGTGCGAAAAGACCAGACAACAAAGAAACTTCCATCTGCACATTCATCTGTCGCAAGGAAACGAGCATATCTCGCCTATGACAAACCAGGGAACTTAACTGTGCCTTCTTTGAAGAACGACTAAGCGCATCTGCTACCACATTTGCCTTACCAGGGTGATACTCGATAGTGCAGTTGTAGTCGTTGATCAACTCCACCCATCGCCACTGTCGCATGTTCAACTCATGCTGCGTAAAGATATACTTCAGATTCTTATGATCCGTAAAGATCTGGCATGCTTCCCCATACAGATAGTGTCTCCAAATCTTTAACGCATGAACCACTTCCGCCAGCTTCAAATCATGATTCGGGTAGTTCTCCTCATGCTTCTTGAGTTGTCGCAAGGCAAAAGAAACCACATAATCTTCCTGCATCAGCACGCAACCTAAACCTTTCTTGGAAGCATCACAGAAAACAACATAGCCCTTCCCAGGCTCTGGAAAGATCAACACTGGAGCACTAGTCAGCTTCTCCTTCAACTTCTGGAAAGCTTGTTGACATCGATCATCCCAAACAAAAGGTACATCCTTCCTGGTCAACTTCGTCATCGGTAACACGATCACACTGAAGTCCTTGATAAGCCTCCAGTAGTATCCTGCTAGAGCAAGGAAACTACGAACTTCTGTCGCCGTCTTCGGTTGTTCCCAATCTGCAACAGATTCCACCTTCTTCGGGTCTACCTTGACTCCTTCAACGGATATCACATGGCCCAAGAAGGTCACTTCATCCAGCCAGAACTCGCACTTACTGAACTTGGCATACAACTGATGTTGGCAAAGAAGAGTCAACGCTCGACGAAGATGTTGCTCGTGCTCTAGCATGTCCCGACTATAGATCAAGATGTCATCTATAAAGACTACAACAAACTGATCTAAGAACGGACGGAACACTCTGTTCATCAGATCCATGAAAGTTGCAGGTGCATTGGTTAACCCAAACGGCATAACCACAAACTCATAATGACCATACCTAGTCCTGAAGGCTGACTTTGGTATGTCATCTGCCTTTATCCTCAACTGATGATATCCAGATCGTAGATCGATCTTCGAGAACACTGTATCACCACGCAACTGATCGAACAGATCATCTATCATCGGCAACGGGTACTTGTTCTTGATCGTGACCTTATTCAACTGCCGGTAGTCTATACACAACCGCATCGAACCATCCTTCTTTTTGACAAACAACACTGCAACACCCCAAGGCGACGTACTTGGTCGGATAAAACCTTTATCCAGCAACTCTTGTAACTGCTTCTTCAACTCTGCCATCTCTACTGGAGCCATCCTGTATGGTGTCTGCACAACTGGCTGCGTTCCTGGTACCAGATTGATCTCGAAATCAATCTCTCGGGGTGGGGGAACACCAGGAAATTCCTCAGGAAACACGTCTGCAAACTCACGAACAACTGACACCTCCTCAAGGCTAGGACATTTCGCCTTGGCATCCACTACGGTATCTACCACGTGAGCTAAGAACGCCTCACATCCTTGTCGTAACAACTTATCTGCCACCATAGCTGATACCAGACATGTCGGAAGAATCTTCCTATCTCCCTGGAAGATCCACTTCTCTCCAGCAACATCAAACACTGCTTGCTTGGAACCACAGTCCAACACAACCTTATACCTCTCTAAGGTATCCATCCCAAGGATAACACCAAAACCATGCATATCAAGTGGTATGAGGTCCACTTGAATGCGGTGTCCCGAGAAAGACAAGGCACAAGATGGACACTCTTCTCGAAGCAAAGAGGAACCATCAAGAGGGGTTTCTAAAAACAAGCTATCCTTCTTACAGCTAACAGGTAAACGACAGTCCTCAAGCACACTATAGGCGATAAAAGAGTGAGTAGCACCCAGATCAACCAAAACATATATAAAGCAAGAAGAACACATATCAGAATGAAATAACTCCATCTGACCTGTCACTACTCGCGGGTTGACTACCGCCTCCGGCTGATTCATAGCATAGAATCGAGTCATTGCTTGCTATCCACGACCTCTGCTTCCCTGAGCAGACGATCCGTCCTGAGATGCTTGACCGCGTCCTCGTCCTCTGCTACCACTGGGCTGTGGTCTCTCAGACCCCTGAAGGTTCTGTCTCGGCTGCTGCGTCACTTCATCATCTTTGTAGGGACAACTTGACCTGATATGCCCTGTCTGACCACAGGCATAGCATGTCCTAACATCATCTCGAGGCCTAGATGGTCCTGTCACTGCCACGGAAGCCGAACTTTGCGCCTTAGATGGTGAAGAAACATAACCTCTTCCTCTACTCATAGACCACTGAGATGGCCTACCAGAACCTCTCATTGTTGTCGGTGCCGAAAACCTGGGCTTCTTGAAGCCACCAAACCTCTGACCCTGGAACTGGGAAGGTCTTTTCTTAGCCATAGACTCTCTCTTCTCCCTTACAGAACGTTCGATCCTCCGAATAGATTCCACAAACGTTGCAAACCGTTCTCGGTTCTCCAATGCAGAGACCGGTGTCGTCAGCTCAGCACTCAGACCCTTCTCGAAACGTCTGATTCGTTCCTCGTCTGTCGTTGCCATGTGAGGACAAAATCTCAATAGATCCATAAACTTGGCTTCATACTCGGTGATGTTCATCGTCCCTTGTCGCAAACTCTCGAACTGACGGATCTTCTCATCCAGATACGTCTTGGGAAAGTATCTGGTGACGAACTCGCGTCGAAACACTTCCCAACAGATCACCTCACCAGGCCGCTTCTCTTCCTCGCTGGTCCACCAGTGACCAGCACTACCTTTCAGAAGGTAGACAGCGTGCTTTACTTTGTCTGCTTCAGGGATGTCGAGGATCCGGAAAGCCTTCTCAATACTTGTCAGCCACAGATCTCCATCCGCTGGATCAGCCGTTCCAGCATATTCCGAAGCTCCGACTCAGCGAATCCGCTTGAAGGTCTTCCCAATACCTGATGCTTCTCCATGGGGAACCTGTGCTCGCGGAGGAGGCACTGGTAATCGCTCAACCATGAGATTCATCGTAGCCATCATCTGCCCCATAAGCTATTGGTAGGCAGGATGTTCGAGTATGGCTGGGTCAGGTTGGGGGACCTCAGGCACCCGATCTTCATGTACCTGACCTACTGCTCCATCAACAGATGCAGCATCGCTGTGCTCAGCAGCGAGTTCTTCATGGTTTCCAGACATCTTGGCTTTTCTTCCACTGAGGGTAGAAGAATTCTATGAGAAAATCTGGAAAACACATAAGAACAAACACAACCTAGTCCTAGATCCCTGTAGACTCAGCGAACCTAAAGCTCTGATATCAAACTTGTGGCAACACATCCCATTATCACATAGATAACGCGGTGTTACGCAAAAACGTGCGGAAATCACCCTAACCACAACTTATAAAAAAACATGGGTTAATTAAAACCGATTGCGGAAAACTGATAAACTGAGTAACATATTACATTCCAGTCCATATCCTGCAAGAAAACATGTTATATACATATCCATACAAGCCTGGATACATGTCCACAGCTTAGGGCAACAGTTGTCCTGTCATAACCATGAGTTCACCACCTGTTCTATACATATAAAGGCCCATATCTGGCCATCAGCAGGATATACAAACAGCATCGGTCGTACATCGTAAAACAATGTCAAAACACCGCCAAGGACCTGAGAGTACAGGGATGACTCTAGACTCTACACCAAAACATCAAAACAGTAGCATCTCCAAAGCTTGCCTTCTACTGATCTTCTTGCTGCACGGCCGCCACCCCTTGACCACCACCACGACAAGCTCGACTACCTAAAAAGGGTACAAACCAGTGGAGTGAGACAATTGAGCATTGTCCCAGCGGAAGGCATAACTCCGCGCCAAAACTACAAAACCTCAGATAAGATAAAGCTTATAACAGCAGATTATTGATAAGGAATATAACAGAAACAGTTATGAATAACATGCCATCCTCAGTCTTACTTGTTGTGTCAAAAGGGCATATAACCAACATATTTCCCAATGGAACATGATTGACAAGACAAAATATATGAAACTCACCACAAAAGAGTAATGCACAAATAATTGCAAGATAATTAAAGTTAACTACACAAACAAGGCCTCAACTAATGTTTCGTGTTTGTCTTAAGCAGTACATACTAGACGGCTGGATTACGTTTTATTATGCCCTGAGGAAATGAACCGTACCGTTCAATTCCAACCTTCGGCTGTGAAGCCTATAGCCGGTGCCATACAAGGTCAGTGGAAGAGTCGGAATCCATGACCTTCTCCGCCACATGTTCTGTACATAAGTATAACATAAGCAGGACCGTAGTCTCATGCTGAAGTGGTCATAAGCCACAGGGTTAGTTCTTTAGGCTACCCTCTGCCGCGGAACATGAGTATAACATAAGCAGGACCGTAGTCTCATGCTGAAGTGGTCATAAGCCACAGGGTTAGCTCTTCAGGCTACCCTCTACCTAGCCCGCCTCGGTACAAGTCACAGCGCTAGTAAAAGCTGAGCCACGTGTATAAACACCGTGCTTTGAGCCATGAACGTATTCATGCTCATTATATCGTATATCTGGAGTCATGGGCTATGTTCACCTCACCCTTATCATAACTGGGCTACGGGCCTGAACCCCGCACCCTTGAGTCTACAACCGCAGTTGCACTCTTACCTCCTCACTTTAGGCTAGGAGAAACCTCGCATATTCAAAAATATGCGCTCCGGGTTAACCCGCAGGAGAACCCGTTTCATCATCACCCTATCCTGACTGGTGATGAATCTATGGCCAGGGCAAACTACATTATAGATTACACTGTGATTAATTAGTATCTTTTAGATGGATTACAAGATTCAACCAAGTTGTATAACATGCAAGACATAACAAAAGGAAAACATCATAAACTCAATCATTATGCATTTCCTACAATTTACATCACATGATCCATCACAAGGATCTCACATCACATGTTATCACTTGGCCTCTCGCCAACCATCTAGATCCATCTCAAGGATCATCACATATCATGGGATCTCAATCCCTCATTACATAGTGCCATAGCCTCTCAAGGCTTTCATCATCATTATGGAACATCATTCATAATACACCTGTCATTACAGTGTTCATATTAACCATTTCTCATAACCTTTCATCTGGTTATGTATTTCCTGCATGGTTAGCATCATTCAACAACCAAAGAGAATAACCAAGGAACTTACCATTCACAGGATTACATTATTATCAAATTAGGGTTAAGCATATCATTGATATAAGGGTTATGCCCATCATTATGAGATATCACTGCTATAAATGTCACCATACATCACCTGATAATCATGTGCTCAAGATACACTATTATGCAACCATTCAGGTACCTTACCATGCCTTGATATCTTGTTAAAAAGGAACACATAACACAAGCATTATCATAGTCATTATCGTTATCATTAAGTGAGAAAGGTGTTACTAATGCTATTAAGAGCAATCGCTAGCCAAGCCATTCCATGACCTCAAGCTTCCTCACAAAAAGGTACAAAACCCTCACCAAAAGAACCTACACGGATAGAGTTCACTCTCACCCAAACCAGGCGTGCAAGGTCAGGCATGTAGCTCATTGCTGAGCAAGCAAGGCCTATTGGGCGAGCCATTCAGGCGTGCAAGTGTGTGTGTCGGGCGAGCCACTCATGTGTCGGGTGAGCAAGCGCACTGAGCGGGCAGGGTGATCCCGGGCGACACGGTCAGCGGGTGAGAAAGTCCTTGTGTCGGGCGACACAGGTGCAGGGCGAGCCAAACCTTGAGCGAGCAGGGTGTGTCAGGGGGAAAACCGGGTGAGCAGGCCTATCGGGCGAGATGCCTAAGGCCGGGCGAGCAAGATACATAGCGAGCAGAGCTATCGAGCGAGCGTGCAAGGCAGTGTGTCGGGCACTGAGCCGTGCAAGGCTTCTCTATCGGGCGAGCAGAGCTACTGGGTGAGCAAAACTATTGAGTGTGCCAAGGTTATGTCGGACGAGCCAAAGAGAGCCGGGTGACACAGGGTTACTGGGCGAGCAAGGTTGAACTGGGCGAGCAGCCTGTCGGGCAGAGCTGGCTCAAGGCGAGCACAGTCAGGTTGCTCACCCGCCCAAGGTACAAAGGGGAAATCTTGCTCACTCAAGCCGTGCAAGGCAACAAAACTATGAGGGCTGTCGGGCAGCACCTCCATGAGCACCAAACTCTCAAGATACAACTACTCAAGGTCATCTAGACGAGCTCACCATCTTGCCCAAGGTGAGATGAGGGTATTGCTCGAGCCACTAGGTCACAAACTCACCTCAATCGGTTAGGAAGGAGGGGTATTGCTCATGACACTAGGACCCCAGCTCACTCATCTAGACCAAGGGGAGAAAGGAGTGTTGCTCCCTAAACCCTAGAACTCAAGGATCGGCCAACATGCAAGATAGCTAAAGAACTACTCCAAACGTGCAAGGGCAAGATTAAAGCAACATATATGAAAAGAAGGTAGAGTAATTAGGGTTAGAGTCATGCAACCCGCCTTAAGCTCCAAGGAAGAAGATGCACTTCAAGCTCCAAGGGTATCTTGACCACCAAAGCTCCTCCAAGGGGGTGTATCGGCCACCACTCTTCTTCTCCAAGGGTGTCTCGACCTCCAAGCTCCTTCTTCAAGGGTGTGTCGGCCACCAAGCAAGGGAAAGAGAGGGTGTGTCGTGCACAAGAAGGAGAGGAACTAAAGGGACCTCATGCTAAGGAAGGGACCACCTATATAGAAGGGAAGGGAGGAGAAACCAAGGTAAACTCTTACTATGTGTCCTCCACCCAAGGGACACTTGTCCGCCAACTCAAGCCACCACACTTGCAAGCCATAAGACACTTGTCCAAGATGTGCACCATGTGTTCTCCAAACATGACCAAGGTTGGACCAAGCATCATGGGCGACACACCAAGCTCTCTAGGTCGACACAAGCTCCACTCTAGGCCGACACAAGCTCTACTTGGCTGACACAAGGCCCAAGCAAGCCCAAACAAGGAACCTCAAGGCCCAAACAAGCTCAACAAAGGCCCAAAGAACTCAAACAACAAGCCCAAGCCTTCCTCTCAACCCTAGAGGAAGCAAAGAGAGAGAGAAGAACACTTCTCAAGGTGGCAAACTTTCTCACAAAACCCTAGACTTGGGTTATTTGCAAGTAGCACCTCCAACTCTCAACAAAGCACAACCAAACCCTAATCACCACTAAAGGTGATTAGCAAGCATCAAACTATCAAGGTTAAGCAGAGCAAACAGGGTAAGCCCTAAACGCAGGTCAGGGTCCTTACAATCTAACCCCCTTTAAGGGATTTCGTCCCCAAAATATGAAGAGAAAAGCGAGGGATACTTCCTCCTCATCTCTTCCTCAAGCTCCCACGTGGCTTCCTCGACGCCACGACGCTGCCAAAGAACCTTCACAAGAACCAGGTCCTTCCTCTTCAGCTTCTTGATCCTCCTGTCAAGAATCGCTACAGGACCTTCCTCGTAGGTCACATCTGCATCAAGCTCAACCTCAACTGGCTGTATCACTGTTCCTGAATCGGGATGACTTTTCTTTAGCATACTGACATTGAAGAATATAAGTTATATACGTTTATAATAGTGAGAACATGATTCATATTTTGTTTCTCCTTTTGATCTATTAACTCTTATTTGTTTACTTTATTAGAAAAGGATGAAGTTATTCACTTACCTTTAATATAGATACTTCCTTGAGCTACTTAACACAAAAATGTGTGAAGATATTTTTTTGTAAATGTATCAAAGAAGCAAACCATCCATCTAAGAAAAATTCCTCTGTTCTTAAAATAGAATGTTCTGATTCTAATATATTCTTGCATATCTCTTGTAACGTACTATTCACATGGTAATTTAATTTATTATATAATCATTCCAATCTGATTCTTGAATACTTGGCCAGAGTACCTAAAGTTAGAGTAGATGAGAACTCTAGCTTGAAGTTAGCTTATCTAGGTGCCCAAACACCTAGCCAGGGTATTTGAGAACCAACATAAGTTACATCAAGTGTATCTTAAAAATTACTTTATATACTTTCTAAATGAAGCTTTCTATTTTCATTTCTCTTTCTTCTCAAATAACGTCCTAACATAACATGTCTTTGCCATACTTAAAAGTATATTGACTCATAAGACTAGATCAACTTCTTTATGTGAGATAATTACCTATGACATTATCCCCCTATATAGTGTTTCTAAGGATAAAAGCAAGTTGTCTACTTGATAATACACCTTATGTGTGTTTTAAGTGTTTGTGTGGTTTTCTAACCATGCTCTAATACCACCTGTAACGTCCTGAATTTTTGCCTCCACAATTAACTCTTAATCATGGAGATTAAAACCCGAGGGCGTTATTGAAGAAACATCAAGTAATAGATAGAGATCACAAAACTTTATTACATCTTCAAATGTTGTATTACATGACATGGATTACGTCATTGTTTCAAATAATACATTCACTTGACTAACTTTTAAATTTGAACATCAACTAAGCATTTGATTATTTAGCGTGATGTTGCTCCCGCTAGGATCTAGTAAAAAAAGCCACACGATGAAACTTGAGGTCTTCTTTAACCTACGGTGGGAGGGGAACAAGAACCGTAGCAAGAGGAGTTAGACAAATGTCTAAGTATGGAGAGGCATAAAATTTAAGCAGATCATATGAATACTGAAACAATTGATAACATGAGACGAAAGTTTAAACATTGAAAATACATAAAAGTTGAGAATATGGCATAAAGTTTGAGCATGTAATATTGAAGTAAAACACATAATAAGAGAGCAAATAACATAATAATTATTTTATTGTATCATTCCCCACTCAGTCTAGAGGGATTGTTAACCAACACTAGATCCAGCTCGTGGCCTGCAACCACAGCTAAGGTCACATAGACCGTAAGTAACAAATCAACAATATTACTTTGCACACTTCCCGATCACAAAGGCATCGGTCTCACGTGTGCCAATTCTACCTTCACAACTTCCTCTGTCCCACCGCACATAGCTAGTGTGGTTTGTAGGCCCCAAATTTGATGCCTACTAGAAGGGTAGTCCTACAACCCTCAGTCTGCCCTCGAGGTGGGGTCGGTCTACAACCATATCTCTCCATGGTCTGGCGGCCTAGTCCAGGTGTCGTCACCACAGCGGTCGTTATACACAACCTTTGAAGATTTATCTCACAGATCAGCAGCACTTCGACTGCCCTCACGGTGGGGTAGTTGCAACGGAAAGGCTATCCTCCTCCCTTAACCATCCCAAGGATATGATCCAGATCCAAACATAACATAACACATATATCAATCTTGATCTTCTGGTCCTCACCGGTTCTGGGACTGTAAAACCAACACTTTGGTCATGGAATCTCAACAATAAACATCTTAGTCATATTAAACCATGATGAAATTCATTGAACATCACAAACAAGTAAAATTTCATCATTTTATCATTTTTATCAGTTTCTTAAATGTAATCAATTCAGTCATGTCAGAGAGTTTGATAAATAGAGCAAGACTTATTTCAAGGAATTATTCCAAAGCCAAGTAGATAAAGATAAAATGAAGAAGTAAAATGTATTTAGTCTCCCTTTTCATAAAAGCCACAATTGAAATAATAGATAATGTATGTAATATTAATTCTCATGAGATCATATTAATCGAAAGTCCCATTTGATGAAACTACTTATTACAATAGATAAATTCTTCTTGAGGGTTACTTAGCAAGAAAGGGAATTTTAATTTAGCATTTCACTTTAAAGACGTGTAATTAATTTTTAAATGAGCATTGAAGGCCTTAATATTACATTATAAGTATAAGATACTTAATTGCATATAAATTTTATAAAAGAGAGATCCAATATAAGATAAAAGAGTGAATACAAATGTAAAAGCTCTAACATATGAACTAGTCAGACCTTTGATTATATTTTCATCTTACATTTATGACATTAATAGATTGTACATAATAATCAACTTTAAGAAAGGCTCACAAAAGAGGAGATAATGTGATGACTCATCAAAAGGATTATGATTCCTTACAAAAATGTATGCATGATGTTAATGACTCATCAAAAGATACTCCATACAACAATGTATGTATCAAGATGACTCAAAAGAGGATACTCCATACAAATTTAAGAAGAAAGATGATGATTCAACAAATGGTACTCCATACCTTCTTGCTGATTTGATCCTTATGAGACATACTTTTCAAAAAAATTATTCTTTTTTTTGTTGACATCGCATTAACCACTATTGTCTTTGGCAAGTGTACGTTCTTTTCCATGTTCATGCTTTCAAGAACATGTTTCCTTCATTGCTAGTGGATTGAATGTTGATGGTTTGAGTGTCTACCCCCTAGACTATTAGGAAATCTATAGGAGTTCTAACCTATTATTTCGTATTGCTAGAGTAGAAAGGAGATAAAGGAGTAATCTATAGGATTTAGTTTGAAGATGTAAGAAGGGAGTGGAGGGTGGATGGCTTGGGGTTTGTCTACATGGTATTAGTGAAGAGGTAGTTGTGGTTTCCTCTGGTCGTTATCTATGTAAGATGTGGGAATGATAGGATGAACATGGAAGAGAGTGAAGAGAGAAGAGGATGGAGGAAGGGGTAGAAGAGGTGGAGGAGATGTGGATGGGTTTAGAAGTGAGTTTGGTTCGTCACTAGCATGGTTGGTATTTATATAGGTGAATGGCGACGATTTTGGCAAGGTTACAGGGGATGGGGTGAACTAAGATCAGGATATGGAGCATGGAGTGCAGCTTTTATCAGTTTTACTATTTTGATATTTGAAAGGACTTGTGACAATGATAAGATGTTCTATGAGCATTCATTGCCTTAGATGAGCGATGCTACATGTGGTCCTTGAGTTCTTTAATCAATCCACTGAATTTCATGGTCAGAGGCACCCTGATGCGGCTGTGATGGACGGCCAAAAACACCATCTTGTTCACATGACTCATCTTTGCCATGGATACAGACAGAGATGGAGGATGTCCCACCTACGACCTATTATCTAGAATGACGTTTCAGGCTTGTTTGTCAAGTTTAGTTGGAAACCGGTAGTCGGGGACAACCACGGTCGGTCATCGTTGCTCTGGCACTGTGTAGTGGCCGTCTGGCTACTTCAAGGCAGTAGCAGCACTAGGCTGGGATTGGGTGTCGGAGGAGGTGGAGTGGCTGGTCATGGCGGCGTGAAGTATGGCCTTCTACTGGGCAGTCGGTTCTTGGGTAGGTTCCTGTGGCCGCCGGCCCAGTTCACTTTTGCGATTGACTGTGTTATTCAGACCGCTGGCTCTGTGTTTGAGAAGGAAGACGAGCAGATAAGGAGCAAGAGGTAACAGGCGAGAGAGAGGTGGGAAGGAGTGGGTCCGAGTTTTGACGTGGCATGATGCCACTGGCTAGTAAAATGGTAGTAGGGTCTATTTTCTGGTGGCCCTGTACGCTGTATAACAGAGAAAGTGAGAAGGTGAGATAACAAGAGGGACAGGAGGAGTCAGAGAACTGTTAGCCGATTAGGGGACTGGCCAATGGCGAGGAGACAGAAGAAAAGTGGGTAGGGGAGAGAGAGTGTAAGATGAGGGGATTGGGAGAAATGGAGGGTTATTGGTATGGGTGGTCTATTGCAAGGAGAGAGAAATAATAATGTGGAAAGATAGTGCGTTGGATAAGGAGTAGAAGGAGCAAATAAAGAGACTAAGAAAACAAGGTAAACAATTAATACAATAAAGAAACAGACTCTCTGAGTGCTCAACGCTCACGAGGGGGTTTTTTTAACTAAAAAAGTTATGCTAGAGATTATTTCTAGTTTAATTTATGGTCTTTGTATTCAAGAAATATTAAACTTGTGTATGGTATTCTTGGAGACTTGAGATCTTTAAGGAAAACATAATGTCGTAATTTGTTTTTAAAATTACTATTGTATTATTTGTAAATCCTCAAATTAATATATTCTACCCGTTCACATTGCATTTTTCCCTCCTTCAATCAACTTGTTTCCGAAATGTAGTCTAACTTTTTTGGGTATTGTGTTATCTTTCTCATTAATTAATATTTATAATTATGATAAGTTATACCTTTTTTCTCCTAATTAAGTCTTTCCAAAAATTTGGGATATTACAATAGTTGGTTAGGACAACTTGTATCCTTTCTTTGCCTCTTTTGGATTTTTTTCCAACATTTTTGAATCCTTGAACTTATTAGTGGACTCTACTCAAGTTTTTTGATGGGATATCTTGCTTTTTCTTCCAAATCAACATCATGAACTCCTAAAGTTCATGGTTTCCAATGAATTAGTTTTACATGCTTGCCAAAATTAATCGCAAGACCTACTATGATAGAGATCTTTTATGTGGATCCAATTACTCTGATGCCTTCTGTTTGGGCTCATTGAGTCTGGGCTAGGTCTAGGAACTTAGTCATGTCATTTTCTTTGGATATTTCCTTGTATGAGGTGATATTTCAATTGGATTTTTTCCCTCTTTTGATATGAGTTTGGTATCTGTGAACAACGACCATGGTTTCTGGTGTTTTACTACTTTCCCTTTTGCACTTTCCTTGTTGTCATACTAGAGAAATCGTATTTGCGATACTTCATGTTTTTTACCTTTGGAACCACATGTCATAGATCATGGAAAGGACAACAAAGCACTATAAAATGGCTAAGGCTCAGCACGTGATTGAGGGGCACTAATGTATTGAGACTAAATTTTATTAAATAATATCATTAAATGTATTCAACTTTTATAATTCATGTCAAACAGTTGATAAGTCAAAATAATATTATAAGCATCTCTTAGAATAAGAAAATAATATATGTTATATAACCTAAATTAGTGATGATAAAAAGATAATTTTTAGGGTTTATGTGTATAAGGAGAAATTCAACCTACATATAAATGTGGAATAGGTGTCTTTGAACCTTAATTTGGATCTAGGAATTTGTTTCACATGTATGTACATCCTTCTATGCATTTGATTGGGCAATAGCTTCTTTATTCCCTATTTTGGACCTCTCTAATGAAATTTTAGTGTTGGAAATTCTCTTTCATGTCTTATTGACCTATTTGGGTCAAACCTTATGAAATTGTTTCCAAAATATTCTTAAAGTTTTGATATTTGATGTCAGACTATAATAGTTGTATCTTATTCATCCTACTTGAAGTTGTACTCTTAATTGTAGATTTCAACTAAATTTATCTATTTGTGAAACAAAACAATTATAGTGGTGGATTATTTTGGACTTGTGTTGCATCTTAATAAAATGATCCATTTGTTCCACTTTTTTGGTGGACATCCTACTTTTCTCACTTTTTTATGGATGTCTTATATAAGCCATTATTGTGATGGAAATCTTGTGTAACCAGTTGTGAATAAACATTTGCTCACCTCTAAATTTTTGCATGTTTGTTCATTTAGTAGTACTAGAGTTTTATAAATGTTTTATTGCGGTTTACTTTTTGGGTTATTTGACCATGTTAATTTTTTACATAGTTGTTATGTGCCTCATACCCATATAATTTGTCCATCATGATATATTTTGGAGTTTGGTTATGTGACTGCTCTATAATTAACTTTTTGTTCCTTAACTTCCATTGTCTTCATATTTGCACTAGCATTGTGTTTGTATACATGCATGTTGCATTGTCGATTAACTTGATGATTTTTTTTCCATGATTTGATTAATTTTCTTATGTGGTATGTGTTGATATTTTGAACATGGAGATTAAATCATTTACATATGTTGAACAATCTCTCTTGATATGCACTTTGGACGATTCCATAAATTTCTTTTGTTGGGAGCCTTAATACCACAATTGTTGTCCTTTTTATTGTTTCCATAATATTACCATGTTTAACAACTACATGCGTGCACTAATGTGTTATTAATGTTTTTTGTTGGTCTTTTCTTTTTGGGGTCCTTTCTTTCAACCCCTTAGGTGAATGAATAGCTGAAGGAGTTGACCTCTCTGATGTAGGACCTGTACCAGCATGGATTTCTTCCTTCAGATATATGATTGATATGGATAGGTTTCTTATTATTATTTTGTTTCTTATTCCCACCAACTAGGGTGCAGATGTTGAATGTAACATCAAAGGATTTGAGGCCTTAGGTAAAAATGATCTTAAAGGGAATGATTGGACTATCCATATCACCAATGTGCACCTCATTTTTAGATGGCCCACCAATAAGTATTCTATGGTTAAGCTTTCTCATCCCATAGTAATACTAGGATGGATAACATGTTAAGAAGTTGATCTGAGGTTATGATTGAGGGATGACAAAGCATACGACCAAGACAAGTGGAGGTTCTATGGGGCCAGTCTTCATTCCTAAAACTCTACTAGAGCCTTGGAAAGTGGACCTAGGCATTAAAATGGTATCGGGGTCAATTTTCCTCGAGTATTTGGGGCCATCATGGGAGTTTCGTGTGGTCCAACAATGAGAAAATGATTACCCATTGAGCATGAGATGGTGACATCCTTGTGCTTAAAATCATGGCTGGTGGGAGTGAACGGAACATTTTGGGTCCACACTAAAATGATGAAGAAAATGTGAGGCTGTATATTTGAGTGTTGATGAGGATTTCAAGAGTCTAACTTTGGGATATTGTAACATCCCAATATTTGAGGCCCCATGTAAATATAATCTCAAAAGAAATGATTAGACTACCCATATCACCAAGATGCACCTCCTTTTCAGGTAACCAATCAATAGGCACTCTGTGGTTAAGTGTGCTCAAACTAGAGTAGTAGTACTGGGACGGGTTATTATCAGGAAGTTGATCTTATGTTGTGCATGAGTGAGGACAAAGTGTGTAGACAAGGGCCAATGGTTGTCTCTAGGGCCAACTTGAAACTCTACTAGAGCCTTGGGAAGTGGGCTTATGTGTTACACTAAACCTCTGGAAACAAAATTGTAATAGTTAGATGCATGTAATTTAATTTGGTCTTTATGATATCCATATTTGAAATATTGAATAATGGTTCTTCATCCATTATGAATATTTGGTGTGTTTGTTATGTAAATGAGGACTCATATTATATTGAGTGAGGAATGGATCCCCTTTGGGCCCTATTCCTTATATGTTTGACATTTACCTAGGGAGTAGTAGTTATGGATAATTAGAGAGAACTGTAGACTGAAATTATTTTCAATAACCATTTAACGTATGGACTTTTTCAATGCATTGAAATTGAGATATAACATAATGTTAATTTTTTTAGGATCAAATAGAACACTTGTAAACATTTATAAGAAGTTGGAAATATAATTTCATTGATGCTACTCTTCTTGAACTTACCCAGGTGTCAATGAAAATTTGGCACGAGGTAAGCTACATAGATATGGGTGTTTTTCACACCGGCCATCAAATTTGGCATGTGCATTTACTACAAAACATACCATAAATATGCAGAGAACTTCTTTCTTTTAGAGCATAGGTGTTAAAGGTTGAAGTGAAGCTTCATGTGACCCAAACAAGCCCCTACATTAACAAAATATGATAGGTTTCTAGCCATAAAGTTTTCACTCTCTTATCTTTCACATTATAGGTTGTGTGATTCAAGTTTAAGAATATGGGATGGAAAGTTTAAGATGTGGGGCTAGATTATATGGTTATGTTTTTTTAGTAAACCCTTAAATCTGGTGATTTTTATAACTTGGAGTAGGTTTATTGTCTCTTAAGGAACACAAGGTTAGGTAATTTGAATCATTGTAGTGTTGATGATGGGGTTCCTAACTAAGATACTAAATAGGGCATAAAGTCCCAAAATAACTCTACAAATTCATGTATGGAACTCATCATTATGCAAAAATGTGAACCTCTATTATATTTATTGAACTAAAATAGGTGATAACAAACTATAAGGAAACATGATTGGTATTTTCTTTCTCATCATTGATGGATCTCTTAATTGGCACTAGTACAGAAACAGCGTTCAACGTCGCTTTTACAGGCCTCAGTTTTTTAGTAACACCGACATTGTTAACATTAAATGTCGGTTAATAAGGACATCCGACGTCTATATTTGAAGACCAACCAGACACGGGTATCACTTTTCATTCAGTGTCGGTTGAAGAAACCAAACTGACGCCTAAAGTAGCCCGCAAAATCCAATTTTTTTGAGAAAAAAAATTGCACCAAAGTGTCAGATACAACGTCGGTGTTTTACCTAATAACTGACACTGAATGAAGATAAAATTTGTGCCAAAAGTTCCAATATGGGTGTGGCAACACATCCCACTATCACACAGACAGCGAGGTGTTACGTGAAAATGTGTGGAAATCACCATAACCACAGATTATCGAAAACATGGGTTAATTAAAACCATTTGCGAAAAGCTGATAAACTGAGAAACTATTACATTCCAGTCCATGTCCTGCAAGAAAACAAGTTATATACATTCACACCAGCCTGGTTACATGTCCACAGCTTAGAGCAACAGCTGTCTGTCATAACATGAGTTCATCACCTGTTCATACATACATAAGGGCCCACATCCAGCCAACAGAAGGATATACAAAACATCATTGATCGTACATCGTGAAACAACGTCAAAACACTGCCAAGGACCTGAGAGTACATGGATGACTCTAGACTCTATCACAAAACATCCAAAACAGCAGCATATCCAACGCTTGCCTTCTACTGATCTTCTTGTTGCTCGTCCGCAACTCCGCGACCACCACCACGTCTAGCTCGACCACCTAAAAAGGGTGTAAACCAACGGGGTGAGACAATTGAACATTTTCCCAGCGGGAGGCATAACTCCCCGTCAAAACTACAAAACCTCAGGTATATGTAAAGCAGCTAACTGATAAAAAGTATAACAAGAGCAGTTATAAGATAAGACTGTTCATACTTATCAAGCTTACCAAATGTACTCAGTCATTTATCCAACTATTCCTTATGACACATGATTAACAAGATAGGATGTATAAAGCTTACCTCATATGAGAAATGTACAAGCAACTGCAAGATTCAAATAAAGTTAACTACACAAACAAGGCCTCAACCAATGTTTCGTGTTTGTCCTAAGCAGTAAATACTATTCGGCTGAATTGCGTATTATTATGCCCTGAGGAAGTGAGTCGTACCGCTCAAATCCAACCTTCGGCTGTGAAGCCCATAGCCGGTGCCATACAAGGTCAATGGAAGAGCCAGAATCCATGACCTCACCCTTCGTGGTCAGTGCACGAAAACTAAAGCAGGATCGTAGTCTCATGCTTAAGTGGCCTTAGCCACAGGGCCAGCTCTATAGGCTACCCTTTCTAGCCCGCCTCGGTATAGGTCTCGGCGCTAGTATATTTGAGCCATGAACGTCTTCATGCTCTTTACATTGAGCCATGGGCATACTCACCATGCTCTTCACACACACACACACACACACACAGATATATATATATATATATATATATATATATATCCTAGTCTGCAACCGTAGCTGCACTCGTTTTCCTCTCTATTTAAGGCTAGGAGTAACCACACATATTCAACAATATGCGCTTCCAGGTTAACCCATAGGAGAACCTGTTTCACCATCACCAGCTGCTGACGATGATGGATCTATGGCCAGGGCAAACTAACATGATGTATTCCACTATAATTATTTAGTATCTTTTAGATGGATTACAAGATTCAACCAAGTTATATAACATGCAAGCTATCACAGAAAGTAAACAACATAAACTCAACATTATGCTATTATTGTAGTCACATCAACCTGATCTATCTCAAGGATCCAACATCACATGTTATCACTTGGCCTCTTGCCAACCATCCAGATCCACCTCAAGGATCATCACATACCATGGGATCTCAATCCCTCATCATGCATTGCCACTGCCTCTCAAGGCTTACATCATCACCATGATACAAACACATCATACATGCAACCTCATCAACCAGAGTAATTATCAGAGTGTTGTTACTCATCACATATTTCTCATAGCCTTTTCATGGCTAATCATCACATGCATGGTTAGAGTATACAATAATCATAGTTTCAACATAAGGATTATGCTTACTATCATGAAATGACATTCAAGATGCTATACTTATCAATTATACATCAACTGTGATCATGTGCACAAGACACATTATTAAGCAACTATTTATGTACTTATCCTTATCTCATCATTATATAGATAATCAAGATGATTACTTAATGCATGTAGTCATGTCAGATATGAAGGACAAGCTTTACCATCATCATCACCATTATATGGGCAAGGAGTAACCATCGTTTGGAAGCAAGGACAAAAACATATATAGCAGTCGACTTCTATGCATCGTGAAACCCTCACTATATGTGCTACATCCCTCACTAGAAGAGATGTATTGGGCAACCTACCCTCACCCAAGGATCAACACATAACGACATATAAGAGAGCAAGCAGCAACGTTGCGTTGCCACTAAGGCAATCAGCGCACGACGCGACGTTACAAGGGAAAGGGGTAACGCGCGACAGGAGTGTGAATCGGGCACATAGCACTACCGGGAAACGCCCGTTGCGGTTTGATGCTATCGGTCGTCACCAAGACAGCGCAACGCCCGACACAGGTACCCAGCAACGCCGTCACTGGTGCTAACATCTCGTCCAGGTCAGCCCATCAAGCATAACGTCCAAGAGAGAGGGAAAGAACTCATCCACAAAATGTGCCACAACCTGGACAAGGCCTAACGGACGACACAACGCAAGGAAGAGGGTGTGACACCCACCACAAGAACAAACATATCGCCCGACACAAGAGCAGAGCATAACGCCTGTCTCAACAACAAGGGTTGACGCCCATCACACAGGCCTGTCGCCCAACAAGCTAAGTCAGGAGGGTTGTCGGGCAGCACCTTCCCACTCCCATAACGACCCAAGGTACCCTGCACAAGGTCATCTTCTTCCTCAAACACCATGACACCCGAAAACCCTAGGAATATGGCTCACCTCAATCAACTAAGAAGGAGGGTCTTGCTCATCAACCATCACCAACAAGCTCACCCTTCTAGCCCATGGTGAGAAGAGAGTGTTGCTTAAGCAACTAGGACACAAGCTCACCTCAATCAGTTAAGGGAAAGAGGGGTGTTGCTCATGACACTAGAAACTCAAGCTCACTGCTCTAGACCAAGGGGAGAAAGGAGTATTGCTCCCTAAACCCTAGTTCACATGGATCGGCCAACAAGAAAGCTAAGCAAGAAACTAAGCTACTAACATGTAAACAAGATCAAAGCAAGAGACAATGTAGCTAGGGTTAGAAGTTATGCAACCCGCCTTAAGCTCCAAGCTCCAAAGAAGAAGAAGAAGAGCTCCAAGCTTCAAGGGATGTCGACCACCACTTGCTCCTTCAAGGGGGGGTGTCGGCCTCCAAGCAAGCTCCTTCCAGGGGTGTATCAGCAGACACAAGCAAGGAAAGGAGGGAGTGTCGTGCACTCAAGGTGGAGAAGGAAACTTAAAGGATCAAAGGGACTCAAAGAAAGGGAAAGAACCTCCTATATAGAAGGAAAGGGAGGAGAAAATAAGGTGGAGCATGGCAAGGTGTCGCCCACCTAGGGACACTTGTCCAAGATATGCACCAAGTGTCCACTAAACACGGTCAAGGTTAGATCAAGCACCATGGGCGACACAACTACTTGCACCATAGGCGACACACATCCATGTTGGCCAACACACTCACCTCTAGGCCGACACACACCTCTCTTGGGCGACACAAGGCTCAACCAAGCCCAAACAAGGCACCTCAAGGCCCAAACAAGATCAACCAAGGCCCAAAGAACTCAAGAAACGAGCCCAAGCCTTCCTCTCAACCCTAGAGGAAACAAAGAGAGGGAGGAACACCTCACAAGGTGGCAAACTTGCCCACAAAACCCTAAACTTGGGTTATTTGCAAGTAGCACCTCCAACTCTCAACAAAGCACAACCAAACCCTAATCACCACTAAAGGTTATTAGCAAGCACCAAAGCACCAGGGTTAAGAAAAGTAAACAGGGTAAGCCCTAAACGAAGGTCAGGGTCCTTACGATGGGTGTCAGTTGTCTTAGCATAACCGACGTTATAAGGGTGCGTGCGCCGTCCGCTCCAAAAAAAATAGGGTAAAGGAATGTCCAATTGGACGTTGGTTGTCTTGGATAACCGACGCTTAATAATAAAGGTGTCAGTTTGTATGGATAACCGACACCTTTGAGTAACTTAATAGCCCCACAACAACGGACTCTTCCCCTTTCTTCTATTTCATCGATCGAATTTGCTGCTGCGTCACCGCCCCGCCTGCTGTTGTTGTTGCTCCTGCTCTCCACACCGACATCGTTGTTACTATTGCTCTCCTCACCGGCCTTCTCCTACTCTCCTGCTCGCCGGCCTTCTCCTGCTCGCCGGCCTTCTCCCTGCTCGTCGACCTTCTCCTATCCGTGGTTCATTGCTCCAACGTCTGCCTTCTCTTGTGTCGTGCTTCGTTGCTCCGGCACCTGCCCCTGCTCCCTTCTTCTCGCCCTGCTCTCCAAGCCGTTGCTCTCCTGCCCAGGTAGGTTGCTGCCCTTCTTCTTCCTCCACCTCTTCTTCCTCCTACTCCCTCTCCTTACCAAATGGACATAAAAGCAAGGGCATGACCGTGTGGGCTGGCCACGGTCGTGGCTGTGTTGTAGGCAAGACGACCATGCTGGCCAACACGGCCGTGGTAGGCCAACACAGCCACGGTCGTGGCCTTGCTTTTATGGCCATTTGGTAAGGAGAGGGAGTAGGAGGAAGAAGATACATTTGCAATTGAATAATAATGCTTGACCTAATTCTGTAAATTTTGATGCATGTTGAATTAAGATATTAAAACCCTAATACACATTTCACCATAATCTTGAATTAACTATATTGCTGAAATCTTGTGATCAATCTATTTAAAACCCTAATGTTAAATCTCTGATTTTTTAGTGATACGTCACCCTAACATCTACATGAATCCCTATTGTATGATGTAGATTGATGATAATGCATGATCTAGTTTGAAATTTTGAAATCAATTATGAATCTCTCCATCCCTAGGTCATAGTAATTTATGTGTAATCTTTATCTTGATGATGAACATGCATGGGCACTCGAAATGTTGAAATCAATGTTATAGAATGATAGCACATGTATTTGTTGGCCTAGAAACCCGTCCAAGATTTACTCATTAGGAATAAATCTTGGATAGTCCCCAGTTTGGGGCTGTTCTTGAACACCTAATCTCACTTAGGATGTAAGTGTATAATGTGTATTTGGTTTTCAAGAAAATTTTGGCAACATTTCCCCATTTGCTCTCTAAGTACATATGCACTTAGAGAACAGTGGGGAAATGCTACCGAAATTTCTTGAAAACCCAATACACATTATACACTTACTAGTGAGATTAGGTGTTCAAAAATGGGATAGGTGGTACACATTTATTATATATAAGAATGACAACACATGTCCCTAGACCCTAATCTTGTTGTAATATATACTTGTTTTCTCTTTTATCATAGAATGGATAGATCATGGATGTCCATTCACAATTGTTGCAACCCAGAGTTTATATCTGGTCTTGACCAGTTTATTAGATTTGCCGAGGAACATAGGAAACAAACTGGAGATAGGTTCTACTGTCCGTGTAGGCATTGCACTAACAACTTGAAAATCGGCACTGGTGACAAAATCAAAAGTCATGTCATGTGCAACCGGATTATACAAGGCTATACAGAATGACACTGGCATGGAGAGATTTCAAACTCGAAACCAGTGGATGTCAATAGCAGTGCTTGTGTGGAAGAAGAAATTGCCTCCGATGACGTAGATGTGAATGAACCAGTTCCAGTAGACATCGTTGATGCGATGCTGGATAGTTTTGGGGTAGAGCACACCGATTCACCTCCCATTTTTAGAAACATTGTGCATTATGTTAAGATATCGTTATACACAGGTTGTACTAAGTTTACGAAGCTTAGTGCTGTGTTGAGATTGTATAAGCTGAAAGCTAACAATAGATGGAGCGACAAAAGCTTCACGTCATTGTTGTCTTTGTTGAAAGAAATGCTTCCTGAAGGAAACGAGTTGCCAATCTCAACATACCAGGTAAAGAAATTGTTGTGACCAATGGGAATGGATGCCAACAAGATACACACATGCCCGAATGATTGTGTATTATTTCAAAAGGACTATGTGGATTTGAAAAATTATCCAAAATGTGGTGCGTCACGGTATAAATTGACGAGTTCGGGGGAGTCCAAAACTGGTTCTCCTACCAAGGTGATGTGGTATCTACCTATAATATCATGGTTTCAACACTTGTTTGCCAATCTGATGGATGCAAAGAATTTGAGGTGGCATGCAGTTTTTAAGAAAAATAATGATGGAATCCTACGACATGCGTCTGATTCCCCACTGTGGAAGAAGACTGATCTATTGTACCTTGAATTTGGTGAAGAAGTCAGGAATCTAAGACTTGGGCTTTGTATAGATGGGATGAATCCGTACAGGACATTGAGCAACCAACATAGCACTTGGCCAGTCATGCTTGTTATATACAATCTTCCTCCCTGGCTGTGTATGAAAAATAAGTATGTAATGCTGTCGTTGTTGATATTGGGCCCTAAACTACCTGGAAATGATATCGATGTTTATCTTGAACCTCTGATTGATGACTTAAAGAAACTCTAGGGTGAAGATGTGATGACCTATGATGCTTCACGAAGAGAGACATTTCATTTGCATGCTATGTTGTTTTGCACTATTAATGACTTTCCGGAATATGGGAATTTGTCTGGATATAGTGTCAAAGGAGCTAAAGTGTGTCCTATATGTGAAGAGTACACTGATTCAATAAGACTAAAACATGGCGGTAAGACTGTATATCTCGATCATCGAAGGTTTCTTACAAAATTCCATCTGTATCGTAGGAAGTGCAAAGTATTCAATGGATTGAATGAGGAACAGAGTGCACCTAAACCTATACCAGGGGAGGTTATTTATGAAAGAGTAAAAGACTTTGTCAATGAATTTGGTAAGAGATCACAATGTACCATGGCCACACGGAGTGACAAATCTCTATTCAAGAAGAAGTCAATATTTTGGGATCTTCCTTATTGGAGTTCTTTGACAGTCAGGCATTGTATCGATGTCATGCACGTTGAGAAAAATGTCTGTGATAGTGTCATTGGTACTTTGTTGAATATACCAGGTAAGACTAAAGATGGGATAAAATCCAGACTGGACCTACATGAAATGGGAATAAGGTCAGAATTAACAGAATTACGTGAAATGGGAAATCGGAGAACATACTTACCTCCCGCTTGTTACACATTGTCTAGAAAGGAGAAGAAAGCTTTTTGTGAATGTTTGGTAAATGTTAAGGTGCCACAGGGTTACTCATCCAACATCCGTAGATTGTATCAATGAAATATCTGAAGTTGATAGGTCTTAAATCTCATGATTGTCACACTCTAATGCAACAAATATTGCATGTGGCAATTCGATCTATATTGCCGAAGCATGTAAGGTTTGCAATCACCAGACTTTGTTTCTTTTTCAACAGTCTGTGCAGCAAAGTTATTGACCCTAATACTCTCGATAATTTGCAAAGAGAAGTGGTTGTTATCCTATGTCAGCTTGAGATGTATTTTCCTCCGTCGTTCTTTGATATCATGGTACATCTTGTTGTCCAATTGACTAAGGAAGTGAAAATGTTGGGACCAGTTTTCTTGCATTGGATGTATCCCTTTGAACGATACATGAGCATTTTTAAAAGTGATGTTAAAAACCGTTATCGGCCTGAAGGGAGTATTATTGAGGGTTATATGGCGAGAGAGCTATGGATTTTTGCAATGACTTTCTCAGTGATAATGACACTCCTGGTAGTGACAAGAATATTGAGGAGCAATTTGGCAAAGGAATTTTGGGATCACGGGTGAAAGTAATCATCCGTGAGTAGTTGGAACAAGGTCACTTGTATATTTTACACAACATGGACGAAGTGAGTGTTTATATCGAGGAACATACCAATTGCATCAAGAGACAATATCCTCGAGCCAATACAATGTGGCTTTCTAGAGAGCATAACAAGACATTTATTAAGTGGTTCGAAGAGAAAGTCTTACATCAACTATCTCAAACACTAAATGATATTATTGAAACTATCAAATGCCTCGCCTTTAAGCCGAAATTGACTGTTATGTCTTATGAAGGGTATGACATTAATGGATTCACATATTACACAATGTGCCAAGATGATAAGAGTGTCGTCCAAAATAGTGGGGTCACCCTTCAAGCGTTGACTATGTTTTTGCAAGTGCAAAGGATAAGCGTCCATGTGAAGCTAAAATGTCATATTACGGTGTCATTGAAGACATATGGGAGTTTGACTACATAGATTTTAGAATTTCACTCTTCAAATGTAATTGGGTTGATAACACCAAAGGAGTTATAGTGGATGAATTGGGTTTCACTTTAATGAACTTTGAAAAGATTGGTGAGAAGGGTGAACCATTCGTATTGGCATCACAGACGAAACAAGTATTTTATATCGATGATAAATGGTCGGTTGTTCTTCATGATAAAAGACAATTCATTGAAGATCCTATAGATGAAGAAGAGTACTATGATAAGTATGATGACTCCAGTCCATTCTCAGTTGGGTTGCCAACACCAGCAAATATTGAAGCTAATGATGACTTGTATGTGCGCGGAAATCACAATGAAGGATTGCAAATTGATAAAAAATTGCAATATTAGAGGCATGCTTATATTTTTTATATGTTTTATTTTTCTGAATGTGAACTTTACAATGTTAATTACTTTACAATGTGAATGTGAACTTTACAATGTGAATTACATTACAATGTGAATGTGAACTTTACAATGTGAGCTTTACAATATGAATTACTTTACAATGTGAATTACTTTACAATGTGAATGTGAACTTTACAATGTGAGCTTTACAATATGAATTACTTTACAATGTAAACTTTACAATGTGAATGTGAACTTCCAGATGGTTGAACATTCTCCTGATGACCATGCTGATAATTACCGTGAGGGTGAGGACATCAATGCGCCACCTCACGATGTAAGTTTTAAAAATATATATCATATATTTATATCTATATGTCCATTTCTAGTTATATCTTGTAAGTGTGTTTATTTTGTCAAAATTTTAGGGTGATGGTGCAAATGTACCCTCTGAAGCACTTGAGGCACTTGATGAGAAGCACCAAAAAGTTGACAAGAGAAGGGGCATCACTATGATGAAGAAGTTAATAGCGCAAAGGGGCAATGGACCCAAACTTGTTGTGGATTTTGATAATGCACGAAATGCACTTGGAGTGAATCACAATTCATTTGTTTTAATATCTTGGGTATGTTACTCGTAGCCATTGCAGTTGTAAGATAAATTATTGGCATAAAGTTCCTAAGGAGAAGAAAGACGTAATATGGAAGGATTTATGCGTGAGTTATTATTAATTTGCAATTCTATTTGTTAGATTACTATTTTTTTGGATACTAGTTAATAGCAATTCTATTTTGCAGAGTATATTTGAATTGGATGAAAAGTTGCATCGTAAATGTGTGATGCAACACTGTGGGAGAGTCCTAAGGAACTATAGGACAAATATCACCCGAGAATAAATAAAAGAAGGTGACAAGAGGAAGAAGAAAGCCACAGAATAGTGGAACTTCCTGGACCAAAAAGAATGGGACGCCTTTGTTGCTTCAAGACAAACTGATGAATTCAAGTTATTAGGCATCACCCCCATTTTAATTAATATACATGGTATTCACCTATTCAAGATTAACATTCAGTGTTACTAACCAAATCATTAATGTGCATACTAACTAGGCCCTCAGTGAGGCGCAAAAAGCAAGGCGTGCACTGAATGTGCATGACCACACAATGGGCCCAAAGGGGTATGCAGGCATTTGTCAAAGACTACAGTCTGAGGCTAATGCTCAGTCTGTTTCTACTCAGGAGTCCTCTACTATAGGTAGCACACCTCTGCCTCTCCATGATGTCTAGATAGCTGGGAGGCAAATAAGAAGGGAGAAATAAGGAAGCCCGCAACTGCTGAGGCTGCTGCAAAAATGGTAAAATACAACTCTTACAACAATCGTTTGAATATTGATTATTTGTGGTGTTTACTTAATTACAAATTTTTGTTTTGGCGATTAGCGGGAGCTGCATGAGCTGAGGAAACAAGGAAAGGTCATCCCTGAGGGCACAAGGGATGAATTGACAGTTGCTCTGGGTAACCCAGAGCATCCTGGACGTGTTAGGGCTGCAGGCGCTGGTGTGGGCATCAAAGTGTTCTTTGGGCCATCCCAGCACAAACATGTCCCAAAAGCGGGACTTTCACAAGAAGAGGTAACCTATTCTTTCTTTATAATGTTACTGTAAAAGAGAATTCAATAATTAGAAGCTAATGTTTCTTTTATCCATGTATAGGTAGATAAGCTAGTTGATAGGAAACTCGAAGAAGCACTGAGCAAGTGGCAGGCATCTCAAACTGCCAGTCAACAGACAGTACCTATGGCGTCCCGCTCTACTCCTACTACAGAGGTTGGGAGTAATCCTGTAGACCCACCACCTAGCACATCCAATGTAAGTATTTTTATGACATAATAACTAGTCTTTTCAAGATGATATGTTTTCAAGATGATATGTATATATGTATATAACATTATTTACACAAAAATTTGTAGGGGTTGAAGCCATGCCGTCTAAAAAGTAAAGAATTTGTCATTGCAGAGGTGTCGGCTTACCCATCCCTACCAGGGGAAATGTTTCATGGGTCTCCATTACCAGCTGGTTGGGTTCGTGTGAGCCCGCTACATATATTCCCCAACGGGATGGATCTTCCATTGCCATATGCCCACCCAGATTGTGAAACGCTTGGTGAGGCAGAAGGCGGAGTGATATTGCGGCCAAAAGCGGTTGTCCTCTATACTGAAACTGTATGGTAAATTTACATTATGTTAAATTGTTAGTGTGTGTATATGATGTCAATTGATCTGAAATTATATATATATACAGGTTAAAAAGAAGACACCCACATCATCTAGGCCTCCACCTCCACCTCCTACATTACCAAGTTGGGTTCCACAGGACCTACTTCTCCCGTTAGAGAGAACTGTAGACTGAAATTATTTTCTATAACCATTTAACGTATGGACTTTTTCAATGCATTGAAATTGAGATATAACAGAATGTTGCTTTTTTTAGGATAAAAAAGAAAACTTGTAAACGTTTGGAAGAAGTTGGAAATATAATTTCGTTGATGCTACTCTTCTTGAACTTACCCAGGTGTCAATGAAAATTTGGCACAAGGTAAGCTACATAGATATGGGTGTTTTTCACACCGGCCATCAAATTTGGCATCTGCATTTACTACAAAACATACCATAAATATGCAGAGAACTTCTTTCCTTTAGAGAATAGGTGTTAAAGGTTGAAGTGAAGCTGCATGTGACCCAAACAAGCCTCTACATTAACAAAATATGATATGTTTCTAGACATAAAGGTTTCACTCTCTTATCTTTCACATTATAGGTTGTGTGATTCAAGTTTAAGAATATGGAATGGAAATTTTAAGATGTGGAGCTAGATTTTATGGTTATGTTTTTTTTACTAAACCTTTAAATCTGGTGATTTTTATAACTCAGAGTAGGTTTATTGTCTCTTAAGGAACCCAAGGTTAGGTTATTTGAATCATTGTAGTGTTGATGATGGGGTTCCTAACTAAGATACTAAATAGGGCATAAAGTCCCAAAATAACTCTGAAAATTCATGTATGGAACTCATCATTATGCAAAAATGTGAACCTCTATTATAGTTATTGAAACTAAAATATGTGATAACAAACTATAAGGAAACATGATTGGTATTTTCTTTCTCATCATTGATGTATCTCTTAATTGGATCTCCATCTTCAAAGTATTTTCCTAGTATTCACATTAAAATGTTCTATAATGTGTGCCTTCCCTGTAAATGGTTATTGCCAAATGCACTTATGGATGATATTTTGATGTGGTATGGATACTTTAGAGTTAATTTATGGAAGGGAGAGAAGTATGTTGATCTTAGAGCTTCTAAGTGGAGGAAACCAAAGTGAAGACAATATCACTCCCAATCTACCCCAAGTTACCATGGATCAAATTTTAACAAAAAGCACCATGTATGAACTAGTTCGACATCAAAGTGGACAAGAAATGCCACAAAATGGACGTGCTAGTTGGACATGGCCAAGCTACAAGACTACAAGTCATAAAGAAATATCACATTTGAAGCAAGTTAAGTAGTCCAATCATCATGATTGTCCCAACTTAAATAAATGTGGCGTTCTAGAACCACCACTATTGTGCCAACCAAGATGGTCATGGTGCCATCTCCCCTAGATAACCATGCCCTTAATTATGACTCCCTCAACCATCCATTATGGTCATAACACTCACCAAGGTTTTGCCACCCTCATTCCACCACAGTTGTGCCACCATCATTCCAAAAATTTCATTTCCCCTGAAATATTTCCACTTTCACTGTGACTATTTCCTATTACCACAACCATGCCCTAGCCTATCCTCCATTGTCATGGTACCCAAGGTTGTTCTACCCACCTAACCCTACTGTTTTCCACTACCACTTTACCCCCTATTAACCCTATACACCCTAGGCCATTATATATACACTAGTGGAGGATGGGAGTAAGTGGTAAGATCCTTTCAACATTAATTTACAACACCTACTATCTCCCACTTCCATCACTCTTATCATACCACAAAAACCTAATTTTCTTGGGTTTTTACCATATCCATCCCACTTCCCATTCTATTTCACTGTTATAACCTCATTTCCTAAGTATGTAATAAAAAGTGTAATTCTCTTTTAAAGAATAAATGAAATATATTTCTCTAATTTGTGATGGATTTCGTGTGAAATGGGCTTGATTGATTGATAATGGGCTTTGTTGGCCATTGAGCCCAATTGAAAAGAGAGAAATAAAAAGGAAAAGGATTTGATTAAATAAAAGGAGAATATGTGAAATAGAAATAGATAAGAGAATAAAGGGCAAGTAGATATTCCCCAATATGGGAATTCGTGCCTTTAGGTTTTCTTGAGGTCCAAGGGACCCAAAATAACAAGATAATGGCAAAGGGAAAAGAGATACTAATTAATTTTGGATTAATTAAAGGATAACTTGGGAGAGAAGTAAGCCTTCTCATCCATTGGAATTTGTTTCCCAAATTTCATAAATAGCTAGTATTAGTCAAGATGAACTTTCCCTTAAAATATAAGATAAAAAGAGCTATGGCTTAGGAGATATGAATTTCTCAAATTATCTCCAAAATATAGCATTAATTGTGCAAATAGGAATATCATTTTCCTTTTGGTTGATAGTGAGCAAGGAGGACCGTTGGATCTTGATCCGATGCCTGGCGCTCATCGTCTAAGTCCCACTAGGATTGGGACTCTGCGAGTTACAGAGGGATTTTCCCTCTCAGATTTTCTCACGATCCAGAGAGTGTGCAAGCTCGTTGTTGGTTCCTTTGGACTCAGAAGAGGAAACCGAGGAAGACCATCCCTACTTTGTAGGGGATTGGTCACCATTTGGGAAAGTTCCCAATCCAGCAGGGACCTGCCCTGACCCTATATATAGGGGAGGATGAATGAGGGAACCAACACATCCTTTGGCTACCCTAAATGCTGCGGCAGATCCAGAGGAGTCTTCCTGTGCGCTCAATTTGAAGAACCACCCTGACCTGCACCCCTAATTTCTCAGCAAGCCTCTCTGGTGTCCGGTGAGTAGGAGGGAGTCGCGACGCATTCGTGGCGATCAATTGGAACCGTGGTCGAGTTCGGCGGAGGAAGACGAAGCTCCCTGACCTCTTGGAGCGCTCGCAGGTGGACGAGAGTGAGAAGTCAACTCCCAAGTTGACCGCAGGAGTCGTTGTGCTCGGGCACGAGGTAGGAGAAAACCTCGTGGTCTTTTACCAAACTACCCCTCCATGCCTTCAGTCCAGGTAAGGACAATCTTGTCCTTCACATTCTTTTGATCGCAAAATTGGTACGCGCATCCTTGATCGTTGGATTCTGAGTGGACCAGCGGACCATGAATCTAGCGATCCTCATTTTTCTAGAATTAGCAAATAAACCAGTAGAAAGGTTTTTACCTACAAAAATCATATCTTTTGCTAGAAAACTCAGATGAGGAAAGTTGATACATGAAAATTGATCAAAAAAATACGAGGGATATGTTAAAAATAATTTGGGAACCTAAATCAGTATTTTTTTACAAAAGTATATATTGTTTATGGGAAAAGTATTTAATTGTGGTTAGAAACCCTAATTAATGATAAAGGGTAAATTTAATCTTGTAAATAAGTTAATTCGAGCATTATTAACTTGTTTAATGATAAAGATGGATTTTAACCTATTTTGAAGATGAAATTGTAAGGTTTAGGGTTTTAAACCTAATATGATGATTAATATGCTTAGAAACCCTAAATAAGAGAAAAAGAAAAGAAAAGTACTTATAATCCAAAATTAGGGTTTCATGTTGCTAAAAGATGATCTTAGAATCTTTTGTGAAAGAAAGATGAAATAATTAGGGTTTGTAAGTGATTTTGTAAAATTAGGGTTTAAACTAATAAAAATGAAGTGGAACCCTAATTGTGATCAAAACCCTGAAAAGGACTAATAACCCTAGGAAATGACTAGGATTAATAGATCATGATGACATGATTAATGATAGAAAAATTGGATGCCTATTTCAGGATGAACTTGTGTGTACTTGCTTGGTTTCTTGCTTGGTTGAGTTATTTCTGCATTCAAGTCAGCTTGACAGGTATGATGTTTATTATGGTTAATCGCATTACATTCTGAAAGGTTTTCTGGATGAATTGATCGCATTGATTGCAACCAACCAGTTTGGATGTTCATAATTGCAAATTATAAAGTCACTATGATTATCACAACTATAAATAAGTGTGTATTCTCGTACCTACATGCCACCCTGATGGATGATGCAAAATGGTCAAGCCCAGGAGGGAAGACCAATGGGCACCATGAGAGGTGACCCCAGACACCAAGCTCGGGAATGAGAAGGTGGTCTATGTTGCATGACTAATGGGCACCATGAGAGGTGACCCCAGGCACCAAGCTCGGGATTGAGAATGTGGCCTTAAGTCAATCCCTAGAGAGGGTATTGTAGGGTTAGGCAAAAGCGGTGGAGATTGACACATTGAAAACATAAATTGATTTGTTAATTACTTTGGTTGTGATAATTAGTTTGTTATCCATATTTGTGAACTTTTGGTTGTCCCCACATATCGGCATATTCTTATATGATGACCGTAGTTTTGTTTGTCGGTGTTTTAGGTACAACCCTGAAATGAACAAACAGTAAAGTGACACATTGTGAAAATAAGTATTAAAGTGCAAGGAGGATTAGATAGAATAGATCCATGCTATGGATAGAAGTAGATTTCCAATGTTTTTAAAAGGTATGCAATTTTTTTATATGAGATTTTAGTTTAGTTGGTAGAATTTCATAATTATTATTGATTAATTACCAAACCATTGATCCAGTTTATTGGGATAACGGCTTTGACCTCTTGGTCTCCCTTAATTGGGGATTACTGGGAGGCAGGGTCGTTACAATTGGTATCAAAGCATAGGTTCCTCATTTAATCTTTAATAATTATTAAATTTTACAAATTCTATAGAACCGAGGAAGTTATTAGAGGATTTTACGAAAGACAGAGGTGTCTAGAAAAGGATCATGTCTGGGGGCTGGCAATATTTTCCTCCGCTTCACTAGTCGGAATATGAGGACTCTCAGATTGTGTGACTTTCTAGCCAATGTCTTAGGATTTGACTTGAAATAAGATACCTTTAGGACTCTCTCATCTTGTTCATCCCTTCTCAACTCAAATTCTGTTAAGGATTTGAAGTATCAGGATTATCTCTCTCTTCCTCACCCTCTTGAGGTATGGGTAAGGTTGTTAAGGTTTAGGAAATCCTCCACCAAATTAATAAAAGTCTCGTAATTAAGATGTCATCAACATAAGTAGAAATGGGCCCCAACCCTGACCCAATACCCTTCAGCAACCTAGAGCAAGAGGATAAACCGGGATATGAGGAGCAACATGTGTACGAGGAAGTAGCCTAGATGGAGGAGGACCAGTCTGGTGGCCCGGAACTGACCATGGTAGTTCACACTACATATGCGGTTTGGATGGAACAACAGAAACGGCTGACTGAGGCTATCCATGACTTGGCCCTCAGGGACATATCTAGAGATGAGAATGGAGAGCCACTTCCTGTTCATCCTCAACTGGGAGCCACCATATTGGACTTCCTCAAGCTGAACATCAAGAAGTTCTGGGGAGAAGATAAGTCTGAAGTGGTCAATAAGGCGGAAGCATGGATACTTACAGTCGAGAATGGATTCCATATGCTTGAAGTGCATCCAAACAAGAAGGTTCTATTTGCTACTCATCTTTTGGAAGGTGCAGCCAAGATATGGTGGGAGAACCATATCACGGGAAGAGACCTAAGTGAAGAACCGATGGTGTGGACCGATTTGAAGACCATCTTCATCGCCATATTCATCCCCGTGTCAGCCAAGAAGGAGGAGGAAAGAAAGTTCACTAACATGACTCAAGGAAGCTCGTTAGTTGCGGACTTTGGTCGCAAGTTCCGCATCCTGGAACATTTTGATCACATCATGGACGAAGAAAGGAGGGTGGACCACTTCATAGAGCATCTGCACCCTTCCATCAAGCCCCTTGTTATGGCTAGTAAGCCAAAGACCTTCTCTGAAGCCTACAACACCGCCTTGGACATGGAAAGGATGGTGATGCCTGCACATAATTCCTCTAAAGGATACTTGGGTTTCACTGAAGGAGCTCAAGGGTAGAGGAATGAACACAAGAAGGGACAAGGATGCAACCACAACAAAAGGAAGCATGGGCACAAAGGCAAGTCCCATGGTCACCTCCAGCAGTGTCGCACCTGCAGACAGACACATCCTAGGAAGTGCCTCTTTGAGAAGATGGTGTGTTTCAGATGTCAGCAAGAGGGACACTTCATCGCCAACTGCCCTCAGCCCGACCTAAGAGGACCTTTGGGGTCACAGTATGTGGCAGCACCATCAGTGGCTGCAACACCTCCAGCCGGAGCACCTCTAGCTAGAGAGAGGAGACAAGCAAGAGTATTCACCATCACCAATGAAGAAGCTCAGGAGAATGCTAATAGACTGATTGAGGGTAATAACCCCTAGAGTTTTCCTTTTGGTTTAGTAGATCATGTAATAGCTTTCTGATGTGGTATGAACTATGTAGGCCTGTTGGAAGTCATGGGACAAAATGTAAAAGCACTCTTCAATTCTGGTTCTACTAATACTTTTATTTCAAGAAATGTGGCAGCTATGCTTTGTTTGGATATCAAGGATTTAGGTTATGTTTTGGATGTCACAACCCTGAGTGGTCGTATTTATACCTCTCTTTTGAAAACCCCTATTTTTCCAGTTAAGTATCTGAACCATGAGCTTCCCACTAACTTCATCCTTCTCGATATGAATGATTTTGATGTAATCATCGGTATGGATTGGCTTTCCACCTACAGAGCCCAGATTGACTATAGAGAGAAGAAGATTCTTATTAGGAAGACCGGCCATCCACGCTTCACCATTAGAGGAAGGAGGGATGCGACAACTAGCCTTTATGTGTCCGCTTTGAAAGTTGAACGGATGCTATCCAAGGGTTGTCGAGCCTACCTAGCCATAGTTATCGTACCTGAGGTTAAGTGTGAAGTCACGTCTCGGATAAAACGTTATTAATGATGCGGAAGCAATTAATTAGCAGCGGAATTACTGAAAATCACTAAAAAATTAAAACTTTTGTAAAGAGGTCTACAAACTGTGAAACTCTTTCATAATGAAACAAGGTAAGTTATTTACAAACTGATTAATCATTACAAACCCTATAATATCACATCTCGAGGGTTACAAGCATCAATTGCCCTATTAACTGTACAAGGCATTGCATAAAAATCTCGAGGCATTACGCCAAAATCTCATATCTATATTAAACATCTACTAACTCCTAGGACCTGAGAGTACAGAGACGACACATAGAACATTCTATTCCACAAGACTTGACAGACAGTGTTTCCACCTGAGGATCACTGTTGTCCCTGATGTTGTTGTTGCTGCTCACCCACTGAAGGGTTCCTTCGTCCTCGGCGTATACCTAAAAAGTCGAATCCCACGGGGGTGAGACAATTAAATAATTGTCCCAGCGAGAGTTATAACTCTTCGCCAGAAGCATTGTTATTGCACATATTAAACTAACAAAGAGCAGAGGAACTATAATTAATCCGCACTAGGCAATTCATTGAATAATCTGAGTAGATCAGTAATCTCTATGCAATCATTTCAATTATAACTTGATTGAATGGCAAGACATATAATCAATAAGGAATATGAAGAACATGTATACTAGTTATTCAACTAGAGCACTATAAACAATTCATCATCAATCATTGTTTCTAGTTCAACCTAAGCAATTATGCTATATGACTGATTACATTTTTCAAACATATTTATGCCCTGGGGAGATGAGTTACACCGCTCATACTCCAACCGACCATTACGAAATCGCAATCGGTACCATACATAAGTCATTAGAAAAGACGGATTCCTATGACCTCATCATCCTCAGTCAGTGTGAGGAACAACATGCATGACATCTTGTGTCTCTGCTATAATAGCTTTCCAAGGTATTCTGGCAACTTCGCTATTAGAGTTACATTGGCATGTTGTACTCTCTTCTCCATCAAGGGATTTCTTGTTTATCTCACATCGATGCGGCATTAACAACATCATCGAGAGATTAGCTATACATCATCCCGACATAAACATATAATGAAGAATTGAGAGATTAAATGTACATCTCACATCAATTCCCTTATTAGGATGTAAGGATATTCACGTCCATAACCCCCATATACTCAAAAGTATGCTCTCCAGGAGTTCCCTTAGGAAAACCTGTTTCACCATCATTTAACTTCTGACAATGATGGATCTATGGTCACGACTCTACATGATATCATTATACTTGATTATTTAAGTACATTATGGCATTCTTTTAGCATCGGGCATGTTTTCAAACATAAACCAATAAGATAATTGCTATAAAGAAAGAGTACTAATTGTATCAAGTTCATATCACATCTTGTTAACATTAGGATATCAATCCCTAACCATCTCATCATTATATTTCAGGAACATGGGTATTCAAACCCTTTGATCATCAAAACACTTATTATCAAGTATCATATTGCCATCAAGTATTTTAACAGTATGAACATGATAGGAGTAATGCAGATATTTCTTATGGCTCATACGGCCTATCTGTCTCATTTGTTACCTCTCACTAGGCAACAAGCATATCATTGCTTTCAAAGATTATAAAGTGTTTTCAATAAATATTGTATCATATCTCTTACCTAGCTATGCTCTCTATTTCATAAAGACCTGCATGATTAAAATGAATGATAACAGGCACATTATCTCTACATCAGCACAATACAAAATATTTCCAAGTCAAGTATAGAACACCACGGCCGTACAACTAAGAACGGTCGTGCAAGGGGAAGCCACCACGGTCATGCTACATAAGATCACCACGACCGTTTTTCATCACCACAGCTAGTTTCTAGGGTTAGGGTTTCCCTATTCAATTCAATTAGGGTTACCAAACCCTTTAGCTTAAATAGGAATAGTGATTCCTCATTTCATTATCCAATCCTAGTTTTTTATGCTTAAAAGCATATTCCCAGAATTAGGGTATACTTGTTCACATCATCACATTACCCTAGATTAGGGTTTACTATTCACATTTCATCACATTACCCTAGATTAGGGTTTACTATTCACATTATAATGAATTAAGATCATACCATCATCATGTGTTAGGATTACTTCCATTAATGCCCTCAAATAGGGTTATGATTCATTAGTTGTCATAACTAGGGTTTCATGATCTCACTATCATGGATCATACCCTAATTAGGTATCCATCCATATTGGGAGTTCATTACTTGATTAATCATTCATATAAGAATTTTTCTCTCTCATCTTTTCATAAGTTGATGTTTGCATCACCCTTGATTGGTTTAAGTCAATTTAACATTGACATCATGGGTTATGTCATTACTATTGTGATCATTAAAGCTTACTTGTTCAAAGAGTATTAGTCACTTTATCCCATCAAGGTACCTTTGTAATGTTCACCACTGATTATAACATGCATTAATCAACTAATTACTTGGTCCCTTAATCACTTTAGATATCTATGAGGTTTAGGTTAATCAACCACTAAACCATCTTGACCACTAAGGTATCAAACGATCTTGACCTTTTTAGACATCAAACGGTCTTGCACACTAAACCCCCAAACGGTCTTGGACAGACCTTGAAACCGTTTGGTGTTGAAGACCGTTTGGTCTTGTTGACTTTTGAAACTGTTTGGTAAAGTGCACACTCAAGACCGTTTGCCCAAGATGGGGTGAAGACCGTTTGGTCATGAAGACCGTTTGGTTAAGTTTGACTTTGAAACCGCATGGGCATATCCGACCTTGAAACCGCATGAGACTAAAGGGTTTGGGAACGTTTGGTCCCAAATGGTCTTGAGACCGTTTGGACTCAAAAGGTCTTGAGACCGTTTGGAACCAAACGGTCTTGAGACCGTTTGGTCCAAACCACCTTAAAACCGCAAGGACCAAAAAGTGTCTCAACCACTTCAATTGAGTTAGAGTCTCCAATGTTAAACCCCTCAATCGATCATGCACTTGTTAGCCACTCATCAATTGAGTCAATTAGGTCAACCCTCAACTGATTTGACACTCAATTGACCCTCAATTGATCATCAATTAGGGATTGGATCAATTGGATTAGGGTTTGGAATCGATGACCCCTCAACATACTTCAATGTGAGTTTCATTGATTTGAAACGATTGAACCATTATTCAATTTGATCATGACCTGACCCCAAACGGTCTTGGGATCATTTGGATGACCTCCAAATGGTCTTAAGATCGTTTTCTCAAATCAACACCAAAAACTAACTCAACCAGTTAAGGTTGGCTCATTGGATCGATCACTAGGTCAACAATTAATTGCATTTCAACTTAGAACCTTGGATCTTCAACCTCTTAACCATAGTCAACCCTAGACCTCCAAATGGTACTGGGTGACCCCCAAACGGTCTTGGGATCATTTGGATATCCTCCAAACGGTTTTGATACCGTTTGCCCATTATTTCATCAAAACCCAAGTCATTCAATTAAGGTTTGAACCCTAGGTTTGGTCACCAAATCAGCAATCGATTATTCATCAACTTGATATCTTTGGATCCTCAATTGGTCAACCCTACTTAACCCTAGACCTCCAAACGGTCTTGGGTGATCACCAAATGGTCTTGAGACCATTTGGGTGATCCCCAAACGGTTTTGAAACCGTTTGGGCTACTCAACCCAAACTTCAACACAATTCAATTATTGAAATCAGCAATTGACCCGATTAGGGTTTAGATGGTTGATGGGCCTTCAATTGGTGATCCACTTGGAATTTAATTGATGATTTTTGGTAGGTGATTAGTTTACATTATTCAAAACAGATCTCCAAATGGTCAATGCCTAGTCAACTCTTCCAAACGGTCTTGGACAATTTGCTTCCATGCGTTCTTGTGAAACTGTTTGCACTCAAACGGTTTGAAACCGTTTGCTCCAAACGTTTTGGTAAACCATTTTCTAAAGTAAAAATTCTTGTATAAACATAGGAATTAACGTCATCATCGTCTACCTCTGTTCAACCAAGAACTGGGGCTGTTCTTCATGGAAATAATAGCAAGAACACACAAAGGCGTCTAAAGAAGAAGATTTAAGCAACGATTTTAGGAAGAAAAGATGTATTAACAAAGCTTGAGGATTAGAGTTATATAACCCGCCTCTAGGACTGATCCAGAGCTCCAAGCTTCATAGCTTTAATGGTGGCTTGAACTCCAGTAGTTTTCCAAGGTCTTTCCTCCACTTTTTGGATGAAGAAGATGGCTAGAAAGGAGAATCGTGTGAAGAACACCATAAATCTAACCTTATATAGTGATTTCCACCATGAATTCGAGGTAGATGATGATCAACACTTACCAAGCTTAGTATGGTCATCCTTCCTCTGGTCCAGGGATCCTTCTTGGTCGGTCCAAGCAAAGTGATGAGAAGAAAAGAACTAAGGAACGATCCTTTTGTGTGTGGAAAAAGGATGCTTATATATTTATGAGTCTTTTAAGGAAAATGGAAAGAGATAGATATTTGGTTTTATCTCCCACACATATCCATCAAGGCTTCCTCCATACTTGGCCACATTTCATCCTTTTAATCACATGCAAAACTCCTCCCTTATCCAAGGTTTAAAAAGAACTAAAACACCTTTGAGGAGAGGTATATTAATGCCCACCCTTATTGGATATTACTCAATATATTATTAGTGTGAGTAGTTTCCTGTTCTACCATGACCATTCAAATGATGCACCCCTCTCATTTGCTTTGCTCTTCTTAATGCCAAGAAACATGAGAGATCCTCAAGAGGGTATATTTTACATGTTGGACCCTAGGGTTCGGGTAAATTGCACTTTACACCAAAACTAGGTTTTAAAGTACAAGGATTTCTCTACAAGCTATATCTTGGTACCCAAGCTTGTGAAAACTGTACCACTTCATCATATACATTCTTATGATGTCTCAACATCAGAGGAACATCTTAACATGTGAAATTTGCAAGTTAACCTCTCTAATTAGGTAATTTGCACTTTAGTCCATTATTAAGTAAATAATGTCTCAACATTATGCAAAAAGGACTGAATATGAAATATAAGTTCCTCAAAAGCTTTAATTACTTTTCAATAATTGAAATTAAGCATATAATCAACTTAGTTAGACAAAACACCTAGGGTTAGTACATAACCCAGGTCAGGGATGTTACAAATTATCCACCCCTTACAAGGATTTCGTCCCCGAAATCATCTACAAAACATATTAAGAGAAAAGAGTAGGGTATTTCCTCCTCATCTCTTACTCTAGTTCCCACGTAGCTTCTTCAATTCCACGGTGATTCCAGAGGACTTTCACCAAACTTATGTCTTTCTTTTTCAACTTTTTAATTCTTCTGTCAAGGATCGACACAGGTCCTTCAACATAAGATACATCATCATTCAATTCTACTTCCATAGGTTGTAGAACTGATTATGTGTCAGGATGACATTTCCTAAGCATGGAAATGTGGAACACTAGGTGTAACTTTTGTAACTTTGGTGGTAACTCTAGTTTATAAGCTACCTTTCCAGTTCGTTCAATGATTGGATAACGTCCTATAAACCTAGGAGCTAACTTTCCTTTCCTTCCAAATCTAAGAACTCCTTTCCAAGGTGAGACCTTGAGGTACACTCTGTCTCCAACCTAGAATTCTAAAGGTCTATGACGCTTATCAGCATAAGATTTCTGCCTATCTTGTGTAGTCTTTATCTATTGTTGTATTACTTTAATCTTCTCGGTAGTCTGATGTACAAGTTCAGGACCTAAAAGTTGATATTCACCAGTTTCATACCAACATAAGGGTGATCTACAACATCTACCATACAAAGCTTCATAATGTGCCATGTCAATGCTATGTTGATAGCTATTGTTGTAGTCAAACTCTATCAAACTTAGGTGCATATCCCAACTTCCTGTAAACTGAAGAACACATGCTCTGAGCAAGTCTTCCAAAGTCTGTATAGTCCTTTCTGATTGTCCATCAGTCTGAGGATGAAAGGTTGTACTAAACCATAACTTAGTGCCTAAGGCTTTATGAAGTCGATCCCAAAAACGACTCATAAACTGAGGACCTCTGTCAGAAATGATGGTAACTGGGACTCCATGTAGCCGTACTATATTATCTACATATAACTGTGCCAACCTCTCAGCAGAATAGGTTGTTTTGACAGGTAAGAAATGTGTTGTCTTTGTCGACCTATCAACTATTACCCAGATGGAATCATGTCCTTTGGTTGTTCTAGGTAAACCAACCACAAAGTCCATTGTTACATGATCCCACTTCCACTGTGGTATGGGTAAAGGTTGCATTGTTCCTGTAGGCTTCTGGTATTCAACTTTAACTTGCTGACACACAGGACACTGCATAACAAACTCAGTAACGTCTTTCTTCAAACCAGGCTACCAATTCATATTTTTCAAGTTTCAATACATCTTGGTGCTTCCTGGATGCATGGCATACATTGAAGAATGAGCTTCTTCTAGGACTAACTTCCTCAAGTTATCCACATCTAGTACTATCATCCTATCATGATAATGAGCTACTTGCTCATCTGAGTCATGGAAACGTTCTCGTTTCTCATTACCATACTCCAATCTAATCTGTTGAACTGCAGCATCAACTTGTTGTGCCTCTTTAATTTGTTGTCTCGGAGTAGGTTTTATGTGCATCTCAGCTAACAGTCCTGCTAACAACGATACTCTTAACTGTACATTGTCTTGTCTTAAAGAGATAAGCATATCCCTTCTAGAGCATATCAAAGAATTTAGTTGTGCTCTATCTAAAGTTGGTGTTGTTGATTTCCTACTCAAAGCATCAGCAACTACATTGGCCTTCCCTGGATGATAATCAATTGTACAGTCGTAGTCCTTGATTAACTCCATCCAGTGGTGTTGCCTCATAATAAGCTCATGCTGAGAAAAGATATACTTAAGGTTCTTATGGTCTGTGAAAATCTGGGAAGTTTCTCCATAAAGATAATGTCTCCAGATCTTCAGGGCATGAACTACAGCAGCTAGCTCTAAGTCGTGTGTCAGATAATTCTCCTCATGTTTCTTAAGCTATCGACAAGTGAAAGAAATCACTTGTTTATCCTGCATCAACACACATCCTAGTCCATTCTTAGAGGCATCACAGAAAACTATATATCCTTTCCCTTGCTCCGGTAACACAAGCACAGGTGCACTTGTCAACCTTTCCTTCAACAACTGAAATGATTGCTGACACTTGTCACTCCAGGTAAAAAGAACATCCTTCCTGGTCAACTTAGTCAAGGGTAAAGCTATAGAACTGAAGTTCTTAATGAACCTCCGGTAATAGCCTGCCAACCCTAAGAAACTTCAAATATCCGTCAGTGTCTTCGGTTGCTCCCATTGCAGGACAGATTCTACCTTTTTAGGGTCAACACGAATACCTATAGCAGATATTATGTGTCCAAGAAAAGAAACTTCTGGTAACCAGAACCCACACTTGCTATACTTAGCATATAACTTGTGTTCTCTTAGCAAAGTTAGAATCTGACGAAAATGTTGTTCGTGATGCTGAGCATCTCTACTATAGAACAAAATGTCATCTATGAAGACAACAACACACTGATCGAGAAAAGGTCGGAAGATTGTATTCATGAGTTCCATAAATGTAGCTGGTGCATTAGTCAGTCCAAACGACATAACTGTGAACTCATAGTGACCATACATTGTTCTAAAAGAAGACGTAGGTATGTCACCATCCTTAATACGCAGTTGATGATATACCGACCTCAAATCTATCTTTGAGAAGATGGTTGCACCATGTAACTGGTCAAAGAGATCATCAATCCTCGATAGGATACTTATTCTTTATTGTTACTTTATTTAATTGTCTATAATCAATGCACAACTGCATTGATCCGTCTTTCTTTTTAACAAAGAGGATCGGAGCACCCCAAGGCAAAGTACTCGGTCGGATGAAACCCTCTCAAGCAACTCTTGCAGCTGTTTCTTAAGTTCTTCCATCTCAGCAGGCTCCATCTTATACGGTGTTTGTGCTATAGGTTGCGTATTTGGGATTAGATTAATCTCAAAATCAATCTCTCGAGGTGGTGGTACACCTGGAAGTTCTTCATGAAATATATCTTCAAATTCCCTGACTATCGGAACTTCAGCAGGTTAAGACTATCCATGGTAGTATCTACCACATGGGCGAAGAATGCACAACATCCTTGCCTCAACAGCTTCTCAGCAACCATAGCTGATACAAGATAGGTTGGTAGAATCTTTCTATCTCCTTGAAAGATCCATGTGTCACTATCATCAGCGAACATAGCTTGCTTGGACTCACAATCTAAGACAACCTTATACCTTTCTGAGGTATCCATCCCAATGATTACATCGAATCCATGCATCTCAAGTGGTATAAGATCCACTTGAATGCGATGTTCAAAAAAGAAGGGGATGCAGGGAGAACATACCTCCCGTAAAACAGCAGATCCCATCAACGGAGTTTCTAACAACAAACTATCTGCTCTATGACTTGTAGTCAGGTTGCAATCAAGAATCACTCTTTGAGTGATAAAGGAATGTGTAGCACCTGCATCAATAAAAATAGATACAACACAAGATGTAGACATATTGGAATAAAACAATTCCATCTCACCTGCCACAATCCGAGGGTTGATCACTGCATCAGGTGGATTCATTGCGTAGAATCTTGTCATTGCCTGTGGTTGATTCGGTGCTCGATGACTTGATGACGATGATCCAGCTTGGGATGCTTGTCCACGTCCTCTAGCGTTACTTGGAAACTATCGCCTTTGAGATCCTTGCTGACTCTGCCTTTGAGGTTGAGTTACACTCACTTCTCTTGCTCTGCAATCCTTCATCAGATGTCCCATCTTTCCACATATGTAACAGCTTCTGTTCAGTTGTTGTGGTCTGGGTGGTCCTGTAAGCGACATAGATGCTGAGCTACAAGCTCCTTTTAAAGGTAAGCTTCGTCCTCTACCCCTATTTGACGTCCACTACGTATGGGTACTGAATCTAGGTGGTGGTGTAGGTACAGAAAACCTCGGTTTCTTAAAACCTTTAGATGAAGATACTTGGAACTGGGATATATTCTTGTTCTCGGTTTGTCTCTTCTCTGCCACAGACCTCTCTACCCTTCTGACAGACTCCACAAAGGTAGCAAACCTTTCTCTATTCTCCAGAGCAGACATAGGAGTGGTCGTCTCAGTGTTTAATCCTTTCTCAAAACACCTAATCCTTTCTTCATCTGTGGTTTCCATGTGCGGACAGAACTATAACAGCTCCATGAACTTAGCCTCGTACTCACTAATGTACATTAGACCTTGCCTTAACCTCTCAAACTGAGATATTTTCTCATCCAAGAACGTCTTAGGGAAGTATCTGTTGATAAATTCCCGTCAGAAAACTTCCCATTCGATCTCCACGCCTGGCCTTTTTCCTTCCTCCATGGTCCACCAGTGACCAACACTCCCCTTGAGAAGATACACAGCATGTCTAACCTTCTCAGCTTCTGGGATGTTCAGGATTCTAAAGGCCTTCTCTAGTTCAGTTAACCACACATCACCATCTGTTGGGTCAGCTGTTCCAGCATACTCCGTGGCTCCGACTCAGCAAAGTCGTTCAAACATCTTGCCGGATCCTAGTCCTTCTGGATGGGTAGGTGCCCTAGGTATAGGTATAGGCATCCTATCAGTCATGTGTGTCATGGCAGTCATGAACTGCCCAAACATGGCTGCCCAAGTTCATATCACATCTTGTTAACATTGGGATATCAATCTCTAACCATCTCATCATTATGATTCAGGAACATGGGTATTCAAACCCTTTGATCATCAAAACACTTATTATCAAGTATCATATTGCCATCAAGTCTTTTGACAATATGAACATGATAGTAGTAATGTAGATATTTCTTATGGCTCATACAGCCTATCAGTCTCATTTGTTACCTCTCACTAGGCAACAAGCATATCATTGCTTTCAAAGCTTATAAAGTGTTTTCAATAAATATTGCATCATAGCTCTTTCCTAGCTATGCTCTCTATTTCATAAATACCTGCAAGATTAAATGAATGATAACAGGCACATTATCTCTACATTAGCACAATACAAAATATTTCCAAGTCAAGTATAGAACACCACAGCCGTGCAACTGAGAATGGTCATGCAAGGGGAAGCCACCACGGTCGTGCTACATAAGATCACCACGACCATTTTTCATCACCACAACAAGTTTCTAGGGTTAGGGTTTCCCTATTCAATTCAATTAGGGTTACCAACCCCTTTAGCTTAAATAGGAATAGTGATTCTTCATTTCATTATCCAATCATAGTTTTTTTATGCTTAAAAGCATATTCCCAGAATTAGGGTTTACTTGTTTACATCATCACATTACCCTAGATTAGGGTTTACTATTCACATTACATCACATTACCCTAGATTAGGGTTTACTATTCACATTATAATGAATTAAGATCATACCATCATCATGTGTTCGGATTACTTCCATTAATGCCCTCAAATAGGGTTATGATTCATTAGTTGTCATAACTAGGGTTTCATGATCTCACTATCATGGATCATACCCTAATTAGGTATCCATCCATATTGGGAGTTCATTACTTGATTAATCATTCATATAAGAATTCTTCTCTCTCATCTTTTCATAAGTTGATGTTTGCATCACCCTTGATTGGGTTAAGTCAATTTAACATTGACATTATGGGTTATGTCATTACTATTGTGATCATTAAAGCTTACTTGTTCAAAGAGTAATAGTCACTTTATCCCATCAAGGTACCTTTATAATGTTCACCACTGATTATAACATGCATTAATCAACTAATTACTTAGTCCCTTAATCACTTTAGGTATCTATGAGGTTTAGGTTAATCAACCACTAAACCATCTTGGCCACTAAGGTATCAAACGATCTTGACCTTTTTAGACCTCAAACGGTCTTGCTCATTAAACCCCCAAATGGTCTTGGACAGACCTTGAAACCATTTCGTGTTGAAGACCGTTTGGTCTTGTTGACTTTTGAAACCGTTTGGTAAAGTGCACACTCAAGACCGTTTGCCCAAGGTGGGGTGAAGACCGTTTGGTCAAATTTGACTTTGAAACTGCATGGGCATATCCGACCTTGAAACTGCATGAGACTAAAGGGTTTGGGAACATTTGGTCCCAAACGGTCTTGAGACCGTTTGGTCCAAACCACCTCAAAACCGCAAGGACCAAAAAGTGTCTCAACCACTTAAATTGAGTTAGGGTCTCCAATGTTGAACCCCTCAATCGATCATGAACTTGTTAGCCACTCATCAATTGAGTCAATTAGGTCAACCCTCAACTGATTTGACACTCAATTGATGCTCAGTTGATCATCAATTAGGGATTGGATCAACTGGGTTAGGGTTTGGATTTGATGACCCCTCAACATACTTCAATGTCAGTTTAATTGATTTGAAATGATTGAAACATTATTCAATTTGATCATGACCTGACCCCAAACGGTCTTGGGATCATTTGGATGACCTCAAAACGGTCTTGAGACCGTTTTCTCAAATCAACACCAAAAACTAACTCAACCAGTTAAGGTTTGGCTCATTGGATTGATCACTAGGTCAACAATTAATTGCATTTCAACTTAGAACCTTTGGATCTTCAACCTCTTAACCATAGTCAACCCTAGACCTCCAAATGGTCTTGGGTGACCCCAAACGGTCTTGGGATTGTTTGGATATCCTCCGAACGGTCTTGAGACCGTTTTCCCATTATTTCATCAAAAACTAAGTCATTCAATTAAGGTTTGAACCCTAGGTTTGGTCACCAAATCAGCAATCGATTATTCATCAACTTGATATCATTGGATCCTCAATTGGTCAACCCTACTTAAACCTAGACCTAAAAATGGTCTTTGGTGATGACCAAACGGTCTTGAGATCGTTTGGGTGATCCCCAAATGGTTTTGAAACCGTTTGGGCCACTCAACCCAAACTTCAACACAATTCAATTATTGAAATCAGCAATTGACCCGATTAGGGTTTAGATGGTTGATGGGCCTTCAATTGGTGATCCACTTGGAATTAATTGATGATTTTTGGTAGGTGATTAGTTTACATTATTTACAACATATATCCAAATGGTCAATGCCTGGTCAACTCGTCCAAATGGTCTTGGACCGTTTGCTTTCATGTGTTCTTGTGAAACTGTTTGCACTCAAACGGTTTGAAACCGTTTGCTCCAAACATTTTGGTAAACCGTTTGCTAAAGTAAAAATTCTTGGATAAACATAGGAATTAATGTCATCATCTTCTACCTCTGTTTAACCAAGAACAGGGTCTATTCTTCACGGAAATAATAGCAAGAACACACAAAGGTGTCTAAAGAAGAAGATTTAAGCAACAATTTTAGGAAGAAAAGATGTATTAACAAAGCTTAAGGATTAGAGTTATAAAACCCGCCTCTAGGACTGATCCAGAGCTCCAAGCTTCGTAGCTTTAATGGTGGCTTGAGCTGCAGTAGTTGTCCAAGGTCTTTCCTCCACTTTTTGGATGAAGAAGATGGCTAGAAAGGAGAATCGTGTGAAGAACACCATAAATCTAACATTATATACTGATTTCCACCATGAATTCGAGGTAGATGGTGATCAACACTTACCAAGCTTAGTATGGTCGTCCTTCCTCTGGTCCAGAGCTCCTTCTTGGTCGGTCCAAGCAAAGTGATGAGAAGAAAAGAACTAAGGAACGATCCTTTGGTGTGTGGAAAAAGGATGATTATATATTTATGGGTCTTTTAAGGAAAATGGAAAGAGATAGATATTTGCTTTTATCTCCCAAAAATATCCACCAAGGCTTCCTCCATCCTTGGCCATGTTTCCTCCTTTTAATCATATGCAAAACTCCTCCCTTATCCAAGGTTTAAAAAGAACTAAAACACCTTTGAATAGAGGTATATTAATGTCCACCCTTATTGGATATTACTCAATATATTATTAGTGTGAGTAGTTTCCACTTCTACCATGACCATTCAAATGAGGCGCTCCTCTCATTTTCTTTGCTCTTCTTAATGCCAAGAAATATGAGATATCCTCAAGAGGGTATATTTTACATGTTCAACCCTAGGTTTTGGGTAAATTGCACTTTACACCAAAACTAGGTTTTAAAGTACAAGGATTGCTCTACAAGCTATATCTTGGTACCCAAGCTTGTGAAAACTGTACCACTTCATAATATACATTCTTATGATGTCTCAACATCAGAGGAACATCTTAACATGTGCAATTTGCAATTTAACCCCTATAATTGGGTAATTTGCACTTTTGTCCATTATTAACAAAATAATGTCTCAAAATTATGCAAAAATGACTGAATATGAAATATAAGTTCCTCAAAAGATTTAATTACTTTTCAAGAATTGAAAGCAAGAATCTAATCAACTTAATTAGACAAAACACCTAGGGTTAGTACATAACCCAGGTCAGGGATGTTACATTAAGGGGCGATCCTTAGAGGAGATAGAGGTGGTTCGGGAGTATGCATATGTGTTTCTAGATGATCTACCAGGAATTCCCCCTGAGAGGGAGGTAGATTTCTCCATTGAGTTAGCTCCTGGAACTAACCCTATATCTAAGGCACCCTATAGAATGACCCCTGTAGAGTTGCTTGAGTTAAAAGTCCAGTTGCAAGACTTGTTGGATAAATGCTTTATCCGACCCAGTACATCACCTTGGGGAGCACCAGTCCTCTTTGTGAAAAAGAAGGATGGGTTGCTTCGGATGTGTATTGACTATCAGATGATCAACCAGGAAACCATTAAGAATAAGTATCCTTTGCCTAGAATAGATGACCTGTTTGACCAACTCAAATCAGCTCGAGTCTTTTCCAATATCGATTTGAGGTCAGGATACCACCAGGTGAGAGTAAGGAGTGAGGATATACCCAAAACGGCTTTTCGAACCCGATATGGTCATAATGAGTTTGTGGTCATGCCGTTTGGATTATCCAATGCACCTAGTGTCTTTATGAACCTCATGAACAGTGTGCTCCAACCTTTCCTTGACTCTTTTGTGATAGTGTTCATAGATGACATCTTGGTGTACTCAGATGACCTAGCCCAACACTGTGACCACATGGGTAGAGTCCTTGATATCTTGAGAAAGCATAAGTTTTTCAGAAAGTTCTCTAATTGTGAGTTTTGGTTAGACCAAGTCATGTTTCTTGGACACATCATCTCAAGAGGAACAATCGCCGTAGATCCAATCAAAGTATCAGTAGTTTGAGACTGGCTGGCACCAAAGAACCCCTTTGAGATTTGCAGCTTCTTGGGGTTGGTTGGATACTACCGTCGCTTCATCAAGGTTTTATCAAAGACTACTTTGCCGCTGACCATGTTAACCCGGAAGGATGTGAAGTTTGTGTGGTCTGACATATGTGAAGCCTGCTTCCAGGAGTTGAAGGAGAAATTGACCACCGCCCCGGTGTTGACTCTACCTTCTGACAATGAGGGTTTCATGATATTTATTGATGCTTCCAAGATGGGACTTGGATGTGTGTTGGAACTGAATCGACATGTGGTTGCATATTCTTCCCGATAGCTCAAGCCCAATGAGGTGAATTATTCGACACATGACCTAGAGTTAGCTGCTATTATCCATGCCCTAAAGATATGGCAGCATTACCTGTACGGTGCTACCTTCAAGATCTTCACTGACCATAAGAGCTTGAAATACCTGTTGAAACAGAGAAACCTGAACCTTTGACAGCGACGATGGATGGAGTATATGAAGGATTACGACTTCACCATCGCCTACCATCCGGGTAAGGCGAATGTTGTGGCTGATGCTTTGAGTCAGAAACAACTTAAGTGTGCAATTGTTTTGTCCAGTCAGTGGAAGAGTCTGGAGGAGCTGGTGGAGTGGACTCTACAACTATTGGAAGATCGAGTTTGATTGGCTAATATACAGATTCAATCTGAGTTGTTGAGTGAGATTATAGAAGCACAGATAACCAGTGAAGAGATGGATAAGATTAAAGGTTTAATGATGAAGCCACAGACTTGTCTATCTATGGGAGTAGATGGAGGAATCAAGTTTGAGAATCGTATATGGGTTCCGGCGGATTCATCGATAGAGGAACATATCTTGCAAGAGGCTCATGGATCGAAATACACAGTGCACCCAGGAACAACTAAGATGTTCAAGGACATGTAGAGGTTTTTCTGGTGGTCAGGAATGATGAAAGACATTACGTCATGTGTGGCCAGTTGTCTTACGTGCCAGATGGTGAAGGTTGAACACCAATGACCCGGAGGGCTTTTACAGTCGATAGATATTCCAGAATGGAAATGGGAGCAGATCACCATGGATTTTGTGGTAGGTATACCCCAGACCAGGAAAGGTCATGATGCGATATGGGTTGTGGTAGATCATCTTACAAAGTCAGCACACTGTCTTGCCTTAAAGACCGCTACTAAAGTGTCAGACCTAGCTGAGGTGTATATCCGAGAGATAGTGTGTTTGCATGGCGTACCCGGATCCATCATCTCGGATAGAGACCCAAAGTTTACTTCCAAGTTGTGGAAGCAAGTTCAAGAGGAACTTGGTACTAGTTTAAAGTTTAGTACCACTTATCACCCCGGATGGATGGTCAGTCAGAAAGGACAATCCAGACATTAGAAGATCTGTTGAGAGCTTGTGTGCTCGATTGGGGTGGCTCTGGTAGTAGTACTTCCCTTTAGCTGAGTTTGCCTACAACAACAGCTACCAAGCTAGTATTGGGATGCCTTCGTATGAAGCTTTGTACAAGAGACTGTGTCGGTCCCCACTTCACTGGGATGATGTGGGTGAGAGGACCCTGTTGAGGTCAGATGAGCTCCAAGTGTATGCCGATAAAGTTGCTTTGATCAAGAAAAGGCTAAAGAGAGCCCAGGATCGACAGAAGTCGTATGCTGATGCAAAGTGGACTGACGTGCATTTCACTGTGGGAGAGCACGTGTTTTTGAAAATCTGACCGCTCCGAGCTATGGCTAAGAACAGAGGAAAGCTGAGTCCCTGATATGCGGGTCCGTTTGAGGTGTTAGAACAAATTGGTGAAGCTGCATATCATTTGGCGTTACCCCCTCAGTATAGCATGATGCATGATGTGTTTCACGTGTCCAACATGAAGCGATATGTGCAAGATCTGAGCCATGTGTTGAGCATTGAACCTATTGAGCTTCAAGGGAAGCTGACTTATCTTGAGACACCTTTACGAATTCTAGATACCAAGGTGAAAGAGCTCAGATGCAAGAATATAGAGATGATAAAGGTTCCATGGAGAGGATGAGGCCACATGGGAGCTGAAGGCGGACATGGAGAAAGCATACCCTGATTTGTTTGTTTGATTGTTTGAATTTTGAGGGAAAAATTCCTATAAGGAGGGGAAGATGTTATAACCTCAATTTCCTAAGTATGTAATGAAAAGTGTAATTCGCTTTTAAAGAATAAATGAAATCCATTTCTCTAATTTGTGATGGATTTCGTGTGAAATGGCTTTGATTGATTGATAATGGGCTTTGTTGGCCATTGAGCCCAATTGAAAAGAAAAGAGAAATAAAAAGAAAAAGGATTTAATTAAATAAAAGGAGAATATGTGAAATAGAAATAGATAAGAGGATAAAGGGCAAGTAGATATTCCCCAATATGGGAATTCATGCCTTTAGGATTTCTTGAGGTCCAAGGGACCCAAAATAACAAGATAATGGAAAAGCAAAAAGAAATACTAATTAATTTTGGATTAATTAAAGGATAACTTGGGAGAGAAGGAAGCCATCTAATCCATTGGAATTTGTTTCCCAAATTTCGTAAATATCTAGATAATGTCAAGACGAAATTTCCATTAAAATTTGAGATAATAAGGAGCTATGTCTTAGGAGATATGAATTTCTCAAATTATCTTCAAAATATAGCATTAATTGTGCAATTAGGAATATACTTTTCCTTTTGGTTGATCGCGAGCAAGGAGGACCATTGGATCTTGATCTGATGCCTGGCACTCATCGTCTAAGTCCCACTAGGACTAGGACTCTGCGAGTTACAGAGGGATTTTCCCTCTCAAATTTTTTCGCGATCCAGAGAGTGTGCAAGCTCGTTGTTGCTTCCTTTGAACTCAGAAGAGGAAACTGAGGAAGACCATCCCTACTTTGTAGGGGATTGGTCGCTGTTTGGGAAAGTTCCCAATCCAGTAGGGACCTACCCCGACCCTATATATAGGAGAGGATGAACGAGGGAACCAGCACATCCTTTGGCTACCCTAAACACTACGGCGGATCGAGAGGAGTCTTCTTGTGCGCTCAATTTGAAGAACCACCCTGACATGCACCCCTAATTTCTCAGCAAGCCTCTCCGGAGTCCGGCGAGTAGGAGGGAGTCGCGGTGCGTTTGTGGCGATCAATTGGAACCGTGGTCGAGTTCGGCGGAAGAAGACGAAGCCCCCTGACCTCTTGGAGCACTCACAGGTGGATGAGAGCGAGAAGTCAACTACCATATTGACCGCAGGAGTCGCTGTGCTCGGGCGCGAGGTAGGAGAAGACCTTGTGGTCTTTTACCAAACTATCCCTCAATGCCTTCAGTCTAGATAAGGACAATCTTGTCCTTCACATTCTTTTGATCGCAAAATAGGCACACACATCCTTGGTCATTGGATCCTGAGTGGACCAGCGGACTGCGAATCTAGCGATCCTCACTTTTCAGGAATTAGCAAAGAAATCAGTAAAAAGGATTTTACTTACAAAAATTGTATCTTTTGCTAGAAAACTCAGATCAGGAAAGTTGATACATGAAAATTGATCAAAAAAATATGAGGGATACGTTAAAAAGAGTTTGGGAACCTAAATAAGTATCTTTTTGCAAAAGTATATATTTTTTATGGGAAAAGTATTTAATTGTGGTTATAAACTCTAATTAATGATAAGGATAAATTTAATCTTGAAAATAAGTTAATTCGAGTATTATTAACTTGTTTAATGATAAAGATGGATTTTAACCTATTTTGAAGATGAAATTGCAAGGTTTAGGGTTTTAAACCTAATATGATGATTAATATGCTTATAAACCCTAAATAAGAGAAAAAGAAAAGAGAAGTACTTATAATCCGAAATTAGGGTTTCATGTTGCTAAAAGATGATCTTAGAATCTTTTATGAAAGAAAGATGAAATAATTAGGGTTTGTAAGTGATTTTGTAAAATTAGGGTTTAAACTAAAAAAAATGAAGTGGGACCCTAATTGTGATCAAAACCCTAAAAAGGACTAATAACCGTAGGAAACGACTAGGATTAATAGATCATGATGACAAAATTAATGATAGAAAAATCGGATGCCTGTTTCAGGATCAACTTGTGTGTGCTTGCTTGGTTTCTTGCTTGGTTGAGTTATTTCTACATTCAAGTCAGCTTGCCAGGTATGTGGTTAATTATGGTTAATCGCATTAGTTTCCCGAAGGTTTTCCGAATGAATTGATGGCATTAATTGCAACCAACCAGTTTGTATGTTCATAATTGCAAATTATAAAGTCACTATGATTATCACAACTATAAAAAGTGTTTATCCTCGCACCTACATGCCACCATGATGGATGATGCAAAAAGGTCAAGCCCAAGAGGGAAGACCAATGGGAACCATGAGAGGTGACCCCAGACACCAAGCTTAGGAATGAGAAGGTGGTCTATGTTGCATGAAAAATGGGCACCATGAGAGGTGACCCCAGGCACCAAGCTCGGGATTGAGAAGGTGGCTTTAAGTCAATCCCTAGAGAGGGTATTCCAGGGTTAGGGAAAAAGCGGTGGAGATTGACACATTGAAAATGTAAATTGATTTGTTAATTACTTTGGTTGTGATAATTAGTTCGTTAGACATATTTGTGAACTTTTGGTTGTCCCCACATACCGGCATATTCTTATATGCTGACCGTCATTTTGTTTGTTGGCGTTTTAGGTACAACCCTGAAATGAACAAACAGTAAAGTGGCACATTGTGAAAATAAGAATTACAGTACAAGGAGGATTATATAGAATAGATCCATGATGTGGATAGAAGTAGATTTCCAAAGTTTTTAAAAGGTATGCAAAAATATATTTTATACCAGATTTTAGTTTAGTTGGTAGAATTTCATAATTATTATTGATTAATTTCCAAACCTTTGATCCGGTTTATTGGGATAACGGCTCTGACCTCTTGGTCTCCCTTAATTGAGGGTTATCGGGAGGCGGGGTCGTTACATTCACCCACTTGGAGGAGGAGTTCATGATTGTAGCAGTTGGGACTAAAGATTGGAACCTCCACACCCACGTTGTTGGAGTTCCCGTCTTCTTATTTTTATTCTCTTGTATTTTATTTGACTATATGTAGATAAGCCCCCTTTGTGGGTTGTTGGGGGTAAAATATGTAAATATGATACCATGTCGTGAATTATTTATGCATGATATTTTGATGTGTTTTCCAATAGCTATGTTAGTCCTTATTTTTCCTTCTTACCTCTTTCTATGTTGATTGATGTATGAAAACACTTAAGGTAAGAGAGAAGAAGAAATATGAGGATAGAATGGGAAAAATCCTAAGTCCAACTAGTGGATCCTTAGCTAATTTTCCTCTTTTCTAACCTATCCCTTTACTCCACCAATTGTAGGCATGACATCTATGTATCTAGGTATGCTTATCCATATGCACTTAGAAAAGCACATATTAAGTGGTTGAATTGAGGGTAATAGGAGGTGAAACACCCATATCACCCTTGTCCACTATGTGCATATGGATAATATATCCCAAAAACCTAGACCTAGATGATCTAGACAAATCATACCTATCTCTTAGTCAAAGGAGCCTCGTAAGGTTGGATGGTAAGAGGTAGTGGTTAGTTCCCCTATAAACCACCATGCCACCGATGTCCAACTAATAGGATAGGATTCACTAATATACATCATTCCATGTTGCTTAGTTTTATAGCTTGGTTGACGTATGTATGTGCATGATATGACCCTTATACATGGTTGACAGTTAAACATCCACCAAGCAGCTCAATACCATCATTACTCATTACAAATCAATTGCCTTCTTGCTAGCTAGTGATTAGGTAACTTAGCTCACTCTCTTGCTCTCTAATGTTAACTTATCTCACTATATCAAGAATTATAAGAAAACATGTTAGGCATAAGAATCATGTGGCAAATCATATGAAACATCTTGGATATAGGAAAATTGCATAAAATCCCTTAAACACATATATGTAGCAAAACTTGCTCAAATAGTGTCCAAACTGGACCAAACTTGAAACTTAGGTTTGTCACGTGATACAAAAGCACATATTAGGTTTAGTTAAGGTTTTAAGTATCCAACTATCATAAGAAAGCATGTGCAACCATAAAGCAAGGTTAGGGGTCTTACAACCATAAAGCCCTAGCAAGGATTTTGCCCCTGAAACCCTACGCAAACAAAGACGGGCACTTCCTATGTGTATCATCCTCTAAATCCCATGTGGCTTCCTCCACACCACAGTGATGCCACAACACCTTCACTAAGGCCATATCCTTCTTCCTAGCCTTCTACACACGTTTGTCCTAGATCAACACAGGATCCTCCACATAAGAAACATCTTCTTCCAACTCAACCTCCACTGGCTGCATCGTCTGCTTTGTATCTGGGTGACTCTTCCTCATCATGGAGACATGAAAGACATTATGCAACTTGTGCAACTATGGTGGTAACTCCAACCTGTATGCCACCTTCCCAACATGTGCCAATATAAGGTATGGTCCCATAAACCTAGGGACCAACTTACCCTTCTTACCAAACCTCAACACTCCTTTCCAAGGGGAAACCTTGAGATACACACTGTCACCAACTTGGAACTCCCAACGGTCTAAAATAGTATCAGCATAAGACTTTTGTCTATCTTGGGTTGCCTTCAACTATTTTTGTATCACCTTGATCTTCTCTGTAGTTTGCTGGACTATCTCAAGACCCAAAATCTGATATTCACATGTCTCATACCAACATAGAGGTGATCAACAATGTCTCCCATACAAAGCCTCATACGTTGCCATGTCTATACTTCTCTGACAACTGTTGTTATAAGAAAACTCAGTCAATCCCAGGTGCACATCCCAACTTTCAAGAAACTTCAAGAACACAAGTTCTCAAAAGATCCTCTGACGTATGAATAGTCCTTTCTGACTGACCATTGGTCTACGGGTGAAAAGTTGTGCTAAACCCCAGTTGTATCCCCAAACTTGTATATAGACATTCCTAGAACCTACTCGTGAGTTGAGGGTCTTTATTAGATACTATGGTAACTAGGATACCATGCAGGTGAACTATCTCATCAACATAGATCTATGCTAACTTCTCTATTTTATATGTCATCTTGACTGGGAGGAAGTGAGCTAACTTGGTCAACCTATCAACTATCATCCATATGGAATCATTGTTGGTATGGTATGCCTAGAGAACCAATCATATGACTATTGTGATGGCATATTACATAAAGGATTTCATTAATAATAGTAAAGGCAAGCTTCCAATACTATCTATTTCACTCAGTTATGAAACAATGATGAAACATAATGGATGCCTAAAGAATAACAATACTCAATGACGTATGTCTTCAAGTATGTGACTTGAAAAATGAGATCATAAGGATGTTATGATTATATACATTCTTATTATGTCCCTAGTCAGTTGTTATAGTGGGAGGCAGATAGATAGCAGTAACACTTCAGACTAGAGTGTGTCTCAGTTGATGATAGAATCTCCTCAGTCGTGATATGTGATATCAAACAAAGCACACAGACACTTGTTATGGATTAGTGTACCATGTACGGTGATCACAGTCATATCTCATAGTGTAGGTGGTGACTTTGGTTCTTAAACCTAAAGTCACTACACTCATTGCATGTCATTCAACATACTTATACATCATCAAACGTAACCCTGAATAAGGATTTCCCTAATGGTGATGATTGGGTAGATGTGACACATGAGGATTGACTATGAGTGATGTAGATGGGAATTGTCCCTTCAACTGGAATTTGATATCCTGGACACTTGATAAGAGAGACTGATTGTAACATCCTTGACATGGGTTATGCCTTAACCATAGGAGTTTTGCTTAAGTAAGTCATTTATATTCTTATCTTTATCTTTTGAAAAGTAATTAAGACTAAAGGAGAGCTTATGTTTCAATTTTGGTCCTATTTGAATAATGTTGAAGAAATATTTGCTTGTTTTGGACTAAAGTGCAATTTACCCAATATAAGGGGTTACCTTGCAAAATGTTACATAATAAATGCTCCTCAAGTACTTTAGCATCATAATAATGAGAAGGATACTAAGGGATGGTTTGTGGAATCCTAAATTCCAAGAAGGGGCTTGTTTGAATAATACTTGTACATTGAATACTAGTTTTGGTGTGATTTGCAATTTACCCAAAACCTAGGGTTGAATATGTAAAATACCACCTCAAGAGTGTCCCTACTGTCTCTTGGTATCATTTAGAGAAAATAAAAAGAAAGGGGCATCTTGTTTGAACCATATTTGAGAAATGATATTCTTGATAATAAAATAATCAAGAAATAAGCATAATTGAAACCCTAAGTTATTTTGTAGAAAAATATATAAATTAAATGAAGTGCCCATCAACTAAAAAGCTATGGGTGAAATACTATAATGAAATGCCGGCCAAAACACCTTGGAGGCACCGCTATACTCCTAAGTAGGTGAAAAATATCTACCTACATTTTTAATTGAAAAGTAATGACAACTAAAGTAAATGTGTTTATGGATAATAGTATTTTATTCATTAAGGAGCTTAAACGGTCGACTATAACTCAGGGATAATTCAAAGGTATTAAAAGAAAAGAAATATATCTTCGGAGATAAGGAAGTGGAGGGGGCATGTGGCGCCTATTAAGGAAGGTTGATGACTTCCCTCCTACTCTCTCTCTCTCTCTCTTATGAATTCAATTATATATATACTCAACTGTTCACCTACTAGAAAGGCTATTTGCGCACCACACTCACTCCTCACTTAGGCCAACGACCAAGGAAGCAAAGGAGAAGGAGGAGATCATTCCCCAAGCTTGAGGTAAGATCCATGGTCATCTTCAACCTTGGGTTGAAGGCTAAAATTGAGTTATAACTCTTCTTTTCTTCTCTCTTCCATCCAATGGTCAACTTTGGCAATATTTTACATCAAAAGGGTTGAGAACGTGCCTTGGATAATTGGAGGAGCTATCTTCACCATTAAAGATGAAAAGCTTGGAGCTTTGAAGTTGCTTTTAAGGCGGGTTATATAACTTGGATCCATTGATATTATTATTTGATTTCAATCTTGCAATATATGTTGATCTTTCCTTCTTCTCAAAATTTTCCTGAGTAATTAATGAATTAATGAATCCATCAGTTGTATGGACTGTAGAAACGGAGGTCTGAAGCTTGATGATGATGACATCATCTTAGCACACACCTCTAGATCAACAATATCAAACGGTTTCAACTATGTATGGCCAAACGGTTTCAAACCGTTTAAAGTTCAAACGGTTTCAACATAACCTAGGCCAAACTGTTTCAAACCGTTTAAAGTTCAAACGGTTTCAACCTAATCTAGGCCAAATGGTTTCAAACCATTTAAAGTTCAAATTGTTTCAACCTAATCTAGGCCAAACGGTTTCAAAACATTTAAAGTTCATACGGTTTCAAACCATTTAGTGATCAAACAGTTTCAACCTAATCTAGGTCAAACAGTTTCAAACCATTTAGTGATCAAATGATTTCAACCCAATCTAGGTCAAACGGTTTCAAACCATTTCGAGTTTAAATGGTTTCAACACAACCTAGGTCAAACGGTTCCAAACCGTTTGGAGATCAAAGAGATCCAAACCGTTTAAAGATTAGAGGATCTCAAGACCGTTTGAAGATCAAAGGGGTCTCAAGACCATTTGATGGTCAAAGGGGTCTCAAGACTGTTTGAAGGTCAAAGGGGTCTCAAGAATGTTTGAAGGTTAAAGGGGTTTTCAAGATCGTTTGAAGATTAAATAATCTTAAACCATTTAGAGACCAAATAGTCTCAAAACCATGTAAGATCAAATAACCCTATGAGTGTTTGTAAAGTACTCAAGGTTGATTACAATGGAAGTACGTCTAAAGAACTTAGGTGAATAGTACACTTAGAGTGATTGTCATTTGATTCTGATGAAAGTAATAAACTCAATACACTATGATAAGCATAGGTGCATGTAATTTAGTGAAAGGATGAGCCAACTTAATAAAGTATTGAGTAATCAACATTCTAGAGAGGATGAGAGAGAAACTCATACTTGTGTGATAAACATGTAATGTGCATACATTGATACTTTTAATAAGTGTAGAGTATGAATTAGGGTTTGATCTTTGATAATGTGATCATGAAACTATAATTGATAAAGAATGGGAAACCCTAACCCTAATTTCGGATAATGGTATGAGAAACTCTAATTGATAAAGAATGGGAAATCCTAACACTAATGAGGGAATAGTGGTGTGACCCTTGTATTGCATAGTGTTAATATGTAATTGATATGGTTGTAATCAAGTATACTAACCATGCAGGTATCATAAGTTGATAAGCATATCCAGGTATGAGCTATGATGTTTAATGTGCCTTGTGAGCTATGTGAGATGCTTGTGTAATAAGTATCAAGTATACCTTGGTCAGATGACCTGGAGGTAATAGTTACCTGATAAGTGATAACAATGGTCAATGATGAACTCAGGGTTTGAATACCCAATCCAGTAAACATGATGATAATATTTTTGAGGGATGATAATTCTCGATAATGAGATAAGGGATTGAGATCCCAATGTTTTATAAAGTTTTGAAAAGTACTTGATACATGTATTACACTTTTCTTTGTATCATTTGTCATAATAATTCATGTTTGAAAACTTGGCTGATGCTAAAAGAATATGGTAATGCACTTAATTAATCAAGTGAAATCTTATCATGTAGATCCATGGCCATAGATCCATCATCGTCAGTAGTTGGTGATGGTGAAACAAGTTTTCCCACAGGATCTCCTGGAGGGCATATTTTTGAATATGTGGGGGTAATGGGCGTGAATATCCTTACGCCCTAATGTGGGATTGATGCGAGATAAACATGAGATCTCTCAATCCTTCATTATATGTGCCAGGATGGATGTATCATGAATCTCCTGATGATGTTTAATGTCGGATCGATGTGAGATAACATGAAATATCTCGATTGCGATGAGAGTGTAGCCGCCGTTGTAGCTCATAGTGAAGTTGCTAGTATACCCTGGAAAGCTATTTAGCAGAGACACAAGATGTCCTGCATGTGGTATCGCACTGACTGAGACGGATGAGGTCATGGAGTCTGGCTCTTCCATTGACCTAGGTATGGAACTGATGCTTTATGCTGTCGTGGTCGGTTGGAGTATGAGTGGTATACCTCATCTCCTTAGGGCATAAGTGTGATTGTAAAATGTAATCATCAGTGTAACGTAATTGCTAAAGGATGAAATATGGAAATCATTGGTTGATGTTACATTTCTTAATATATCCTAAAATGGAGTAATGTTATACATGTTCTTCATATTCCTTATTAAATAAATGATTTAATGCTTCGTCATATATATAGTTGTAATGCTTTAAAATATGATATTGCTTTATTCTACTTAAATAATGATTTATCCTGCTTATTAATAATAAAGAATCCTCTGCTCAATTTATTACTATTTATCTGCAATGATAATATTATTGGCGGAGAGTTATATCTCTCGCTGGGACATGGGTCTCATCCCATTGGTCACCAACATTTTTAGGTGGACGCGGACGAGCAAGTAGGGACCATACAGTAGGGGAAGGACAGCAGCATCAGGGACAACAGTAACATCTCAGGTGGAGATACTAATTGTCGTGTCTTGTAGATATGAGTCCTATGTGTCGTCTCTGTACTCTCAGGTCCCTGGAGTCAGTACTCAGTGTTTTCATGATTGATCTAATATTTTGGCTTGAATGCCTCCAGGTTTTATGTTGCTTATGTATAGTTTTGGCAAAGCAACTGTTGCAAATATATTCCTCGAGAAGAGATGGTACATGGTATGTACAATGTGAACTATAATGTATGCAGTACTTTGGTTCTCTTTATAAGAGTTTCTTGGAATTAGATCTCTTTGTAAAAGGTTTTAATTTTTAGTGATTTTTGTTATTCTGTTGATTATGGTTAATTATATAATTAATTACACAGTGACGGTCTGATTTGTTGTCGGATTGTCACAATTTTGGTATTAGAGCCTAAGGTTCGCTGAGTCTACAAAGACATAGGATTAAGTAGTAGAGTCTGTTCTAGTATCTTCTAGATTATCTGATAAGTGACTTCTGCTCTCAGGAGAAGAAGTAAAGCTTGAAGATGGTTGGATCACATGAAGAACATGATGCTGAAAGCAGTATTGCTGCACCAGGAGGAGGTGCAAGGGATCAGGCTAGAGAGGAACTAGTACCTAAGAATCCCCAACTTGACCAAGCTTTGATAGAAAACCCAGATTTCCGTGCCCTCTTTGGGCAGTTCATGGAAATAATGACACATATGGAAGATAGGATGCCACCACCTACACCTAGGGCACCAGTCCCCGATGAGAGACATGGAGCTGGCAAGACTTTTGAACGGCTTCGATGGGTAGGAGCCACTGATTATACTAGTACAGCTGACCCAGTAGACGCAGATTTGTGGTTGACTGAGCTGGAGAAGGCCTTCAGAATTCTTAATATCCCAGAAGCTGAGAAGGTTAGGCATGCGGTGTACCTTTTGAAAGGGAGTGTTGGCCACTGGTGGGCCATTGAGGAAGAGAAACGACCAAGAGTTGAGGTCGAATGGAGAGAGTTCTGACGAGAGTTTGTTAGTAGATATTTTCCAAAGACTTACCTGGACAAGAAAATCTCCCAGTTTGAGAGGATAAGGCAAGGACCAATGAACATTAGTGAGTATGAAGCTAAGTTCATGGAGCTTCTATGGTTTTGTCCGCACATGGCTACTACAACTAAGGAGAGGATTCAACATTTTGAGAAGGGTTTGAATACTGATTTGACCACACTCAGATCTGCTCTAGAGAATAGAGAGAGGTTTGCCACCTTTTTGGAGTGAGTTAGGCAGATAGAAAGGTCTGTGACTAAGAAACGTCAAGCCAATAGAAGAAAGTGTATACACAGTTCCAAGGACAGAGGTCCGAAAGTTTTAAGAAACCAATGTTTTCTACACCAACAGTACCACCGAGGTTCAATACTCAGATGCAGTGGACATCCAGCAAGGGTAGAGGTCGTAGTTTACCACCAGAGGGAGCCCACGGGTCAACATCAATGTCAGTAACAGGACCATCTAGGCCATAGTGGGAGAACAGAAGTTGCTATAAATGTGGGAAGATGGGACATCTGATGAAAGATTGTCTAGCTAGAGACGTGAGTGTAACCCAACCACCGAGGCAAAGTCAACAAGGCTCTCAGAAGCGACAGTTTAGAAGTGGCACACGAGGATGTGGATAGGAATCTCAAGCTGGTTCATCTGCACCCAACAACAGGGTGAGTTGTCGACAACCAACAACGGCAAGATTTTATGCTATGAATCAGACAGAAGTAGTGGTCAACCCACGAGTCGTGACAGGTCAGATGGAATTATTTCATTTTGATATGGCTTCATCCTGCTTTGTATCTGTTTTGATTGATCTGGGTGCTACACATTCCTTTATCACTCGAGAAGTGATTCATGACTGCAATATGACTATCAGTCATAGAGCCGATAACTTATTATTTGAAACTACGTTAGTTGGATCTGTAGTGTTGTGAGAGGTATGTTCTCCCTGTGTTCTTTCTTTTTCAGAACATAGCATTCAGGTGGATCTTATACCACTTGAGATGCATGGGTTCAACATAATCTTTGGGATGAACACTGTAGAAAAGTATAAGGTTGTCTTGGATTGCGGTTCCAAGCAGGCTATGTTCTCAGACAATGGTGATACATGGGTCTTTCAGGGGGACAGAAAGATTCTTTCAACCTGTCTAGTGTTAGCAATGATAGCTGAGAAACTATTGCGACAAGGATGTGAAGCATTCTTGGCACATGTGGTAGATACCAGAGCAGAGAGTCCTAGTCTTTCTGAAGTCTTGGTTGTTAGGGAGTTTGAGGATGTGTTTCCTGAGGAACTTCCAGGTGTTCCTCCACCTCAAGAGATTGATTTCGAGATTAAACTAATCCTGGGTACGCAACCTATAGCTCAAATACCATATAGAATGGCACCTGCTGAGATGGCATAACTCAAGAAATAGTTACAGGAGTTGCTTGAAAAGGGTTTTATTCGATCGAGTACTTCACATTGGGTGCTCCAATTCTTTGTGTTAAAAATAAAGATGGGTTTATGCAATTATGCATCGACTATATATAGCTAAACAAAGTAACCATAAAATATCCTCTACCAAGGATAGATGACTTGTTTGACCAGTTGCGTGGTGCAACTATATTCTCTAAAATAGATCTAAGGTCAGGATACCATCAGTTACACATCAAGGAGAGTGACATACCTAAATCAGCCTTCAGAACAAGGTATGGTCACTATGAGTTCATAGTTATGTCGTTTGGACTAACTAATGCACCAGCTACATTCATGGAACTCATGAACAGAATCTTCTGGCCATTCCTTCATCAATTCATAGTAGTCTTTATATATGACATCCTGATTTACAATAGAGATGCTCGACAACATGAGCAACACCTCTGTCAGGCCCTGACTTTACTGAGAGAGAACAAGCTATACGCCAAGTTTAGCAAGTGTGAATTCTGGTTATCAGAAGTGTCTTTCCTAGGACACGTAATATCTGCCTCAGGTATCCGTATTGATCCTAAAAAGGTAGAATCTGTCTTGGAGTGGGAACAGGCAAAGACACCAACAGAGATACATAGTTTTCTAGGACTGGCAGGCTACTATAGGAGGTTCATTAAGAACTTTAGTTCTGTATCATTACCCCTAACTAGGTTAATCAGGAAGGAGGTTCCTTTTGTTTGGAATGACAAGTGTCAACATTCTTTCCAATTGTTGAAAGAAAGGTTAACAAGTGCACATGTGTTAGTGTTACCTGAGTAGGGAAAGGGGTATATTGTATTATGTGACGCTTCTAAGAACGGTCTAGGTTGTGTGTTGATGCAAGATAATCAAGTGATTTCTTTTGCTTCTCAATAGCTTAAGAAACACGAGGAAAATTATCCAACACATGATATAGAATTAGCTGCAGTGGTTCATGCATTGAAGATCTAGAGACATTATCTATATGGAGAGGCATTCCAGATTTTCATGGACCATAAGAACCTAAAATAAATCTTTTCACGGCATGAGTTGAACATGAGACAATGCCACTGGATGGAGTTAATCAAGGACTATGATTGTACAATTGATTATCATCCGGGAAAGTCTAATGTAGTGGCTGATGCACTAAGTAGAAAATCATCGTCGCCAACCATAGACAAAGCACAGTTGAACTCTTTAATGTGCTTTGAATGAGACATGCTTGTCTTTTTGAGGCAAAACAATGTACAACTTAAAGTATCCTTGTTAGATGGACTGTTAGCTGAAATGCAAGTGAAACCTACTCTGAAACAACAGATCAAAGAAGCACAAAAGATTGATGCTTTGATTCAGCAGATAAGATCAGAGTACGATAATGAGAAACGGGATGGTTTTCATGAGTCAGATGATGAGGTAGTATGTTACCATGGTAGGATGGTAGTACCTGATGCCAATGACTTAAGGAAGTTAGTCATGGAGGAATATCATTCATCCATGTTTGCAATGCATCCAGGGAGCACCAAAATGTATCATAACTTGAAAGATATGTATTGGTGGCCTAGTTTGAAGAAAGATGTAGCTGAGTTTGTTATGCGGTGTCCAGTGTGTCAGCAGGTTAAAGATGAACATATAAAGCCCGCAGGAACAATGCAACCTTTACCTATACCACAGTGGAAATGGGATCATGTGACCATAGACTTTGTGGTTAGTTTACCCAAAACAGCCAAACGTCATGATTCCATTTGGGCGATAATTGATAGGTTGACTAGTCAACACATTTTCTACCTGTCAAAACAACCTATACTGTTGAGAAACTTGTATAGATCTATATAGATGAGATAGTGCGATTACACAGGGTTCCATCTACAATTGTTTCTGATAGAGGTCCCCAGTTCATGAGTCATTTCTTAGAACGACTACATAAAGCATTGGGTACACAGCTAAGATTCAGTACCGCCTTTCACCCCCAGACAGATGGACAATCTAAGAGGACTATACAAACCTTGGAGGATTTGCTTAGGGCATGTGTCCTTCAGTTTGTAGGAAGTTGGGATCTACACTTGAGCTTAATAGAATTCACTTACAACAATAGTTATCAGCACATTATTGATATGGCACCATATGAAGCATTATATGGTAGACGTTTTAGATCTCCATTGTGCTGGTATGAAACAAGATAGTACCAACTTTTGGGTCATGAATTAGTGCAATAGACAACTGAGAAGATTAAAGTAATACAACAACAGTTAAAGGCTGCACAGGATAGGCAGAAGTCATACGCTGATAAACGGAGAAGACCTTTAGAATTCCAAGTTGGAGACAGAGTATATCTCAAAGTTTCACCTTGGAAAAAGTGTTCTTAGATTTGGGGAAAAGGGTAAGTTAACTCCTAGATTTATGTGGCCTTATCGAATCACTGAACGGATTGGAAAGGTAGCCTATAAGTTGGAGTTGCCACCTGAACTACATAGATTGCATCCAGTATTCCATATATCCATGTTGAGAAAGTGTCACCCTGATACAGAGTTAGTATTGCAACCTGTGGAGGTAGAGTTAAATGAATATATATGGAGTTAGTATTGCAACCTCTGGCGTCCTTCCTTTTATAGATTAGTGAAGTGTTGTCCAGTTTGGTTGTATAGTAATTTAGCATCATCATTTTCTGCTCAAATAGATCGATGACTATCAGTGCCAAATGCTTTACATTCCTTATGGGCAGCACCACACATCTTGTTTCCTTCTTCCGAACTGCTGCCTTCAGTTTGGCGACACCTGGTGCCCTATAGTCTTCATTGTAGAGGAGGATAGCTAGATGTGTCATCCCATTGAAGACCGGCTGCGGCTTGTTTGGGTGCAGAAATTCTTCTAGGAGGGTGGCACAGAGTACCTTGAATAGCTTTTTATGTACTCGCGCCTTTTTCATGAAGATCCCCCGAAAGTGATCTTTGATTATACGTCTACCCTTGTTGTTATATAGTATGTCTGATCTGGGTAGATCTCCGTTGAGGACGTCTACCAAGATGTGGACGTCTCTGCATGTAGTCCATGATACTAAAGTCATGTCCATCTCTTTCATCTTGCATGGCAGAGGGGGAGCTACTCCAAGTATTTCTGTTCTAGCTGGCGCACTTCGCTCCCTGGTGGGCTCATTCGTAAAGAAGGTTGCCAGCCCACCGTCCTCATCGTCAAATGTTACTTCTTATGCAGAAGGTGTCAGAGTTTCATCTATGGTCGGCATGGCTTTGACCACTTGTTCATCTTCTTTTTCCGATGGTTGTGTAGTGGCCACGTGTTCTGTTACTTCTGAGGAAGCTTCTACAAGTACATTATCTTTCACATTGCTCTCCTTAGAATTTTGGCCCATCTTGGTGGCCGCCATCATTGATAGAGTTGCCTCCATCTTCCCATCATAGAGATAGTCGCTATGATCATGGTGTGATTGGAATAGGAGGAACTCACTGCTCTATTCGAGACCGGCTCCCAGTTCAGCAAACATCCTATCGAGCTCTGTTGCTCATGTCGTGCTGAGTTCAACGGTGAATTCTTCTCAGTGGGCTATAGCAATCTATTCTTCTAGCGTCATAGCATTTGTAGGCAAGGTGAATTGTTGCTCTACTAGTCTCCCACTGCCTCCAATAGTTTCATCTTGGCCTTCTTCAGGATTGCTATTGAGGTCGAGCTCCCTCAACAATGTTGTGTTTTTTGTTGTGTGTTTGTAGTTGGGGGAGCTCGATTATTGTGTAGGCTCATTCTTCTTCGGCTCAGCTGCCGGTGCCATTTTTGCGTTGGCACTTTTTCCTTCAGTGTGCCTGTTCCAGTGTCGGTCCCTCCCACATTGGCGTTGTTGTTGTTGTCGTGGCTGGAGGCACTCGATGAGCAGTACGTTGGGCTTGCTGAGCACTATGCCTTCTTTTTCTTCCGCCGGTTCTCAATTTATTCGCGTGCCTTCTCGAGCTTCCAGCGGTCCTCTTCTAGGCATTGGTGTTCTTCCTTGAGGCTAGCCATTGCCTTGTCATAGTCGCGATGCATATGCTCATTGTCAGCTCGAATGGCACGCCTCTCCTTCTACAAGTCTTCCATTTCGTTCTTCATGTCCTTTAGCGTCCCCATCATTATCCATTGGTTGCTTGAAGCTTCTTGGATAAAGTCAGGGAGTTGTTTAGTCCTTTTGTCGAAGACTTGTACATGCATTGTCAGTGTATACAGAGAAGAAGAAATGGTTGTATTTATTGTGTTGGTTTGATGCATGTGTTCCCACATGGCATCAAACCTTGTACCTAATACACCTCTTAAGGAAGGTGCATGTTGTTGCTGCTGGTGTAGCTGATGTTCCATGCGTGTTGTTGACGGGCTCGACAAGGTGGTTGCAGAGGTGGTGGTAATGGACCTTGTTGTTTTTTCTCCATCTTGTCCTATGGGTCCATGTCTGCTCCACATGTTTCTGATTCTGGTACGTCCAGGGAGACTTGTCCTTCTGGCTCAGCCTCTGGTTCTTCATCAGGCTATACGTTGGTTGTAGGTTTGTCCAGACCCATGCGTTGGGGGCCGGCCGTTGGAGGCTTTTTTGGGACCACGTTGTGAGAGGACAATTTCAAGATACGGGCCACGACTCCTCCCTGAGGTATTTTCAGTGACTTGCTGTGAGAGGAGACTATCATGATATAGGCCCTTAATGTTTTCCGATGCATTTTCATGGACTTGTTGTGAGAGGACAATATCATGATATCACTATGAGATTCTCTCAAATGCATTTTAGGGCATTTGTTGTGAGAGGACGCCATCATGATATGGGTTGTGGCTCCTCTCATATGCATTTTCATGGACTTGTCGTAAGAGGACACTATCATGATATGGGTTGCGGCTCCTCCCATATGCATTTTCATGGACTTAGTGTGAGAGGGCACTATGATGATATAGGTTGTGGCTCGTCCCAGATGCATTTTGGGGCCTTATTGTAGATGACATTGTCATGATATTTGTCAATGATAATATTTGATGCATTTTTATAAATTTGTTGTGAAAGGACACCATCATGATATCGGCCATGGATCCTCACAATAGCATTTTCGGTAACTTGGCGTGAGACGACGAAATCTTGATATGGGTCATGCCTCCTCCTTAACGAATTTTCGGGAACATGTTGTGAGAGGACAATTCCAAGATACGGGCCACAACTCCTCCCTGAGGTTTTTTGGTGACTTGCTGTGAGAGGAGACTATCATGATATAGGCCCTAAATGTTCCCTGATGCAATTTCATGGATTTGTTATCAGAGGACAATATCATGATATCGCTATGAGATTATCTCAAATGCATTTTCGGGCACTTGTTGTGAGAGGACACGATCATGACATGGGTTGTGGCTCCTCCCATATGCATTTTCATGGACTTTCCGTGAGAGGACACTATCATGATATGGGTTGCGGATCCTCCCATATGCATTTTCATGGACTTACAGGGAGAGGACCCTATGATGATATGGGTTGTGGCTCGTCCCAGATTCATTTTGGGGCCTTATTGTAGATGACATTGTCATGATATCTGTCAATGATAATATTTGATGCATTTTCATAAACTTGTTGTGAGAGGACACTGTCATGATATCGGCCATGGATCCTCACAATAGAATTTTTGTTAACTTGGCGTGAGATGACAAAATATTGATATGGGTCATGCCTCCTCCTTAATAAATTTTTGGGAACATTTTGTGAGAGGACAATTTCAAGATACAGGCCACATCTCCTCCTTGAGGTATTTTTGGGGACTTGCTGTGAGAGGAGATTATCATGTTATATGCCCTAAATGTTCCCTGATGCATCTTCATGGACTTGCTGTGAGAGTACAATATCATGATATCACTATGAGATTCACTCAAAAGCATTTTCGGCCACTTGTTGTGAGAGGACGCAATCATGATATGGGTTGTGGCTCCTCCCATATGCAGTTTTATGGACTTTCTATGAGAGGAAACTATCATGATATGGGTTGTGGCTCCTCCCATATGCTTTTTCATGGACTTATAGTGAGAGGGAACTATCATGATATGGGTTGTGGCTCATCCTAGATGCATTTTTTAGGACTTATTGTAGATGAAATTGTCATGATATCTGTCAATGATAATATTTGATGCATTTTCATAAACTTGTTGTGAGAGGACACTGTCATGATATCATCCATGGATCTTCACAATAGCATTTTCGGTAACTTGGCGTGAGACGACAAAATCTTGATATGGGTCATGGCTCCTTAATAATTTTTTTGGGATAATGTTGTGAGAGGACAATTTCAAGATACGGGCCACAACTCCTTCCTGAGGTATTTTTGGGGACTTGCTGTGAGAGGGGACTATCATGATATAGGTCCTAAATGTTCCCCGATTCATTTTCATGGACTTGTTGTGAGAGGACAACATCATGATATTTCTATGAGATTCACTCAAAAGCATTTTCGGGCACTTGTTGAGAGAGGACGCAATCATGATATGGGTTGTGGCTCCTCCCATATGCATTTTCATGGACTTGTTGTGAGAGGACACTATCATGATATGGGTTGCGGCTCCTCCCATATGCATTTTCATGGACTTGTCGTGAGAGGACACTATCATGATATGGGTTGCGGCTCATCCCAGATGCATTTTTGGGGACTTATTGTAGATGACATTGTCATGATATCTATCAATGATAATATTTGATGCATTTTCATTAACTTGTTGTGAGAGGACAATGTCATGATATCATCCATGGATCGTCACAATAGAATTTTTGGTAACTTGGCGTGAGACGAAAAAATCTTGATATGGGCATGCCTCCTCCTTAATAAATTTTTGGGAACACGTTGTGAGAGGACAATTTCAAGATATAGACCACAACTCCTCCCTGAGGTATTTTTGGGGACTTGCTGTGAGAGGAGATTATCATGATATAGGCCTTAAATGTTCCCTGATGCATTTTCACGGACTTGCTATGAGAGGACAATATCATGATATCGCTATGAGATCCACTCAAAAACATTCCGGGCACTTGTTGTGAGAGGACACAATCATGATATGGGTTGTGGGTCCTCCCATATGCATTTGCATGGACTTGCTGTGAGAGGACACTGTCATGATATGGGTTGCGGCTCCTCCCATATGCATTTTCATCGACTTACACTGAGAGGACACTATCATTATATAGGTTGTGGCTCACCCCAGATGCATTTTTGAGGACTTATTGTAGATGACATTGTCATGATATCTGTCAATGATAATATTTGATGCATTTTCATAAACTTATTGTGAGAGGACACTATCATTATATCATCCATTGATCCTCACAATAGCATTTTCGGTAACTTGGCATGAGACGAAAAATCTTGATATTGGTCATGCCTCCTCCTTAATAAATTTTTGGGAACACGTTGTGAGAGGACAATTTCAAGATACGGGCCACGGCTCCTCCCTGAGGTATTTTTGGGGACTTGCTGTGAGAGGGGACTATCATGATATAGGCCATAAATGTTCCCTGATGCATTTTCATAGACTTGCTGTGAGAGGACAATATCATGATATCGCTATGATATTTTCTCAAAAGCATTTTCGGGCACTTTTTGTGAGAGGACGCAATCATGATATGGGTTGTGGCTCCTCATATATGCATTTTTGTGGACTTGCCGTGAAAGGACACTATCATGATTTGGGTTGTGGCTCCTCCCATATGCATTTTCATGGACTTAATGTGAGAGGACACTATCGTTATATGGGTTGTGGCTCATCCCATATGCATTTTGGGGACTTATTGTAGATGACATTATCATGATATCTGTCAATGATGATATTTGATGCATTTTCATAAACTTGTTGCGAGAGGACACTGTCATGATATGATCCGTGGATCCTCACAATAGCATTTTCGGTAACTTGGTGTGAGACGACAAAATCTTGATATGGGTCATGCCTCCTCCTTAATAAATTTTTGGGAACACGTTATGAGAGGACAATGTCAAGATACGGGTCGTAGCTACTCCCTGAGATTTTTTGGTGACTTTCTATGAGAGGAGACTATCATGATATAGACCCTAAATGTTCCCTGATGCATTTTCATGGACTTTTTGTCAGAGGACAATATCATGATATCGCTATGAGATTCTCTCAAATGCATTTTTGGGCACTTGTTGTGAGAGGATGCGATCATGATATGGGTTTTGGCTCCTCCTATATGCATTTTCATGGACTTGCCGTGAGAGGACACTATCATGATATGGGTTGTGGCTCCTCCCATATGCATTTTCATGGACTTACTGTGAGAGGACACTATGATGATATGGTTCTGGCTCGTCCCAGTTGCATTTTGGGGCCTTAATGTAGATGACATTCTCATGCTATCTCTCAATGAAAATATTTGATGCATTTTCATAAACTTGTTGTTAAAAGACACTGTCATGATATCAACTATGGATCCTCACAATAACATTTTTGGTAACTTGACATGAGACGACAAAATCTTGATATGGGTCATGCCTCCTCCTTTATAATTTTTTGGGAACACGTTGTGAGAGGACAATTTCAAGATACGGGCCACGACTCCTCCTTGAGGTTTTTTTTGGGACTTTTTGTGAGAGGATACTATCACGATATAGGCCCTAAATGTTCCCCGATGCATTTTCATAGACTTGTTGTGAGAGGACAATATCATGATATCGCTATGAGATTCTCTCAAATGCATTTTCGGGTACTTGTTGTGAGAGGACGCGATCATGATATTGGTTGTGGCCCGTATCTTGAAATTATCCTCTCACCTTCCTTCTATAAGTCTTCCATTTCGTTCTTCATGTCCTTCAACATCCCCATCATTATCCATTAGTTGCTTAAAGCTTCTTGGATAAATTCAGGGAGTTCTTTAGTCCTTTCGTCGAGGACCTATACCTGCGTTGTCAGCATAGACAAAGAAGCAGAAATGGTTGTATTTATTGTGTTGGTTTGATACATGTGTTCCCACATGGATTCAAACCTTGTACCTAATACACCTCCAAAGGAAGGTGCATGTTGTTGTTGCTGGTGTAGTTGATGCTCCATGCACATTGCTGACAGGCTCAACATGGTTGGTTGCGGAGGTGGTGGTGGTGGACCTTGTTGTTTTTCCTCCTACTTGTCCTATGGGTCCATGTCTTCTCTATGGGATTCTGATTCCGGTACGGCCTGGGAGTCTTGTCCTTCTGGCTCGGCCTCCGGTTCTTCGTCAGGCTGTAGGTTGGCTCCAAGAGTTTCTAAAATTGTCCCCTCACAACGTGCAATGTTGCATTGTGAGACATCGGTCGTGACAACTCCCGAATGCATAACATTTGTCTTTTAATGGGCCCTGACACCTCCCAAATGCATTTCAAGGGACATGCTGTGAAAGGACACTATCATGTTATGGGTCACGGAACCTCCCAAATGCATTTTTAGGGACTTGATGTGAGATAACATTTGTCTTGAAATGGGCCCTGACACCTCCCAAATGCATTTTCATGGACTTGTTGTGAGAGGACGTTGTCATGATATGGGACCTCCCAAATGTATTTTTAAAGACTTACTATGAGATGACATTATCATCATATGTGCCATGGAACCTCCCAAATGTATTTTCAAGGACTTGGGATGGTTTTAGTTGTGATGGTTGGCCTTGTTTCAATTGTGATGGTCCATTCTGCTTCTGGACATGACACTTCATTTTGGTCTGATCGTGACGCTATATTTGTTGGGATCGCGACATTGTGCTATGAGGGTGGGTCATGACGTTGTGTTGTGGGTTGGTCGCGAAGCCTATGTGTAATGCTGATCGTGACACTTTGCTTTAACATTGTTCTATCATGGCCACGATGTGCGTTATGGAGACATTGTCATGATATGGGCCCAAACTTCACCCAAATACATTTTTAGGGACTTATTATGAGAGGACATTGTGAATATATGGGCCCTGGTTCCTCCTTAATGCATTTTAAGGGACATGTTGTGAAAATACACTATCATGAGATGGGTCGTGGTACCTCCTCAATGCATTTTTAGGGACGTGATGTGAGATAACATTTGTCATGAAATGGACCCTGACACCTCCCAAATGTATTTTCATGGACTTTTGTTAGAGGAAGTTGTCACGATATGGCGCCTGACACCTCCCAAATGCACTTTTAAGGACTTACTATGAGATGGCATTGTAATCATATATTTCATGGAATCTCCCAAATGTATTTTCAAGGACTTGGTGTGAGAGGACATTGTCATGATATGGGCCCAAAATTTACCCAGATGCATATTCAAGGACTTATTATGAGAGGACACTATCAATTTAGTGGGAGCAACAAACCCCATAAGGAAGTGCTGCAAGACCCACAAGAAGTGTTGAAACATGCTTCTACTTGCGTATTTATGTAACCCTTTCATAATTCTAGAGTTTTAATCATGACATGACCTAATTTTACATGACAAGACCTAGTCAGTCCTAAATCCCCTAAATTTACCCTATACTTACCTAATTGAGACCTATTTTCCCAAAATAAGTCTTTTCCCCACAAATCATACCCAATCTACATGAATTTGAGATGATTGGTCCCATACTTGTTGAGTTATGCGACTAGTAAGAGATTGGTTGGCTAGTCTCCAGATTTCAAGGGACTTGCTGTGAAAGAATACTATCATGATATGGGCCCTAGATCCTTCGAAATGCATTTCTAGGGACTTGTTGTGAAAGGACACTGTCATGATATAGGACCTATATCCATCCAAATGCATTTCTAGGGAATTTTTGTGCGAGAACACATTCATGATACGAGACTTGGCTCCTTGAAAATACATTTTGGGGGACTTTCTTTAAGAGGATATTCTCATGATATGAGAATTGGTCCTAGATCCTCCGCCCAAAAACATTTTTTAAAACTAGTTATGAGAGGACACTGTCATGATATGGGCCCTATCTCCTCACAAATTCATTTTGGCAGACATACAATGAGAGGACATTCTCATGAAATGGGCCCGACTCCTCACAAATGAATTTTAGGGACTTGTTGTGTGAGGATATCATCACGATATGTGCCCTGAGTCCTTAAATATGCATTTTAAGGGACCTAATGTGAGAGGACACTATCATAATATATGAACATGATTCCTCCCCAATGCATTTTCATGGAGATATATCAATACAGTTATTTTCTAATTCATAAAGGAGCTAGAGAAATTGTTACTCAGAGTCATTCTAAGGCATCATGAGATCCATTCATAAAGGGACATTACCTACTGCAATCACCCAACTTATCATGCATCGATTATCCCCAAACTCATACATGTATGATTTATGAACAATTAAGAGGACAATATATATATACAACACTGATCAAAGTGTTACGAGGGACTTTTTGTGAGAGGGCACTATCATGATATGGGTCATATCTCCTTCTAGAAGCATTTTCACAGACTTGCTGTGAGAGGACACTATCATGAAATGGACCTTGGATCCTTGCAAATGCATTTCAAGGGACTTCTCGTGAGAGGATATTCTCATGTCCTGAATCCTTTAAAATGCATTTTCAGGGACTTGTTGTGAGAGGACATTGTCATGATATGGGACCAAGCTCCTCAAAAATACATTTTAAGGGACTTGTTGTGAGAGACGCTATCATGATATGGGTCATGACTCCTCCCAAATGTATTTTCTTGGGGATATGTCAGTACATGTATCCTCCACTATGTGATTTGTATAACGTATCATGAGGTAACACTCTCATGAGGATGCTCAAAGCTCATGCTTGATGTAGTTTTAGAAACTTGATGTGAGATGACACTTCCTTATCTGACACTAGATGGGACATCCTTATGAGACCCCTATTAGCAGTTTGATCCTTGGTGATGAGATTTGTCACACTTTCTATGAGATGAACTTTGATGATGATGGTATAAAATTGTCCCTGGTTTTGTATCATTGACTTGTCACTAGATATATCTTCCTCATATTATGTGGATGGACGCTCCTCTAGGGGTAACCTTGGCGTACATATCTTTGATTTGTGATTTCTCTCACTTGTTGTGAGAGGGAACCATCAAGACGAAGGCCAAACCTCATCCTCTATATAGGTTTAGTGACTTTCTAAAAGAGTTAAATTCCTTAATTAAAATGGATTTCTCCTCCTCCTCATGGTATATTGACATGGAAATATTTCAAAATCTATTTTTTTCTCATGAAACGATACATCCTAAACCACTATAGAAGGCCCCTTCTCCTAGAGTCACCTTGGCATTCTGGTCCTATATGATGAGATTTCTCTCACTTTTTATGAGAGCTAACTATCATGATAAGTAACTAAACTTCCTTTTATGTTGTTTCAGTAATTTTCATGTGAGGACACTTCCTCATATGACATATAAGGCCTCTATTTGAGGTTCAATTACACATACAATTGTTTGTGATAAAATTTATTTAACTTTTCCTAAGAGGACACTCTCGTGATGTGAGATTACAATCAACTTGGCATATAGAATCCACCATATTGTGATTCCTCTAGCTTATGATGAGGAAAAACTCTCGCAATAATGGTCTAAGTTCAAGCTCAGTGGGGTTTTAGGGACTTGCTGTGAGAGGGTACTTCCTCATCCAATATGAAAGACCCCATCTTCCTAAGTAACCTTGGCACATAAATAATTTACAATGTGATTTAACATGTGACATGGAACCCTTGTGTCATCTTGGCATTCTGGTCCTATGCTATCTAATTTATCTCATTTATTATGTGAGACCGCACTGAAGACATGAGCCTAAACTTGTCTTGTTGCGGTTTTGGCTATTTTTTGTGAAAGATAACTTTCTAGTCTAACATTTAAGGCCCCTCATTCATAGTCTCCCTTGGAAATTTTGATCATATGTGATGAGATTTTTCCCACACTTGTTGTGAGAGGGACTCTAGTGATGTGGGCCTAAACTCATCCCTGATGTTGTTCCAATGACTTCTTGTGAGATGATACTTCTTTATCTAATATACAGGTCCCTCCTCCATGGGTGACCTTGGAATTATCTCTTGGAAGCAACCCCTTCAGGTGAAGTCATGGAAGGTGCCTATCCAATGAGTCTTTTCGGTCATGTGAAAACTCTACAATCATTCCCAGTTATGGTGAAAACTTCATAAGTTCAAGCAATGCATATCCCTATATATATTTCTAATTATAGGAAAATAACACGTTGCTCAATAGATACACTATGAAGAAGTAAGTCACCTTCCACTATCCTACATGCTAGTATATACGAGAAATGTATATAGTTTTGTATAACTTTTTTTACTTTTCCCATCTCTCATGTAGCTCATTGTATATGGACACTTCAAATAAAAATGTTTATCTTGAATGTAGATTGGATCACCAAAGACTAATATGTAAAATATGAAATGTATGAGCCTAAGATATTGACGCAAAATTACTTTCCTGCTCTCAACACTAGGTCACGAGAAAATAGTCGAAATATAGTGAAATATGGGCACAAATGTGCAATTTTTTACATCACACCTATACAACAGATACATCATGCCCACTAGGGTTGTCAATGGGGAGGGTATTATCCATTTACCCTTACCCATACCCTGAAGGGTAAGGGTAAGGGTAAAGATTTTTATTACCCTTTATCCGTTTACCCGTTCTCCGTTTCCCCGCTATACTATAAGGGGAGGGTAAGGTATAGACATTATCCATACCCTTTTACCCTTTTACCCGCACATGATATAAAGGTTACACAAATATAAATATTCTAAAGGGGTTTGTATGTAAATGTTTAACCCTAATACTTTATTCTATCATTGGAAAATGACTTGGTGTTATGCTTGTAATACTTTCTTGTTGAAAGAAAAACATATATATCTTGCAGAAAATGAGGTGTTGGTGAAATACTTATTTGTTATGCATACTTATGCAAAGGAAAAAAATAATTTATACATAAAAATTGTTATTGTGTGAATTGACTTAACTTTACACGGAGAAACATATGATTTTGAATTGGATATAATGTTTTATATGTTGTTATCAATAAATTAGTTATAAAATTTTTCAAAATCAACACACAATGTGTATAAAAAAATTTCTGTCAAAATTACCCGCTTACCCTTTATCCTCCCCGTTTATCCTGTGGAGAAGAGGGTAAGGGTAAGGGGAGGGTAAGGGGATTGCTGAGAAGGATAATTACCCTTACCCTTACCTGCTACCCAAAGAGGGTAAGGGTAAGGGTAAGACCTTACCCTCCCCATACCCTCCCCACTGACATCCCTAATGCCCACCCTCACCACTGAGAGCAATAATCTCATAGGGGTACCTTTCGACTCCTCGTCCTCTGCTGCCAGCTGCAAGCCCAACCCCCAACCATCTTCCACTTCATCTCCTCCCCCTTCTCCCTTGCTTTCCCACTGCACTTCCTCCGCGCTGCTGCCCCCCTTCTGGTTTGTAGGCTCTGCTCCTGTCAAGTTTTGTGGCCTCCACTCCCCTCAAGTTCTGTGGCCTCCGCCCCCTTTTGGCTTTGGTGGCCTCGGTGCCCCACCTCTTTTGAATCCACATCCTCCCTCCCTCCCTCCCGGTTCTGTATTCACCCCTTTCCGACTCAGAGCTCAACCCCTCATGACTCCGTACCCCCGCCCTCCCCTTCCCTCCCTGATCAACATCCTATGGGAGCAACTAAGGGGCACCCGATCCCTGTTCGTGGACTCTGCGATGGCAGATGATTCAAATGCCCTCCCCTTCCCTCCTTGATTGGCGTCCCATGGGACCAACTAAAGGGCGCCTGATCCTTGTTCGTGGACTCTACGATGGTATATTATTCAAACGAGGTAGCGACTTCATTCCTCAGTAGTGTAGACAGTCAGGACCAACAGAAGCGGCATGATGGCTTCGGAGCCCTCAATGTAGCACCTCGTGGCGGAAGCAACCCCCACAGTTGTGCGAATTAAGCACTTCCTACTAAAAATTTTACTTATTTTCATTGGCATTGATGTTAATATGGTGGTGGTAAGATTAGAACGTAGAGTTTGCCCCTTTTTCTATTCCAAGATTATATCAACATTGGTTTTCTTACACTACTACTTATGACTTTTCACTGCTTCATATTCTATTGGCTTCTCTCTTTGCATCAGTTTAACGGAAGCACCACTTCATCAAGTATGAAAACACCATCATGGTATCTTTGTTTGTCCATCCACAATACCATCCATGACATCATGTGTTAATAAAAATTCTTTACCTATGAAGAGTGATGCATTTATGAATGACAATAGCTTTATCTTCCTTTGTTACTAAGATATTTTCAGAAATTGAAGAAAAAACAAGCATTTGGAACATCAGTATGGTTATAGGAAATAACTACTTTAACCAAATTTTCATTAATATTTAATGGTGCATTCTTCTGATATATTTTTCTTGAGCAGTACAACTCTTCATGACCTGCTATGTAAATATATGCATAAGAAATCTATCAGCTCACTAAGATATTGCACAAGTTGATATCTCATGTTCTTAGTTTACAAACAAGTATGATAATTAGTATTTTTTAATTTGTAGAATGATTTTTTTTCAAAATTTCTCTAATTGAAATTTCTTTATTTGTGCCCATTTGCTTTAGTGCAAGTACATCAACCATGCCTTTCAAGTTGATGTTGATTGATATCTCTATTTTATACTTAATGGTTGAATAAGAGATGAAAAGTTTTTTTTGTGTTGTGATCTACTTTCTCAAGTGTCTTTTTTTCTAGTTTAGAGCTTTAGCTTGTTCAGTAACAAATCAAATAAACATGTATTATCAATCCAACCTAAGTCTACTTCTAATCCATATTTAATATGGATGATGAAACCTAATTCCAATCCCTATGGATGGTAATTTCAAGCTCTCAAGCTAATTTCAACTCCTTCCAACACCACACCACCACCACAGTCCATGGACATGAAGTATAATACATTCAAACATGTCCCACCCTTCTGAATTTCCCATTACTTGTACATGTGTATACTCTTTCTAAGGGGCACTTAATAGTTAGCACTGACAATCTCTCTAAATCTGATTGACAAGCTCTTATAAAATGTCCCTTTCAGGTAATCACCGGTGTTCTTGTCCTCAATTTTTTCCTCATTCCTCCTAGGTCGTAGCCTCGAAGAAAAAGTTGTATTCCATGACCATTGTAGGTAGGCACTCAACGCACTACTCCCAGTTTCAATTACGCATATCCATAATTCTATGTCTTTATGTATTCACAATTTTAATAAGTGCACATTGTAATTTAATGATCCTATATTTTGTGTCCACTCTTGTTAGTAATGCATGCATCAATTTTACACCATCGAGATACCATATAAGTTCTAAAATATAACATATCCTTGAAATAATCACCAACTGAAAACATCATTGTCTCAATTTCACTCCCCTTTTGTCAAGACTTGGGGTGTGAAACACTTTCTTTATCTAACAATTTGGTATTCCTCTTGTTCCGAGGAATGGTCAATCAATTGATTAATATGTATTTCAATCGTACATGAAGAGGAAGCTCGTTACATTGAGGTTCCTGGAATACGTTCCCTAATAACTACAAAGGTAAATTTTTATTTTTGGTTGCTAATTTTTATGTGGATGTACATAAATGTTTTTTTTTGAAGAAAATTCAGTTTTGAAAATATCATGGACAATAAATTGTTATTTGTAGATCCTCAAACAGCTTTTGTTGCCAGTTAAAATGTAGGATAACACTTGCTGACATGCATATCGAATCTTTAGGAATGAGAATATCATGGACAACAAAAAGACATCCTACAATATAATGATATTCTTCCACACATGCTTCATTCATTTGAATGCTTTGGAGAAAACTCAGACACTGTCCTCAATTCAGTGGTATCTCTATTTACTTTTTATGTTTCTACTACTATAAATTCAATCTAGTATAAAAGCCTCCTTAAATTCAAAGCAGATTATTTTGTTTCACTAACACTATTTACCCAAGAAAAAGACACCCTTTCTTATTCATGCTTTTAAGATCCATATCAGGATAGAAACTGACACTTCAGACCAATGCCCCACTCATATAAATCCTGGTCTATTTATAACGTGATCTCATTACACCAAAAGAATACGAGATAGCTGACATGCCTGTCCCAGTAAGCCCTAGAAAGGTTGACGAGAAACTAAAGTCATTCTGACAGCTAGTCACTGCTGTAATGAATAGAATAGTGATGTAGACTATGTTTTTTCTTTCTGATTATCTGATTTGTTACCATGTTTCTTCTTTTCAAATTTTACTTATTTACTTTGTGTATTCTCTTGATCTCCATCACCTTAAGGGTGTACGTTTCCTCATTTTCTCCCCATCGCCCTCTTTAGAATGTGCTAGACCTTTATCAGTAGAGTCTTTTTCTTCTACTTTCTCATTATTACTTCATAATTGTTCTCCTATTATTTTTTTCAAACCAAAAGATGCTCTACTATATTTTATTTATAATTGTGCTGAATTTATTTTCTTCAGATCAATTTTTTAGAAGATAAGGCACTAATACACTTCATGCCTTCTAAAATCTGTGCTGCAGATAAAGGCTATGATCACACTATTTTATGGAACACTAGCAACATGAAATCAGTGTTGCAGATAAAAGCTATGATAACACTATTCTTATGGAACAGTAGCAACACATGTAAGACTGAATTGTTAAATAGCTGTTGGAATGTTGACATTTGTGCTCATCTTTGAATTGATGAGCAACCAATCAACAAGGGAGCTGACATCTTGAACTCATCCATTACATTATGCATGGTTGGTTGTATTTTAGAATTGTTGTATAAAACATTGTGTTCTTTGATGTCCTTGTAACATGTTGGGGCAAGGTTTGCATCCTCCCCATTGTAAATTTGTTATATTCAAATCAATAAAATTCTACATTGACATTTGAATGTTTGTTCTATAGATAGTTTCAATCATTTATAATATTAGTAATTGTATAAAAAAATCTTGCATGCCGCAATAAGCTTATGGTGATTCAGGTTTTTCACCTAATTGTCCCACATCAGGAGTTTATTTTCTCTTATATTTGTGCCATTCTTTAATGTGACAATCTCATAAATACTTTTGGAATAGGATGTGAGGTTATAGAATTTAAGTTTTAGGGGGACAATAACTTACACATAAAATGTTATCTTGCAGTAATGTTGTGTCTACCTGCCACTTATCTTCATGTGCTAATGACTGAATTTCATGCGTGTTTGGATGTCATAAGACTATTACATAGACATGTAGTATGTGGTGTTATGTGAAATTATCTTCTATGTAAAATGTGTTGGTCTTGAATGTAATCTTTTCTATATTGAATTATGGTTTAAGATGTCACTTATTATCCCTTTTTGTCAACCTGGAACAAAGAATAGGTGACGTACTAAACCAAAGCCTACATAGTGTATAGATTACACTGAAAAGATAACACTCATTTGCTAGATGACTGTCAATTGCGTAATCTTTTCAGAGAAGGGTGACGTGTTTAAACATCATTTATAAAGGCTTTTTTAGTAGTGGTAGTTATCCTTGAGATGGTAACCAGAAAGAAATTCATTGTCAATTCTTTCTTTGAAGACCTAGACCTCTGCATATATGTGGACCACAAGTATGATGATGGTGTGGGAGATCATAGACCCAGAGTTGTATCCGAGTGGTGGTGATGATCCGACTGCACTGGATAAGAAATGCTTGATCAAGTTGATTGATATCAGGTTAGGATGCACTGTGGAGTTTCCAGCACATCGCAGATGAAGGATGCCCTGAAACTCATGTGTAGCATGAAGAAGAAACTCTCAAGGCAGACTAGGAGGCAGCCCTGAAAAAGTAAATAATGTCTTGTGCCTATTTAAATAAATCATATCTTTAGTTCTCTAATTGTGCCATCTGGGCTAGCGGGAGATGAACAAGTTCTTTACTAGTAAATGCATGTGCAAAATGCATGTGAATTCTAAGAATTATAAGTCTAGTAAATTTGTAAAAATACATGCCCAACAAGTTGGTTATTAACAAAAATATTGAAATGACATCACTGTAGTATATATACATATATATGGTGAGATTATAAAATTACCAATGACAAGTAAAAGTATAATGTAGTTTAATTCTTATCTCATTATTGTTTTTCTTATTATACTATCAATTAGTGTTTTTTCATATCATATTTATTCTAGTCACACAATGCATGTTGGTTCATGATAATTCTTCAAGTCTTCTTTATATTGTAATTTTAATTTCTCCATAACAATTTGTTCAAGAACATTTTCCTTGATTCTACTGCCAATGACATTTGTTCAGTACATTATATTTTTTATACTAATGTTACCAATGGTTTTCGTTATCATTTTAGTTTTCATCTTTAATACAATTGTAGTGATGACACAAGTAGACACAAATTAAATCTATGCAGCAAATATTACCTACCACAAACCTTTGCTTATAAAGTGAATGCCACTTAAACAAAACTTTCAACATAAATAAAATATATTTGTTAAAATGAACAATATTGCATCACGACAAAAATTGATGTGGTTTAATCAATTGATGTGTATATTATTTAACTATTGCATGTAATTAATCATATAGAGTGTTCATATGATTTTCATATATTTAGATTATTCGCTGCATTGTTCATCAAGAAAAGCTACTGACAGGGAAGGTATATTTCATTCATATACAACTCGTAAGGTGGTCACTGAGCTAAAATAAGAAGTTTAACAAATGAAAAAATATTGCATTATTTCAAGTATAATATCATGTGGGCCAAGGGATCATGTTTTCGATTTTAAGCTGATAGGAAAAGATATTACATTGGGTCTCTGTCGAAAGGACAATAAAGGTATAAAAATTCTAAATATGAGTGGATCAATTTTTAACATTTTTCAAGTAGCGCATAATAAATTTAACGCACAATATTTTCTGACAAGAACTAATACTATTCAACATTCAAAAGTAACTCATATATAAACTAAAGATGTGTCATCATCTCATATTTAATATAATAATAAGGAAAAAAAGATTTATATATATTCTTAAACTATAAATTGTGTAAATTTTTCAAGAATTCTAAAGGGATCAATCTGGAAATTAACAACACATTGAGTGGTATTGAATGATTTTCCTAAAATGTTATTTTAAAATATATTGTTTTATGAACTTGTTGATGAATAGTTAGAATGAATAGAACTCTAAAAATGTTGCTTGAGTTGAACAATTTAAGTTGTGAAATTTTGTCTAATAAAAATGTACATGATTTGTTATAGAAACATATTTATTAGTTCAATTTACACTACACAAGAAGTATGGTAAATCTCTAAGAGGTGCAAATACAATAATATCATTTTGCTTAAAGATAATGCTTGACTTTTGAAAGTTATAATCCATCTACTTTTGGGTCCACTCTAACCATTTGGATTGTAGTTACCAATGATCAATTACATAACATCATAATTTGCTATGATGTGCCTTACCTAGATGAAGATAACCATATTTCTCAAACACATGATTTTTTGTAATTAGGTTTCAAAGAAATTACAATGAGTTAAAAAGTACATAAGAAACCAAGCAAGCTTCTCTTATAGTAAATTTTCATTCGCTAATGACAAATAACCAATTTAATTGAGTCAAACAACTATTTCATTGATATTTGATCTTGTATCATAAATTGGTTTTGATTGCATTTATATGTCAATGTTTCATTTTGAGTCATCCATTTCCTACTATCTTGCCATTAATCAATAATAAGAATCAATTCATGTATACAAAATTATTATTATTTTTATAACAAAAGTTAGTACAATAAAGAACTCTTTGTAACAAACATAGGTAGCAAAGGTGCACTCTATGTCATATACATTTTGATGAATGAGTTATATGAATTATAAATAATGGATTCTAGTAAGTTAGAACATGAATGTACTTATTTAATTTTATAAATTATGAAAACTAAAGTTTGATTGATTTATGAAAAAAGTGGTTAACAACATTGCAAACATTTTCAAAATTAAGATTTGAACCTAAATCCTATCATTCACATACATGGAGATTGAGAAATTGAGTGTCCCGTTCTAGGATATTTTTTTTTTGAATTCAAGTGAAATTAAAATGATATTGCATCAAAAATGAGAATGATTTCGAACTTTAATAATGAGGTACTTGAAATATGTGAGTTGGATATAAATATAACTTTTGATCTCAATATCAAATCTAGATCTCCCACCCAAATAATTTTTTATAATACAATACTGATTTTGAAGTCATCCATTGCTAGTTCAAAAAATCTGTATGCCTATCGGTTGAACAATGGTAGTATCTATAGCTATAGATTAGGGCAAAAGGAATCAACTTGAGTAGAAAATTTAAAACATACATTTATGCATAGATGCAAAATTAACACTATTATGACATGAGGTCTTAAACCTACTCATCATATTTAGGATCTCAACTTATTATGCCCTTGTTTTCATTGTGAGAATGACAAAATTTTCGACAATATGATAGTAATAATGCATGTATACATATGTAAAAAATGTACCCTTCATAAATATGTAATTGGTGATATAAAAGGAGCCAAATAGACATGTAAAACAAATGAACAAGGATAGAAGTTAAAATATTTTGAATTCTGCAACAACAAACAATCAATGTGAACAGGGAAGGTTACTTGAGTTTGTTGTATGTGAATATTGGAGTCAACATTCTGAGATAGATATAAATGTAGTATATGACCTTGAATTAATTTATTATGGGTATTTAGGAAATTAAATTATCTTACCAGTGTAGACATGTGGTTCTCGATAAAGAAATGCATAGAAAGAAGTCTGGATGAGCAAAATGCACACATTAAGTTGACATCTTGCATTGCAGACTATATCCAAGGAATTGTATTAATGTCATTGGACAAACAAAGAGCCTTGTAGTGTTAGATTGTTTATATTTCTCTTCACATTATTATTTTCTATAATAACAATGAGTATACATCAAGTTGAATTACTTTCAAAGGGTTCTGTCGCAGATGTATAGGCAGCTGGAACTCATACCAATTTTGATGTTTGAAGAAGTTCAATGCTTAAATATATAGAAAGAATTACATGTCAAGTACAAGTTTTGATAGATATAGTCCCTTTAAGAACAAAACATTAGTCTTTCATATTATAATGTTTGTCTTGCATATTCTAATGGTAGAGATGAAGTTGAAATGTAAGCCATACGGTAATCATCATGAATGGTTCATGGAACCTCGTACAGGAAAACATATAAAAGGATATTCAGTAAATGAACATAATAGACCAGCCAATTATTCATTGATGCATATGTGGTACCAAGTATATGTAATCCATCTGAAATTGATCTATAATTATGGAAGATCACATATCTTACAAGACAATAAGAGGCCAACTTAACATGATCACACATACCCTTGTCCTTTACATATCCAGGTTCTAGGTATTCTGCATTATGACAAGTGTGTTCCCATGTAGCCCTACATCTGTTGTCTTTGTGTGAGTATTAGAGTTTGCATAGACAAAAAGCCAAAATCATAGATTCACGGTGATGTATATAGGTTGTACAACAGCCAAGGTGCCATCCTCAATGGTCACTTGACACGAAATTATGTCAATTACATTAGTTTCCCTTGTAGTCACATGTTGGCCATAAACTGGAGTCAAGAATCTTTGATGTAGGGGGGATGGTAAAAGTTTTGAACTTATGTACAAATACATTATACACTAATCAAATCAAACAGTGACCTCGTCTTATGTGCTGAAATTATACGAAACATCAAACAACAGGTGAATGTGATTACTGTTATATGCTCTTCCTCCAATTTTGTAATGGTTAATATTTACTGCATGATCTATTCATTATGTAATGGAATATATAGTGTAACAGACCACCTAAGGGTGACGTTCTGTGTCCTTAATAGACAATTCAAGCATGAAAATTTATTAAGAAATCGTCATCGGTGTTATTCTTCATTTTTGAAATAGTATCATTACAAGGTGAAATTTTCATAAATGATATATGAATGAATTACTATATATAATAAATTCAACGAGAAACAAGAGAAGCATAAAGTAGAGAAAATAGTCGATTGCCAATTACATATTCTAAGGTCAAGTTGTCTTTCTCAGCAAGCAAGACTGAACGATATACACAAAAGTTGTGTGCACACACGTCCTTTCCTGGTTATTATAAATCCATTAACGTTGTCATATCATCATGGTCACCTGATTTGGGCAAACATGCATATGCAATGTCGAGACAGGATCAACATGATGATTGTGGTGAAGGTCAAGCATGCTGTGAACAAGGTAATGGATTCTGGTGGTTGTGAACCCTACTGCAAATTTCTAGCCTCACAGTCACTCCAGGTAAGGCATGGTAAATTTGTTTATTAATTTTGATCATGCCTGCTAACAATTCCAGGAGCCTCTGCAACTTAACGCAGATGGCATGCAACAATATAATGTATGTAGGTTGTTCATCTCGATTGCCTGGATGGGTGACCTGCGCAGGATGGACTGTCCGTCTGGCTGCAGGTTTTTCACAACAATTACAATTGGCATTATGGACATGAATATGTAATTGGCTTATAAAGTTTCTCCTCTCGTGCGGTGGCGTTATCCACGTTAGTAGGATTGCCAAACGGCATACAGGAGGAATTCACTTCACACCAGGACTCTTTCGAAAGGAAACTCAAGCAGACATAATGACAAGAGAACATATTGGACAAGAGGAAAGAACAGCTTCGACAAAGAAGAGTTAGACTCAGGAGAGGACAATACATCAGATGAGAGGAGAAGAGCAAAAGGATGCTAGTAAATAAAGGATGAGAGTAGAAGCCAGAGAGAATGGGCAACTTATCAACGTGATGGGGTACTTGCTTATCCACGAGCCAGACAGTGGAGTTCCTGATGAATTCTGATGCGCTAGACACTGCACCATGTCCGGTGAAAGCACATAACAGTACATGTCATGGGAGCAACCGGAAGGGACCAGATGTGGGACGTGCAAGTTGTTGTTGTCGGCCTTTGATGCAGTCGTAGGAGTTGAACTGCATGCTCTTTGCTAATGTAGATGTAGAGGAGAACATAACGGGGTTTGAAGATTCCAGGTATGATATATTCCTAAGTGTCCAATGATTAATGGAGATATGAGGTTGGGAAGGAGTCCAGCCATTATCAGAGACATGGGAAGGGACGGAAATGAGTAGTGATGTTTAGAATGGTAGAATAAGTAGATTAAGGCTAATTTTATTTGAATGCACAAAACGTTCAGTTTGTAACAGGCATATCACCACATTTTAAATGTTACATGTGAAGGCACAATTTTACTATTTAAGTACTAATGGTGTCATTAATTGTTCAAAATATGACGCCAATTTCTACATATGGAATGTTGAGGGCTATAATTAATTGTTTGTTTGAAATTTCAAATCTCGTTGCTATTGATAATGATGTGGGGACAAAAATAGTACGATCGTGCACAGTCAATTCTTTTTAATACAAAAAAGCATAAAATGATGTTTTTCAGATATAACATTTTGAGTCCACGTACTGGATGGCACGAGGTAGGTAGCACATGTGAAGCATTCAAAGTAATAGTGTATATAAATATCTGGGTGACAGGGAAAGGGGCTAACAAAGCATTCAAAGTTCATGATGTTATAAACGAAATCATTGAATACATTCAAATCATGAGTCCTTGTTGATCACCAGTAAGAGATAATTTAATGTTGTCTGGATCACCATGGTTTATGTTGTTGTACGTTGAAATATTTGCTAATGGAACCCCGTGTGCGAGGTGACCATGCCCAGAAGATCATTAAGAAGCTATCAAGATATACTTTGTTTTTATTGAAGTGATACATTCCAACCTTAGCAAGAGAAGTGTAGCATTCAATCTAAAATTTTTGGAGTGAGGGAAGCCTACATTTCCCAATGATAAAGTACCAACTTTGATGTTCAGGACATGATAGTCCTCAGAACGGTATTGTACCCATGTGGAAATTACCACTGTTCCTTAAGTACGAGGGGGCAAGACTGTTGTAGATGATTATATGGGGGCAAGACTGTTGTAGATGATTTTATGGGTATTCTTAAGTTTCTTTATAGTAACCATGCATGGCTTCAGGTGCTTTCGTTTTTATGCTAGGAGGAGAAGTTTAGGGAATGGTGGGGTATCATGGGACTAGGTTTCCCAGGCAGCAACTATGTATTCATTTGTTATTGTTATCTTAAGAACCGAGAAAGAATTTCAGATTGTGCAAGAAGGTTTTCAAAAATGAGCTAAAGAATTCGAAAGTCTCATCAATGTTTTAGGACTCACTAGTTTTGTGTGAACAATTAGTAGCCCACCCCTCCTATCGTCTTAAAGTCATGTGTCACGAGCATTAAATCTAAACCAATAAATTAGATTACATTTACACATGTCAAAAAAATATTACATGTATAGCATACACTATGTTCACTCTGAGAGTAGTGAATATAAACTCCTAATCAATCAAATATGAATTGTGACTTTGGACATAAACATGTTTTGGATTGTTCCTCTATTAAGGGTTGGAATATAATTACCCATTGAATATATATAGTGACCAAAGATATGGGTTTTGCCAAATTTGCATATTAGCATTTTCAATAATATCTCAAATTACTGAAATAATTTTGAATGGTATGGTTCACATAAGAATATTCACAAAGTAGAATCACTCTTATTATATTTACCAACGTAGAGGCTGACACATAGTCAATGTTGTAGTTATAGGTTTGTATCATTAGGCCCAAATTCGTTAGTCCGAGTAGCCATTGTGGTGGTAGTACAACACATGCACTTGACAAGTTACCAAGAAACTTCATAAATTTAAAAGAAATCTTATTTTCAATGTGTATAACTAAATCGTCCAGTGGAACCTAAACTTACATATGTCGTATATGTTCTTCTGCAAAAGTTTATATATTATATTACATGTGAAGTGGTGAAACCAATGGGTGACTATATAGTTTGAAATCATGTTTTGTACCCATCTATCAAAATTAATGGAAACTTACCTAAGATGCATAGATTTATTTATATCACCAATTTGACTAAAATTATCATTTAAAGTTGTAGCATGATAAACCCTCTTATGATACCTTTGTTTCCTAATGCAAATGATTGTGAGTTTTGTAACATACTCAAACCTGCCTTCCTTTCCCGAGAAGCCTAATCACAAGAATTAGATGCCTTTGTGTTTAGTTTTGCAAAAATTCACAACATGGTTTAAGTTATGCCTTGAGGGACGTTAATAGGATGGGGATAGTTTTATAAAGATTACTATAAATGAAAAATTAGTAATTAGGACATATTACACAACGAACCCAAGCTCACTTTATAGGAATGTTTGCTACTTCTTATTAGATAAAGATAATATGAAGGTCCATATCATAATATTTGACATGATGGATAATTGCAAGTTCCATATATGGTTAGAAACATAATCACTCGTATGTCAAATCTCATTACTATGATCTCATTATTCCTAGAAATAGATAAACCATGTCTAATAGAATTAACTCATTATAAAACAATCCTAATTTATATAAAAAGATAATCGTGCATATTAAAATACTAGTTCTCCCCGATTGGTTACTAATATAATTAATTAGGTTATAATCAAAAGCTTAGTCAAGGCATTGAGGAAAGATATAAATGGTTTATTAAGGAATTAAGTAATTGAAAATAACCCTAGAAATAAATCTTAATCCAAAATTCTAGAAAAAGAAAGAGATGGAAATACGTATTATGGAGAGTAGGAACTCTTAAGACAAATCTAATTCAAAGATATTAGTCCTAGGTAATGCTTTGGTGAATATATATGAAAGTAACTTCCTTTAATCTTGATATATTGAAATACCTCATACATTATCTAAAAAGTTGAAACCAACAATGATATAAAATTCCACACACCCAAATTAGCCTACTGGTTTGATTTCATGTTTCTTGGACAATACTAAAAATTTGAATATAATTTGGAAGGAAATGTACTAGTGTTAGCCCCAATATTAGTATAACCTAGTTTGTATAAGCTATTTCTGAAACTCACCACAATTTTCCTATCATGCGGCTATTTCTTGTTATCACTTACCTAATGACATCTACTTTTCTCAGTGGACTTGGATAGATCCTAAGGCGGTGAGTTTCTCTCCTCCACTGTATCCCTTTCCTTTAACATCACATAGTAACCCTCTTCTCCCTCTCTCCCAATCTCTCTCCATCTCTATTTCTTTCTCTTAGTTATTACTTTCTTTAGTTTTTCCTACCAAATTTGATTTGTTTAATACCTACTTCCTAAGGGGTGATGGTAGGAAGCTCTCTATCAAGCTGTAACTTCCTTCTCCTGCTTCTCGACTCTTCTAACCTCCTTCATCCCTTAGGCCATCAAACCTCCATCAAAGTACTGCAAACCTCCACTTAACATATTTATAACAATCTACAGTGGCTTCAGAACCCAATTTCTTATTTAGCTTGCCTTCTAAACTCCACTTGGGTCTTTGTGCCTCCATATGTTTGGTAGTGAGTTCCCATGCTTTGAAATATCCAAAAAATCCCAAGAACCCTCATTGAACCTATGAGAAAGAACCATAGCCTACAGTTGGTCCAGCTACTAGTATAATGTCTTCTCCCCATTCAGATTTTCTTCTATAGAACCTTGAGCCAAGAATCAATTGGTGGTCTCTGGTTAAGTTTGTTTTTGGGATCTCTCACTCATTTCTTTATATCAAAGTTGTGAACTCTAAAAGGCCATGTTTTTCATGAATTTTAGTTGTCAAACTTTGTCGAAAGAGTTGTCATGGCTGAGAACTTTTTCATGGCTCCGTTTACTCTGATGCTTTATGTTTGGCTCATGAGTTTAGGTTGGTGTCATGAACTCGGTGATGCTATTTTTTCAGCTAGTTCCCTATAGCGGGGCAAGTTCTGATCAAACAAATTCCCACTATCGACTTGATTTTAATTTATGCAAAAAATAACCATGGTTGTTGGTGTTTTACCATTTTTTCTTTTGTTCTTTGCTTTTTGTCACGCTTGATAAAGGGTATTATGGGTGCTTTGCATTTTTTCCAACAATTAGGATCACACGTCTTAGATCATGGAAATGATAGGAAAGCCATCTCACATGCTAAACTCTTTGTAGATAACTGAAGGAAAATAATTTCTTTTTACTGTATTTTTATTAAATATTAGTTAATATATTAAACATGTAGAATTCTTATCTAATTATTGGGAAGTCTAAATTAAAAACATGTTTTGGAATAAAAATAGAATCGATATGTTAGTATAGGTTATATAACCTAAGTTAGTAATGATAAGAAGTCCATTTTAGTGTTCATGTATAGGATGAGAAAATAAAAATTTATATAAATGTGGAATAGGTGGCTTTAGAGCCTGATGTGGATCTATAGTTTTGTTTTGGACCAATGTAGACTAAATCTTAGGTATGTTCCCTCTATGAGTTTATTCTCCAATAACTTCTTTATTCTCTCTGTTGGACCTCTTTGATGCATTTTGATATTGGAAATTCTCTTTTATGGCTTATTGACCTATTTGGGACTGATATTTGAAATTGAGTAGCAATTATTCTTAAACTTTTGAGCTTTGATGATGGACTCTCAAAGTCGTGTCTTGTTCATCTTATTTGAAGTTGTACATAAATTTGTGGATTTAAATTAAATTGTTCAATTTGTGAAATGAAACCCTAAGTTTCCAAGTGATGGACTCGTATGGACTTATGTTGCAACTTAACTATGAATAATATCTAGCTTCTCCACTTCTGTGGTAGAAACATTATTTTTGTCTGTTTTGTTGTCAGTGTCTTGTATGATCATTTTTGTCACAGAAATCACATTTGTTTCTAAACTTTTACTTGCCTCTACGTTATTACATGCTTGTTAATTCAGTGGTGCTAGATGTTTATAATTACTTTTGTGGTGGTTTACTTTTTGGGTCATGTGCCCATGTAGTGAAATTGTGCCCCCCCACCCTTGGTAATGTGCCAATATTACTTTTGGAATGGTTGTTATATGTCCTATACCTGAGTTATATGCACATCGTGATATATTTGGTAGTTTGGTTATTTGTCCATTCTCTATCAGGTTTAAGTTATATCACCTGAACATTATTTTATAAGTGTATTAGTATTGTGTTTACCTCACATACATGTCAAACTATTTACTTATTGATGGATTGTGTTTCATAATTGAATTTATTATGCTTTGTGGCACATGTTAATATATTTAAAATGGAAGGTATTTTTTTTCATATATTGGATGGATTCTCTTGATATGCAATTTGGATGATTTTGTAATTTTCTTTCATCGGATGCCTTGTTACCACAATTCTTGCCCTTTTTTACTATGTGCTTAATATTGTCCAGCTTAACTATATTCATGTACATGTCAACATTTTATTGATGTTTTCTATTTATCTCTTATTTTGGCGCCCTTGCTTCCCACCCCTTATGTAAAATAATAGTTGAAGGAGTTAACCTTGTCATCCCATGACATGTACCAATGTAGATTGCTTCCCTTGGAGATAGAATTGAGATGGCCGGGTTACCCACTACAACTAGTCTTAGTTGTTCCATAATTAGTTTCTTTTCAACCCATTTGGGTGTAGATAATGAACTTCTGGACACATAAATTGTAATAGTGAGATGCTTTGAATTCCCTTTGTTATACTTTGGTCATTGTGATATCCATATTTAAAAATTGAATAATGGTTATTCATCCATTATGAAATTTTGGTGTGTTTTTTGTATAGATGATGACTCTAATTTGATCGAGTGAGTAGTGAATCCCCTCTTAAGTATTACTCTTTAAAATATGGTATTTTAGATAAGGACGTAGACTATCAAACTATTTATTTATCTCCAATAAACTGTACATAACCTTTAGGTTGCCTATATTTGTAACGTTACCTTGTATAGATGCTTTGACATGTTTGAAGATGTTCCAATAGTTGGATCTCCCAAGGAGAAGTCTTGGTTTCAGACACCTCAAACCTCAATGTATGGTATCACATTGTAAGATCCTCTGTTGGTGACACATGTAGCACAAGCTACCCCATATGTTGGTACCCTTACCCCTCCTTTGGGCATTCCTTTGGATATGGAAGTTGTTCTCCGCCTATAGATACATTCCTATCCTTAGTAGGGAAAGAGGACTCCCTTGTTTTTCCAGATAAACCATGTGAATTTGCCCTCATTGACTTCATAAAAATGCTATGCATGTAATTCAAGGGAGAAAATGAAGTTACTACATTGGATAAAGTTGATGATTGGGTTCTTCCAATCAAATAGACTTTCGAAGTCATGGCATGCCGCACGAACCAAAAAGTTAATTTGCATCTAACATCCTTGATGAAGCTGCCTATTATTGACGGAATGGAATTTCTAGGACACGTGACACCACATTTAAGATTTGGTCAAAGTTCCTAACCCTATCTATAGAAAAATATGTCTCTTTTGATGATCTGAGAAAGAAAGAAGCAGAATTTTACAGTCAACATCAAGGGTCCAGAATAATCATAGAGCATGTATGAAAGTTCCTTCTATTGGAATGGTATGTCATTAGAGTACCTAAGTAAAGGTGTGCTATTTTATTCCTAGAAGGGAAACTACAATATTGGATGCATAGTGGTTTTGTACCTACCCTTTACTTATCAGCAAATGGTCGATAAAGCCCTAGTAGTTGGAACTCACCCTTAGTTCCAACCCCCAACTCCCAACTAATAATAGAAAGTTTTAAAGAAAATATCAGAAGAGGGAAAAGAGTACCAGGTTCCAAAGACAATTCTCCTGGGAATTTCCCTAATGTATTCCATCCAGTTGTCCAACAACCATACTTTAAGTAGTCTGTCATAATTTTAGACAACCCAAACACATCCCAACTAGGTTTCCTCAGCTAAAGGAGGAAAGTGCCTAGCTTGACCTTATCCCACACACCTCCATAAAATGATTGTAACCACAATCATGGAGGAAGACCCATGGAGAGGTGTGTGGGATGTCTCTATGCCATGGATGGTGAACAATTTCTTAAGGAAAAATATGAAGCTAAACTTTATAATTTAGTTGAAGTTCATTTGCATAAGTTTCATCATTGTCTTTATATAATACACTTTGTAGGTGTGAATAGAAGGTTAGTTTTATGACTCGACCACCGAAATGATTTTGGATTCACGTTAATGCTTGGCATCAAACAATTTTCATCACTGAAAAATATATTCATGTGCATTACTAACATGAAGAGATTTTCATTGGATTTCATCAACGTTTCTAGAGCCAGGTCACCAACCAGCAAAGTGCATGGTAGCGTGGTAACCTTTTCAAAGAGAATAATTAGACAAGTTTGGTAAAGGAATAAGATACTAGGTTTGAAATGCTAGTTAACAAGAAGTGATGGACCGTAAAACCTTACACCTCTTAAGCTTTTTAGTTTGACTTTTTAATTTAAACCTATTATGGGGTGAAGCATAAATGGTTAGTAGATCTAAGGGTCATTTGATTTTAAGGATGAAATTCTCCTTAAGAGGTGGAGGGTTGCAACATATTGAAACCTAGATTCCTAGCCCTAGAAGTCCAAATACCAAGGATTGGATGCCTTTGGGATTACTTAGAGAGAAAACCTCAATTTTGGTTTAAGGTATGCCTTGAGTTATATTAATATTATAGTGATAGGTAGTATTTTGAAAATTTATAAAAATGAATCACTTATAACAAGTCAAATTACACTACAATTCCATACTATCTTTATGGAATGCTTGCTACTTCAAATTATATAAAGGTATGTGGCCCATATCATAATATAAGACATGGTGGATAATTATGAATTCCATGAAATGGTTAGAAACATAAACCGTCAGTAACATACCCAATCCTAGGCATATGGATTAAGGCACTTTTGTCCTCATGACTTCTATTATCATAATTTGATGCCTCTTTTTCTTTAGAGTTAGAAGTTAAAAAGTAATGGTAGATTAATATATTGAAATTAACATTTATTATGAAGACATATGAGAAATAATTAACAACTTTTTTTTGGATGAGGTAAAATATTACTAAGAACCCAAAAAAGGCATATAGGGTAGAACGCATGTATACTATACAACTAGGGGTTCAAGCCCCACATGTTAAGCACATGCGGCCTAACACCCCTGTAACAACCAGGCTTGGCTTTAAGTATCCAAGCCATTCTATTTACAATGCTTTCAAAAAAATAAGGGACTCCGTATCTCTCTTCCCATGCAGCCTAGAATTTCTCCCCCTCCATACATGGAAGATGATATTCGTAAACAAGAGGCTGCAGAAACTACGAAGCTCCTTATCCTTCTTGGTTTGATCCAAAATCCACACGATAGCATCCTGGATGTTATGTGGGGGCAATCCTCCAAAGCCGCATTTAAGGGATGCCCTAGTACAAGTATACATGGTATAGGGGCAATCAAAGAAAAGATGGTTGTGATTCTCCGCAGCACAATGACAGAGAGGGCAGCAAAGATTAGCATCTAAACCCCATTTCATCAATCTATCAACTGTGGGAAGCTTCTGTAAGATGGCACGATAAGTACAAAAGCTCCATTTGGGCTGGTGTATCTTGCCCCAGAGGAGACTGAACCACGACACCTTGGGAAGATAATAGTTCGTAGTCCACGGCTGGGTGATGGAGCTTTGCAGTGACCAAGACCCACCATGCCAAGAGTAATCAACCATCATACTAGGCCACACCCTGATCATGGCCCTAGAACATCTTGACAGGTCCGATTGTTTTGGGTTGAGGGATAAGAGCCCCTCCCCATATCTGGCCTTCATCCATGTCATCCATGGAGAGAGAGGTGAGCATAAGAAATGGTCCACTCTTTTAGCTGCAACATATTTGGCAATGTCTGTAGGGTTCCTCAGACCAAGGCCACCTTGCTACAAAGGTATAGCAAGCTTATCCCAAGAAATGACATATCCCTTACCGCCCCAGAGAAACCCAAACATGATAGCTTTACATTTCTCCACTATGAATTGAGGCAGCTCCGTTTGTCGACACCAGAAGAACACCTTGGCCGTGCGAACTGATTTGATGAGGACTGCCCTCCCCGCCATGGAGATTGAGAGACCAACCCATCTATCCATCGCAGCCTGCAGACTGTCTACACAGTCGATGTAATCAAAACCTTTCCCCTTGCCACCCGAGATGGGTATGCCAAGGTATTTGTTGGGAAACACCCCCACCTACAGCCCCACAACCTCCTTGAGTCTGGCCCTTCTATTGTCGCACGATCTAGAGAAGAAACCCCTTGATTTAACATCGCTTATGTAGAGCCCCGACATGTCACCAAAATGTTGAATGAGCTTTCTAACTCCCCTCATATGTTTCACATGACCAGTAATAAAAAGCAAGATGTCATATGCAAAAATCATATGCACTCTCACTTTAACACCATGCACCTTGAATGCTTTGATGAGGTTTTGCCTCTCGTACTCATGATTAAAATGGGTGAATCCCTCCATGACAATAGAAAATAGCAAAGGTGATAACGGGTCACCTTGGAGGAGACCGTTAGATGCAGAAAACATACCATACGACCATCAATTAAGAAGGACAGAGTAAGACACCATCTCCACACACTATTTAATGATGGAAATCCACCTTTCACAAAACCCCAGAGCTTCTATAATCCTCTACAAGAACGACCACTGAATGTGATCATAGGCTTTGGAGACATCAACTTTGATGAAACTCTTCTTAGTAGAGTTGCGAACATTAAAGTCGAGGAGATACTCCACATCCAGCAGTGTATTGTCGGAGATGGATCTCCCCATAAAAAAGGCACCCTGAGAGTTCGACACTATGGAATTCATCATAGGTTTCAGCCTGCGTGTGAGGAGCTTAGATATGATCTTGTAAAGACTGAACAACAAGCTATAGGCCTGAAATCGGTCATGGACGCAGCCGAGTTCCTCTTCGGTATGAGTCAGATGAAGGTGTGATTCACCTACCTTACCATCCTACCCCCGACCATAAACCATCTGGCCACCCTACAAACATCATCATTCACAATATCCCAGCATACTTGGAACACTTTTCTATTAAATCCGTCAGGTCCCGGGGCTTTAGAAGCCCCAATAGAAAGCATCACATTCTTCACCTCTTCATTAGTTACAGGTTTCAACAATGGTCTGTTCATCTCTTCAGTAACCCTTCTCGATGGACAAGAGGGCTGATCACATCCCAAAGGAGGTTGGTTATAGAGCCCTTCAAAAAAACGGACAGTCGTATCCGCCACCTTCTTTGGTTCATCCATAAGATCACCTTTATCATCAAGTAGAGCATGGATGTGGTCCCTCATATTATTTTTCCTAATGGTTGCATGATATACCCTAGAATTCCTATCACCATTGGTGATCCATTTGATTCTGCTTCTCTGCCAAAGAAACACTTCCTCTGCTTTCTCTAGTCATAGCAGCCTAGTCGCAACCTTCTTTTCCTCTTCAATAAGCCTCACATTCAGCGGATTGGAACGGAGCTCCATAGTAGCTTTATCAAACACATTCTTAGCTTTGCTAATTAGGTGTGGTAGATCTATAAGATCCTTGGACCAAGTCTGCAAAGACGACTTTGTTCTCGTCAACTTTATCATAACTCCGAAGATGGGATTACCATCCACCGGTTGACCCCAAGCTTCCTTTACAATACCCATGAAGCTAGGCCAATTGGCCCAATGGTTGATAAACCTGAAAGCCCGAGCACGTTAAATAGTGGAACGAAGCTCAAGCACATCCAGGCATAGTCGCTATTCAGGTGTGCACCAAGCTGGATGGCTGAAGTAGGGAAAGTGTTAAGCCAAGCGGTGTTGACAAGGCCCCCATCTAGATTGCTCGCAATGTGTTTAGAGGGGTTTCTCTTGTTGTACCAAGTTGTTAGACCCCCTCTCATACTAAGTTCACATAGATTGGCGGCATCCACAGCTTCATTGAATCTTGCAAGAACCAAGTCCAGGACCATCAAGCCACCAAACTTCTCTCTATCTTGTCTAATATGATTAAAATCTCAAGTGACCAACTAAGGTAGAACCTGTTGATTAGATTCCCTCAGAACAACCCATAAACGTCTTCTACAAACCTCATAGTTGAGTCCATAAGCCACAAAAATAACACAATGGAACCCTCCATTGTTGATACAACTGAAGGTCACTAACTGGTCCATGGAGTGGATTGGTTGGATGTCCCACATCTGAGAATTCCACCCAACAACAATACACCCTCCCTCCACCTCTTCGATATTGTAGGCAAACTCCCAACCGATGGAAAACAGGCCCTTCATGGTCATGCTATTCTCCCTTTTGATTCTCGTCTCAAGACATACATGTATGAAAATCTCCATACTTGAGATGGTGTCCCTAACTTTCCTTTGCTTGTGCGGTAGGGATGCACCTCGCACATTCCAGGCGAGGATCTTCATGGGGAGGATATATGGGTACCCCCCCTTCCATGGGTGGAACCACCTCTCCCTCTTCATGTCAACTGTCCACCCCCTCTCTCCCTAACAACACTTCGGGTTAGTGGCACATTCTGTAAGTCTTCCCCTTGGTCCATGAGGACAACAAAGGGGTTTGTGGGTTCCGTCCCTACATCTACAGATGCAAGGTTGGTCTTTTGTGAATAGGTAGTATCTAACCTTCCAGTAGATGCACTACCCACCACCTGAACCACCGGCTGGTTGGTTCTTTGTCGATAGGTTCACTCCTGGGAGCAGCTTCCACCCTACCAGAACTCACATGCTCCTCAACCCGGCCCTACTGACTGGTCTGACCAGCAATCGAAGGTCCATCCATGACCCCAATTGATGAATCACCAGTCGGTATAGTCTGGGCATGAGCAAGTTTGGACTTCCTTCGGTTCCTACTCTTTGACATTCCTATGGCTTGACCTCCCTCAGTCGTAGCCGCTTTAGTCGGTCATATGATCGAACACCTTGCATGTGTTACACCGATCTGGGAGGGAATCATAGTGGACTCGGATCTCCAGTTCCTTCCTGTCAGGCAACTCGATCAGGACCTACAGAGGTGGTTGATTCTCAGTCGATATTTCAACACACATCCTTGCCGCCCCTAGCTTCCTCCCTCCTCCCGAGAAGTCAAAGGACTTTGGAGTTCCAATTGAGAGACCGATGATGGTGAGGGCCCTCCTCGACCAGTACTTGCCAATGTCAGGGAGGGTATCCCAAATGGGAGCAGTGGTGAATGTCGCCTGTCTCACATCTGCCTCGGGAGTGCATTTCTTGGTGAGGACCAGTTGGGTGTCAAAAAACCAAGGGCCCTTATCGAGAGAGACCAACATATCCATCTCATTGGAAAAGTTAACCAAGAAGAGTCCATCATTTAGAGGTGACATCTGAATCTCTCCCTTTGGTTTCTAGTTCCTCAGCATCCATCCGTAGAGTTGTTCTGGGTGGTACTTCCCCAATACCTAGATAATGATGGCAAACTTGTTGAAGTCTTCCATCTCCTCCAACACCGGGTCAGAGAACTTCATCCTGAGCCTCTTATCACCCTCCTTGAAATGAGGCACTTTAGGATCAGAGTTGATGAAGACTAACCGACAGCTCCTGGGAACGAACATGGGTTTCTGCAAAGTCTTCACCCAAGTCCTGCCCACCGTGACATCAATGCCAGAGGTTCATTCCACCCAACATCGATCTGGTTGTAGGTGGAAGTTGAGGTGGTACTAGAATTGGAAGCAACGTTGGTGGAGGTGGCCTTGGTGTTGGTGGTAGCGGAGGTGGGGTTGCTGCTGGTGGTGGCGGAGATGTTGGCGGTGGGGGGGAGTAGAGGCGGGAAAAAAGCTAGGAGAGGAGGGGGTGGGGGAATGGGGTTAACCCTAGAGACCACAACCACGCCCCTAGAAGGAGACACATCGGCTGGGGGGCCAGTCCCCTCCATGGCGGCCCCGATCCTAGAGATGGACGGGATCCCATGCTAGAGAGAAGGTTAGATCAATGAATTAGCTCATAAACTTATAAATAACAACTTGAATGTTGAGGTTAATCACATAAATACATGTATTGTGGAGTCCAGCCATAATTGACATTCTAGAAGTTACCAAGTTGGGTTGGTTGAGAAAATCGAGGAAGATTCTAATTATGACATTATAATTGAGTGAATAGAGTAATAAATATACACAATACACACTTATTATATAAAGTAACAAAATCTTACCTGAAGGACCCCAAAAGACAAAATTGATTGCATAATCGTGTTTGTCACACCTTAATTATCTACCATGAAAAGTTTCAGTTTATTTGAGAAATGGTTGTTCACCAAATAAATTAGAAAGAGATAGATTCTACATAACCTAAGTTTGATTAACTAAATTTATTATTACATTAAATCGCCACTTTCTCTTCCTTTCTCCTTATAATATTGTGTAGTCTCCCCTTTGATCCACTCAACATTCTGCATGCATGATGCATGCTACCACGACTATGTATGCTCCTTCTATTCCTATAATCCTTCCTTGGTCTCTCCCTCTTATCCTCTCCCTCTACTTCCCTATATCCCTAAGCCTAGGAAAGTGGAGATCTTGGCCGCTTGACACCAGCCGCCACCACAACAAAGTTCTACCTCCAACACCAGAATTGGCACCATCCTTGTTCACTATTATAGAGTCACATATCATGACATCACCAAGTATGTTGACTTCATCTATGTCCCCCTCCACCAGCTTCCATGTTTGTAAAAGGAGCAACCAGTTTCTATGATGGTCATTGTCAGCCCCACTATCCTCCTTGTTCTCCTACACAATCTCGCCTCCCTCTCTTCTCCATCCTCCCCACATCTGGTCATATTCTCAATAGAACCCTATCCTTCATAGATCCCTCCAAACCTCAAGCTACACCCAAATCTGAAGAAACAACATAATTCATCTCCTCCTATGGCTCCCCTTTGTCCTACGACATTGACAACCTACACCACGCTGCAACTCCACCTCCTCCCTTATTGTTGGCGATGACCTACTAAGGATTAAGAACCTAGATTGGAATCCATGTTTATTTGTTGCCTCCATGCCCTCACATCACAACAAGCATTGATTGTCCATGTTTGAACCTACATCACCGCAACTAGGCCATAGAACCACCTCCTCCTTCACCATGAAAGCCACCTTTTCTTTCCCCTTCAAGCTTTTGTCTTGTACCATCAATACATCTTGCAACACAGGAAGATATGTTGTTGACTATGAGGTTTCCCAACATATAAGTTCTCTTCCCTTCCTTACAATGTATCTACACCTTGCATGGGAATCACTAGCCATATTCATTCTTTGCCGCAAGTTGTTCTTCCTTCTCCATGTTCTCTCCACAACCAATAGAAAACCATCCATCCTATCATCTTCTCTCACCCTGCACTTCGACACCACAGCTACATGACTTTGTTGCCATGTCACCACCTATAGTGGACACTGCAAGGTAGACCTCAAACCCCACATGGACCTCTAGTTTCATCTACGCACAGACTCACAATGAATCCAAACAACTACCTTCTACCTTTGACATCCTCAACCAGTGCATGTGGTTCTCTCTAATTGAATTCAACCCTAGCCTACATGCAAGTCATCACTGATCAGCTTTATGTCATCATCTAGAGGTTTGTATTCCTTCTCTATCTCACTTTTTTGCCAGAGACAACATATGCCCATAATAAGATAGCCTAAATACCATTGATACAAAACTTATATACATAAGACTAGTCATATCATGTATACCTAAATATATTGTGGTAGGATATAAGTATAGTAAAATATTAGCATACTAAGCAACTTGTCAGTTATATAGGGACATATGTGAAATACTAACACACTTAACCATGTTTCGAATGATAACGGTACATACGGTATCGATGAGAGTAGTGATGATTTAACTTAGTTGACCTATTGACTTAAATGTATGTCATATGAGTGTTAATACTTATGTATGAATGGATGGTTAAGTAGGGATTTAGTAAATTCAACAGTCTAATGGATAGTACCTTGTATAATCGATAACGAGAAGCACATTAGAACATATAAGTTATATAAGAAATATCCTTACCCATACAAATGTGTGACCTAGATATACTCAGACTCATGTGCCTAGCGATGGGTATAGAACTAAAATAGGTATCTAATGGATCATGTGTCCACATAATAATATCAAAAACCTTACTATGCCATAGGTGTTAAGAATTAGAGTAAGAGCTATATATAACCATACTAGGAATCTAAACTTATGCTCTGTCGGTTTGATTAAAACACCTAATGTGTTCCCATGATGGATATTTGATTGGGTGGACCAAAATATATCAGTTGAATTAACCACTAGATGAAGATTAGGTATGCACATCCTCTATTTTATTATGGCCATTATTTGACTGAAACCTACATTCTTTTGGTAAGGCATCTCTTCAATTGTTATTCCTAATGAAAAATCCTAATATCTTGAATGATATATATTTCTTGATTTTGACTCCATATCTCCATGTGGATGTTGAACTACTTTGTTATATGGGTACTTGGACACCAATCGTTTTGATTATGGCCTTTGTATGAGAAATTGACAAAAATGTTATTCTTGCCACTCCATTTATGCATGCTATATTTTTAACTATAATATCTAAAATAACGGTACTTATGTACAACCATAATTATAAAGGTAGCACATATTCCACCCAGGGTGTGTGTTTTCACCCTTATTTCTTTTTAGGCCATGAGCCTATGTGTTATGACCTTATTTTAGGTATATTTAGTCTATACTTTTATGCATTCAAAAGTTATTGTTTTATATTGAGATTGTTGTTAATTGTTTTGGAAAGGCACTTTTATTCTCATGCTTGTAATATGAATTTTTATATGCCTCATCTTTCTTGTTGTAATTCTTTTAAGATATTCTAACTATAAATGACCCCTTATCATGGGAACATCTCTTTTTATACTTTGATCCCAACATAATGTTCAAATTGTTTGATATTTGTATACACTCCGCCTTTGTTGACCTTAATTTGTTTCCTGTGTTCTGGGTGATGTTCCCTTCCACCCACGTGTAGGTACATTAGAAGATGAGGATGCACAAAGATCACATATATGATATTGGACCTAAGCATTGTATTAAAAAATGGCCTAGGCGGCTGCTTAAGAGGCCAAGACCATCAGCCGTTCAAATTAGCCCCTAAGAGCCCACTAAGCATTTTGAACCAAATCGCTAGCTTTTTGCCTGCTTCACTCGCATTTTCACCTTTTGTCCTATTATTTCCTTCTTTTAAAAAAAATACTACGGTAAGAATGTAACATTAATTAATTACATAGTCCAAGTAGTTTTTACTATAATATATGAAACTCATATACATTGAATGTTCTATGATATACCTAGTCCTAGTTTAGAATGCATACTTTGTGTGTAAGTGGTAATCATAGGGCACTGTTGTAATGTATCTAAGTAAATATCATATTACTCTATTATACTTCTAATGCATGATTAGTTTTACTAATTTCCTTATTTCTTCCAGTGGTTAATACTACTAGTTAGTATTACTTTATTCATTACTTTAAATCAATAATTCATAGTTCATTATTCACAAATACTGATATGCTTACTGATTTTAGTGAATAGAAATATTGATTAGTAGTATTGTATTGATTAATACTTAGTTAATTACTGATTTTCTGATTACATAAGTATAAAAATTTCTTAGAAATATATTTTTATGTACACATACACTAGACCTAAATATAGCTTGGAATTGTCGAGTTGCCCTCGGCAACAAGTCTTGCATGTTATTAGAATTATTAGATGTGTACCTTTTTATTTTACTATACCACTTTTACAGTGAGGAATAATTGTAAATGAATCATCATGTAGCTTAGTAATAGTTTTGTTTCCACTACTTTATTATTACATGGCTCTCGTATTGTGCCATTTGAGTGCATCCCCTATCAGGTCCCACTTTTTACACGTTCATATGTCACAAGCCTAATTAATGTGATGTAATTATTCCTAAGTATAGGGAAATTGTATTTATATCGTTAGCTAGTGATGAATACATCCTAGTGTATATAAAACTATAATCATGTACATCAGTTGAGAACTAGTTGTCCTTTGTTGTATTCTAATAGAAGTAATGGATTAAAAGAGAATATAGGCTAAAATATTAAGAAAAGCTAGGAAAAGGTTTATCAAAGGAGCTAAGTCATAACAAATAATCCTAGAAACAGATTTCAAAATATTAGAAATAGAAAGAGATGAAGATAAGTGTTATGTAGAGTAGCTAATCCTAAGATAAACCTAATTCTAAGATAATAGTCATAGATACCTTTTTTGTAGAATAAATATCGAATAAAAATCTTTAGCCTCTAAGATATTTAAAAAACGTTATAGACGACTTCCAATATATAAACGAACAATGTAATTAGTTTCCAAATAGTCGGATTAGACATGTTGATATGTATGCCCTGAGAGCCAATCATGGGATGATTGATGGGATACATTAAGATTGATTTGATAAACATCAAAGGCAAGCTACCAATTCTTTCTGGTTCAGTCATATGAGATAGTGATAGAACAGATTGAATGTCTAGAGAATGAAAGTACTCAATGACGTATGCTTTCAGGTTGAGGACATGAACGATGAGATCATACAGATGTTAAGAGTTTGTACATTCTTGTCATGTCCCTAGTCGGATGTCATTATGGAAGGTAAATAGACAACAATGACACACAAGACTAGATTGTGGTGTTGGTTGATGACAGAATCTCATTAGTCATGATATAGAGATATCAAACCAAACACATATGTACTTGTTAGAGAACAAGTGTACCGGACAGACCCACCGTGAGTTTGACACATGGTACCATGACATGGTAGTCACAATCAGTACTCATAGTGATGGTGGTGAGTGTGATTCTTTGACCTGAAATCACTACACTTAACACATGTCATTGGGCACACTTTGACATCATCAAACGCAGTCCTGAAACATGGGTTGTTATAAAGGTGATGATTGGGTGGCTTTGACACATGGGGCTTTTGAGGGGTGAGCGATAGATATGAGATTTGTCCCTCCTGAGGGAGTTTGATATCCATGGCCACTTGATGAGTAGGATTGAGAAAGGCGTACATGCATGTATGAATCAGTATTTGATATTGATGTCATACATATCTCTTCCAATCTACTCTGAGATCAAGAAAGTGAATGAACGTTGACAGGATGACTGTTCCATGCCTCGAGTTCATTCAGGATGTCAGTGACAAAGGAATTATACATTCACTGTAACACCATTCACAGATTGTAGGATTGAAAGTTGTTCTCCAACTATCTATTTCACTTGGGTAGCACTGATGTGTGACTAGGCACCGCTCTTTGCTTGTGAAGTCATAAGTGTTATGGACTTTCACTGCCAACGTGAAATGGACCTGCAGGGTCACACACGTAGGATTTAACCTGGAAGAGGAGTTTTGTCCACAAACAATGTTTAGATTGATTGCTAAAGGAGTTTAGTAGTTCAATTAAACAATCAATTAATTGATATCTCAATTTCATAATGTTCAAGGTGTTGGACACATTGATTGGAGTATCGGATTGATTGAAACTACAATTGACTAATTCTGCACAATCTGCACTCCCAACCAATCGGCTCATGTGATGAACCGATCGGATGAGCATGGTGAACCGATCGGCTCAGGTGGTGAGTCGATCGGCTCATGGACAGGATGAAACGATTGCTTCAAGTGTTGAAACGATCGGTTCAACTGGTGCAACCGAGCAAGTTGGGAAAGTAGGATTGGTGAGAAATTTCTTTTCGTTTCACTTGCCCAATTTGATTGGAACAAAGATTCGTATTTGATACCAATTAGAAACAAAAGAAGGAAAGTCAATAGGGAACTGATCAGAACCACGAACCGACCGGTTCAGAAGTGAACCGACCGTTTCATGGGTCCCAACCGATCGGTTGAGGTGTCAACCGACCAGTTCAGGTCCCCAACCGACCTTTTCAGAAATGAAACGATTGGTTCATGTTGCGAGTTGGTTGTTTTTGTGGAAAATCTCAAACCCTTCTACTCCTGCTTTAGTCCCGCATTTCCTGGGATGGAGAACTTTGTCCCATGACCCTCCTATATATAGGGGTATTGGGGGCTTCTCAAATAACAACTCAGTGCAACCAGTTGCTCTGTAAAGTTGTCGTTCTTTCTGGTTTTGGTAACCGAGAGAGCCCGAGCAAGTGCTACCCGATAAGGGAGGAACAACAAGGGAAAGACAACTGTAGAAAGTGACTGGTGGCAGGAGAGTGTGTCAGTGACTAGTACGCTGACAAGAGGGTGCGACTCCTTCCAATTCCTTGTGAGACAAGTAGATTGGAGTTCCAGGTGGTCCGTGTGGACTACTTCAGAGGCGGGAGATTTCTGCCGCTCGTAGGACAACTGTCAATCCCGACAGTCCCGGTGAGACCAGGAGTCGTCATTCCTAGTGCGACCAGGAGCTGCACAGACACCGTCCTAGACCGGAGGTGAAGACCGCGCAAGCCGCGAGGTATTGTCACCGAGCAAGCCTCTGGACAAGGTATGATTCCACAAACCATCCTTTCCTATTGTATAGACGTTGACGCGTTTCCTTGTTCTGGGTTTGGGAGGAGAAAATTTTTGTTTCCGCTGCTTTATCTGCCTCCCCTAAAACCCAATAGTGGTATCAGAGCCATGTCAACTGCTCTATACTTTAGGATTATCGATAAGATCGATTTTGGTTTTTCACCTTTATTTATTGCATACGAAGCGAATAAAATTGGCTTTATGCATGTCCAATCCTAAATCCACAAATTCCAATTTACATATATGATATGTAATATTAATGCACTCGATACGCGCCACCCTTAAATGAGTTTTGTGGTGGATGTATAGTGTGGTTATGGCCAATAAACCCTATATGTGTATGTGGTTGCTTGCATCTCGGTCTGCACACCGATCTTCTTTCTCCTATTCCTGATGTAACTCGAAATAATTCGATATTTCTTTCCTACCTTTGCTCCCCTCGAATGTAACTCGAGGTTTCTGTTTTTACAATGTAAAATAGGATAGAATTTTATTTCCTATTATGTCAAAGAACGGAGGACATCCTGACGAAAGATGAGACGATCGGTTCAAGGTGTGAACCTTTCGCTTGACGTTTGAGACGATCGGTTCAAGGAGTGAGCCGATCGATTGATGACCGGTTCGAGGAGTGAGACGAGCGGGTGGCGGCCATGAAGAGATGCATGACGACCAGGTGAACTGATCGGTTGGAGGAGCCAACTGATCGGCTGGTGGCACCCAGCCGACCAGCCTGATGGCGAGCCGATCAGTCATGTGATGAGTTGATCAAACCCAGAAAGGCAAAACATAGAGTTCATCTTGTACAGGTTGCATGTGATGTAGACCTAGATGACCGTGATTCCTCTTGGCTCGATGAATCACATTAGGATGGCCATAATCATCGCTTTTTTCATTTCACATGTTTTCTGTGGGATATAGCATGTATATGATACATGCTATATATTGTGGTGATTGGATATGTATATATATATATATATAACCAAATCCCTCATTCAATATTAAGTTTTCGATGCCTTCCAAATGTGACACACGTGAAAAGCTTGATCGACCAAGTGTGGGCACGCCCTAGCGTGGTTCACCGTCTATCTCATGGAAGCGTGAAGGATGGATATGTGGGTCTGCCCTAGCAGGGTGCATATTCATCGTGTTTGCTTTGGGTTGGACTTAACATGGTGATCTAGATGGGATCTAGTACCTTGAGGCATGGAGATGATCATGGCAAGGAGTTGCATATGACATCTTATCAAGAGTTTCATATGATGCAATTGGCAAGAGTTGCCTACCTGAGAGATCTAAGTTGTGGGTGATAGCCCAAGCTGGTCCATGACTTAGAGGATTTCAGGATCTTGCCCACTAGAAGATTGTACGCTGCAATCTTCCGAATTGATGGTGAGGGCTCAATTTGAACTAAAATAGTAGGAGCGAGAATTAATTAAAGGCCTAATTATATCGTCAACCATTCAAATCAATCAAACAAGTCAAAAGGAGTTTTTGACTAAAATTGCATATTTTTCCTTTTGTAGTATAAATGGCAAACAAACAACAATCACTATTCTTTGTGATCCGTCCTGGAAAAGGACAAGTTAAATGGGAATAATTTCCACGATTGGTTAGGACGTTTAGAAGCGTTCTCAATCAAAGAGCGAAAGCTCTAAGTCCTAGTTATACCAAAACCAGATGAACTCGATCCCACCACATCAATGGCTGAAAGTATGCTTATGGAAGCATACCGAGGAAGACATTGATGAGGAGTGCTTGATGTTGTGTTCTCTGAACTATGAGTTGCAGAGACAACATGAGACATATGATGTCTCAAAGACACTGTCCTAGTATGTCATGATAGAAGGAGATCAAGTAAGGTATTCACACACTCAATGTGATTGGGTATGTGGAAAACCTGACTAAGAAGGATTTCCTCTGAGCCAAGAGTTGGCTATTGGTATGATACTGCAAATGTTGCGAGAATCATACAATTCATGATAATCTACAACATGAACAACTTTGACAAGCGTTGACAGAGTTGTTGGACATGTTGAGGATAGTAGAGGCAAAGATGAAGAAAGACAAACCATAATCATTGATGTGATCAAAGAGAAGGTAATTCTTAAGGGCAAGGACAAGGGCAAAGCAAAGAAGTGTTCTAATGCTAGCCAGCAATCCAAGCCATCTTCAGTCTCAAGGCACATGGGGAAAGGGTGTATGAGGGATTGCCCTCTATATCTGGAAGAACAAAAGAAGAAGGAGGCGACTGATACTTCCACTTAAAGGTGTCATGAAAGTAGACTTGTAACACTTTTGAGGTATATGATACCAAGATGTAAAGTGTAAAACACTCAATAATTGGGGCAAGTGTTGCCGCCATAGATAGGAGTACTTTAATTTATTTTCAGCCTAAAAGGCATGTAAAACAGTTATGAACTGATATTTCATATTTGCCAATAGATAGAAACACTTTATTTTTACATATTGTATGACAATGATGGCAATTAATAAAGTTGATGGTTCAATCTCAAAGATATGATCTTTATGGAAATGCCTTGTTTATCCTGTGGTATTTGATATGAATAAGATAAAATGATACCTAAAAGTTATAGATAACTCAAACAATCAAATTAGCATCAATCATGAGAAATTCATTTCTAATTTCCATGTAATGGATAAATCTAGACTCTTTTTGTTAGAGAACTAGTGAGAGACATGAATATCTTGAACATGATTAATCAATCTTCACTAATGATAGTGGGAGAATGATTATCCTATTAGGTATAATACATGTGATGTATTTACATACCTATTGGAACAAATGCTAATACTTCAAATGGTGTTTAGAGAAATACCAATATGAATATCTTGAGGTGTTCAAGACTATCATAGATGAAGTGCAAATTTGGTAAAGTGTTAATTCTTGATGAGATCAATGAATAAAATACTTAGCCCAAATGTTTGATATCCTTATGAGTGATTATGATAGTGTATCATAGTGAACTCATGATTAAGGCATGGTGATGTCTAAATCAAGAAGGAATCATACTCTAAGGAGTTAGAGAATGATTATCAAATAATTGAATTCTTCTTAATAAAAGAATACCCCACACTAATAAAGGAAATTAAGAATCACAAGGGTTGTGAGTTCTTATATCCTTGACGGATACACCTCATTTATCATGTGATGAGTTGTTCATGTGATGAGTCAACTATCTCGATGAATATGAGGAACCGAATTTTGAGTAATGGTCCATGACCATTACATCCTAAATGACATGCATGTGAACCATAAGGTATGACCTTGATGGTAGCACCCACTGGATGAAATCCATAAGTGCAAATGAATCTTAAGTGTTAAGACACATGGATAACATTTTTAGAAGTATGATGCTTGTTGATTGCAACTTAATGACTAAGACATTTGGCATATGGATACTAAAACCACATTCCTATGAGGAATAAAACAAGGATGTGTACGTGACACAACCTATAAGGTTTATGAATCCACTAATGCAAATGAAGTCTATAAGTTACAATGGACTAATCAATGTGATTGATTGAGTACAAGCAACTCAGAATTGGATCTTTACTTTGATGATATAGTCAAAGGGTTTGACTGATATGTCAAAGATAAAGAAGGGATCTGTGATTTAGTGGGAGCGTATTCACATTCCACATATTGATGTGAAATGGAAATGTTCTAGAATGGAAATCCAAAAGTGGAAATTATCTTTAAGGAAGATAGATATGTTTCCTATGTGATAGGAATAGAGATCTATAGAGATAGTTCTCGAAAACCTCTTGACCTGAAAAGAGAAAGCATACATTGGCAATCTATACTGAAGGGTTCAGTATGCATAGATTCAGTGGGAAAAAACTTATCCATGTTACATGGAGTTAGTATCCCAAGGCCATGTGTCCAATTCTTATGAAGAATGGGAACACTAAGAATAGATATGGATCTATCATGTATGTAATCATCCCATTATCTTGCATGTATTGACATGGCAAGAACAAAATGCATTCATCATCTTGTATGTAGGACATGGCAATATGATGTGCTCATCCTGATAACTCGTATGTGAGACATGACAAGTGGATGTCTGTCTACTTCCAGTAAGGGTTACTGGAAGACCATGAGAACTTGATAAGTACTTGAGAAGTACTAGTTCTATGGAGATAAGGAAGAGTTCAATGTAAAGAGTTACATTGATGTGAACTTCCGAAAGGATAGAAAATTAATCACAAAATATATATAGGATATATAAAAGTGAAAGTTTGTTGATAATTGGAAGTGTTTCAACAAAACCATTTAAAAGGAAATGTCGAGTATCTATGTGTTGGAGAACAACAGTGGATACTATATGGATCTGGAAGTTCATGAGATGAACTTATAGATATTCCGCTCATTGATGACAAGTATGGAATCCTTGATCATGCAATGTGGCTAAAGGTTAGCAAAGGAATACTAGATCGCATATTACGACAACTCCATCTCATACGTGTGACGTACAAAGAAGAGATGAGAGACATGTAGTTATAAATTGACGTTGACAAGGTGTTGCCATAACTCACTATGTTCGCACTAGAGCACAGTAACATGTGGGACATGTTTGAAGATCACTATGGATATGATTCGAGAGTGATTGGCTCGCAGTGCAAGTGGGAGTCTATTGGTATGTATGCCCTGAGAGCCAATCATGGGATGATTGATGGGATACATTAAGATTGATTTGATAAACATCAAAGGCAAGCTTCCAATTCTTTTTGGTTCAGTCATATGAGATAGTGATAGAAAAGATTGAATGTCTAGAGAATGACAGTACTCAATGAGGTATGCTTTTAGGTTGAGGACCTGAACGATGAGATCATACAGATGCTAAGAGTTTGTCATGTCCCTAGTCGGATGTCATTGTGGAAGGTAGATAGACAACAATGACACACAAGACTAGATTGTGGTGTTGGTTGATGACAAAATCTCATTAGTCATGATATAGAGATATCAAACCAAACACATAGGTACTTGTTAGAGAACAAGTGTACCAGACAGACCCACCGTGAGTTTGACACATGGAACCATGACATGATAGTCACAATCAGTACTCACAGTGATGGTGGTGAGTGTGATTCTTTGACCTGAAATCACTACACTCAACACATGTCGTTGGGCACACTTTGACATCATCAAACGTAGTCCTGAAACATGGGTTGTTATAAAGGTGATGATTGGGTGGCTTTGACACATGGGGCTTTTGAGGGGTGAGTGATAGATATAGGATTTTTCCCTCCTGAGGGAGTTTGATATCCATGGCCACTTATGAGTAGGATTGAGAAATGCATGCATGCATGTATGAATCAGTATGTGATATTGATGTCATACATATCTCTTCCAATCTACTCTGAGATCAAGAAAGTGAATGAACATTGACAGGATGACTGTTCCATGCCTTGAGTTCATTCGGGATGTCAGTGACAAAGGAATTATACATTCACTGTAACACCATTCACAAATTTTAGGATTGAAAGTTGTTCTCCAACTTTCTATTTCACTTGGGTGGCACTGATGTGTGTCTAGGCACCGCTCTTTGCTTGTGAAGTCATAAGTGTTATGGACTTTCACTGCCAACGTGAAATGGACCTGCAGGGTCACACACATAGGATTTAACCTGGAAGAGGAGTTTTGTCCACAAACAATGTTTAGATTGATTACTAAAGGAGTTTAGTAGTTCAATTAAACACTCAATTAATTAATAGCTCAAATTCATAATGTTCAAGGTGTTGGACACATTGATTGGAGTATCGGATTGATTGAAACTACAATTGACTGATTCTGCACAATCTGCACTCCCAACCGATCAGCTCATGTGATGAACCGATCGGCTGAGGTTGGTGAACCGATCGGCTCAGGTGGTGAGTCGATCAGCTCATGAACAGGGTGAAACGATTGCTTCAAGTGTTGAAACGATCGGTTCAACTGGTGCAACCGAGCAAGTTGGGAAAGTAGGATTGGTGAGAAATTTCTTTTTGTTTCACTTGCCCAATTTGATTGGAACAAGGATTGGTAATTGATACCAATTAAAAACAAAAGAAGGAAAGTCAATCGGGAACTGATCAGGACCACGAACCGACTGGTTCAGAAGTGAACCGACCGCTTCATGGGTCCCAACTGATCGGTTGAGGTGTCAACCGACCGGTTCAGGTCCCCAACCGACCATTTCAGAAATGAAACAATCGGTTCAGGTTGTGAGTTGGTTGTTTTTGTGGAAAATCTCGAGCCTTTCTACTCCTGCTTTAGTCCCGTATGGCTCGGGATGGAGAACCCTGTCCCATGACCCTCCTATATATAGGGGTATTGGGGGCTTCTCAAAGAACAACTCAGTGCAGCCAGTTGCTCTATAAAGTTGTCGTTCTCTCAGGTTTTGGTAACCGAGAGAGCCCGAGCATGTGCTACCTGATAATTAAGGGAGGCACAACAAGGGAAAGACAACTGCAGAAAGCGACTGGTGACAGGAGAGTGTGTCAGTGACTAGTACGCTGACAGGAGGGTGCGACTCCTTCCAATTCCTTGTGAGACAAGGAGATTGGAGTTCTAGGTGGTCCATGTGGACTACTTCAGAGGCGGGAGATTTCTGCCGCTCGGAGGACAGCTGCCAATCCCGACAGTCCCGGTGAGACCAGGAGTCGTCATTCCCGGTGCGACCAGGAGCTGCACAGACACCGTCCAAGACCGGAGGTGAAGACCGCGCAAGACACAAGGTATTGTCGCCCAGTAAGCCTCGGGACAAGGTATGATTCCACAAACTATCCTTTCCTATTGTATAGATGTTGACGCGTTTCCTTGTTCTGGGTTTGGGAGAAGAAAATATTTGTTTCCGCTGCCTTCTCTGCCTCCCCTAAAACCCAACAAGTCAAATGTCTAAATTCATGTCATTTTCGTAGTTTTAGCTGTTTTATACCAATTAGGAGAGGAAATATACTAACATCAACCCTAATATTTAATAAAATCTTATTTATATCTATGATTTCCTAAAGTCTCCACTATTGTTTGTGTCATGGGGCCTATTTCATATATCCACCAATCTGATGGATTTTGTTTTTCTAATTGGACTTGGGTAGATCCTAGGGTGACACTTTTATCTCCTCCATTTGCCTATCTTTACATTCCTTATGCTAAACAACCCTCTCCTCCCTATCTCTCAATCTCTCTCCTTTTTCTTTCTCTCTATTTGATTTTCCTTTGTTAGCTTTATCTCACATGTTTGAGTTGTTTGATACCTACTTTCCCTAGAGGTGGAGTCGTGCACCTCTTTATTAAAGGCTAACTTCCTTCCTTCCCATTCTTCTCAACTCTTCCTATATTCTTAGATCCCTAGGCCCTCAAACCTATATAAACTACTCCAAAACCTCTTCTTAACATTTTCACAAAGATATCCAGTGCATTCACAACCCAATTTCTTGTTTAACTTATCTTCTCAACTCCACTTGGGTCTTTATACATCCCTATGTCAAAAATTGAGTTCCTAGCCTTGGAATCCTCTAAAAGAAGCAAAAGAATTCTTACAAAGCATGTGATAAGGTGTTATATTCCATAGTTGGTCGTGACAACTAGTATCCTTTCTTTACCTCGTTTGGATTTTCTTTTCCAACATTTTTGAATCCTTGAATTTATTAGTGGTCTCTACTCAACTTTGTTGATGGGATATCTTGCTCTTTCCTCCAAATGAACATCATGGACTCCTAAAGTTCATGGTTTTTGATATTTTAGTTTTCCACGCTTGCAAAAATTAATCCCAAGACCTAATATGATAGAGATCTTTTTTGTGGATCCAATTACTCTGATGCCTTATGTTAGGGATCATTGAGTCTAGGTTGGGTGTAGCAACTCAGTGATGCCATTTTCTTTGCATAGTTCCTTGTAGGACGTGATATTTCAATTAGTGTATTTCCCTCTATTGACATGAGTTTGGTATCCGTGAACAACAACCATGATTGTTGTTTTACTAGTTTTCCCTTTTGTACTTTCCTTTTTGTCATACTAGACAAATTGTATCTAGGGTACTTCATGTTTTTTAACCTTTGGAACCACATGTCATACATCCTAAAAAGGACAGGAAAGCCCTATAAAATGGTAAGGTCTCAACACGTGATTGAGGGGAATTAATGTATTTAGAACGAATTTTATTGAATTATACCATTAAACGTATTAAAATTTTAAAATTAATGTCTAAGGGTTGATAAGTAAAAATAATATTATAAAACACATTTCAGAATAAGAAAATAATATATACATGATAATATATGTTATATAACCTAAATCAATAATGTAAAAATAGATAATTTTTAGGGTTTATGTGTATAAGGAGCAATTAAACCTAGATATAAATATGTAATAGGTGTCTTTGGACCTTAATGTGGATGTAGGATTTGTTTCTTGACCATTCTAGACTGAATCACATATATGTACATCTTTCTGTGCATCTGATTGGGAAATAGCTTCTTTATTCTCTCTTTTCACCTCACATGTATGTACATCCTTCTATGCATCTGATTGGGAAATAGCATCTTTATTCTCTCTTTTGACCTCTCTGAGGCATTTTAGTGTTGGAAATTTTCTTTCATGTCTTATTAACCTATTTGGGTCTAATTTTATGAAATTGTCCAACATATTCTTAAAGTTCCTGCAGCTATTCATTCACCTAAGGGTCTAGAAGAAAGGACCCCAAAAAGAAAAGATCGATGGAAAACATCAACAACACTTTAGTGTATGCATGTAATAGTTAAACTCGGTAATATTAGGAAAACAATAAAAAGGACAATAATTGTTGTATTCATGCTCCAAACAAAAGAAAGTTATGGAATCATCCAAAGTGCATATCAAATAGAAATTGTTCAACAAATGTAAAACCTTTCAATCTCTATTTTCAAAATATCAACTCGTGCCACAAGCAAAATTAATTAAAATAGGGAACACAATTCATCAAGTTGATCGAAAATGCAACATGCATGTATACAAACACGATACTAGTGTAAATATAAAGACAATGGCTGATAAGGAGCATAACAAAAAAAATTTAGATCATGCCACATAACCAAACTCCAAAATATATCATGATGGATAGATTACATGGGTCTGGGGCACATAACAACTATGTCAAAGATTAACATAGGAAAATAACCCAAAAAGTATGCCACAATAAAAACATTTATAAAACTCTAGTACTACTGAATGAACATACATGCAAAAATGTAGAGGTGAGTACAAGTTTAGCCACAATAGGGAATACATGAGATTTCCATCACAAAAATGAGTTATATAAGACATCCATCACAAAAGTGAGAAACGTAGGCTGTCCAATTGAAAAGTGGAACAAATAGATCATATTATTAAGATGCAACATAAGTCGAAAAGAATCCACCTCAATTAAGGTTCTGTTTCACGAATGGATAAATTTAATTCAAATCCAAATTAAGGGTTCAACTTCAAATAGGATGAACAGGATACAACTACTATAGTCGGACATCAAATCTCACCATCACTTAGGATATAGCTCTGGGTCTATGATCACCTTCCACACCATCAGGATACTTGTGCTCCACATATGTGCGGAGGTCCATGTTTCCGGTTATCATCTCAAGGATAACTACCCCGAAGCTATACAGATCACCTTGAGTAGACACGAGACTACCCGTCCGATATTCTGTCAAAACGCACTAATGCAAAGTATGATAGAAAATATGAATTGATTTAGATTACGAGAGTAAAATTAATAAAAGTGTAGCTAACCATCCTTTAAATACAGGCATCAGTTTGACAGACGAAGAATCAATTAGAAAGCATAAATGAAAACCATTCTTTCCCGGTGGAATGTATCCGACGGTTCCTCTAATTAATGTGGTGTTTGAACCAGAAGATCTAGTAATAAGTCTTGATAATACGAAGTCTCCAACGCAGGCAGTCATCTCGTTACTGAGAAGGATATTGCTGGGCTTCAGAGCACAATGGGAAGTTGGAAGAAGCTGAGTGTGCAGATAATCCAGAGCACTAGCCACGCCAGCTACAATGTTTACCGGTTGACACAGAGATAAGATTCTAGGTTTTGATTTGATCATCAGTTGGATATCCGTGAAGTCAGTTCTCATGGCTTCCATTGTGCATATGTATTAGAAAATCAATGCCTTTATGGTCAGTTGCAGAACACGCTGTTATCACCTTCAAGAGGTTTTTGTGAATAGCTTCCCTCAATATGCTGCATTCATCCTTGAAGCTAGTGGAAACCTCTTGCTTAACACTATGCAAGACCTTAACTGCAACCTCAACCTTTTTACCAACGTCCACGACTGCCTTGTATACAAAAGCGAAATTGCCAACATGCACCGATCAGATGTGCCGACGGGAACCCATATGTGGCTTTAAGTAACTGATGGTAGGAGACACGAGGGAAACGAGCTTTCAAGGAAGGCGTGGTATCGACAAGCCTGGGTTTCTTTCTTGTGAGATACTTAAAGAGAAAGTACAACACGAGGACATACACTACGAAAGCTGAATCAATTATGCTAATTGCTAGGGTATAACTCCCTCATTTTACTTTGCAAGATTTTAGCTGCAGCTCAAGAATTCCCCCGCATAAGTTTCTGTTTCCAGAAACTATTACGAAACTAGCGTTGCTGAAAACACCCTTTGCATGCATTTGACCTTCTAACTCATTGAACGATATATCAAGAAACTGCAACAGTTGAAACTCTACAAGAAAGTACTGTATATAACCATTCAAATGGTTATGAGAGAGATTCAACAGCTGAAGTTCTATTAATCTTGCATAAGGTGTGAGGGATGTTTCCTTTGAAAAAGTTGTTGCTCAGATTAAGGATATCTGGAAGGATGCAGGAAAGCAGACTATAAGGAATGACACTGGGAAATCTTATTTTTTGATATATCAAATGCCTACAGGTGAATTGGTCTGGAGACTTCCATAGGCAATAAACCCCCCACCCCACACACACAAAAAAAAGAGAGAAAAGTTGTTAGTAATATTCAGGTAGTCAGATCAAGATGATAGGCCCATTATCAGTGTCAGATTCAGGGAGGGTCAAGCAGGGCACGTGCCCCCCTCAATTTTTTGATTTTATAAATATATATAGATAATTAACATGGTATTACAATTGATATTTATTTTTTGATGTTATCTGAAGCACACGCTCATACATGTACTGTAATTATTTATAGACTTTTAAAAATATACAATGTCATTAAAATGTGATATAAGTAACAAAATAGAAATAAAAACACATAAAAATAAGACAAGTTTCATATAAACCATGACATTTTCTTACTTTTATAAACAGATCTTGAGATTAATGAATTTATATTGAATCTATAAACATAATGACTATTATATCACAGACACATACAATAATGTCAATTTTTGAGCTATAAGGTAACCATATATATTGATTAGATAAACAATCTAACATGGATATATAGTGGTATTATCAGAATATCAAAATTTTATATCACATGTAAATAAGTAAATATACATCAAATTTAGTTATTACTTAGCTATATGTGTGTATAATTAGGTTGTGCTGATAATGTATGATGATTTTTCTCTAATTCAGGTATGATACATTCTAAAATAGACAATATATTGCTCAATACTAATTGTTTCTTTTAGTTTATGATTTTATGATATATTGTTAATAATGAAACTCATGTTTTTATATTTTTTGAAACATCAAATGTATGTCATAAAATAATGACAAATCATGTATTATTATGTGACAAATCCTTAAAATAATATAAATTTCAAATAATATGAAAAAGAATAGAAAATTATTGTATATTATTTACTCTTTATGATACAACTATTAATAAAATGTTAGTTTTCTTCATTGTACTAGATTACCTAGATTGTACAACACATTTTGAATGGTAATCAGTAATGTCACAATTATTTAAATATTTTTTTTATAGATTGACTATTGAGTTATACTTTTATATGCAATTTTATACAATGTTGTTTCTCTAAATTATACAAACTATTTTTATTGTAATGTAACAAAATGTATTTGATATTTCATTTATTTTCATCAATAGATAGAAAAGGCTATATTTATATTCAATAACTAATAAATTTCAATGACATGTATTCATATTTTAGATAAAAATGAATAATTGAATGTCATGATGCCTATATTGTGTTTCTTAAATTTATTATAGTGTTTATCTCTCAATTCATATAATATAATTATTACATGGTATCAGTTTTATAATTAAATTTTTCTAAATACGGTGTTAATGTTTATTTTGAATTACTAGACTTGTGACATATGATTACTTGAACAATCTTAAAGCATAAATAATAGTCCATAAACAATTTTGAACAGAAAATACATGTGTTCTTTAAGATAGAATCAACTTAAAGAAGTGATGGTTTCACAGAAAAATATATACTTTCTACGTTAGTGGTTGTGGTTTAGAATGGATTTAAAATGTGTGTAGAATGTTAACATAATTTTAGTTAATAATATATATAGATCTACGAGTATTATAATCATATAAGGAAATTAGGGAGTCCAGAAAGTTGGGAGCTATATCCTTAGTTTTTTTGTCAATGTAAGATTTATTGATTCTCCTATCCACTTAAGATAAACATGTTAATAAGAAGTCTTTGGAACAAGTAGGCACTCTCTTTATTTCATGTCAATAATTGAAAACCTATTTACTGATGATGTAAATAATGAATATAAATTTAATAAAAATTTGAAATGTTACTTCCTAGTTATAGAACCACAAAGTCTATTATGCGACAAATCAAGTTTGACCAGCTGACTTATGTTTCCAAGATTTTTCATAATGTTGCCAATCAATCTGTTCCGTTCTAAATACAACTTATTCAACACAATCAGATTGTAATTAGTTGAAGGAATTCTTCTTGTTAGGTTGTTGCTGGCAACAGAAAGATATTTTACCTTTGAAAGGTGACCTAAGTTACTTGGTAGTGCTCCAAAAAATAGGCTATCGCGGATTGAGATATATCTAAGGTTCGTAAAATTTCCAAGCTCCTAAGGAATCTCTCCAGAAATTCTATTATTTTTTACTAGAAGATACTATAGTGCGGTTGAAAAGTTAACAAGAGAAACTGGAAGCCTTCCCTCAAACACATTGTAGGATAAATATAGCTCCGACAGAGCCCTACAGTTGACTAATGAGTTGAAGAAGCTCCAGTCAGACTCTTCTTTTGCTGTCATTTTATTGCTGTGAAGATTTAAGATGGACAAATTTATCAATCTCCCAAGACCTAATGACACCTGCCCACTGAAAGAATTATCATTAAGTACAATTTTCCTCATTGGTGAGGTGTTTCTCACTGATGGCAGGATGATTCCACATAGTTTATTTTCATACATATGCAAAAATTGAAGCGCAGGGAGAACTGTATTGAAATCTAACAGTAGGCATCCCCATAGCCAGTTCTTACCCACATAGAAAGATTGGAGATAAGAAGAGTTGAAAAGAGAAGTAGGGATCTGACTGTAAAGTCGATTCAAAGTCAAATCAATAATTTTTATATTTTTCAAGCTATCCAATTTTGAAGATATAATGTTGGTTAGAATGTTGTTACGTAGATGGATGCCTTGTAAAGAAGACATGTTGTTAAGGGTTGGTGGAATTTTATCGGGAAGAAAGTTGAAGTGAGTATTTAAAGAGTGAGTTTTGACAACACCCCCAACTGAGACAGAACTCTACCAATAAATTTGTTGATTTGCATGTGTAATTCTACTAAAGAAGAGAGCATGCTCAATGCCAAGGGAATGTCTCTAGTTAGACTATATTCGACATCAAGAATGACAAGTTTGGATAAATGGCCGACTCACTATGCAGTACTTCAACAAGTATATTGTTGCCAACAGAAAGTATATGGAGGTTGGAACATCTCCCGATGATTGGAGAAATGCTTCCTCCTAGTAGGTTGTTCGTTAGGATGATTACTTTCAATAGGGAAGATTTACACATACTCCTCCATGGTATCTCCATTTCATGTTAGTTGGCAGTTGGGTTGAGGTGGCGCAGAAGCTTCAAGGATTGAATTTTCTACAGGATCTGCCCTTCGAGTTGATTGTCTGGAAGGTGCTGCCTTTGAAGCTAGCTCAGGTTGGCCATAGCTGGCAGCAACTCTCTAGATAGACTAAGCTCTACTAAGTGAATCGAAACAACCATGTTGCATGACTTGACACAAGTGATGTCAAACTAGCTGCACATGTTGGAGCTACTATTCCATGAATCCAGTTCCCCAAAAGAGTCTTCAATAATGGTATTTTTGATTGAAAGGAGGGCTTGGTAATCGATGGATATCACATCTAGGCATGACAAGGACAAAACTCTTACTGAAAGTCACATCAAGCCGTCAACCATGAAAATCAGAGCAATCTTGGGTATGAGAGCAATGAAAGAGACACACAGAATGCAGAACTTGTAACAAAAACAACAACACACATTTTTTGTAGAATGGAACTATACGCTGCTCTTTGTGAGTAGTTGATTCACACAATAGTCCCAGTCCGAGAATCAATAAACCATTGATGAATATTTGGTCTAAAAGCCAGGCCATGCACTCGACATGATAAAGAAGCATGCTATTTTGTCAGAGCGACCATCAACCTCCCACTCATCCACCTTCACCTGATCATTTCATTAGTGGCGGAGCCAGGGGAAGTAGGGGCACTTGCCCCACCCCCCTTGAATTTCAATTTTTTAAAGATATATATAATGTATATTTAATATGGTATCACAATTAATATTTATTTTTAAGTATTAACTACAACTCATGCTCGTACATCTTATGTCATAATTTACAATCTTTTTTAAACAAATAATGACATAACAATGTGATGTAAGTAACAGAACATAAATGCGAACACATGAAAATATAACAAATTTTGTATAAGCGTCTTCTTACTTTCATAATTAAACCTTGATTTTTGTGAACTTAGATTTATTTAATTTAGATATTAAAAGTTATATCATGAGTGCATACATGAATTTTAATTTACTAGCTATTAATACGACCATATATATTAATGAAATAAATAACTTAATATGGATACTTACTGATATACTATATTAGAATGTCAAAATTCTTATGTCAAACATATAAAATTACATATATAACAAATATGGTTAGTATTTAGTTATATTTATATACAATTTTTTAGTGCTCATGTTGTAGGATTAATTTTTCTCTAATTCATGGGTAATGCATCCTAAGATGGATAAAAGACTATACAATACTAATAATTTTTTTAGTTTGTTGTTTCATTATATATTTGTTAATAATGTTGTTAAAACACATATTTTTATATATTTTTAAACATCAAATGTATTTTATAAAATAAGAACACATAATGTATTATTATAGGGTAAACTCTTATATAATATAACTATCAAATAATACAAAGAAGTTTAGAAAATTATTGTATATTATCTATTGTTTATGATATTACTATTAATGACGTTTGTTATTTCATTATGTTAGGTTACTTAAATCGTATAACACATCTTGAATGTTAATCATTAATGTCTCACTTATCTAAATACTTTATTTTTTGTAATGGATCGACTATATAATTATACTTTGATATGCATGTTACGAAAATGTTGCTAGTCAAAGTTACACATATTATATTTTTTAGAGAAGTTAGAAGGCTATCTTATTCATCATGCCCTCCTCTTGCGAGCTTCATTAAAGCTAAAATTACATTCACAAATCAATGCATTAACTGGAAACAAGGTAGTACCGCTACCCTTACACATATTATATTTATAATAATGTCAACAAAATGTATTTTTATTTTCTTTGTTTTCAGCATTAGATAGAAATGCTCTATTTATACTTCAATTATTAATAAATTACCTATGACATTTATTCAATTTTAAAGTAAAAATAGTGAAGAGTCAATGTCATGATGCCTATATTTTTTGGCTTAAATTTAGTATATTGTCTTCTCTCGACTTATATAATATAGTTATTACATGGTACCGATTTTAAAATTCAATTTTATTAAGCTCTAAATTACTTTTTATTTGTTAGACTTGTCGAAACAATCAGAAATGAAATAATTTGCACAATATTAAAAAATAAATAATAGTACACAGTTAATTTTGAACATAAAATGCATGTGATTTTGTTGAGATGACCTAAATTTATGAAGAACTAATTTTAAAAAGTGGTTGGTCTTGTACAGGAGAAGTTATATGTTTTCTATATTAGTGGTTGTGGTTTAGAATGTATTTTAAATGTGTGTAAAATGTTATAAGATACATAATTGTAGTTAATAATATATGTAAATATATGAATATTATAATCCTACATGAAAATTTGATAGTCCAAAAAGCTGCGAACTATGTTCTCAGTTTTTTTTTATGTAAGATACATTACTTATCATATCTGGATCAAATAAATATGTTAATAATATGTCATTGGGACATATAGACACTTTATTTGTCTCATGGAAATAATTGAATACCTATTTACATATGATGTAAATAAAGAAATACAAATTTCATATGAAATTTCAGTGCTACTTCGTGTCTACCTCACTTCATTATAGGACTGGATCCACTACTGATTCCATATGCATGGATGTGGATGTGTACTCGATCGATTAACATACCCTTAGACACTAGGATATATACTAATACACAATTACATGAAAAAAACAATTTAGCACTTTTTGACCATAATATTTTCCTTCTTTTCACTTCTCTAGATATATTTCTTGAAGTTGCACACTTTTAGCAAAAATACTACATAAGGTGACATTTTATGACTCCCATGTCAAAACGTGTTACGACACAAAATGTAAAAACAAAAAATAAAAAAATTGAGTCTTACCAAAGTGGTGCGCTTTCAAATTGACGTTCAAATTTACTCTAAAATGTTTATATATTTTTAAATTTCTTATATTTTTTATTAAACGCCATTTGGCGTGACACATTTTGACACTTGGACTCTAAAATGCTAATTTTCTTGGAGAGTTTCAAATAATGTGTGTAAGTTTGGAATATATTTTTGAAAAGGCCTTATGAAGCTAATTATTTTGCTGAATTATGATATATTGATTTTTTTCGCAATTCGTTTCACAAATTTGTTGCTCTCCTCGTCTCACTATGTGATAATGATGCACATAAAAATTTTATTGGTTTAGCAAAGCCAATAGGTTTGGTCCATTTATTTTAAACTATAAAAAAATGTCTGAGATGGATATAATTATCTCGGGATAAATTTAAAAATGAAAAGCTTGTTTGATTTGAGCATTCTAGTTCACCAACTATCTCAATCATATATCTGAGGGAAGAAATCTATACTGGTGCAGGTCCTACGTCAGTGAGGTCAACTCCTGCAGCTATTTATTCACCTAAGGGTCTGGAAGAAAGGTGTAAGGACCCTGACCTCCATTTAGGGCTTATCCTGTTTGCTTTGCTTAACCCTGATGCTTAGTTGCTTGCTAATCACCTTTAGTGGTGATTAGAGTTTGTTTGTGCTTTGTTGAGAGCTGGAGGTGTTACTTGCAATTCACCCAAGTTTAGGGTTTGTGGGCAAGTTTGTCACCTTGTGAGGTGTTCCTCCCTCTCCTTTCTTCCTCTAGTGTTTAGAGGAAGGTTTGGGCTCGTTAATTGAGTTCCTTTGGGCTTGGTTGAGCTTGATGGGCTTTGTGGTGCCTTGTCTTTACCTCTTTGGACCTTGTGTCGGGCAAGGGTGTGCTTGTGTCGACCTAGGTGTGTCGGCCTGTGGTGTGTCGGTCTGTGGTGTGTCTTCCTGTGGTGTGTCGGCCTAGGGTGTGTGTCGAACATGGTGTGGAGGTGTGTCGCCCATGGACCCTTTGACTCTCTTTGACCTCGTTTGTGTCACCACTAGTGGACACTTGGTGCTTGATGCTTGCATGTGGCAATGGCCTTGGACATGTGTTTTAGGGCATGTTAGAGTGGTGGCTTTGCACATGGACAAGTGTCCCTAGGTGGGCGACACCTTGCTTTGTTCTACGTTGGTTTCTCCTCCATCCCCTCCTATATATGTGTTTCCTTTCTCTTGCTAAGGATCCCTTTAGTTCCTTAGTCTCCCTCTCCCTTAGTGCACGACACCCTCTTCCTTTGCAAGCTTGGTGGTCGATCCTTGCCTTGGAGTCTCCTTCTTCCTCTAGTGGTGGCCGAACCCTAGAGTGCCTTGCTCTTCTTCCTTGGTGGTGCTAGGAGCTTGGAGCTTGCTTAAGGTGGGTTACATAACTCCTAACCCTAACTACACTACCTTCTTTTATATTCTTATATGTTGCTTATGATCATATCGGTTATATATGTTGCTAGCTTAGTTTCTTGCTTAGTTGCACCTTGTTGGCCGAACTATGTGTTCTAGGGTTCTTGTTGAGCAACACCCCTCTCCCTCCTTTGGTCTTGAAAAGTGAGCTTGAACTCTAGTGATATGAGCAATACTCCTCTCTCGTTTGAGTTGAGAGGAGAGCTTTTGTTCTAGTTGTTTGAGAAACACCCTTCTCTCACCATGGATTCGAGAGGTGAGATTTGTGGTAGGTGTGGACCTTGTTAGGGTTGTTCCTTGTGTTGCCCGATTGGTGTTAAGAAGCTTGGCAAGACCCCTCTTTCTTGATAGTTAAGAGGTGAGTCATCTTCTTGATCCATCAGGGTTTTGGTGCCCTTGTTCTTGAGGTTGGTGGTGACCCTGTCGGGTTGCATCTTGGCCGATATGGCCTTGGGGATTGGTGTTGCCCGATATCCCCTCTTGATCTTGATCCTTGGATGACACATGTTGTGGTTGTGTCGGGTGTCACACCTGGTTGTGTATCCTACCCGACACGCCTAGCTCAGTTGGTTGATTGATGTTGTTATCCCCTTGGACGTTGTGGGAGTGGCCCTGTGTTGGGCGTCGCACCTCAGTAGTTGCCTTGAGTGTTGGCCGATAGGTCATGGCTAGGTAGGATGAACGTTCATGCTGAGTTGCACCCTTGGGCGTTATGCCTTGTCGAGTGGTGTTGCCCGATACACCTTGTGCACGATGCGCCGTTGCACGATATGCCTCATAAGATCTTGTTGCACGGTATACCAGCGTTGCACGACACAGAGGTGCATGACACGCGTTACACGATACACATGAGTGCTCGAGATGGTTTGGTTCCTTGTTGCCCGATACATGTAGTATCCCGATACCCTGCTGAGTGCTTGGCCGATATATAGAGCGGTTTCTTGGCCGTTAGGTGGTTGTAGTGTTGGGCGACGTGTGGGGAATGATCTGCCCGATACCATCTCTAGTGAGGGTGCCCTACCCGTCACACCTTTGGTGAGGATAGTGGGTGTTTCTAGTAAGGGTCTTGTCTCTTCTGGAAAACCTATATGTTAGCTCTTATTCATGAATCACGTTGGTTTTTGATAGTAACCCTTAACATGCTTGATGGTAATCGTGATAGTAGATTACATCTATGTATCTTGCCATGATAAGTACATGTGTTTATGATCATCTTGAATCATCTGTATAATGCTAAGGAAATGGTAAGCATACAAGATGCTTTGCTTAATGATATGACCTATGTCTATGGTCACATATTGAGGCATGAATGATAACGTATATAATCATCAATGTTGCCCTATGTTGAGAATATGATCCTTCTGTTAATCCATGATGATTGGTGTATACTAACCATGCAGGTGTTTCATACAGATGCATAGCCAGGTAAAGGGTTATAAGGTATATATATGTTTGAGTAACACTTCTTTGATGGTTACTCTTGATAATGAGATAATATGCTTGATGTGTTTTGGTCTGAGGACCTAGGTTGGCTAAAGTGCCTAGATGAGGTGTTATCCTTTGATGATGACCTGGGATTGCTATCCCATGGTGATGATGTAAGCCTTGAGAGGCAGTGGCACTATGTGATGAGGGATTGAGATCCCATGGCAATGTGATGATCCTTGTGATGAATATAGATGATTGGCAAGAGGCCAAGTGGTAACATGTTGTGTTGGATCCTTGTGATGGATCAGGATGATGTTGATGACAGTAAAAGCATGATATTGAGTTTCATGTTGTTTATTCTTGTTCTTGTTTGCATGTTATACAACTTGGTTGAATCTTGCAATCCACATAAAAGATACTAACTAATCATAGTGGAATATATCATGTAGTTTGCCCTGGCCATAGATCCATCATCGTCAGGAGCTAGTAATGGTGAAACGGGTTCTCCTGTGGGTTAACCCGGAGCGCATATTGTTGAATATGCGAGGTTTCTCCTAGCCTAAAATAGAGAGGAATCGAGTGCAGCTACGGTTGCAGACTCCGGATATGTATATGAGCATGGTGAATAGGCCCATGGCTCAGAATATATGATATGGGAGCATTCATGGCTCAGGGAGCACGGTGAACTGGCCTCTGGCTCAGATATTCTAGCTTCGATACTTGTACCGAGGCGGGCTAGGCAGAGGGTAGCCTATGGAGCTGACCCTGTGACTGAGGCCACTTAAGCATGAGACTGTGATCCTGCTTTGGTTCTCGTACACTGACCACGAGGTGTGAGGTCGTGGAGTCCGGCTCTCCCATTGACCTTGTATGGAACCGACTTTGGGTTTCGCAGCTGAAGGTTGGATTTGAGCGGTACAACTTACTTCCTCAGGGCATAATAACACGTAATCCAGCCATATAGTATTTACTGCTTAAGGTAAAACACAGAACATTGGTTGAGGCCTTGTTTGTGTAGTTAATCTTGTTATACCTTGCAGTTACTTATACGTTCTTGTGTTATGTGGTAAGACCTTATAAATCTTATCTTTTCAATCATGTTCCATAAAGAAATACTTGGGTATATGCCTTCCGTACTTTCAGGTAAGCTTGATGGTATGAATAGCTTATTTATATAGACTACTCTTGTTATACTTCTTATCAGTTATCTGCTGTTATTTCTTTATCTTTCTGAGGTTTTGCGATTTCGGCATGGAGTTATGTTTCTCGCTGGGACTGTGTGTCTCACCCCGCTGGTTTGTAACCATTTTAGGTGTTTGAGCTAGACGTGGTGGTGATCGCGGAGTTGCGGCTAAGCAGCAAGAAGAGCAGTAGAAGGCAAGAGATGAACATGATGTTGTTTTGGTCGTTTTGTAATAGAGTCTTAGAGTCATCCCTGTACTCTCAGGTCCTTGGAGGCGTTTTGACGTTGTTTCATGATGTATAACTGTTGATGTTTTGTATATCCTGCTGCTGGCCGTATGTGGGCCGTTATGTATGTATAAACAGGTGATGAACTCATGTGATAGATTGACAGCTGATCTCCTAAGCTGTGGACACGTATCAGGACTTGTAAATGTTTATATAACCTGTTTCCTTGAAGGATAAAGACCTAAATGTAATAGTTGTTGGTTTATCCGCTTTCTGCAATCGGTTTTAGTTAACCCGTGCTTTTGGTAAATTGTGGTTTATGGTGTTTTCCGCACGTTTTCGCCTAACACCTCGCTGTCTGTGTGATAGTGGGATGTGTTGCCACAAAAGGACCCCAAAAAGAAAAGATCGATGGAAAACATCAACAACACTTTATTGTATGGATGTAATAGTTAAACTCGGTAATATTAGGAAAACAATAAAAAGGACAATAATTGTTGTATTCATGCTCCAAACAAAAGAAAGTTATGGAATCATCCAAAGTGCATATCAAATAGAAATTGTTCAACATATGTAAAACCTATTAATCTCTATTTTCAAAATATCAACACGTGCCACAGGAAAAATTAATTAAAATAGGGAACAAAATTCATCAAGTTGATCGAAAATGTAACATGCATGTATACAAACACGATACTAGTGTAAATATAAAGACAATGGCTGATAAGGAGCATAACAAAAAAAATTAGATCATGCCACATAACCAAACTCCAAAATATATCATGATGGATAGATTACATGGGTCTTGGGCACATAACAACTATGTCAAAAATTAACATGGGAAAATAACCCAAAAAGTACGCCACAATAAAAACATTTATAAAAATCTAGTACTACTGAATGAACATACATGCAAAAATGTAGAGGTGAGTACAAGTTTAGCCACAATAGGGAATACATGAGATTTCCATCACAAAAATGAATTATATAAGACATCCATTACAAAAGTGAGAAAAGTAGGTTGTCCAATTGAAAAGTGGAACAAATAGATCTTATTATTAAGATGCAACACAAGTCAAAAAGAATCCACCTCAATTACGATCTGTTTCACAAATGGATAAATTTAGTTCAAATCCAAATTAAGGGTACAACTTCAAATAGGATGAACAAGATACAACTACTATAGTCTGACATCAAATCTCAAAACTTTAAGAATATTTTGGACAATTTCATAAAATTAGACCCAAATAGGTTAATAAGACATGAAAGAAAATTTCCAACACCAAAATGCCTCAGAGAGGTCAAAAGAGAGAATAAAGAAGCTATTTCCCAATCAGATGCATAGAAGGATGTACACACATGTGAGGTCAAAAGGGAGAATAAAGAAGCTATTTCCCAATCAGATGCATAGAAGGATGTACATACATGTGATTCAGTCTAGAATGGTCAAAAAACAAATCCTACATCTACATTAAGGTCCAAAGACACCTATTACATATTTATATCTAGGTTTAATTCCTCCTTATACACATAAACCCTAAAAATTATCTATTTTTACATTATTAATTTAGGTTATATAACATATATTATCATGTATATATTATTTTCTTATTCCGAAATGTGTTTTATAATATTATTTTTAGTTATCAACCCTTAGACATTAATTTTAAAATTTTAATACATTTAATGATATCATTCAATAAAATTCGTTCTAAATACATTAATGCCCCTCAATCACGTGTTGAGACCTTACCATTTTATAGGGCTTTCCTGTCCTTTTTAGGATCTATGACATGTGGTTCCAATGGTTAAAAAACATGAAGTACCCTAGATAAGATTTGTCTAGTATGACAAAAAGGAAAGTACAAAAGGGAAAACTAGTAAAACAACAACAATCATGGTTGTTGTTCACCGATACCAAAATCATGTCAACAGAGGGAAATACTCTAATTGAAATATCACGTCCTACAAGGAACTATGCAAAGAAAATGACATCACTGAGTTCCTACACCCAACCTAGACTCAATGATCCCTAACATAAGGCATCAGAGTAATTGGATCCACAAAAAAGATCTCTATCATATTAGGTCTTGTGATTAATTTTGGCAAGCGTGGAAAACTAAAATATCAAAAACCATGAACTTTAGGAGTTCATGATGTTCATTTGGAGGAAAGAGCAAGATATCCCATCAACAAAGTTGAGTAGATACCACTAATAAATTCAAGGATTCAAAAATGTTGGAAAAGAAAATCCAAACGAGGCAAAGAAAGGATACTAGTTGTCACGACCAACTATGAAATATAACACCTTATCACATGCTTTGTAAGAATTCTTTTGCTTCTTTTAGAAGCTTCCAAGGCTAGGAACTCAATTTTTGACATAGGGAGGTATAAAGGCCCAAGTGGAGTTGAGAAGATAAGTTAAACAAGAAATTGGGTTGTGAATTCACTGGATATCTTTGTAAAAATGTTAAGCAGAGGTTTTAGAGTAGTTTATATAGGTTTGAGGGCCTAGGGATATATGAATATAGGAATAGTTGAGAAGAATGGGAAGGAAGGAAGTTAGGCTTTGATAAAGAGGTACACGACTCCACCTCTAGGGAAAGTAGGTATCAAACAACTCAAACATGTGTGATAAAGCTAACCAAAGTAAAATCAAATAGAGAGAAAGAAAAATGAGAGAGATTAAGAGAAAGGGAGGAGAGGATTTTTAGCATAAGGAATGTAAAGAGAGGCAAATGGAGGAGAGAAAAGTGTCGCCCTAGGATCTACCCAAGTCCAATTAAAAAACAAAATCCATCAGATTGGTGGATATATGAAATAGGCCCCATGACACAAACAATAGTGGAGATTTTAGGAAATCATAGATATAAATAAGATTTTATTAAATATTAGGGTTGATGTTAGTATATTTCCTTTCTTAATTGGTATAAAACAGCTAAAACTATGAAAATGTCATGAATTTAGACAGTAGTCTAATTCGACTATTTGGAAACTGATTACATTATTCGTTTATTTATTGGAAGTCATCTATAATGTTTTTTAAATATCTTAGAGGCTAAAGATTTTTATTCGATATTTATTCTACAAAAAAGGTATCTATGACTACTATCTTAGAATTAGGTTTATCTTAGGATTAGCTACTCTCCATAACACTTATCTTCATCTCTTTCTATTTCTAATATTTTGAAATCTGTTTCTAGGATTATTTGTTATGACTTAGCTCCTTTGATAAACTTTTTCCTAGCTTTCCTTAATATTTTATATTCTCTTTTAATCCATTACTTCTATTAGAATACAATAAAGGACAACTAGTTCTCAACTGATGTACATGATTATATTTTTATATACATTAGGATGTTATTCATCATAGCTAATGATTTAAATACAATTTCCCTATACTTAGGAATAATTACATCACATTAATTAGGCTTGTGACATATGAATGGTGTAAAAAGTGGGACCCGATAGGGGATGCACTCAAATGGCACAATGCGAGAGCCATGTAATAATAAAGCAGTACAAAACTATTACTAAGCTACATGATGATTCATTTACAATTATTCCTCACTGTAAAAGTGGTATAGTAAAATCAAAAGGTACACATCTAATAATTCTAATCACATGCAAGGCCTATTGCCGAGGGCAACTCGACAATTCCAAGCTATACTAAGGTCCAGTGTATTCAAAAGCGAGAAGCCAGAGGCGTGCAAACGTCACCTTGTAACCGATTAAGTGGTAGGCGGGAAATTAAGTGGGAGAGTTATGAAAAAGTGGGTTTCTAAATTTTATATATTTTTATACAAAATTACATGTATGTGTACATAAAAATTTATATCTAAGAAATGTTTATACTTATGTAATCATAAAATCATCAATTAACTAAGTTTTAATCAATACATTACTACTAATCAATATTTCTATTCACTAAAATCAGCAAGCATATCGGTAATTGTGAATAATGAACTATGAATTATTGATTTAAATTAATGAATAAAGTAATACTAACTAGTAGTACCAATCATTAACCACTCGAAGAAATAAGGAAATTAGTAAAACTATTCATGCATTAGAAATATAATAGAGTAATATGATATTTACTTAGATACATTACAACATTGCCCTATGATTACCACTTACACACAAAGTATGTGTTCTAAACTAGGACTAGGTATATCATAGAACATTCAATGTATACGAGTTTCATATATCATAGTAAAAACTACTTGGACTATGTAATTAATTAATGTTACATGCTTACAGTAGTATTATTTTAAGAAAAGCGGGAAATAATAGGACAAAAAGTGAAAAATGCGAGTGAAGCAGGCAAAACGCCGGCAATTTTCAAAACGCTTAATGGGCTCTTAGGGGCTAAATTGAATGGTTGATGGTCTTGGCCTCTTAAGCAGCCGCCAGGCCATTTTTTAATACAATGCTTCGGTCCAAAATCATATATATGATCTTTGTGCATCCTCATCTTCTAATGTACCTACACGTGGGTGGAAGGGAACATCACCCAGAACACAGGAAACAAGTTAAGGTCAACAAAGGCTGAGTGTATACATATATCAAACAATTTGAACATTATGTTAGGATTAAAGTATAAAAAGAGATGTTCCCATGAAAAGGGGCCATTTATTGTTAGATTATCTTAAAAGAATACAACAAGAAAGATGAGGCATATACAAATTCATATTACAAGCATGAGAATAAAAGTGCCTTTCCAAAACTATTAACAACAATCTCAATATAAAACAATAGCTTTTGCATGCATAAAAATATAGACTAAATATACCTAAAATAAGGTCATAACACATAAGCTCATGGCCTAAAAAGAAATAAGGGTGAAAACACACACCCTGGGTGGAATATGTGCTTCCTTTATAATTATGGCTGTACATAAGTACCGTTATTTTAGATATTATAGTTAAAAATGTATCATGCATAAATGGAGTGGTAAGAATAACATTTTTGTCAATTTCTCATACAAAGGCAATAATCATAACAATTGGTGTCCAAGTACCCATATAACAAAGTAGTTCAACATCCACATGGATATATTGAGTCAAAATCAAGAAATATATAGTATTCAAGATATTAGGATTTTTCATTAGGAATAACAATTGAAGATATGCCTTACCAAAAGAATGTAGGTTTCAGTCAAATAATGGCCATGATAAAATAGAGGATGTACATACCAGATCTTCGTCTAGTGGTTAATTTAACTGATATATTTTGGTCCACCCAATCAAATATCCATCATGGGAACACATTAGGTGTTTTAATCAAAACAATAGAGCTGAAGTTTAGATTCCTAGTATAGTTATATATAGATCTTACTCTAATTCTTAACACCTATGTCATAGTAGGGCTTTTGATATTATTATGTGGACACATGATCCATTAGATACATATTTTAGTTCTAATACCCATCGCTAGGCAGATGAGTCTGAGTATGTCTAGGTCACACATTTGTATGGGTAAGGATATGTCTTATATAACTTATATGTTCTAATGTGCTTCTCATTATCGATTATACAAAGTACTATCCATTAGACTGCTGAATTTACTGAATCCCTACTTAACCATCGATTCATAAACAAATATTAACACTCATATGACATACATTTAAGTCAATAGGTCAACTAGGTTAGATCATCACTACTCTCATCGATATCGTATGTATCGTTATCATTCAAAACATGGTTAAGTGTGTTAGTATTTCACATATGTACCTATATAATTGACAAGTTGCCTACTATCCTAATATTTTACTATATGTATATCCTACCACAATATATTTAGGTATACATGATATGACTAGTCTAATGTATATAAGTTTTTTATCAATGGTATTTAGGCTATCATATTATGGGCATATGTTGTTTCTGGAAAAAAAGTGAGATAGAGAAGGAATACAAACCTCTAGGTGATGACATAAAGCTGATCAGTGATGACTTGCATGTAGGCTAGGGTTGAATTCAATCAGAGAGAACCACATGCACTGGTTTAGGATGTAAAAGGTAGAAGGTAGTTGTTTGGATTCATTGTGAGTCTGTACGTAGATGAAACTGGAGGTCCATGTGGGTGTGAGGTCTACCTTGCAGTGCCCACTATAGGTGGTGACATGGAAACAAAGCCATGTAGCTGTGGTGTCGAAGTGCAGGGTGAGAGAAGATGATAGGATGGATGGTGTTCTGTTGGTTGTGGAGAGAACCTGAAGATGGAAGAACAACTTTCGGCAAAGAACGAATATGGCTAGTGATTCCCATGCAAGGTGTAGATCCATTGTAAGGAAGGGAAGAGAACTTATAAGTTGGGAAACCTCATAGTCAACAACATATCTTCCTATGTTGCAAGATGTATTGATGGTACAAGCCGAAAGCTAGAAGGGGAAAGAAAAGGTGTCTTTCATGGTGAAGGAGGAGGTGGTTCTATGGCCTAGTTGCGGTGATGTAGGTTCAAGCATGGAAAATCAATGCTTGTTGTGATGTGAGGCCATGGAGGCAACAAATAAACATGGATTCCAATCTAGGTTCTTAATCCTTAGTAGGTCGTCGCCAATAACAAGGGAGGAGGTGGAGTTGCAGCGTGGTTTAGGTTGTCAAGGCCGTAGGACAAAGGGGAGCCATAGGAGGAGATGAAGTATTTTGTTTCTTCAAATCTGGGTGTAGGTTGAGGTTTGGAGGGATCTATGAAGGATAGGGTTCTATTGAGAATATGACCAGATGTGGGGAGGCTGGAGAAGAGAGGGAGGCAAGATTGTGTAGGAGAAGAAGGAGGATAGCGGGGCTGACAACGACCATCATAGAAACTGGTTGCTCCTTTTACAAACATGGAAGCTGGTGGAGGGGTACATAGATGAAGTCAACATACTTGTTGATGTCATGATATGTGGCTCTATAATTGTGAACAAGGATGGTGCCAATTCTGGTGTTGGAGGTAGAACTTTGTTGTGGTGGCGGCTGGTGTCAAGCGGCCAAGATCTCCACTTTCCTAGGCTTAGGGCTACAAGGAAGTAGAGGGAGAGTATAAGAGGGAGAGACCAAGGAAGGAATAGAGGAATAGAAGGAGCATACATAGTCATGGTAGCATGCATCATGCATGCAGAATATTGAGTGGATCATAGGGGAGATTACACAATATTATAAGGAGCAAGGAAGATGAAGTGACAATTTAATGTAATAATAAAATTAGTTAATCAAACTTAGGTTATGTATAATCTATCTCTTTCTAATTTAATTTGGTGAACAAACATTTCTCAATAAACTAAAACTTTTCATGGTAGATAACTAAGGTGTGACAAACACGATTATTCAATCAATTTTTGTCTTTTGGGGTCCTTCAGGTAAGATTTAGTTACTTTATATAATAAGTGTGTATTGTGTATATTTATTAATCTATTCACTCAATTATAATGTCATAATTACAATCTTCCTCGATTTTCTCAACCAACCCAACTTGGTAACTTCTAGAATGTTAATTATGGTTGGACTCCACAATACATGCATTTATGTGATTAACCTCAACATTCAAGTTGTTAATTATAAGTTTATGAGCTAATTCATTAATCTCACCTTCTCTCTAGCACATGCTCCCGTCCATCTCTAGGATTGGGACCGCCATTGAGGGGACTGGCCCCCGGCCGCCGCCGTCTCCTTCTAGGGGCGTGGTTATGGTCTCTAGGGTTAACCCCATTCCCCCACTCCCTCCTCTCCTAGCTTTTTTCCCGTCTCTGCTCCCCCCCACCGCCAACACCTCCGCCACCACCACCAGCAACCCCACCTCCGCTACCACGAACACCAAGGCCACCTCCACCAACATTTCTTCCACTTCTAGTACGACCTCAGCTTCCACCTGCAACCCGATCGAGGTTGGGTGAAATGACCCTGGCATTGATGTCACAGTGGGCAGGACCTGGGTGAAGACTTTGCAGAAACCCATGTGCGTGCCCAGGAGCTGTCGGTTGGTCTTCATCGAAACTTATCTTAAAGTGCCTCATTTCAAGGAGGGTGATAAGAGTCCCAGGATGAAGTTCTCTGACCCGGTGTTGGAGGAGATGGAATACTTCAACAAGTTTGCTTTCATTATCAAGGTACTGGGGAAGAAGTACCACCCAGATAAACTCTACAGATGGATGTTGAGGAACTAGAAACCAAAGGGAGAGATTCAGATGTCACCTCTAAATGATGGACTCTTCTTGGTTAACTTTTCCAATGAGACGAATATGCTGGTCTCTCTCTATAAGGGCCCTTGGTTTTTCGACGCCCAACTGGTCCTCACCGGGAAATGGACTCCCAATGCGGATGTGAGACGTGCGGTACTCACCACTGCTCCCGTTTGGGCTACCCTCCCTGACATTGGCAAGTGCTGGTCGAGGAGGGCCCTCACCATCATCAATCTCACCATTGGAACTCCAAAGTCCTTTGACTTCTTGGGAGGAGGGAGGAAGCTAGGGGTGGAGAGGATGTGTGTTGAAATATCAGCCGAGAATCAACCACCTCTGGAGGTCCTGATCTAGTTTCCTGACAGGAAGGAACTGGAGATCCGAGTCCACTATGATTCCCTCCCAGATCGGTGTAACACATGCAAGGTGTTCGATCATATGACCGGCCACTACCCGGGTCCATGTAAAGCGGCTATGACTGAGGGATGCCAAGCCAGAGGAAGGTCGAAGAGTAGGAACCAGAGGAAGTCCAAACATGCTCATGCCCAGACTATACCGACCGGTGATTCATCAATTGGAGTCGTGGATGGACCTTCGATCGCTGGTCAGACCAGACATGAGGGCCGGGTTGAGGAGGATGTGAGTTTTGGTAGGGAGGAAGCTGCTCCCAGGAGTGAGCCTATGGGCAAAGAACAAACCAGCCTAATGGTTCAGGTGGAGGTTAATGCATCTGCCGAAAGGTTAGATACTACCTATTCACAGAAGACCAACCTTGCATCTGTAGATGTAGGGACGAAACCCACAAACCCCTTTGTTGTCCTCATGGACCAAGGGGAAGACTTACAGAATGTGCCACAAACCCGAAGTGATGTTAGGCAGAGAGGGGATAAACAGTTGACAGGAAGAGGGAGAGGTGGTTCCACCCGTGGAAGGGGGGTACCCATAGATCCTCCCCATGAAGATCCTCGCCTAGAATGTGCGAGGTGTGTCCCTATCGCACAAGCAAAGGAAAGTTAGGGACACCATCTCAGTTATGGAGATTTCCATACATGTATGTCTTGAGACGAGAATCAAAAGGGAGAATAGCATGAGCATGAAGGGCCTGTTTTCCACCGGTTGGGAGTTTGCCTCCAATATTGAAGAGGTGGAGGGAGGGCGGATTGTTGTTGGGTGGAATGCTCATATGTGGGACATCCAACCAATCCACTCCATGGACCAGTTAGTGACCTTCAGTTGTATCAACAATGGAGGGTTCCATTGTGTTATTTTTGTGGCTTATGGACTCAACTCTGAGGTCTGTAGAAGACATTTATGGGGTGTTCTGAGGGAATCTAATCAACAGGTTCTACCTTAGTTGGTCATCGGTGATTTTAATCATATTAGGCAAGCTAGAGAGAAGTTTGGTGGCTTGATGGTCCCTGACTCGGTTCTTGCTAGATTCAATGAAGTTATAGATGAAGCCAATCTATGTGAACTTAGTATGAGAGGGGGTATAACAACTTGGCACAATAAGAGAAACCCCTCTAAATGCATTGCAAGCAATCTAGATAGGGGTCTTGTCAACACGGCTTGGCTTAACACTTTCCCTACTTCAGCCATCCAGCTTGGTGCACACCCAAATAGAGACTATGTCTAGATGTGCTTGGAGCTTTGTTCCACTGTCCAACCTGCTCAGCCTTTCAGGTTTATCAACCATTGGGCCAATTGGCCTAGCTTCATGGGTATTGTAAAGGAAGCTTGGGGTCAACCGGTGGATGGTAATCCCATCTTCAGAGTTATGATAAAGCTGAAGAGAACAAAGTCGGCTTTGAAGACTTGGTCCAAGGATCTTATAGATCTACCCCACCTGATTAGCAAAGCTAAGAATTTGTTTGATAAAGCTACTATGGAGCTCCATTCCAATCCGCTGAATGTGAGGCTTATTGAAGAGGAAAAGAAGGCTGCGACCAGGCTGCTACAACTAGAGAAAGCAGAGGAAGTGTTTCTTTGGTAGAGAAGCAGAATCAAATGGATCACCGATGGTGATAGGAACTCTAGGGTCTATCATGCAACCATTAAGAAAAATAATATGAGGGACCACATCCATGCTCTACTTGACGATAAAGGTGATCTTATGGATGAACCAAAGAAGGTGGTGGATACAACTATCCATTTTTTTGAAGAGCTCTATAACAAACCTCCTTTGGGAAGTGATCATCCCTCTTGGCCGTCGAGAAGGGTTACTGAAGAGATGAACAGACCGTTGTTGAAACCTGTAACTAATGAAGAGGTGAAGAATGTGACGCTTTCTATTGGGGCTTCTAAAGCCCCGGGACCTGACGGATTTAACAGAAAATTGTTCCAAGTATGCTGGGATATTGTGAAAGATGATGTTTGTAGGGTAGCCAGATGGTTTATGGTTGGGGGTAGGATGGTAAGGTAGGAAAATCACGCCTTCATCTGACTCATACCGAAGAGGAACTCGGTTGTGTCCATGACCGATTTCAGACCTATAGCTTGATGTTCGGTCTTTTACAAGATCATATCTAAGCTCCTCACACGCAGGATGAAACCTTTTATGAATTCCATAGTGTCGGACTCTCAGGGTACCTTTGTTATGGGGAGATCCATCTCCGACAATACACTGCTGGCTGCGGAGTATCTCCTCGACTTCAATGTTCGCAACTCTACTAAGAAGAGTTGCATCAAAGTTGATGTCTCCAAAGCCTATGATCACATTCAGTGGTCGTTCTTGTAGAGGATTATGGAAGCTCTAGGGTTTTGTGAAAGGTGGATTTCCATCCTTAAACAGTGTGCGGAGATGGTGTCTTACTCTATCCTTGTTAATGGATGGTCTTATGGTATTTTTCTGCATCTAACGGTCTCCACCAAGGTGACCCATTATCGCCTTTGTTGTTTGTTGTTTGCTATTGCCATGGAGGGGTTCACCCATCTTACTCATGAGTACGAGAGGCAAAACCTCATCAAAGCATTCAAGGTGCATGGTGCTAAAGTGAGAGTGCATTTGAGTTTTGCAGATGACATCGTGCTTTTTATTGTTGGTCATGTGAAACATATGAGGGGAGTTAGAAAGCTCCTTCAACATTTTGGGGACATGTTGGGGCTCTGCATAAGCGATGTTAAATCAAGGGTGTTCTTCTCTAGATCGTGCAACAATAGAAGGGCCAGACTCAAGGAGGATGTGGGGCTGTAGGTGGGGGTGTTTCCCAACAAATACCTTAGCATACTCATCTCAGGTGGCAAGGGGAAAGGTGTTGATTACAACGACTGCGTAGACATTCTATAGGCTGCGATGGACAGATGGGTTGGTCTCTCGATCTCCATGGCGGGGAGGGCAGTCCTCATCAAATCAGTCCTCAGGGCCAAGGTGTTCATCTGGTGTCGACAAATGGAGCTGCCTCAATTCATAGTGGAGAAATGTAAAGCTATCATGTCCGGGTTTCTCTGGGGTGGTAAAGGCTATGCCATTGCTTGGGATAAGCTTGCTAGACCTTTGCAGCAGGGTAGCCTTGGTCTGAGGAACCCTACAGACATTGCCAAATACGCTGCAGCTAAAAGAGTGGACCGTTTCTTGCACTCACCTCCCTCTCCATGGATGACATGGATGATGGCCAGATATGGGGAGGGGCTCTTATCCCTCAACCCAAAACAATAGGACCTGTCAAGATGTGCTAGGGACATGATCAGGGTGTGGCCTAGTATGATGGCTAATTACTCTTGGCATGGTGGGTCTTGGTCACTGCAAAGCTCCATCGCCCAATCGTGGACTATGAACTATTATCTGCCCAAGGTGTTGTGGTTCAGTCTCCTCTGGGGCAAGATACACCAGCCCAAATGGAGCTTTTGTACTTATCGTTCCATCTTACAGAAGCTGCCCACAGTTGATAGATTGATAAAATGGGGTTTAGATGCTAATCCTTGTTGCCCTCTCTGTCATTGTGTTGCGGAGAATCACAACCATATTTTCTTTGATTGCCCCTATACCATGTATACTTGTACTAGGGCGTCCCTTAAATGTGGCTTTGGAGGATTTCCCCCACATAACATCCAGGATGCTATCGTGTGGATTTTGGATCAAACCAAGCAGGATAAGGAGCTTCGTAGTTTCTGCGGCCTCTTGTTTACGAATATCATCTTCCATGTATGGAGGGAGCGAAATTCTAGGCTTCATGGGAAGAGAGATACGGAGTCCCTTATTTTTTTTTGAAAGCATTGTAAATAGAATGGCTTGGATACTTAAAATCAAGCCTGGTTGTTACAGGGGTGTTAGGCTGCATGTGCTTAACATGTGGGGCTTGAACCCCTAGTTGTATAGTATACGGGCATTCTACCCTATACACCTTTTTTTGGGTTCTTAGTAATATTTTACCTCATCCAAAAAAAAGTTGTTAATTATTTCTCATATGTCTTCATAATAAATGTTAATTTCGATATATTAATCTACCATTACTTTTTAACTTCTAATTCTCAAGAAAAAGAGGCACCAAATTATGATAATAGAAGTCATGAGGAAAAAAGTGCCTCAAGCCATATGCCTAGGATTGGGTATGTTATTGATGATTTATGTTTCTAAACATTTCATGGAATTCATAATTATCCACCATGTCTTATATTATGATATGGGTCACATACCTTTATATAATTCGAAGTAGCAAGCATTCCATAAAGTTAGTATGGAATTTTAGTGTAATTTGACTTGTTATAAGTGATTCATTTGTATAAATTTTAAAAATACAACCTATCACTATCATATTAATATCACTCAAGGCATAACTTAAACCAAAATTTAGGTTTTCTCTCTAAGTAATCCCAAAGGCATCCAATCCTTGGTATTTGGACTTCTAGGGCTAGGAATCTAGGTTTCAATATGTTGCAACCCTCCACCCCTTAAGGAGAATTTCATCCTTAAAATCAAATGACCCTTAGATCTACTAACCATTTATGCTTCACCCCCTAATAGGTTTAAATTAAAAAGTCAAACGAAAAAGCTTAAGAGGTGTAAGGTTTTACGGTCCATCACTTCTTGTTAACTAGCATTTCAAACCTAGTATCTTATTCCTTTATCAAACTTGTCTAATTATTCTCTTTGAAAGGGTTACCACGCTACCATGCACTTTGCTGGTTGGTGACCTGGCTCTAGAAACGTTGATGAATCCAATGAAAATCTCTTCATGTTAGTAATGCACATGAATATATTTTTCAGTGATGAAAATTGTTTGACGCAAAGCATTAACGTGAATCCAAAACCATTTTGGTGGTCGAGTCATAAAACTAACCTTCTATTCACACCTACAAAGTGTATTATATAAAGACAGTGATGAAACTTATGCACATGAACTTCAACTAAATCATAAAGTTTAGCTTCATATTTTTCCTTAAGAAATTGTTCACCATCCATGGCATAGAGACATCCCACACACCTCTCCATGGGTCTACCTCCATCATTGTGGTCACAATCATTTTCTAGAGGTGTGTGGGCTGAGGTCAAGCTAGGCACTTTTCTCCTTTAGCTGAGGAAACCTAGTTGGGATGTGTCTAGGTTGTCTAAAATTATGAAAGACTACTTAAAGTACGGTTGTTGGACAACTGGATGGAATACATGAGGGAAATTCCCAGGAGAATTGTCTTTGGCACCCGGTACTCTTTTCCCTCTTCTGATCTTTTCTTTAAAACTTTCTATTATTAATTGGGAGTTGGGGGTTGGAACTAAGGGTAAGTTCCAACTACTAGGGCTTTATCGACCATTTGATGATAAGCCAAGGGTAGGTACAAAACCACTATGCATCCAATATTGTAGTTTCCCTTTTAGGAATAAAGTAGCACACCTTTACTTAGGTACTCTAATGACATACCATTCAAATAGAAGGAACTTTTACACATACTCCATGATTATTCCGGAACCTTGATGTTGATTGTAAAATTCTACTTCTTTCTTTCTCAGATCATCAAAAGAGACATATTTTTCTATAGATAGGGTTAGTAACTTTGCCCAAATCTTAAATGTGGTGTCACGTGTCATAGAAATTCCATTCTGTCAATAATAGGAAGCTTCATCAAGGATGTTAGAAGCAAATGAACTTTTTGGTTCATGCGGCATGCCATAACTTCAAAAGTCTATTTGATTGGCCGAACCCAATCATCAACTTTATCCAATATAAAACTTCATTTTCTCCCTTGAATTACATGCATAGAATTTTTATGAAGTCAATGAGGGCATATTCACATGGTTTATCTGGAGAAACAAGGGAGTCCTCTTTCCCTACTAAGGATAGGAATGTATCTATATGTGGCGAACAACTTCCATATCCAAAGGAATGCCCGAAGGAGGGGTAAGGGTACCAACATATGGGGTATCTTGTGCTACATGTGTCACCAATGGAGGATCTATCAATGTGATACCACACGTTGAGGTTTGAGGTGTCTGAAACCAAGACTTCTCCTTGGGAGATCCAACTATGGAAACATCTTCAAACATGTCAAAGCATCTATACAAGGTAAAGTTACAAAATATAGGCAACCTAAAGGTTATGTACAGTTTATTGGAGATAAATAAATAGTTAGATAGTCTATGTCCTTGTCTAAAATACCATATTTTAAAGAGTAATACTTAAGAGGGGATTCAGTACTCACTCGATCAAATAAGAGTCATCATCTATACAACAAACACACTAAAATTTCAGAATGGATGAAGAACCATTATTCAATTTTCAAATATGGAAATCACAAAGACCAAAGTATAACAAAGGGAATTCAAAGCATATGACTATTAAAATTTCTGCGTCCAGAAGTTCATTATCTACACCCAAATGGGTTGAAAAGAAAAAATAATGGAACAACTAAGACTAGTTGTAGTGGGTAACCTGGCCATCTCGATTCTATCTCCAAGGGAAGCAATCTACATTGGTACATGTCATGGGATGACAAGTTCAACTCCTTCAACTATTATTTTACATAAGGGGTGGGAAGAAAGGGTGCCAAAATAAGAGATAAATAGAAAACATCAATAAAATGTTGACATGTACATGAAAATAGTTAAGTTGGACAATATTAAGCACATAGTAAAAAGGGGCAAGAATTTTGGTAACAAGGCATCCGATGAAAGAAAATTACAAAATCATCCAAATTGCATATCAAGAGAATCCATCCAATATATGAAAAAAATACTTTCCATTTTAAATATATTAGCCTGTGCCACAAAGCATAATAAAATCAATTATGAAACACAATCCATCAATAAGTAAATAGTTTGGCATGTATGTGAGGTAAACACAATACTAATACACTTATAAAATAATGTTTAGGGGATATAACTTAAACCTGATAGAGAATGGACAAATAACCAAACTACCAAATATATCATGATGTGCATATAACTCAGGTATAGGACATATAACAACCATTCCAAAAGTAATATTGGCACATTTATTACAAAGGGTGGGGGCACAATTTAACTATCCCAAAAATAACATGGGCACATGACCCAAAAAGTAAACCACCACAAAAGTATTTATAAACATCTAGCACCACTGAATTAACAAGCATGTAATAACGTAGAGGCAAGTAAAAGTTTAGTCACAATATGAAACAAATGTGATTTCTATCACAAAAATGATCATACAAGACACTGACAAAAAAACGGACAAAAATACTGTTTCTACCACATAAGTGGAGAAGGTAGATATTATACATAGTTAAGATGCAACATAAGTCCATACGAGTCCATCACTTGGAAAATTAGGGTTTCATTTCACAAATGGAAAATTTTAATTTAAATCCATAAATTTATGTACAACTTCAAATAAGATGAACAAGACATGACTTTTAGAGTCCATCATCAAAGCTCAAAAGTTTAAGAATATTTCCTACTCAATTTCAAATATCAGTCCCAAATAGGTTAATAAGCCATGAAAGAGAATTTCCAATATCAAAATGCATCAAAGAGGTCCAACAGAGAGAATAAAGAAGTTATTGGAGAGTAAACTCATAGAGGGAACATACCTAAGATTTAGTCTACATTGGTCCAAAACAAAACTATAGATCCACATCAGGCTCTAAAGCCACCTATTCCACATGTATATAAATTTTTATTTTCTCATCCTATACATGAACACTAAAATTGACTTCTTATCATTCCTAACTTAGGTTATAGAACCTATACTAACATATTGATTCTATTTTTATTCCAAAACATGTTTTTAATTTAGACTTCCCAATAATTAGATAAGAATTCTACAAGTTTAATATATTTACTAATATTTAATAAAAATACAATAAAAAGAAATTATTTTCCTTCAGTTATCTACAAAGAGTTTAGCATGTGAGATGGCTTTCCTATCATTTCCATGATCTAAGACGCGTGATCTCGATTGTTGGAAAAAATGCAAAGCACCCTAAATAACCTTTATCAAGCGTGACAAAAAGCAAAGAACAAAAGAAAAAATGGTAAAACACCAACAACCATGGTTATTGTTTGCAGAAATTAAACTCAAGTCGATAGTGGGAAATTGTTTGATCAGAACTTTCCCCTCTATAGGGAACTAGCTGAAAAAATAACATCACTGAGTTCATGACACCAGCCTAAACTCAATGAGCCAAACATAGAGCATCAGAGTAAACGGAGCCATGAAAAAGTTCTCAGCCATGACAACTCTTTCGACAAAGTTTGACAACTAAAATTCATGAAAAACATGACCTTTTAGAGTTCTTGACTTTGATATGAAAAAATGAGTGAGAGATCCCAAAAACAAACTTAACCAGAGACCACCAATTGATTCTTGGCTCAAGATTCTATAGAAGAAAATCTAAATGGGGAGAAGACATTATACTAGTAGCTGGACCAACTGTAGGCTATTACTCTTTCTCATAGGTTCAATGAGGGTTCTTAGGATTTTTTGGATATTTCTAAGTATGGGAACTCACTACCAAACATATGGAGGCACAAAGACCCAAGTGGAGTTTGGAAGGCAAGCTAAATAAGAAATTGGGTTTCGAAGCCACTGTAGATCGTTATAAATATGTTAAGTGGAGGTTTGCAGTACTTTGATGGAGGTTTGATAGCCTAAGGGATGAAGGAGGTTAGAAGAGTCGAGAAGCAGGGGAAGGAAGTTACAGTTTGATAGAGAGCTACCTACCATCACCCCTTAGGAAGTAGGTATTAAACAAATCAAATTTGGTAGGAAAAACTAAAGAAAGTAATAACTAAGAGAAAGAAATAGAGATGGAGAGAGATTGGAAGAGAGGGAGAAGAGGGTTACTATGTGATGTTAAAGGAAAGGGATACAGTGGAGGAGAGAAACTCACCGCCTTAGGATCTTTCCAAGTCCACTGAGAAAAGTAGATGTCATCAGGTAAGTGATAACAAGAAATAGCCGCATGATAGGAAAATTGTGGTGACTTTCAAAAATAGCTTATACGAACTAGGTTATACTAATATTGGGGCTAACACTAGTACATTTCCTTCCAAATTATATTCAAAATTTTAGTATTGTCCAAGAAACATGAAATCAAACCAGTAGGCTAATTTGGGTGTGTGGAATTTGATTTCATTGTTGGTTTCAACTTTTTAGATAATGTATGAGGTATTTCAATATATCAAGATTAAAGGAAGTTACTTTCATATATATTCACCAAAGCATTACCTAGGACTAATATCTTTGAATTAAATTTGTCTTAAGAGTTCCTACTCTTCATAATATGTATTTCCATCTCTTTCTTTTTCTAGAATTTTGGATTAAGATTTATTTCTAGGATTATTTTCAATCACTTAATTCCTTAATAAACCTTTTATATCTTTCCTCAATGCCTTGACTAAGCATTTGTTTATAACCTAATTAATTATATTAGTAACCAATCGGGGAAAACTAGTATTTTAATATGCACAATTATCTTTTTATATAAATTAGGATTTTTTTATAACGAGTTAATTCTATTAGACATGGTTTATCCATTTCTAGGAATAATTAGATCATAGTAATAGGATTTATGACATACGAGTGATTATGTTTCTAACCATATATGGAACTTACAATTATCCATCATGTCAAATATTATGATATGGGCCTTCATATTATGTCTTTATCAAATAAGAAGTAGCAAACATTCCTACAAAGTGAGCTTGGGTTTGTTGTGTAATATGTCCTAATTACTATGTTTTCATTTATAGTAATCTTATAAAACTATCCCAATCCTATTAACGTCCCTCAAGGCATAACTTAAACCATGTTGTGATTTTGTGCAAAACTAAACACAAAGGCATCTAATTCTTGTGATTAGGCTTCTCGGTCAAGGAAGGTAGGTTTGAGTATGTTACAAAACTCACAATCATTTGCATTAGGAAACAAAGGTATCATAAGAGGTTTGTCATGTTACAACTTTGAATGATAATTTTAGTCAAATTGGTGACATAAATAAATCTATGCATCTAAGGTAAGTTGCCATTAATTTTTATAGATGGGTACGAAACATGATTTCAAACTATATAGTCACCCATTGGTTTCACCACTTCACATGTAATATAATATATAAACTTTCACAGAAGAACATATACGATATATGTAACTTTAGGATGCACTGAAAAATTTAGTTATACACATTGAAAATAAGATTTCTTTTAAATTTATGAAGTTTCTTGGTAACTTGTCAAGTGCATGCGTTGTACTACCATCACAATGGCTACTCGGACTAACAACTTTGGGCCTAATGATACAAACCTATAACTACAACATTGACTATGTGTCAGCCTCTACGTTGCTAAATATAATAAGAGTGATTCTACTTTGTGAATATTCTTATGTGAAGTTGTGAACCATACCATTCAAAAATATTTCAGTAATTTGAGATATTATTGAAAATGCTAATATGAAAATTTGGCAAAAGCCATATCTTTGGTCACTCTATATATCTGCAATGGGTAATTATATTCCAACCCTTAATAGAGGAACAGTCCAAAACATGTTTATGTCCAACGTCACAATTCATATTTGATTGATTAGGAGTTCAGATTCACTACTCTCAGAGTGAACATGGTGTATGCTATACATTTTATATTTTTTTGACATGTGTAAATGCAATTTAATTTATTAGTTTAGATTTAATTCTCATGACACATGACTTTAAGACGGTAGGAGGGGTAGGCTACTATATGTTCACACAATACTAGTGAGTCCTAAAACATTGATGAGACTTTCAAATTCTTTAGCTCATTCTTGAAAACCTTCTTGCACAATTTGAAATTCTTTCTCGGTTCTTAAGATAACAATAACAAATGAATACAGAGTTGCTTCCTGGGAAACCTAGTCCCAAATTCCCTAAACTTCTCCTCCTAGCATGAAAACAAAAGCACCTGAAGCCATGCATGGTTACTATAAAGAAACTTAAGAATACCCCTAAAATCATCTACAACAGTCTTGCTCCCTCGTACTTAAGGAAGAGTGACAATTTACACACGGGTACAATACCGTTCTCAGGACTATCATGTCATGAACATCAAAGTTGGTACTTTATCATTGCGAACTGCAGGCTTCCCTCACTCTGAAAATTTTAGATTGAATGCTACACTTCTCTTGCTAAGGTTGGAATGCATCACTTCAATAGAAACAAAGTATATCTTGATAGCTTCTTAATGATCTTCTGGGCATGGTCACCTCCCAAATGGGGTTCCATTAGCAAATATTTCAACGTACAACAACATAAACCCGGGTGATCCAGACAACATTAAATGATCTCTTACAGGTGATCAACTAGGACTCATGATTTGAATGTATTCAATGATTTCATTTATAACATCATGAACTTTGAATGCTTTGTTAGCCCCTTTCCCTGACACCCAAATCTTTATATACACTATTACTTTGAATGCTTCACCTGTGCTACCTACCTCGTGTCATCCAGTACGTGGACTCAAAATGTTATATCTGAAAAACATCATTTTACGCTTTTTTGTATTAAAAAGAATTGATTGTGCACGATCGTACTATTTTCGTCCCCACATCATTATCAATAGCAACGAGATTTGCAATTTCAAACAAACAATTAATTACAGCCCTCAACATTCCATATGTAGAAAGTTGTGTCATATTTTGAACAATTAATGACACCATTAGTACTTAAATAGTAAAATTGTGCCTTCACATGTAACATTTAAAATGTGGTGATATGCCTGCTACAAACCAAACGTTCTGTGCATTCAAATAAAATTAGCCTTAATCTACTTATTCTACCATTCTAAACATCACTACTCATTTTCGTCCCTTCCCATGTCTCTGATAATGGCTGGACTCCTTCCCAACCTCATATATCCATTAATCATTGAACATTTATGAATATATCATACCTGGACTCTTCAAACCCCGTTCTGTTCTCCTCTACAACTACATTAGCAAAGAGCATGCAGTTCAACTCCTACGACTGCATCGAAGGCCAACAACAACAACTTGCACGTCCCACATCTGGTCCCTTGTGGTTGCTCCCATGACATGTACTATTATGTGCTATCACCAGACATGGTGCAGTGTCTAGCGCATCAGAATTCACCATGAACTACACTGTCTGGCTCGTGGATAAGCAAGTACCCCATCACGTTGATAAGTTTCCCATTCTCTCTGGCTTCTACTCTCGTACTTTATTTACTAGCATCCTTTTGCTCTTCTCCTCTCATCTTATGTATTGTCCTCTCCTGAGTCTAACTGTAACGCCCGGACCCACTGCCCAAGGCTCTAGTAGAATTTCAGGAATGACGACTGGCCCCACAGACCACCACTAGCCTTAACTGCACGCTTTTTGTCCACTCACGCGCATGCCAGGATCAACTTCCCGACAGGTCACCCATCCCAGTACTACTCCAAGCTAAGCACGCTTAACTATGGAGTTCTTAGTGATGGGCTCCCAGAAAAGGAGGTGCACCTTGGTGATATGGGTAGTCCAATCATTCCTTTTAAGATCATGTTATCCTAGGCCTCAAACCTGGGATGTTACAATCTCCCCCACTTAGACTCTTGACGTCCTCGTCAAGGCTCAACTATATGGCCTCATAATCTGACCCCATTTCAGTGCAGACCCTTAATGGCCCATGGACACCCAGCTCTCGTCCACAGCTACCAGCGCAAGGGCGGCTCCATCTCGTCTCTACGGATAGCCCTTTCCAACTTGCCTGGACCGCACGGCTCAAGACTGGCATGCCACATGCCCATTTAGGCCCCACTTACTGGAGGGTAATGGCTCTGATACCATTTGTAACGCCCGGACCCACTTCCCAAGGCTCTAGTAGAGTTTCAGGAATGACGACTGGCCCCACAGACCACCACTAGCCTTAACTGCACGCTTTTTGTCCACTCACGCGCATGCCAAGATCAACTTCCCGACAGGTCACCCATCCCAGTACTACTCCAAGCTAAGCACGCTTAACTATGGAGTTCTTAGTGATGGGCTCCCGGAAAAGGAGGTGCACCTTGGTGATATGGGTAGTCCAATCATTCCTTTTAAGATCATGTTATCCTAGGCCTCAAACCTGGGATGTTACAATACCTAAATGATCAGATCTTGTTTTAATTGTAGAAAATGCATCCGAAATCCAAAAATGATGAATAAATAGTCTATCTTGATCAGAAAAATCCAGTGAATCCATTAAAAATACTAATAAACCCTAATTCCGAATGATGCTCACTGATATATTTAAATCAAGATCTCTTACTTACATAATTAGTCTAAATAACTCTATTTGTGGTTAATCTTGACTAAATGCTGAAAACCCTAGATTTTGAATCAGATGATTATCTTGTAACCTAGATCTAATATATTGGAATCATCTACTTTTGAATATGAATCATTAAGTGATCTAGATCTTTTACTGGATTCAATCTTGGTTATAATCTTTATAATGAGTAATCTTAATCCTAATCTTGCAAAAGACTTGAGATAGTTTTGACCCATCAATCTGATCTTGATCCTCAATTATATTAAGTACCATGATGATGATCTAAATATTTGATGATGACTTGGATAACGATCATAAATTAGGGTTTACACATATAATCCTAGAAAACCTAGGTAAGTCATTCACACTCGAATATGTTGTATACTTGAAATAATGTTGGACATATTGGAATATTGATTATAAGTGAATGACCCAACCCTAAGGTTGACATAGGAAAAGTGTAACCCTAATCTCAAATATTAAAACATGATTTTCTAAACATCATGATCTTGACCTTTGATCCAATCTTGATGATTTAGGATCTGACTCGAATGATTGACATATTGATTCAAATATTGATCATACTCGAAATATTTGGTGAAAGGTACGCTATTTATATAAATCCTCCTTGATTGTATTGAAGATACTTTTATGTATCTCTTGATCGTATACTTGGCTATTTATTTGGATGAGCTACTGTTCCCTATGATTAGTCTTCTGTTTTTCTATATTATACTTTGAAAAACATGAAAACGTAAATTGCATGCCCATTATGACTGCCCGTATATTGATAATGATGATGATATTGATAATGTTGATAATGTTGATATTATGTACAATTATCCCTCTTTTGGAAGTGGTACTTGTACATTTGGCCTCCTATGTTCCTGTGGTGAGAAGGAGCCCAGTGACCTTCCCCATCGCGTTGGGGTAATAGTGTCGCACACAAAATATAAGCATGCTTCTTGAATTACAGCATAATGGGAACTCGTAATAAAAGTCGAATGCTTGAAAAACTTGTCGAATAAATGTTGGTTTTGCAAAATTTGTTTATTATTCTTTTGAATATAAGTCCTGCCAAGTATACATATCTTTCTTATAAACTGTTTTCCTTGATTTCGATAGCGTACCGTGCAATTGCATGATTGTGTCTCGATTTTCTTGATTTTAGGCAATGCATATAGAATATTAAAATAAGATCGATTCCGCACTCATACACTCAGATGATAAGGATAAATCAGATATATCTCCATATTGGGTTAGTTTGTTTTTCAATTATCCAGTTTTGAGTTATTTATTTCTTATTATATATGCCAGTGTGTCAGATCCTATCGGGCCACTCAGGGATGGGCGCTTCAATCCCTTTACCACTGTTTAGGCAGTGAGATCGGGATTGGGGTAAGAACGGTTCCGTGACAGTTGGTATCAGAGCTTACACACTCCCATATACTTTAAGTAAATAATTTCTCAAGTCTCTTACACCCAAGAAACCCTAAAGTCCATAATGGTGAAAATTGAGGTGTCTAGGCTCGGGGTCCTGGCATAATTTCTCCTATCCGTCTTCACGGTGGCTGAGATCCCCCGCTCTACCTGGCCTCAATTGATCCAGAACTGGACCTAAAGGTTCTCTTGTGAAACCCTAGAGAGTCTTCTAGCATCTCATCTCTTCTCTAAGAACTATCCTAATCCACCCATGTAGATGAAGATTAGGTAGTCATCTCATCTCATCATGTGGTCCTTTCTTGTGACTTTTTACCACATGATGTCTCGATTATGGGTAACTTATGAATGGAAATAATGAATATTGTTAAATCTTGAAAGTTGATACCATGATCTGACCTAAAGTTGAAAACTCAAATTTTTGATCAATGCAATCAAATACTCATGCTTGACTCTTCATGAAAACTCGATTTAACCAAAACTCAACTATATGTTTTCTATGTTTGAGGTAAATCTTAATTTGGTGAAATAAGAAGGATTTATACCTTGTTGTTGATAAGGTCCCTATTTGATTTAAGCCTATGTTGCCCTATTGTTGGTTAAACCTCAAACATAGTTAAGCAAACTCGTATCCTATTTTATACACATCATGACTATGCTATCAAATTGACTAATTTAGGATTCACAAAATCATGATGTAAGACCATGATGCAAAAAGCAATTTCTCTATTGACTATTGACGCCTTTTGCAATCTCGATTTTGATATGATGCTCTAATTCCTCGAATGTCAAATTCAAATCCTCGATTTTCAAATCTTGTCACTACCTTGATAATGAAAGAAAGAATTGCAAATCTTGACATTATTGACCTATTATCTTGAATTTTGATTTTATGACCTTGTAAACCATGCTTTGATCATTGATACTCTCCCTACTTGAATAAACTTGATTGGATAATGACTAATGTTGGTAATGTGCCAGATTAGGGTGGTAGTTGACTCATGACTCCCCTAACCTAGGTCACATCCCCATCACGACTACCTCTAAGTTTTCATCCTATTGATTATTTAGAGTTTGGAAAGGTATCTCCTTTCACCCGATTTTGGATTGGTTGACCTAAGCCTAATAGGTCTAACCCATGGTTGATACTCGATCTTGAATATTGATTTGATAATGACCTTGGCATATGACAATATTGACTATAGCTTGAGGTTGACTTCCTAGATAGACCTAGGTCTAGATCATTCATCAACCTTGGAAACCATGATAATGAAATTTTGACATGTTGATTAAATATTGCTTGAATATTGTTGCTAGAAATTGAATATAGATGAGTGATCTCCCTAAGGTCTAAATAGGAATATAAACCCTAGCTTTGGATATATGTATACATATGATCTAATTTTGTATCTATGACTTTTGGTGTCTAAAATCTCGACTCTTGATATTGATTATAGAATTGTGACCCACGATTATCGAATCTCAATAATGATACAAATCCTATGATCACATTATTTGGACATTGATATATATATATGACTAATGACTTCAAAATCCCAAATCTTGAAAATTTTGAAATGATGACTAATTTGAATCTTTCGATTTATGGCTTAGGGTTTAGCTCTCATTAGGATTAGGGTGGGAACTTCCCATTGATTTTGAGCTAGAAATAATGATATTGAAAATATGATGTTGTCACAAAGTATTGAAATATGAAATCTCAAATCATGAATATATAACCCCACCTAGGCCAATGTAGAGGCTAGAACCCTGAGATTTTGGGATTGAAAGTCACCTCGTACACTTGAACTCTATTTGTTTGACCTAAAATATGATCCCTCCAAATTTGTGATCAATAGGATGACTTTCATATAAGTGACTCATATAATGATTTTGGACAATATATGTGCTGATTTTGATACTCAATTGCTCGATGATGAAATAATGTTAGTACCAACTTGGTTATGAAATGGAACATGGAATCCCAATTATGATGAATGTGTTATTGAACCTTGAGAACATGATTTTGATTATATAATTGAGAATATTCAAGTATTTGAGGATATGATCTGAATTTAGATAAGTCCCAGTTTTGAGGATGCTTTTGAATTTTGGGGACAAAATTCCTTTTTAAGGAGGGAAGGATGTGATGAAGTGAAATTTAGCAATTAATATGAATTAATTCCAATTTTACCCTCCTTATACTCACACATGATGACAAATCATTTTTCCTGGCTTCATAATCATTTTGAGACTCAAATCCAAGATATGGTGGCCAATGTGGATTTTATACACATTATAACACTTCAAATTGGATTCTTTCATCACTTTGTCCAAAGAATCAAATTGATCTATCAAACTTCATATTTTGGTCCTCAAACTTTTTATAAAGGTTCTCCACGTTTTTGTGAGGCTTTGGTCCAAATTTGAGGTCAATTGGGCATTCCTATAAATTTCTATGAATTTTAGAAGTTTTTGTGCTCAAAATCCCTTTATAATTGCCTTTTATTGGCTTTTCCATGTCAGCAATCCCAGGGAAAGTATCCGGGGGCGATCTCAGCCCTTGGATGCACCCTCCTGCGGATTAGGGGCCGATCTAATGGCCCAGGGGTTATCTTCAACCTCCCGCTGATTGCGGGAAGGTGTAATTGCGGCCCAAAGAGGCAATCAGCCCCAAGAGGGCTCGATTCAAAATTCTGAGCGGACAAAAAGGTTTGCCTCGCGATTTCAAACTTGTCCAGCCCTACTTTGACCATCTTTACTGTGCCATTACTCCCTCGCCCTGTTCTTCTGTTCTCGCCTCCCAAGCAGCCCCCCTTTTTTCCTGTCGGCACCCACGCCAGAGCCCATGAAGAAGGGCGCCGCCGCCCCTCCCCTCACGAAGACCCGTAGATGAGGTCGAGTCCGTAAGCCTCTGTGAGCTCGGGCGGCGACAACAGTGGCTGCTTCGGTCCTTGCTGATGCGCCGTCCTTCTGTGCGGCCGATGCTACAAGGGTAGGACACCCTCTCACCCACTCCAGTTCACGGAAGAGGACTGGGAGTCTAGTAGGTGATCGGCATGCCCCAAAGAACCAACACAACTGCCTTTTCTCCAGGTCGGTCGCAGTCAATGGATCACCAAAGAACGGGAGCGGAGCTCCCCTGTTTGTCCCCTGTTCCAGCCTTGGAACAGAGGATCGCGTGAAGGAGAAGCGCCGGTCTGTGCGCGTGTGGGAGAAAGCCGGGTCCAGTAGAGGCCAACCCTCATGGGCCAGGGCCGTCCAGGCGTGAGGCCCAGTGAGCCGCGACCAAGGCCCAATCCGATTGCGAGGTGAATAAATGACATCCTTATTCATCCTAGTTTTTCCTAATATGGTATAATGATGATAACTTTACATTCCTTTGGCCAAATCTCACATATAATATATGAAAATTCGTCTACTCAACGAGATCTACACAATGGACTAGGTTTCACAGTCTAATTCCACCATTTGTTCCCTGCTTTTCTAAAATATGCATATGTTAATCATTTGGAATATAGTTGATGTATGACCATGATTGCAAAATTGGGATCTTGGCTACTCAATCTATCCCTGATCCTTAAATCAGTAACAATAATTTCTTTGTAGCCCTAATGAAACTCCTACTCTCCCTCTTGCTCATAATTTACTCCTTTTGTACATAGTTGACCACATTGGACTATAACGATGTACATTGCCCTTTTGATGCTAATCTTGCCACTTAATGATGAAACAATGCCTAATCAATTTCAAATCAGTAATATATGTCTCTGCTTGACCTTAACATCAGCCCCTAGCATCCTCCTTGCTATGGTTGTTTCTTGTGACATCTAATGCATGTATATGCCCCTATTATGTGAATGTTTGATTATACTTTGAACCAATGTTGGGTTGACCTAACCTATGCATGTCTCTATGTCTTTATGTTGCTGATCTTGACCATCCTTGATGCTTGGTCCCCTTGAATTGATAATCTATGACCTGGATTACCCTATTATGAGTATCGTGACCTAATTTGAGCATAAGTGTCCTAAATCTTGTCATGTTCACATGAAACATCGAAATAATATGAAACTTGAACCACACTCTTATGATGGACCCTAAATCAATATGAGATCATTAAATGACCTAATAACCAACTGGTAACCTAACTTGGCCAAAACCATCAAATAAAGATAATAGGATTAATGATGAGAATCTAATGCATATATGTAATCATGTTCTTAATCAGGTTTGGCATGTGGCTAGATGGTGAAGAATATGTTAGGTTATGAAATCTCTGAATCAGGTATGGGCCTTATCTAGTTATATGACTACCGCTTTCTTGCTTGTAAAGACATATATTATATGCTTGTTTGTCTATTTTCTCAAATATTGCCATGTAGTATTGCTATGTCATATTCGATGTTTGCTTCGTCTGTTTTATAACTTGAACACATATATATATATGGAACTCCATTATAATATTGTTGATAAAGGGCTCTTGGTTACGACCTTGAGGTCCCTCTCGTATAAAAGGGTTAGCTAAGCTTGAGCACCCTTATGGACCCTTCCGACGGGAAGATGGTCAAAGGCCTTAAACATGTTTGATATTGTTGGTATAATGGAGTGAAATGACATAAAATATGATTTCGCATTTGTTAAACAATTAACTTGCTTATTTTTGTTCGTTTAGTCTTAAAATCTTTTCAAAATTATGCAAAGCTTATATATATGTGTATCTTTCTGCCCATACTCAACACCTCGTGTGTTGACCCATTTCTCGTATGTTGTTTTTAGGTTCAGAGATGGCTAGAAGGTTGATTGGCTTGGTGAGCTATGCTAGGTGTACTTGTTGTAAGATCCAGATATAGTATACATGAGCAGACTTGTACAAAGTGACTCTTGAATATGTAATTCAAATCGTGTAATATAATGATGTTGCTTAATATATATCTTGTTGATTGTTGAGTTTATGTTGGTGCTTGTATCTTGTTATCTGTTCATGTGTGCTAAGCTTTACGCTTCCGCATTTCGCCTTTGGTATACATTTGGTTCATGGGACTGGGTTTCCGGTTCCGTGACACTAACTCTTCTTTGTCGAAGTTGTTCTTTCCTATTGTCCAATATGTTCTCTTTTCATTAAGTCTGCTTGAGTTTCCTTTGGAAAGAGTCCTGGTGTGATGTGAATTCCTCCTGTATGCCGTTTGGCAATCCTACTAACGTGGATAACGCCAACGCACGAGAGGAGAAACTTTATAGGCCAATTACATATTCATGTCCATAATGCCAATTGTAATTGTTGTGAAAAACCTACAGCCAAACGGCCAGTCCTGCCTGCATAGGTCACCCATCCAGGCGATTGAGATGAACAACCTACATATGTTATATTTTTGCATGCCATCTGCGTTAAGTTGTAGAGGCTCCTGGAATTGTTAGCAGGCATGATCAAAATTAATAAACAAATTTACCATGCCTTACCTGGAGTGACTGTGATGCTAGAAATTTGCAGTAGGGTTCACAACCACCAGAATCCATTACCTTGTTCACAACATGCTTGACCTTCACCACAATCATCATGTTGATCCTATCTCGACATTGCATATGCATGTTTGCCCATATCAGGTGACCATGATGATATGAACACATTAATGGATTTATAATAACTAGGAAAGGACATGTGTGCACACAACTTTTGTGTATGTCGTTCAGTCTTGCTTGCTAAGAAAGACAACCTGACCTTAGAATATGTAATTGGCAATCGACTATTTTCTCTGCGTTATGCTTCTCTTATTTCTCGTTGAATTTATCATATATAGTAATTCATTCATATATCATATATGAAAATTTCACCTTGTAATGATACTATTTCAAAAGTGAAGAATAACACCAATGACCATTTCTTAATAAATTTTCATGCTTGAATTGTCTATTAAGGACACAGAACGTCACCCTTAGGTGGTCTGTTACACTATATATTCCATTACATAATGAATAGATCATGCAGTAATATTAACCATTACAAAATTGGAGGAAGAGCATATAACAGTAATCATATTCACCTATTATTTGATGTTTCGTATAATTTCAGCACTTAAGACGAGGTCACTGTTTGATTTGATTATTGTATAATGTATTTGTACATAAGTTCAAAACTTTTACCATCCCCCCCTACATCAAAGATTCTTGACTCCAATTTATGGCCAACATGTGACTGCAAGGGAAACTAATGTAATTGACATAATTTCGTGTCAAGTGACCATTGAGGATGGCACCTTGGTTGTTGTACAACCTATATACATCACCATAAATCTATGATTTTGGCTTTTTGGCTATGCAAACCCTAATACTCACACAAAGACAACAGATGTAGGGCTACATGGGAACACACTTGTCATAATGCAGAATACCTAGAACCTGGATATGTAAAGGACAAGGGTATGTGTAATCATGTTAATTTGGCCTCTCATTGTCTTTTATGATATGTGATCTTCCATAATTATAGATCAATTTCATATGGATTACATATACTTGGTACCACATATGCATCAATGAATAATTGGTTGGTCTATTATGTTCATTTACTGAATATCCTTTTATATGTTTTCATGTACGAGGTTCCATGAACCATTCATGATGATTACCGTATGGCTTACATTTCAACTTCATCTCTACCATTAGAATATGCAAGACAAACATTATAATATGAAAGACTAATGTTTTGTTCTTAAAGGGACTATATCTGTCAGAACTTGTACTTGACATGTAATTCTTTCTATATATTGAAGCATTCAACTTCTTCAAACATCAAAATTGGTATGAGTTCCAACTGCCTATACATCTACGACAGAATTGTAAAAATCAGAACCCTTTGAAAGTAATTCAACTTTATGTATACTTATTGTTATTATAGAAAATAATAATATGAAGATAAATATAAACAATCTAACACTACAAGGCTCTTTGTTTGTCCAATGAAATTAATACAATTCCTTGGATATAGTCTTCAATGCAAGATGTCAACTTAATGTGTGCATTTTGCTCATCTAGTCTTCTTTCTATGCATTTCTTTACCGAGAACCACATGTCTACACTGGTAAGATAATTTAATTTCCTAAATACCCATAATAAATTAATTCAAGGTCGTATACTACATTTATGTCTATCCCAGAATGTTGACTCCACTATTCACATACAACAAACTCAAGTTACCTTCCCTGTTCGCATTGATTGTTTGTTGTTGCAGAATTTGAAATATTTTACCTTCTATCCTTGTTCCTTTGTTTTACATGTCTATTTGGCTCCTTTTATATCACAAACTATATATTTATGACGGGTAGATTTTTTACATATGTATACATGCATTATTACTATCATATTGTCGAAAATTTTGTCATTCTCACAATGAAAACAAGTGCATAATAAGTTGAGATCCTAAATATGATGAGTAAGGTTTAGACCTCATGTCATAATAGTGTTAATTTTGCATCTATGCATATTGATTCCTTTTGCCCTAATCTATAGCTAGAGATACTACCATTGTTCAACCGATAGGCATACAGATTTTTTCAACTAGCAACAGGACTTCAAAACCAGTATTGTAGTATAAAAAAATATTTGGGTGGGAGATCTAGATTTGATATGGAGATCAAAAGTTGTATTTATATCCAACTCACATATTTCAAGTACCTCATTATTAAAGTTCGAAATCATTCTCATTTTTGATGGAATATCATTTTAAATTCACTTGAATTCAAAAAAAAAATTATCCTAGAACGGGACACTCAATTTCTCAATCTCCATGTATGTGAATGATATGATTTAGGTTCAAATCTTAATTTTGAAAATGTTTGCAATGTTGTTAACCACTTTTTTCATAAATCAGTCAAACTTTAGTTTTCATAATTTATAAAATTAAATTAGTACATTCAAGTTATAACTTACTAGAATCCATTATTTGTAATTCATATAACTCATTCATCAAAATGTATATGACATAAAGTGCGCCTTTGCTACCTATGTTTGTTACAAAGAGTTCATTATTGTACTAACTTTTGTTATAAAAATAATAATAATTTTGTATACATGAATTGATTCTTATTACTGATTAATGGCAAGATAGTAGGAAATGGACGACTCAAGATGAAACATTGACATATAAATGCAAGCAAAACCAATTTATGATACAAGATCAAATATCAATGAAATAGTTGTTTGACTCAATTAAATTGGTTATTTGTCATTAGTGAATGAAAATTTACTATAAGAGAAGCTTTCTTGGTTTCTTATGTACCTTTTAACTCATTGTAATTTCTTTGAAACCTAATTACAAAAAGTCATGTGTTTGAGAAATATGGTTATCTTCATCTAGGTAAGGCACATCATAGAAAATTATGATGTTATGTAATTGATCATTGGTAACTACAATCCAAATGGTTAGAGTGGACCCAAAAGTAGATGGATTATAACTTACACAAGCATTATCTTTAAGAAAAATGATATTATTGTATTTGCACCTCTTAGAGATTTACTGGACTTCTTGTATAGTGTAAATTGAACTAATAAATATGTTTCTATAACAAATCATGTACATTTTTATTAGACAAAATTTCACAACTTAAATTGTTCAACTCAAGCCACATTTTTAGAGCTCTATTCATTCTAACTATTCATCAACAAGTTCTTAAAACAATATATTTTAAAATAACATTTTAGGAAAATCATTCACTACCACTCAATGTGTTGTTAATTTCCAGATTGATCCCTTTAGAATTCTTGAAAAATTTACACAATTTATAGTTTAAGAATATATATAAATCTTTTTTTCCTTATTATTATATTACATATGAGATGTTGAGACATCTTTAGTTTATATATGAGTTACTTTTAAATGTTGAATAGTATTAGTTCTTGTCAAAAAATATTGTGCGTTAAATTTATTATGCGCTACTTGAAAAATGTTAAAAATTGATCCACTGATATTTAGAATTTTTATACCTTTATCGTCCTTTCGACAGAGACCCAATTTAATATCTTTTCCTATCACCTTAAAATCGAAAACATGATCCCTTGGCCCACATGATATTATATTTGAAATAATGCAATATTTTTTCATTTGTTAAACTTCTTATTTTAGCTCAGTGACCACCTTACGAGTTGTATATGAATGAAATATACCTTCCCTATCAGTAGCTTTTCTTGATGAACAATTCAGCAAATAATCTAAATATATGAAAATCATATGAACGCTCTATATGATTAATAACATGAAATAGTTAAATAATATACACATCAATTGATTAAACCACATCAATTTTTGTCGTGATGCAATATTTTTCATTTTAACAAATATATTTGATTTATATTGAAAGTTTTGTTTAAGTGGCATTCACTTTATAAGAAAAGGTTTGTGGTAGGTAATATTTGCTGCATAGGTTTAATTTTTGTCTACTTGTGTCGTCACTATAATTGTATTAAAGATGAAAACTAAAATGATAACAAAAACCATTGGTAACATTAGTATCAGAACTATAATGTATTGAACAAATGTCATTGGTAGTAGAATCAAGGAAAATGTTCTTGAACAAATTGTTATGGAGAAATTAAAAATACAATATAAAGAAGACTTGAAGACAATCAAGAACCAACATGCATTGTGTGACTAGAATAAATATGATATGAAAAAACACTATTTCAAAGTCAAGAAAAATAGAAAAAAGACGAATTCCTAATTAATGGTGTATTGTGGACATGGATGTATATAAGTCACATTAAAAGAGGATAATAAGATAAGAACTAAACTACATTATACTTTTACTTGTCATTGATAATTTTACAATCTCACCATATATATGTATATATACTATAGTGATGTCATTTCAATATTTTTTTAATAACCAACTTGTTGGGCAAGTATTTTTACAAATTTACTAGACTTATAATTCTTATAATTCACGTGCATTTTGCACGTGCATTTACTAGTATTGGTAGTAAAGAACTTCTTCATCTCCAGCCAGCCCAGATGGCACAATTAGAGAACTAAAGATATGATTTATTTAAATAGGCACAAGACATTATTTACTTTTTCAGGGCTGCCTCCTAGTCTGCCTTGAGAGTTTCTTCTTCATGCCACGCATGAGTTTCAGGACATCCTTCATCTGTGATGTGCTAGAAATTCCACAGTGCATCCTAACCTGATATCAATCAACTTGATCAAGCATTTCTTATCCAGTGCAGTCAGGTCATCACCACCACTCGGATACAACTCTGGGTCTTGATCTCCCACACATCATCATGATACTTGTGGTCCACATATGTGTAGAGGTCCAAGTCTTCAAAGAAAGAATTGATAATGAATTTCTTTCCGGTTACCATCTCAGGGATAACTACCACTACTAAAAAGGCCTTTATAAATGATGTTTAAACACGTCACCCTTGTCTGAAACGATTACGCAATTGACAGTCACCTAGCAAATGACTGTTACCTTTTCAGTGTAATCTATACACTATGTAGGCTTTGGTTTAGTATGTCACCTATTCTTCGTTCCATGTTGACAAAAAGGGATAATAAGTGACATCTTAAACCATGATTCAATATAGAAAAGATTACGTTCAAGACCAACACATTTTACATAGAAGATAATTTCACATAACATCACGTACTACATGTATATGTAATAGTCTTATGACATCCAAACACGCATGAAATTCAGTCATTAGCACATGAAGATAAGTGGTAGGTAGACACAACATTACTACAAGATAACATTTGATGTGTAAGTTATTGTCCCCCTAAAACTTAAAATCCATAACCTCACATCCTATTCCAAAAGTATTTATGAGATTCTCACATTAAAGAATGGCACAAATATAAGAGAAAATAAACTCCTGACGTGGGACAATTATGTGAAAAACCTGAATCACCATAAGCTTATTGCGGCATGCAAGCTTTTTTTATACAATTACTAATATTCCAAATGATTGAAACTATCTATATAACAAACATTCAAATGTCAATGTAGAATTTTATTGATTTGAAAATAACAAATTTACAATGGGGAGGACGTAAACCTTGCCCCAACAAGTTACAAGGACATCAAAGAACACAATGTTTTATACAACAATTCTAAAATACAACCAACCATGCATAATGTAATGGATGAGTTCAAGATGTCAGCTCCCTTGTTGATTGGTTGCTCATCAGTTCAAAGATGAGCACAAATGTCAACATTCCAACAGCTATTTAACAGTTCAGTCTTACATGTGTTGCTAGTGTTCCATAAGAACAGTGTTATCATAGCTTTTATCTGCAGAATTGATTTCATGTTTCTTGTGTTCCATAAAATAGTGTGATCATAGCCTTTATCTGCAGCACTGATTTTAGAAGGCATGAAGTTGTATTAGTGCCTTATCTTCTAAAAAATTGATCTGAAGAAAATAAATTCAACACAATTATAAATAAAATATAGTAGATCATCTTTTGGTTTGAAAAAAATAATTGGAGAACAATTATGAAGTAATAATGAGAAAGTAGAAGAAAAGATTAAAGACTCTACTGATAAAGGTCTAGCACATTCTAAAGAGGGCGATGGGGAGAAAATGAGGAAACATACACCTTCAAGGTGATGGAGATCAAGAGAATACACAAAGTAAATAAGTAAAATTTGAAAAGAAGAAACATTGTAACAAATTAGACAATCAGAAAGAAAAAACATAGTCTACATCACTATTTTGTTCATTACAGCAGTGGACTAGCCGTCAGAATGACTTCAGTTTCTCATCAACCTTTCTAGGGCTTACTGGGACAGGCATGTCAGCTATCTCGTATTCTTTTGGTGTAATGACATCACGTTATAAATAGACCAGGATTTATATGAGTGGGGCATTAGTCTAAAGTGTCAGTTTCTATCCCGATATGGCTCTTAAAAGCATGAATAAGAAAGGGTGTCTTTTTCTTGGGTAAATAGTGTTAGTGAAACAAAATAATATGCTTTGAATTTAAGGAGGCTTTTATACTAGATTGAATTTATAGTAGTAGAAACATAAAAAGCAAATAGAGATACCACTGAATTGAGGACAGTGTCTGAGTATTCTCCAAAGCATTCTAATGAATGAAGCATGTGTGGAAGAATATCATTATATTGTAGGATGTCTTTTTGTTGTCCATGATATTCTCATTCTTGAAGATTCGATATGCATGTCAGCAAGTGTTATCCTACATTTTAACTGGCAACAAAAGTTGTTTGAGGATCTACAAATAACAACTTATTGTCTATGATATTTTCAAAACTGAATTTTCTTCAAAAAAAAACATTTATGTACATCCACATAAAAATTAGCAACCAAAAATAAAATTTACCTTTGTAGTTATTAAGGAACATATTCCAGGAACCTCAATGTAACGAGCTTCCTCTTCATGTATGATTGAAATACATATTAATCAATTGATCGACCATTCCTAAGGACAAGAGGAATACCAAACTGTTAGATAAAGAAAGTGTTTCACACCCCAAGTCTTGACAAAAGGGGAGTGAAATTGAGACAACGATGTTTTCAGTTGGTGATTATTTCAAGGATATGTAATATTTTAGAACTTATATGGTATCTCGATGGTGTAAAATTGATGCATGCATTACTAACAAGAGTAGACACAAAATATAGGACCATTAAATTACAATGTGCACTTATTAAAATTGTGAATACATAAAGACATAGAATTATGGATATGCGTAATTGAAACTGGGAGTAGTGCGTTGAGTGCCTACCTACAATGGTCATGGAATACAACTTTTTCTTCGAGGCTATGACCTAGGAGGAATGATGAAAAAAATTGAGGAGAAGAACACCGGTGATTACCTGAAAGGGACATTTTATAAGAGCTTGTCAATCAGATTTAGAGAGATTGCCAGTGCTAACTATTAAGTGCCCCTTAGAAAGAGTATACACATGTACAAGTAATGGGAAATTCAGAAGGGTGGGACATGTTTGAATGTATTATAATTCTTGTCCATGGACTGTGGTGGTGGTGTGGTGTTGGAAGGAGTTGAAATTAGCTTGAGAGCTTGAAATTACCATCCATAGGGATTGGAATTAGGTTTCATCATCCATATTAAATATGGATTACAAGAAAACTTAGGTTAGATTGATAATACATGTTTATTTGATTTGTTACCGAAAAAGCTAAAGCTCTAAACTAGAAAAAAAAGACACTTGAGAAAGTAGATCACAACACAAAAAAAACTTTTCATCTCTAATTCAATCATTAAGTATAAAATAGAGATATCAATCAACATCAACTTGAAAGGCATGGTTGATGTACTTGCACTAAAGCAAATGGGCACAAATAAAGAAATTTCAATTAGAGAAATTTTGAAAGAAAAAAATCATTCTACAAATTAAAAAATATTAATTATCATACTTGTTTGTAAACTAAGAACATGAGATATCAACTTGTGCAATATCCTAGTGATCTGATAGATTTCTTATGCATATATTTACATAGAAGGTCATGAAGAGTTGTACTGCTCAAGAAAAATATATTAGAAGAATGCACCATTAAATATTAATGAAAATTTGGTTAAAGTAGTTATTTCCTATCACCATACCGATGTTCCAAATGCTTGTTTTTTCTTTAATTTCTGAAAATATCTTAATAACAAAGGAAGATAACGCTATTGTCATTAATAAATGCATCACACTTCATAGGTAAAGAATTTTTATTAACAGAGGATGTCATGGATGGTATTGTGGATGGACAAACAAAGATTCCATGATGGTGTTTTCATACTTGATGAAGTGGTTCTTCCGTTAAACTGATGCAAAGAGAGAAGCCAACAGAATATGAAGCAGTGAAAAGTCATAAGTAGTAGTGTAAGAAAACCAATGTTGATATAATCTTGGAATAGAAAAAGGGGCAAACTCTACGTTCTGATCTTGCCACCACCAGATTAACATCAATGCCAATGAAAATAAGTAAAATTTTTAGTAGGAAGCGCTTAATTCGCACAACTGTGGGGGTTGCTTCCGCCAGGAGGCGCTACATTAAGGGCTCCGAAGCCATCCCACCGCTTCTGCTAGACCTGACTGTCTACACTACCGACGAATGAATATGCTGCCTCGTTTGAATAATTTTTCGTCGTAGAGTCCGCGAACAAGGATCGGGCACCCTTTAGTTGGTCCCATGGGACGCCAATCAAGGAGGGAAGGGGAGGGCATTTGAATCATCTGCCATCGCAGAGTCCGCGAACAGGGATCGGGTGCCCTTAGTTGCTCCCATAGGATGTCGATTAGGGAGGGAAGTGGAGGGTGGGGGTACGGAGTCATGAGGGGTTGAGCTCTGAGTTGGAAAGGGGTGAATACAGAACTGAGAGGGAGGGAGGGAGGATGCGGATTCGAAAGAGGTGGGGCACCGAGGCCACCAAAGCCAAAAGGGGGCGGAGGCCACAGAACCTGACGGGAGTGGAGGCCACAAAACTTGACAGGAGCAGAGCCTACAAAACCAGAAGGGGGGCAGCAGCGCCGAGGAAGTGTAGTGGGAAAGCAAGGGAGAAGGGGGAGGAGATGAAGTGGAAGATGGTTAGGGGTTGGGCTTGCAGCTGGCGGCAGAGGACGAGGAGTCGGAAGGTACCCCTATGAGATTACTAGCCAGAAACCCGTGCTATGCACGGGTTGGAGAATCACACATAAATTAGTTTAAACAAAAGCAAAAAAATAAAACTGAATGCATGCAACATAAAGTGTTGGTTTAGAGAAAAGCAGAAGATAAAAAAATTGGAGGTTAACTTGTAATCCAAAATATAACGGAAGCAAGTATTGTACATACTAAAATTAGTAGTGCATGTTTAGGAAGCAAAAAGATTTATATTGCACGATAATAACAAAATTTCAGTACACGTAATAAGTTTCTCATGGGATGAGAACAGTAGCTTGTACTATATGTCAAAATAGTTTGAACTATTAAGTTAGGTGTGACGCCAATATATACTTGTCTTTCTACAGAATACGGAACAGTGTGAGTTCTGAGATTTTTTTTCATAAAACAAAACAGAAAGGATCAACATATCAATATTCATAAAAGATCTTGACGTTGTTTTCATGTGTTGTTTTTCTTCATAGATTTCTTTTCCCCAAGAGCCTTGATCTTTTTCATCAGCTATGATGATCATTTTACGTCAATGGTCTATATATTTCCTGCAACTAAAATAAATACAGAAGATTATTAAAATCAATCAATTTTAGTAGAATCAAAATCTTCAAGACATACACACCATACATCCATTTAATTGGCATTCTCATACCGTACTCCATATAATGAGTTAATTGAAATATTGAAGCTGGTATTGAGCGATTTCAATGGATATCTGTGGTCTTTCTTTTTGCTTATGAAATGGCATATTTACAAAATATAGCATTGGATATACGTTTGATTAGCATAGCAAATGGAGTTTATAGATAACTACACGGATGTTATTGAGTTACTGTTGTATATTTGTAACAACAACATGAGCATATAAAAATAATTTAGTAACTTACTGAGTTGGTGATGTGAATTTGTATTGACTATACAAATATTCAAAAATATTTCAGTAAGTAAAAAATCAATGCAAAACTTAGTCTATAAAATATTATTCTAACTTATAAATGACTAACCAGCAACATAGTGAAACGCTAAATGTAACAAAGTAGTGGACTAATCAATAAATAAAAACAAATTGTATGGCAACTATCATGAACACCTTGTCACCATAAAAGGTAGTTAGCGGGAGAATACAAACAACCAATTGCAAGTTAAAAGATGTGGCATGCACCTTTCGATGGTTAGCCTGGGGAGAGTATGTGAACTCCGCAGTCAATAGATTGATTACTGCAGTTATCTTGTCGTGGTCCGCAGTGTACCGGAAGATGCTTCACAATGCCCTCAACAAAAATCCAAAATGAGCAATTATCTGATCGAACAATTAACAAACGACAGCAATAACAACTAATATGGTTTCACAGTATCTGCGCAATCAAGGAAAGAGCATCGCCGGAGTGGACGAAAATAGATGGGTAGATTTCATACCTCGAGGGCAGCGTTTTTACGCTTCTTATAGAGAACAACAGCTGGGATAATGGAAAAGGCATCCAACCGCTGCCCGGTGCAGCCGTCCAGCCCTGAGGGTAGGAAGAAGATGGCGGCGAGTAATCGGAACTCCTGTACGACACCGCTGCTAGCGGTTGGGATGAGGATAGTGCAACGACCGCTGTCAGAGCCGCGTCCACTACAACCAGGTCTTGGCAGTAGTCGGCGAGCAGATGGAAAAATGAGAAGAATCGAGAGACGACCAAACGAAAGCACTTACAGAAAGCCGTGAAAATTGCAAAACAAACATACAATGTTATATGGCATATAGAAGGACCTGTTCGTAATTAAGAAAAATGAGTGTGAAAAATTGCAGAACAAATCCTAAACGGGTCTTTATATATAGTATAGAATATATGATTTTATATCAGTAAGATCATTTTTATATCCATGTCACAATTTGTTCGTATTGCTGGAATAATGACCGATGTTGACGAGGTTCTTCAAGCTACCCCACTCACAGGAGTTCGTCCTCAAAGTTGTCCCCACTTCACTATAGAGAGAAAGAGAGAAAAGAGGAGTGTAAGGTAGTGAAAAACATATTAAGATAGGACAATTCCAAGTAAAAATGATTATGTAAAATTTAAAGAAATCAATCAGAAGAAAAACCGCCCCTTCAAAAGAAACAAAAAGTTGACTTAAGAGGATGTATAGAGAAAAGCACTGAAGTAGTTCGAGGTAAGAAAGTAATAGACACATGAAGAAGATGGAATGCTCTCAGACGAAGAAACACATAGAAACACATAATAGACAAAAAAAGAAGAAGAGAAAAAAATATGTCTATTAAACGCAGAGCAAAGATACATCATGGTAGCAGTAGAAGAGTATATATAATAGCAGAGCATATATTTCGTTTTGCTTCTATTTGACTTGAATCCATCAGATTCAAATGCATTCAGATGGTGTTAACATTGAGATAAAAATCAGATATACAGATTCAAATAATTCATGGGTTGAAGATGCGTAATACCAATCAATTACGAATCTTATGACATTTGACAGTTGTGTTAAAGAAAATGCTAAGAAAGTCAACCCATTCCTCAATATCAGTATAAAATGACTTCAGTCTTGAGCAATATCTAGGGAGTATCTTGCTTACATCAAGATGTCGGCCAGCTTCTGAACCCAAACCAACTGTGGCTGCAGCAATTCCTATCAGTCCACCCTTTGAGCAGTAGTTGAAAACGCAGATTAAAACATAAGCTGGTGCCAACTATCCTTAGTTATTCTCAAGGGTACAAACAACCAATGGCAAGTTAAAAGATGTGGCATGCACCTTTCGATGATTAGCATGGGGAGAGTATGTGAACTCCGCAGTCAATAGATTGATTACTGCAGTTATCTTGTCGTGGTCCGCAGTGTACCGGAAAGATGCTTCACAATGCCCTCAACAAAAATCCGAAATGAGCAATTATCTGATCGAACAATTAACAAACGACAGCAATAACGACTAATATGGTTTCACAGCATCTGCGCAATCAAGGAAAGAGCATCGCCGGAGTGGACGAAAATAGATGGGTAAATTTGATACCTCGAGGGCAGCGTTTTTACGCTTCTCATACAACTTGTTGAAGAGGTTACAGAGAACAGCAACTGGGATAATGGAAAAGGCATCCAACCGCCGCCCGGAGCAGCCGTCCAGCCCTGAGGGTAGGAAGAAGAGGGCGGCGAGTAATAAAAACTCATGTACGACATTGCTGCTAGTGGCTGGGACGAGGATAGTGCAACGACCGCTGCCGGAGCCGCGTCCACTGCAGCCAGGTCTTGGCAGTAGTCGGCGAGCAGATGGAAAAATGAGAAGAATCGAGAGACGACCAGACGAAAGCACTTACAGAAAGCCGTGAAAATTGCAAAACAAACATACAATGTTATATGGCATATAGAAGGACATGTTCGTAATTAAAAAAAATGAGTGTGAAAAATTGCAGAACAAATCTAAAACGGGTCTTTATGTATAGACAAGGTGCGTGTACCATGTGGGTTGCCACCCATTGGCTAAGGAATGGAACTTTGCAACATTCGTGATCAAGAAATAAATTTAGTTTATATACAATTATATAGAACTACCCTAAGTAAGACTACAACACCCATTTTGGCGAGGGACAATTAAAGTTAAAACGGTCAAAGAGGAAAGACCGCAATATCCAACTTTGATGATGTTTCACTATATACAAATTCGATAATTTGCTCCAAGCAAATCAATTGATTGAGGGTAAATTAATCAATTTCCTTTCAGTCATCCGAACCATTATATTTTGATAAAAATAAATAGCAAATAATCATGAAATTTTATATACGTAACTTCAGAAGAGACACTGGCCAATCCAAAACAACTTTTCTAGTTAACTATCTAAACTCAAAATTACAAATCTATAATACTTGCATCACTTTTTGAATCTAATATTTTTTAGAAGTTACCAACCGAGCCCCCTTAGAACACTTTACCAAAACCAGTCCAGACGTTGACTCAAATAAATGATTGAATAAGTAAGATGCAGGACTATTCATCGCTCGCACATCTGCAAAATTAACCACTGAAAGTAGCTCACTGCTCACAGGTTTGTCCATAAGAAACTATCGTTCACCCACCTCCATGGCTGCTAAGATCTGTAGTTCCTCTGGTTTCTTCAGTACTTTTGTGACATGCCCTACCGGTTCACCTACCTACCACCCTTGTTCTTGATCCTCCCAAGCTTATATATCCTTCCTCCGTCATACTTCCATTCCCCTCCAAACAGCCACAACCAGTAGTACCTAGAGTGTGCGTCCGTTATGATACACAAACGATATGACACAACAAACATCACTGCTGATGTGAGTGTAGTTAAGATTCTTTCAAATTATTTTCGGTAGATTTCAATTTCGGAGTATGACAATGCGTATAAAATCATGATCCATTAATTTGTGCACTCTTGACTATCAGACTCATAAGAAGTGGTCGAAAAAGATGCAAGATAACTAATTACATTATATTAGTAAGTCTAGCTAGTTAAACATTTACTTCGTTACAATCCAAATAGAAAGGACAAGTGGCGCACCGCTGCTCATGTCCTGCAGCTCCACCTTCAACCGAGCAATCTTTGACTTTTTTTGTTTTGTTTTTGACCCTTTTCCTGGGGATATTCCGATCAGCTGTTTTCCTACACGCTGCAGTACTACTTAACGGCCTAGACACAATCTTTCAGTCGACATTGACGACATGCTAAGGCAGTAAAGATGCTCAAGCTCCTAAAACCTGCGCTGTCCTATACCGACGCCGACCCGACCAACCTGCAACGCATCCTGAGGTTGCTCTCCTCCCTTTAGCGTCTTCCTCAAGCACCTCGGTTCCGACTTGAGTCTGTATAAAATAAAGATTTTAGAAAGAGTAATCCCGACGAGAGATACGAAGAAGAGGATCTCTTAGCCCCTGTTTGGTTCGTGACTGGCTTTATGCAAGCCTGCCTGGCTTGGACGGGTTTAGGCCCGCTGGAGTCTGATTCTGTTTGACAAACCAGTCTGATTCTGTTTGGCAAACCAGTCTCATTCTGGGGGGCTGGATTCGTTTCAGACTCGTTTCAAGCTGATTCTGTTTGGCTGTGCAGGCTGGGTTTAGTCTGATTCTGTTTGGCAACTGTAGGCAGGATTAGCTGAATCTGTCATATTCTCGCAGAACTGTTGTTACAAATGTGGCCTTGTGACGCCGTTTTTAACCGAAGTTTTTTTAAAAAAAGTAACTTAAAAATAACTTAATTGTTATCTATATCACTTTGGTTTAAGAACTCTCATTTTGTTGTTGAGATGTGAGTCAGGCGTGTTACCCTTTTGTGGGGTGTTTATGTGGGTGTTTTGGTTGTTTCATTGAGGTTGAATATGTCTAACATGCTATGTTTAATACCCCAAGATATGAGGTAACCCCGTCAGACCAAGAAACACGTTCGAAAAATAGCTAAACATGAACATCATTTTTAAAGTAAAACAGATTCAGCTACATTCGATAAATATAAATTGTCTTAGTGGGCAGGCACCCATAACAAGCCTGTAATGCTATATAAACAAAATAAAGATAATACACAAAACAAAAAAACTAATAATTGTTTGTTGATGCAACAGATTCAACATCAGTTTCTTCATCAGTTTCTTCATCACTAGATGATATATAACCCTCTGGTCTCGGGTAAATATACCTAAGCAATTCAGAGTTGTCCCCATCACCACGAATCCACAAATAAAAGCTTGTAGGGCGAGTGTCGTCCTTGGGTTTTGGTTGTAGGGTCACGGTCCATTCTGGTTTGGCTTTTAGTCTGTCCAACATTTCAGCCCAACCTTCATCCATGATTAAATATTTACCTTTCTTATTCCATATTCTTTCTTCAGGTGTAGACCACCTGATCTGTACATCAAAGTTGATTCTGCCTAACCCCACCATAGCATAGCCAGGAGTTATCTTAAATGGCTCGCACATCCAGGTTAGGGGAAGGGAGACGTGTCTCATAAACTCCCTGTTTGAGAGATCATACTCCTTTACAAGGAAACGAGATCCCATGTTACCTGTAATAAACAAGAAGAACAAGAACATGTAATAAACGAGATCTCATGTTACCTGTAATAAACAAGAAGAACATGAACATGTAATAAACGAGATCCCATGTTACCACACAAAATGAGGAGGCGTCGAATGACTAAGCATATTAGTTAATATGTAAGTTCCAAACAACATAGCATGGCATATCCGTTTTCAAAAAACAATCAATAACACTTAACACGGGAACTTCCAAACAACTAAAATAAAATGGAAAACTGATGACGCGAATGAAAGGTATGGCCGCCATTCGATGTTACGGCGTCGTCGGGGGTGAAGGAGTGTCTAACAAAAGCCTACATTGTTCCTCCAGTTCTTCTACGTAGCGTTCTAGATACTCATGCTCATACTTTTTGTTGGTGTAAACATCATGGTGGTTGTGATGAATTTCAACAAAATCTTTCAAGTTCATTGTCTGACCCCACAATGACTTGCACTCGAGCGTGAGTAACGCAATCTCAGCTTTCAGAGAATCAATTGTAGGACTGAGATCGATTGCCCAGCGAAAGTATCTGCATCGATCTTTTCCCTAAAAAATATTATGAAGTTTACGTAAATGACAATGAATGTGTAACGTACACAGTGGCTACATAATATGTGTGTACAAGCGCACCTCGCGAGAAGGACATATGTAATACATTTCACCTGGTCTTTCACTGAGAATTCCAAAGTCATACAACCCTGCATCGTCAGTGTTAAGTCGCAAGCCTGCCTCTAACCCACAGTCACACCGCACAACTTCAGTTGTATTAATAGACATCTACACCATGCATTTGAATCAGTCAAACGATTTATGGTAATGAAGTTAGATTGAAAATCAAAACAATAACATACAAGACAGACCCCATTGTTTGTTAAATCTATTACAGATAAACTTATGTTATGAATGGTGGACAGACATCAATGATGTTATACATCTATGATGTATTGTAACCGTCCTCATTGGAAGTGTTGTCGTCGCTAGTTATGTGAAGACGTTGGCGAAGATATTGGGACCGCGATCGTAGATCTGTAATTTCTACTTGTAGCCTATCAATGTCTGCTCTGCTGGAACAGACAAAGGCACACTGGGAAGACCATAGTTGACGTTCACTGCGTGCATATGCAAGTTGTGAAAGCATTGCAGCCCTAACGGCGGTTAGTGTGGCAATTGTGGGTACAACCCGTTGTGCGGGCAACCTCATATGACATCTATTTTGATTTTGAACCCTAACGCACGTAAAATATGGCATGTGTGGGTTCTTGTCTTCAAAACGTCCGTTTTGTGCATCCTTGGCATCCATATATACGTGTACAGTGGATTGAAGGCCGCATTGACAACGAGGCATTCCGTACTCCATTTGAAGACAACCTATATTGACATAATGTGACGATTCTGATCAGGTTCGAAATAAACAATTCGGGAATCAATCTATTACAGATACTCTACTAACGAGTTTCCCAAATGAGATTAGCAATGGATTCATGTAACACTTCACCCTCCCTTGAATCGGCCTGAGTTGAACCTTGACCTGAACTCGGGGGAACGGCGGCTGGGGGAATGGCAGACGATGAATTCTCATCTGGGAGTTCATCCATTATGGTGTCGCCATCATTTTGCCGTCGGATTAAATTGTGTAGGATACAACAAGCAAGTACGATGCGACACTGCGAATGAATAGGATATGTCGGCCCCTTCTTAAGGTATGCAAACCGTCTCTTCAGCACCCCAAATGCTCTTTCTACAATATTACGTAGTTGAGCATGTCTGTGGTTGAACATCTCTTTCTTGCTGGTGTAGGCATGTCTGTTTCCTCGGTACTCAGCAATATGGTATGCTGTGTTGCGATAGGGTGCAACAAATTCACGAGTGTTGGCATACCCTGCATCTACCAGGTAAAACTTCCCCGGCGGAACTGTAAACCCGCTATGGGTCTTTGCCGATTGCAGGACCCTTTGGTCGGCAGCCGACCCCTCCCACCCAGTGAGGACATATGTAAACTCTATGGAGAAGTCTACTACAGCCATGACATTGAGAGAGACATTCCCTTTTCTGTCACGGTATCGATTTTGTTTGTCTCTGCTGACCAAGACATGGATGTGTGTTCCGTCAATAGCCCCTATGGCATTCTATAAACCAAAATAATGTTGTAAACATACAGAATGTTTGAAAATTAATTAAATTTATTAGGGGGTTAACTATTACCTTGAAGTATGGGTAGAACCTTACGTTATGTAAAATGCGAGTATGTGTTGTTGTGCATGTAGTTGCGGTTTGCATGACAATGTAGTCATGGGTCAACGCACAAACAGCGTCCAAGACTTCGTTGAACTTTCTGCTAATGGTCTCACCAGAGTGAATGTAGTCCTCCACCAAAGCACGATTTGTGTGTCCATGGCCAACCATCTGCAGGAAATAGCATACGGCCTCAACTGAGGTGACGCCTCTAGTACCTCGCAACAAGCCACGACTCTCAAGCTTGTCGACAAAGGTCATTATAGTTTGTGGACGCATCCGGTATAGGTCATAAGCCCTTTGTTCGTGACCGGTCAATATTTCTAAGACCTTTATGTGGCCACTCCTGATGCTAACTGACCTAGGGATACGAGGTGGTGTGGAGGCATCAACGTCTAATGCGTCCATGATTGAGTATGCAATAGAGTCGGCAATTAAATCACCAACGTGAATCACTGGCCACAACAAGGTATCTAATAAAATGTTGTTGAGCATGTCTTGTGTTTGCGGTTGGTCATTGCCAGACATGATGCCTACATGTACAATGAAAACAACTACATAATAATTGCTACAACATAAGACAATCCAATTAACGTGCGAAAAATAAATTATTACAACACTCAATCAAATGAAATTGTACGGATATGTAATGTGTGTGCGGAAAGTAAATTATTACAACAGTCAATGAAATATAAATGTTTGGACGGAAAATAATTAACATCAAATGCATACGAAATAACCTGTGCAATTATGTTCTCGATGGGCCAGCATCACTGGATGAAGGAAACCACATCGGTGGCACGCCTGGGAAGTTGGGTGGCGGGATAAATGGTGGCTGAGACGATGTGCCTGGGAAGTTGGGTGAAGAGGAAGACGACATAAATGGTGGGTGAGACGACGTGCTGTTGAAGTTGGGTGAAGGGAATGGTGGCACAAATGATTGTTGAGATGACGTGCTGTTGAAGTTGGGTGAAGGGAATGGTTGCGGAGACGGGAAGAAATATGAAGGCATTGGAGGTACAGATGTGGCAAAACCGAATTGTGACCTTTCACAAAGGTCATTTAACCACAAAGTTATCTTTGCAGGGGTGTTTTTGAGGCTAAGGTAGATGTTGCGGTTGGTAGAGTCCTTGATGGCGTTCACAAGTGTAGTAAAAACAGCGGTGGGGGCATCGGGGAAATCGGCATTAAAATGTTCTAAAATGTTTGACAACTCTTCTTTTTCATAGGCTTTGGTCATCATGGATGTGCCTAACTCGTGAACCTTTGTGTAAACCTGTGTGAACTCAGCCAGAACTTCATTGGAAAGACTACAACGCTCTTGCGGCGTTGATTGGCGTCTCCTGCGCGTATGGGTAGAAGGACTCCTGCCCCCAACTGACGGGTTATCCGTTCCCACAGGCCGCGCGCTTTCACCCTCACTTTGCCCGGTAGTTGCGGGTACGCTACGCTCGTCTGGTACGCTACACTCGTCTGTTGCTGAGTGTGTGTACATGGGTGTATCAGGCGCGCCTAGGTCGACACTTACATCATCCTCAGACGCAACATCTGCAGGAATCGAGTGTCCGCCGAAGACATTGCATGGTGTCCTCTAGCAATGTTCCTCCCCGCCATTAGCTCTATGTCGTAGTAGTGGGAAAACGGGCACCTAAGCAACCTAGTCAGGTCCATGTCTGCCTACGCTTTAAAAAAATGTGTATTAAGATAATCATGTTTACATGTACAGTTACAATTTGTTAGGATAAAAGTTACTCTGTGTATAGTGTACGTACCGCAATGGCCTCTTTCCACTCAGGGGTGTCCGGTACAATGGGCTTGTGCCTTTCTTCATCCCATCCAACGCCACTCTTGTTGGTCAAACCCTTCAAATGGACGTAGTCCTTTTTAAGGTTCTTCCAGCGACATCTTATTTGGTCTAACTTAAACACGGCGCCAACCCTATTATTGACATCAGAAGTTATTTCCCTCCAAGAGTCCCTAGTAAAATTACCATCAATACACCTGCCTAGGCCATATTGTCTACGCAATGCTGTCACCACAGCGGCATCATACTCTCTTGTCCATACCATACGGTTGTTAGGGTCGACGGGAGGCATACTCGTGTAGTTGCTGCAATATTTGATGACATAATCAGTGTAAATGTTTAATACAATTCAGTCACAACAGAAACCATTTATGAAGGGAATGTCCCTGATTTATAAAATGAATCTGGTCAGTCCCTGATATCAATGAATGAGAATGGACCTGGTTTTGGGTCAGCAAAGACAAACAAAATGGACCCAAATTCAGCTATTGCTTGTTTATAAAATGAATCTGGTCAGTCCCTGATTTATGAATGAATGAGAATGGACCTGGTACCACATGTATGTGAACCGGTATAGACCCAAAACCTTGCTACGGTTCTAGTACTTATTCAGTTGAAGTCATAGAAGGAAATACAACAATAAATGAACTGAAGCATGAACAATCAGAAATTATCTGAATGACATAAGTTACAAGGACTATAGAAACACACTAAGTAATTAAAGGAACTGAACCAAGCTACTAAACATGAAGTGGACCAAGCTACATAACATGAACGACCATGATCCTTGTTTGGTGGTTATGGAAAGCCTCCTATTCAGTTGGAGTCATAGAAGGAAATAGAGCAATAAATGAACAGAAGGATGAACAATCATGATTTGCAGAATAAGTGTAGACTTCTAATACAATTATCAATGACTGCAAAGTATGTAATGAAACTTGATTGACACATGAAAGAGACCCATGTTCAGGTGTATATGTACCTACCGGGAAGCAAACCCCATTAGGGAACAGTCTAAATCCAACTCATGAGCATAGTTTGGAAAACAACTAGGCTATAACTGAACTAGACATACATAATTTCATCATGATTGAAATGTATATTTCTGACTGTTAACCATACAAACTATGTGATACTTGTCATCTACATATGTGCAAAGAAATGTATATTTCTGACTGTTAACCATACAAACTATGAAAGATACTTAAAACACAACACAATAATCTTGTTATTTGTTAGTATGACTGTCTATTTATAATGATCAATAAACTTATGAACAACTCTGGTCACACAAATATACTGTATCTCCCCATGTCTCTCACTTAACACATATATACTAATGTGAAATTGTTTCATATGAAATTGGAAATGAATGAACAATACATTTCAACTATATAAGTTTATTTTAGGAACTATTCCACCCCTTATTGTCACTTGAGTTTGCACTATTACTAGTACAATTAAGTTTATTATGTAGACAGCCACGCCTACTATGCAACTCATGTATATCTGTAAGGAGCCTTGTAGTGTCTGATTTTGTAGAAGTAAGGTGATTGGAAAATGCACTATAAGGAGCTAAGGGCATATTTAGCAGCATACTTCTATAATCCCAGAAAATTAAACATGGGAAGGATTTTTAAGCAGTATAGTAATTATAGCTGATATGTGCATGATTGAAATCGAGATTCTGGACTGTCGAGTATGCTCTAGTGTGTAAAATAAAGATATGATACTCACTAATATTAAACTTTAAACAAATAGTATTAATGTTACATGTCTTTTCTCCATCCAAGGCAGTATCTTGTGTGCATTTGTTTTGATCACAGCTATAAATCTCAAAGTGAGGGCCATGTCGAGTACCAAAAAATAAAGAACCAAAAAATAGGATTCTTCACCATGAAGAGAAAGTGATCTTACAAAAAAATGAAACCACAATGTGTTTGTGAATGAGAATGCATTCAACTTCTATTGAGAAACCCATGGCATTTTGAGAAAAGTCAAACAAAATTTGTTTGCTATGATTTTAGGCATGTATATAGTTTGATTCATTTTTTTTTCACTCTGTTTTTTCTTACTCTTGTGTAATTAGATATGTGAAACAAGATGGGCCTACAATGATACAACCATATATAGAAGGAAAAGAAAAACCAAAAATGTTACTTTTGATAGTTGGAATAGTATCAATCTCTACACAGGCAAACTATATCACATTATACACTATCATGATTCAAGGAGATCCCAATTTAGTGAGTGATGATAGTAATCACTAGGTGGGTGTACAAACCAAGCTTAAAACTACACTAATTCTAGTGGTTGAGTTTTTTTCTAACCGAACATGTTGCTGACAAGTTGTAGGTGAACAAAAAAGTGTTGCCAAATTCGGTCCAAAGTAAGAAACTACTTGCATATTAAAAAGTAAGTCAATTTTTATAATGGTATTAGCCTGAGTTTGAGGACAGTATTGATGATATTTAATTAAAATACCTAATATAGTTTGACAATAAACTATTATTTGCATATACACAAAATGGACAATCTTATTATTTGAACAAAAAGAAACATGTTTTGAATAAGATACAGTTGTATACAAAATAGAATCATAGTTAAGATGTACACAGTATGTTAAAAGCATGTTTACTAACAATTTAGACACTGATTAAAATCTCTGGTTGATCTAAGAATTTTTAGTCCAATCTTGCCCATACTACCTGACGTGTATTTTACTACGCGCTAAAAATGCAAGTATACGCGTCGAGTAGTATAGGCCTTGTGAGGCCCGAGTCGAACACAGGGATACGTTGAATTATTGGAGACTTTTACTAACTATTTGCGATCAGCTAAGCCGGATAACAAAGTAGGGTTTGTTGTCAAAATTAAAAGAAAATAAAAATAAAACAAAGCAAACAATCGATTAAAGGTTGATTTAATCAATTCAAAAGGATATCTTTAGGATTTCGGTTTCACCGCGGGTCAACATTGCATTAGGTTTCATATAACTCCTCAATCTTCCCTCTCTATCCGGGTAGTGGCCTGAAAACAGAATTACCCACTGTTGTGGTGTAATTCACTACTTAGGTTTAGGTTGATTCCACCGTCGTAGTAATCATTCCCCTAAACTAAGCGCATTACAACCGATCTCTCAGTTTCCACCATTAATTTTACACCTCCTTTGTCAAGGGATTTATCGATTAATGTAGGTTTCGTCTCTTTTCAACCGTTAATCCTTCTGTCGAAGTGATTAAGGGCATTAAGTTATTATTATGGTGATCAAGCATAACAATATATGGATAAAACGAAACTATACCACGGATTTAAGAGAGAAAATATGAATTATTAATATAAAACTGTCATACAATGCATTCCTGGGCTACTCCCGGTCCTAAAGATGGAGGGGATTAGCCCCGCATGGTCATCTCGCACAAATACATGGTAGAAATAGGGGAAATTATATGAAAAACGTGAATCAAATGGGAAAACCCCTGAACGGATGAGAACCGGTGGATCCTTTGCGTAGAACACGAGCTTTCCCACCTCTCGGTGGTGAAATTCGTCTTCGGCAGCGTCCGGAACGACATGGATGAGCTTCTGGCCTCCGTTCTCCTTTCTCTCGCTCCTCGGCACTTGTGCAATGGTAAATGAGATGATGATCTCGTGTGGGCGGCCGTCATTAGGTATAAGTCCCTAATTAGGTCATCAAATAACTCCAGCCGTCCGATTGAGATCAAAACGAATCCAACGCATATCTGCCGGCGTAGATACCATCGACGCGGGTCGATGGTATCGACCCGGTGTGGTAGCGACAGCGTTGTTTTCTTTTCGTCTGAGTGCCTGTGGTCATCTCGATACCATCGACTTGGGTGTCGATGGTATCGACTCTCTGTAGCGTCAGTTTTGTCGTTTAGCGATGCTGTAGCCTCCATGTGTCGATGGCATCGACTTGGTGTCGATGGTATCGACTCTGTGCTGCTCCTTTCGGCTGGCAACCTGTAGCCTTGTCGATGGTATCGACTTCCGTCGATGGTATCGACGGAAGAAGATACTTGTTTTTCCTGAGATTTAAAGACCAGATCAAATAAATCCACATAAATTATGATAATGTGATAAATAAGGCTCGAAATGATAAAACTAAGGGGATTTGACATAAAATGATGGCAAAGACCGAAATGAGTGAATTATGCAATATTATCCATAAAAATGACTAATAAGAGCACAAACCACATATAAAACAGGTCTATAAATGCGACTCAAAATCATCGCATCAAACTCCCCTAAGCTTGAACGTTGCTTGCCCTCGAGCAACTAATCCTTAGAATAGAATTGCAAATGTCAACTGAAAAACAACACACCAACCCAACATCCTATGTGACTCCCACTGAACATTCTCAAACCGGCCTTCTCTAACCACAAAACGGTAATTACCCTAAAGGCGACAGTAATCATCAATAAAAGAAATTATCCTCCAAACAGATGAACACTATCACATAAGGCAGTTAACATAATACAATTCGCTGATTCAACATTGGTGCATCTTGTGATCGCCTATACTACGTTGCTCGCCCTAACTACCATCTACATGGAAGCAGTTCTCCTGATAATCATTAGTGAGGAGAAATTCACGGTGGCCTACCAATCTGAGCAACGGGTGGATGTAAATGGGTGGCTCATGGAAGAACTTGGAAGTATTGCACAGTTGCAACATGCATAATACAAAAATGTCCTATATGATGCAAATGCACATTAAAAATGCCCTAATGCCTAAAATTGGGTGAAATGATGTATGCACTAACCTTCCACCCAAAATGAGATGGAATTCTAGTTAAGCTACATCATGTACTCAATTTTCTGTAATGCGAGTGACCTCATGTTCCTTTCTCCCTCTTATTCCACTTTCTTCTAAAATCTCTCTTTTTTTTCTTCTTTTTTTTCTATTTCAGATTTTCAGAATTTTTTTTTCTTTAGCCCACATATCCATAATTGCTTAGAGATAAGTTTATTGGGCTATTTTCTTCATGCTCAGAAATTCTTGCAATATTTAGAAGGTATGGAACAGTTTAAATCACCTTTGAGAAAAAATTGAGGTACATGGTGTGCTTCATGCATGAAAATCATGAGTGCAACTACATGGCATGCACCTAAAGGTAATGTGCATGAATCCCTATATTTTTTTTCTTTTTATGCAAAAGTATGGAAAATATCAATGCAAGTCCTATCTACATGCTATGCACACAAGAAGGAATTAAAACTGCACTTTACTTCCAATTCTTAGGTGGATTATGGAAAAATGAAGTGGAATGATCACAAGATTAAATGAATGAACCTTAGAAAGATATTATGTGTCCCTCCTTACTGACCTGTGTAGTGCTTTAGAGGGTTCTCTCTCTTACATCCAATTAAGGTCTCATTACCATTTGGTTAAGTTAGGCTCAAACAACCATTACTGTCCACTTTGCATGAATCCATAGGAGTACAGGTGTGAAATGTTGTTTTAAAGTTGACATAATCAATCATTTTCGTAGGATGTGTTCCCCAAGGTCAACCAAAGCAAGCTATCCAAGACACAATTTTTTTTTTTAATTTCCCTTAAATTTCCCATGAACAAACAGCGAGATGACAAACTTTTACGACATCCACAGTTACACTAGATAGCACGTGGATCCTACAAAAACTAAAAATGCAAGAAACAAATAACACTGCTAAAAACTAAAAACAATAAAAGAAAAGATAGAGATGTTCCAACTACCCCCCTAAGCTTGAATCCGACTATGGCCCCATAGTCAAAAACAAACTTAAGAGTGGAACAGAGATACCCGATCAGTCTTGTGGAGGCGGAGGTGGGTACTGTGGGGCCGTAGGATCCCAAGAAGGGTACTCCCCCAGGAAGCTCGGATCGTAATGGGTCCTCGGCAGAGGCTGTGGATAGCCTCCAAAGTAGCTCTGACTCCAGTAGTGGTCGTAGAAGGGCTCTTGTTGCATCTCCATCCTTTGCAACTTATTGTGTATCTGCTGTTGGTTGTCGAGGAGGAGACGTTCATTCTCGAACATCGCCCTTTGGTTGTCAAGTAACTGGTTCGTAGTATCCTGAATACCGGTATACATCTCTAGATGTTGCTGCTGTGTCTGATGTATGTCCTGCAGCATCGTGTACATGCCTTGCATGGAGTAGGCATCCTCGCTCGGCTGTGAGGGCTGTGGTGATGGCGGCGGAGGCTGTGATGATGAAGATGCACCCGGATGCATCTGAGGACTCTTTCGGGGTGCTACTCGTGCTCGAAGAGGTGTAAAGGCCTCTTCTTCCTCCTCAGCCTCGTCGTCCTGTCCGTCGTTGCCGCCTTCATCGCTGCCTTCTTCCTCATCGGAGTCGATGGCTATGATCGGCCATCTGAAATGTTGTGCGCCCTCGATGTGGAAGACGGGATCCGGCAGAGCACACTCCTGGTAAGCGTGGTTGACGTGGCAGTACGCGTACGCCAAACCATCTCGTAGAAGAATAAGGTTTGAACGGTGCAGATGTTGCACGTTCACCTTACTCCTCGTGGAAAGCGACGTCATGGTGGAGAAGTTGAGCCCGAGGTAGTGCGCCAACTTGGTGATGAGCCCGCCGAAATTAATCGGAGCCTTCCTCGTACTCCTCTTAACCGCCAGAACTCGATGCAGGAAAAACGCACCCCAGTTGCATTGTTGTCGCTTCAGGAGCATGTAGAGAAAGAAGAGATCGGTCTCCTGAAATTTGCTCAGCGCCAGATCGCTACGAGCAAAGAATGTGAAACTCAACATCCGGTGTAGGACCCGGACGAATGGATGCTCGAAATCCACTACCGTAGCATTGTGGTAGCTCACTGTCTTCCCTGCCGGCACTGTCACTAGCTCGGCGAAGATCTTGTCGTAATCTGTGCGGGAATCCGGGCGCCGGTGATCGTTTTGAGAGTGGTTCCAGTTGAAGATGTCATTGAACTACTCCAACGTGATGTTGTAGTCGATGTTGAATAGCCGGAACGACACCCGGCCCTTGATCCACTCACGATCAGAAGCAACTACGTCGTTGGGCACGATGCAGACATCAAGGGACGCCATGAATTCCGCCACCAACTCTTTATAGGTGGGCCACTCGCCGAAGAATGGTTGACCATCCGCATGGTACTCCAGCTCGTCTGGCCTTCTGCTGGTGTGGCGTGCTTGACCCTTCAGCACATAGGCCAAGTTGGCCTCGAATCCAAGATCGCGGATCATATCCCGATCCACATATCGGGTAGGCTCTATCTTCCGCTTCAAGATCTCTTCATAGATCTTCTTCACCTCCGTGGATGGGTGAACCAGGCGCGGATGTGATACTGACGTCGTAGGGGGTGGCACGAACTCCATGATATCCATAGGATTCGTGCGGGAGGATGATGCTCTGGCGACGTGCACCATTGTTGCGAGAGAAATGGGATTAGAAGAAGAGCTCGGGGAAGATCTTCTCTCGGTGTTGCTGCTCTTCGATCTTAGATGGCTCGGGGGAGTGCTCGGCGCAAAGGAGGAAGATCACTCTGAAGGTGTGATGTCAAATGACGTATTGACTCTCCTTATATAGACTTGGCCGGCGCCACTGTTAACCCGTCGATACCATCGACGCGGGTCGATGGTATCGACACGTCTTGATGCTATCCGCCCCCCTCGCGAGTATCGACGGCTGACGATTGCTGGATCGTGAAACCCGGATTGCCGACCTGTCGATACCATCGACGCAAGTCGATAGTATCGACGCAGCACCCGGATTGATGACGTGGACGCCGTGATCGCCGTCGATTTCTTTGTGCGGATCGGTGACATGGATGGTCGATACCATCGACAGGAGTCGATGGTATCGACTTGGCTTCATTGCGACACCGCCACTTTTTCACTTCAACATGTGACCATGTCGATACCATCGACGAGGCCGTCGATGGCATCGAGTTGACTGAGACAAATCGCTCTGAACTTCTCCAGAGATCTCGATGGTATCGACTGCTGTGTCGATACTATCGACAGTTGTTGCACGACCTGCCTGTAGGTGTGTCGATACCATCGACGAGACAGTCGATAGTATCGACGCAGCACGAATCTTGCAGTTGTCACCCTGAACCTATGTCGATACCATCGACCAGTGTGTCGATGGTATCGACCCTGCCTCAGCCTGTACAATGAACAAACGGATCAAGGTATCTTCTTTACATCAAAATTTAAACAAAATGAAAGCAATCTATGACTATAATTAAACTATCCTAATGTACCGATGGTTGGGTTGCCTCCCAACAAGCGCCCTTATTTAACGTCTTAGGCTAGACGGTATGAAGCTCATCATCTTTTCACATTGGAGACTGCGCTTAGATGATCATGCGGTAATTTGAATTCAACTCGATCTCCTCCAATTCCTAAGGACAAAGTACCTCTCACTAAGGCAGTCACGACGTCCGCCGTTGCTTGAAACGACCTTCCTAGAAGAATTTCACATTTTTGGAGCGGTGGCATATCCATGACGACAAAGTCCACCGGAAATATGAATCTATCCACTTTGACGAGAACATCTTCGCATACTCCATAGGGTCTCACGGTAGACCCATCCGCCAATTCAATTGTTGCGGCCAAATTCCTTATCTCTTTTAACCCCAGCTTTTGAAATGTCGCCAAAGGCATGAGATTTATGCTAGCGCCGGAATCACATTGCGCTTTAGGAAAATGTTGATCACCTATTGAGCACGGAATGTAAAAACCTCCTGGGTCTTTTCTCTTCTTTGGTGAACTCCCGTGAATCATAGAGCTCACCGTCTCATTCATCGGACAAATATCATCGTCTTTTATCCGCCTCTTCTTACTGATGATTTCCTTGATGAACCTCCCATAGGCGGGCACCTTCTCGATCATCTCCACTAATGGAATATTGATGTGGAGTTTTCAGAATATCTCCAGGAATTTCTTAAAATGACGATGCTCTTTCTTTGACTTAGGATTGACCAAACTTGAAGCATCTGCTGCCTCAGCACGCCTGTGAGGTGGCACATACAAGCTTTTCGGGAGTACCTCCCCTAAGCTTGCTTCAATCACTCCCTCCGACGTGGGCTCTGGGGAGACATCCTTAAAGGTAGCAGCTTGTTGTGGTTTCTCTCTCACGTTCGCTGTCTCCGCACGTGCACAAACAACCTGCACTTGTTCTTCTTGCCTAGATGGAGATACCATACTCACAACTCGCTGTGATTTCCTGAAGAAAGGGTTTCCGCCCGACAATCCGTAGTAAGTGCGTGGATATGGTATCGCCGGTGTTGCATTCGTATTAAAAGTCATTTTTCTTTCTTCTACAGCTTCTTGTACCTGAGATTCCTCCTCATTGCTTACCACAGACATATACTTGACCTGATGGTGTGCTTGGGCCACGTTCGCATTCTCGGCTGGTTTCTATTGATTGGCGTGCTTGATGGCCGCCACTTCACTCGAAATCTGTGCCACGGTGGTCTCTAATGCCCGCATTTGTGCTCCATGGCTTTGCAGCGTCTGCCCAAACTTGGTTAGAATATCACCTTGGGATTGCAATTGCTTACCAAACATGGCCATCATCTCTTGGTTTTGCTGTACCATTTGACTTAGTAATTCAGTGTTCTTATCCTCGGCTCTCTGCTGTGGCTTGGCATCCAGATCCTGCAGAAAATTATTTGGATCCTTCCATGAGAACTTTTTATCCTTCCTCCATGCATAGTCATTGTTTCTATAACCCTGTTGTTGAATGAATTTCACTTGGGCCTCCTCATCTTCAGATGCATCTTCCTTAGTTAGCAGCTTCTTGGCTAGAAGATCTAACTTATCGTTCAGCTCCCTAACTATTCTGGATTCACCAGCAGCCTTGACCTGTTCCATGGCACCTCTGTCACCCCATGAATGTTTCCTAGCCATGTTCTTTAATATCTCCCAACATCTGGTATCCGTATTATTCAGAAAGAATTCGGATCCAGCTGAATCAAGATTACTTCTATCGTGCTCGGAGAGAGCAAAATAAAAGATTTTCACTTGTGTTTCCCTATCCAGCCCATGATGTGGGCACCTCCTCAACATAACCTGGAATCGCTCCCAGGTCTCAGAATATGTCTCACCCGCCTGTTGGGTGAAATTGTGAATCTTCCTAATCATGTCATTAGTCTTCTCAGGAGGGAAGAACATCTCAAAGAAAACTTCCACCATATGATCCCAAGACTCAACGAACTCATCGTCTAGGTTGTGTAGCCACTCTCTTGCTGCTCCTGCCAGAGAACTTGGGAACAACTTGAGGTATAAAGTGTCTTGTGGAAACCTGTCTATCTTTACCATATCACAGTTTTCAACAAACTGGCTGATGTGTGCAACAGGATCCTCGTTCTTCAACCCATGAAATGCATTTGATTTTACCAAGTTAATCAACGTTGGATCGATCTTGTATGTCGGTATGTTGATCGCCTATTTTTTTATAGGCCCCTTTGAAGCTGATGAGGAAGAAGCTTTGATCTTCTCCCATATAGTCTGTGGCTCGACCATGTCTTCTGCTTCAGATTCAGAATCTATCTCTTCTTGGTACTCGTGCTCAGAATGCTCCTCATCTTCAGGTCCCGGAAATGGAACCTCGGGTGTGCGATTGTCATAGTCTGTACTACGTGTATGCACCATACACAGTACCTGAAATAGGAAAATTCGAGTTCAGTACTATGCTTAGACGAGTATAACAAATATAGAAAAGTTTTGAAATATTTGAAGGTGTTTCAAAATAAAAAAAATTGTGGCCTAGAGTGGCCGCTCGTAGCACTCGAAGTGCCAACAATTCGCCGTATCCCTGGCAACGGTGCCAAAAACTTGACGTGTATTTTACTACGCGCTAAAAACGCAAGTATACACGTCGAGTAGTACAGGCCTTGTGAGGCCCGAGTCGAACACAGGGATACGTTGAATTATTGGAGACTTCTACTAACTATTGGCGATCAGCTAAGCTGGATAACAAAGTAGGGTTTGTTGTCGAAATTAAAAGAAAATAAAAATAAAACAAAGCAAACAATCGATTAAAGGTTGATTTAATCAATTCAAAAGTATTTCTTTAGGATTTCGGTTTCACCGCGGGTCAACATTGCATTAGGTTTCATATAACTCCTCAATCTTCTCTCTCTATCCGGGTAGTGGCCTGAAAATAGAATTACCCACTGTCGTGGTGTAATTCACTACTTAGGTTTAGGTTGATTCCACCGTCGTAGTAATCATTCCCCTAAACTAAGCGCATTACAACCGATCTCTCAGTTTCCACCATTAATTTTACACCTCCTTTGTCAAGGGATTTATCGATTAATGTAGGTTTCGTCTTTTTTCAACCGTTAATCCTTCTGTCGAAGTGATTAAGGGCATTAAGTTATAGAGAGAAAATATGAATTATTAATATAAAACTGTCATACAATGCATTCCCGGGCTACTCCCGTTCCTAAAGATGGAGGGGATTAGCCCCGCATGGTCATCTCGCACAAATACATGGTAGAAATAGGGGAAATTATATGAAAAACGTGAATCAAATGGGAAAACCCCTGAACGGATGAGAACCGGTGGATCCTTTGCGTAGAACACAAGCTTTCCCACCTCTCGGTGGTGAAATTCGTCTTCGGCAGCGTCCGGAACGACATGGATGAGCTTCTGGCCTCCGTTCTCCTTTCTCTCGCTCCTCGGCACTTGTGCAATGGTAAATGAGATGATGATCTCGTGTGGGCGGCCGTCATTAGGTATAAGTCCCTAATTAGGTCATCAAATAACTCCAGCCGTCCGATTGAGATCAAAACGAATCCAACGCATATCTGTCGGCGTCGATACCATCGACGCGGGTCGATGGTATCGACCCGGTGTGGTAGCGACAGCGTTGTTTTCTTTTCGTCTGAGTGCCTGTGGTCATCTCGATACCATCGACTTGGGTGTCGATGGTATCGACTCTCTGTAGCGTCGGTTTTGTCGTTTAGCGACGTTGTAGCCTCCATGTGTCGATGGCATCGACTTGGTGTCGATGGTATCGACTATGTGCTGCTCCTTTCGGCTGGCAACCTGTAGCCTTGTCGATGGTATCGACTTCCGTCGATGGTATCGACGGAAGCAGATACTTGTTTTTCCTGAGATTTAAAGACCAGATCAAATAAATCCACACAAATTATGATAATGTGATAAATAAGGCTCGAAATGATAAAACTAAGGGGATTTGACATAAAATGATGGCAAAGACCGAAATGAGTGAATTATGCAATATTATCCATAAAAATGACTAATAAGAGCACAAACCACATATAAAACAGGTCTATAAATGCGACTCAAAATCATCGCATCACTACCTATCCAAATTAGAAGAAGCTCAATAATCGAGTAAGGGTCACATTTATACCCACCACTAACAAGACCAGGGGAGTTGAATAGTAAACCTCCATGCATGGAACTCATCATCCAATGATCAAAAGTGCCCTATATTTGGTGGTTTGAGTTACCTTTATTATAATTTTGAAATAATAATCTAATATGTGGCTATTTACTTAACAAAGTGATGTTTGCATATAACTATATAATGTTTATGACATACATCTTATAGATTCCTATTTTTAGTATATTATATTTAATCTATTTAAATTTTAACAAATACTACAAATACAAGCATACACATTATATAGTAAATTTTCTTCTCTTACCATTGGAAACAAAATAGAAACACACTAGGGATTCAATTTTCTTAAGTAATAACCTTTTACTTACATATTCATATGTAATAGAACCGAAAATATAAATAAGCCTGTACTCGAACTCCTTAAAACTCAACATTTCTACAAGCATTCACAACAATCCAATTTGAACATAAGATTTGAGTAAAAGATTGAGCAGTTCTGCTCATACAGTGCAAACAGATCACTAATTAGCTAATCAGGAGCATGTGTCCTGATATATAGAAGGTAATATACAGAGAAGCTAAACAATGCACTATAAAGGAGCTAAGGGCATATTTGGCAGCATACTTCTATAATCCCAGAAAATTAAACATGGGAAGGATTATTAAGCAGTATAGCAAGTATAGCTGATATGTGCATGATTGAAATCGAGATTCTGGACTGGAATAATTTTTGAGTTCATTCATACAGGTCCTAAGGTAGGTATTTTCTATCACCATCACCACAGTAGCTTTGAGGCTCACGTTTTGTCAATTCATTCAAGCTGGCTCCTTGCATCCTTTTTGACAATGGAAGTCGAAGATACCATTTTGTCCCAGAAATTAGTGTAATTACGAGGTACTCTAAAGTAGTCTATCATCATCACCTTGATACTTTGAAATGTTACTGAAAAGCAGGTCGACAGAGACCATGCTACAGACCACATCAGTTCAGAGACCATGCTCGTCCAGAGCATCAAACCAATAACAAATATGTTCTGTGCAGAGTAAACAACGGGAAAGGGAAAAGCATCAAACCAATAACAAATATGTTCTATGCCTTAAAACCGTACATGTTTCCATAAAGAACATCATTTCACAAATGTTTTACTACTTAATTCGACATTGCCGTATTCCACATTGTGCCCTAAAACTGAAATAACCCTATTCAGCATTGTGCCCTAAAACCGAAATAACCCTCTACCCTAGACAGAGACCAACCTGAGCAGAATCTCTCCTTGGAGTGATGACGGAAGCGGCGGAAGCTGGGCACAAGCGTCGACCTGGGCAGCGCCGGCAGACCACGAGCAAGCAGCAACGATCTTCTGCGGAAGTCCAGCACCTCGCAACACTTGGACGAACAAGCTTGTGTAGAAGTCCAGCACCTCGCAGCACCACACCGCCAATTTAAATCCACGACACTGACTAGGGTTTCGGGTTCCTCTTCTGTGCCGCCTACTCCTTCCTCTGTAGATGACTTGACCAGGCATGGCAGACCATGCTTTTGACTGCCCTAGCTCGGCGGTGGCAGGTGGCAGGAAGCAGCTACGCCGAAGGTAGCCGCGTCGGGAGCAGATGCCTCACATTTACTTCACGGGCTGCTTCGCCAGGAAGACGGCTGCTTCGCCAGGAAGAGGGAGGGAAGACGTCGCGAGGGACGAAGCGAGAGATGTGAGACGCGAGTCGGGGTAATCTCAAATCAGGTTTGAGATTCCAAACCTGCCTCTACCTGTACTGCGTCAAGCTCGAAAATGGGACTGACTAAACCCAAAATGGGGTCCAGGCCAGTCTCATTGCCAAACGGAAACACAGCCCGAGCCGGACTGGTTTGGGCCTACGTGTCGCTACGCGACAGCGCCCAAACCCGGTCCAGGCCGTTTCCAAATAGGGGCTTAGGTTGCACAATAGTTTCTCTCTGAGCCGGAGCTCAGTGCAAGAGAGAAAAGATTGGAAATTTTCGGTTGATAAAAATAATACCTGACAGTCCCACCGTCGGCAATATGCATCCATCTTTGTGACTTCCACCTCATGCCAAAGCCACAGCCAGATAAGGCGGTGGCAAAGAGACTGGACAAAGTCTATACGCTCGAACCTTCTTGCAATGAAAGAGTGTGACATTGCAGAGAAGCCCTCCGACACAAAACCCTTCAAAAAGTTTCACTTCAAATAGAACAAAGGGTCAGTTTGTATTTTTAAAAAATAATGTGAAAAATTGCAAAAGAAATCCCCTACGGGCTTTCCTATATAGTATAGATTGCGCCGAATGGTGAGGGTGGGCATGATGTATCTGCTGTATAGGTGTGATGTAAAAAATTGCACATTTGTGCCCATATTTCACTATATTTTGACTATTTGCTCGTGACCTAGGGTTGAGAGCAGGAAAGTAATTTTGCGTCAATATCTTAGGCTCATACATTTCATATTTTACATATTAGTCTTTGGTGATCCAATCTACATTCAAGATAAACATTTTTATTTGAAGTGTCCATATACAATGAGCTACAGGAGAGATGGGAGCAGTAAAAAAAGTTATACAAAATTGTATACATTTCTCGTATATACTAGCATGTAGGATAGTGGAAGGTGACTTACTTCTTCATAGTGTATCTATTGAGCAACATGTTATTTTCCTATAATTAGAAATATATATAGGGATATGCATTGCTTGAACTTATGAAGTTTTCTCCATAACTGGGAATCATTGTAGAGTTTTCACATGACCGAAAAGACTCATTGGATAGGCACCTTCCACGACTTCACCTGAAGGGGTTGCCTCCAAGAGATAATTCCAAGGTCACCCATGGAGGAGGGACATGTATATTAGATAAAGAAGTTCCATCTCACAAGAAGTCATTGGAACAACATCAGGGATGAGTTCAGGCCACATCAGTAGAGTCCCTCTCACAACAAGTGTGGGAAAAATCTCATCACATATGATCAAAATTTCCAAGGGGGACTATGAACGAGGGGCCTTCAACGTTAGACTAGAAAGTTATCTTTCATGAAAAATCACCAAAACCGCATCAAGACAAGTTTAGGCTCATGTCATCAGTGCGGTCTCACATAATAAATGATATAAATTAGATAGCATAGGACCAGAATGCCAAGATGACACAAGGGTTCCATGTCACATGTTAAATCACATTGTAAATTATTTATGTGCCAAGGCGACTTAGGAAGATGGGGTCTTTCATATTGGATGAGGAAGTACCCTCTCGCAGCAAGTCCCTAAACCCCACTGAGCTTGAACTTAGTCCATTATTGCTAGAATTTTTCCTCATCATAAGCTAGAGGAATCACAATATGGTGGATTCTATATGCCAAGTTGATTTTAATCTCACATCATGAGAGTGTCCTCTTAGGAAAAGTTAAATAAATTTTATCACAAACAATTGTATGTGCAATTGAACCTCAAATAGAGGCCTTATATGTCATATGAGGAAGTGTCCTCTCATGAAAATTACTGAAACAACATAAAATGGAAGTTTAGTTACTTATCATGATAGTTAGCACTCACAAAAAGTGAGAGAAATCCCATCATGTAGGACCAGAATGCCAAGGTGACTCTAGGAGAAGGGGCCTTCTATAGTGGTTTAGGATGTATCGTCTCATGAGAAAAAAAATAGATTTTGAAAGATTTCCATGTCAATATACCACGAGGAGGAGGAGAAATCCATTTTAATTAAGGAATTTAACTCTTTTAGAAAGTCACTAAACCTATATAGAGGATGGTGTTTGGCCTTCATCTTGATGGTTCCCTCTCACAATAAGTGAGAGAACTCAGAAATCAAAGATATGTACGCCACAGTCACCCCTAGAGGAGCGTCCATCCACATAATATGAGGAAGCTATATCTAGTGACAAGTAAATGATACAAAACCAGGGACAATTTTAGACCATCATCATGAAAGTTCATCTCATAGAAAGTGTGATAATATCATCACCAAGGATCAAATTGCTAAGAGGGGTCTCGTAAGGATGTCCCATCTAGTGTTAGATAAGGAAGTGTCATCTCACGTCAAGTTTCTAAAACTACATCAAGCATGAGCTTTGAGCATCCTCATGAGAGTGTTGCCTCACGATAAGTTATACAAATCACATAGTGAAGGATACATGTATTGACATATCCCCAAGAAAATACATTTGGGAGGAGTCGTGACCCATATCATTATAGCGTTTTCTCACAACAAGTCCCTTAAAATGTATTTTTGAGGAGCTTGGGCCAATATCATGACAATGTCCTCTCACAATAAGTCCCTGAAAATGCATTTTAAAGGATTCAGGACATGAGAATATCCTCTCATGAGAAGTCCCTTGAAATGCATTTGCAAGGATCCAAGGTCCATTTCATGATAGTGTCCTCTCACAGAAAGTCTGTGAAAATGCTTCTAGAAGGAGATATGACCCGTATCATGACAGTGCCCTCTCACAAAAAGTCTCTCGTAACACTTTGATCAGTGTTGTATATATATATTGTCCTCTTAATTGTTCATAAATCATACATGTATGAGTTTGGGGATAATCAATGCATGATAAGTTGGGTGATTGCAGTAGATAATGTCCCTTTATGAATGGATCTCATGATGCCTTAGAATGACTCTGAGTAGCAATTTCTCTAGCTCCTTTATGAATTAGCAAATAACTGTATTAATATATCTCCATGAAAATGCATTGGGGAGGAATCATGGTCATATATTATGATAGTGTCCTCTCACATTAGGTCCCTTGAAATGCATATTTAAGGACTCGGGGCACATATCATGATTATATCCTCACACAACAAGTCCCTAAAATTCATTTGTGAGGAGTCGGGCCCAATTCATGAGAATGTCCTCTCATTGTATGTCTGCCAAAATGCATTTGTGAGGAGACAGGGCCCATATCATGACAGTGTCCTCTCACAACTAGTTTTAAAAAATGTTTTTGGGAGGAGGATCTAGGACCAATGCTCTTATCATGAGAATGTCCCCCAAAATGTATTTTCAAGGAGCCAAGTCTCGTATCATGAATGTGTTCTCGCACAAAAATTCCCTAGAAATGCATTTGGGTGGATATAGGTCCTATATCATGACAGTGTCCTTTCACGACAAGACCCTAGAAATGCATTTGGAAGGATCCAGGGCCCATATCATGATAGCGTTCTCTCACAGCAAGTCCTTTGAAATCTGGAGACTAGCCAACCAATCTCTTACTAGTCGCATAACTCAACAAGTATGGGATCAATCATCTCAAATTCATGTAGATTGGGTATAATTTGTGGGGAAAAGACTTATTTTGGGGAAATAGGTCTCAATTAGGTAAGTATAGGGTAAATTTAAGGGAATAAGGTCTGACTAGGTCTTGTCATGTAAAATTAGGTCATGTCATGATTAAGACTCTAGAATTATGAAAGGGTTACATAAATACGCAAGTATAAGCATGTTTCAACACTTCTTGTGGGTCTTGCAGCACTTCCTTATGGGGTTTGCTGCTCCCACTATATTGATAGTGTCCTCTCATAATAAGTCCTTGAATATGCATTTCGTTAAATTTTGGGCCCATATCATGACAATGTCCTCTCACACCAAGTCCTTGAAAATACATTTGGGAGATTCCATGAAACATATGAATACAATGTCATCTCATAGTAAGTCCTTAAAAGTACATCTGGGAGGTGTCAGGCACCATATCGTGACAACTTCCTCTCACAAAAGTCCATGAAAATACATTTGGGAGGTGTCAGGGTCCATTTCATGACAAATGTTATCGCACATCACGTCCCTAAAAATGCATTGAGGAGGTACCACGACCCATCTCATGATAGTGTATTTTCACAACATGTCCCTTAAAATGCATTAAGGAGGAACCAGGGCCCATATATTGACAATGTCCTCTCATAATAAGTCCCTGAAAATGTATTTGGGTGAAGTTTGGGCCCATATCATGACAATGTCTCCACGACACACATTGTGGCCATGATAGAACAATGTTAAAGCGAGGCGTCACGGCCAGCATTACACATAGGCTTCGTGACCAACCCACAACACAACGTCACGACCCACCCTCATAGCACAATGTCACGACCACAACAAATATAGCGTCGCGATCAGACCAAAATGAAGTGTCATGTCCAGAAGCACAATGGACCATCACGATTGAAACAAGGCCAACCATCACAACCAAAACCATCCCAAGTCCTTAAAAATACATTTGGGAGGTTCCATGGCACATATGATGATAATGTCATCTCATAGTAAGTCTATAAAAATACATTTGGGAGGTCCCATATCATGACAACGTCCTCTCACAACAAGTCCATGAAAATGCATTTGGGAGGTGTCAGGGCTCATTTCAAGACAAATGTTATCTCACATCAAGTCCCTAAAAATGCATTTGGGAGGTTCCATGACCCATAACATGATAGTGTCCTTTCACAGCATGTCCCTTGAAATGCAATTGGGAGGTGTCAGGGCCCATTAAAAGACAAATGTTATGCATTTGGGAGTTGTCATGACAGATATCTCACAACGCAACATTGCACGTTGTGATAGGACAATTTCAGAAACTCGTGGTGCCAACCTACATCCTGACAAAGAACCGGAGGCTGAGCCAGAAGGACAAGACTCCCAGGCCGTATCAGAATTAGAAACCTGTGGAGTAGACATGGACCCATAGGACAAGCAGGAGGAAAAACAACAAGGTCCACCACCACCACCTTTGCAACCAACCATGTTGAGCCTGTCAGCAACGTGCATGGAGCATCAGCTACACCATCAACAACAACATGCACCTTCCTTTGGAGGTGTATTAGGTACAAGGTTTGATGCCATGTGAGAACACATGCATCAAACCAACACAATAAATACAACCATTTCTTCTTCTCTATCTGTGCTGACTACGCAGGTATAGGTCCCCGATGAAAGGACTAAAGAACTCCCTGACTTTATCCAAGAAGCTTTAAGCAACCAATGGATAATGATGGGGACGTTGAAGGACATGAATAATGAAATGGAAGAATTGTATAAGGAAGGTGAGAGGACAACTTTCAAGATATGACCACAACCAATATCATGATCGCATCCTCTCACAACAAGTACCCGAAAATGCATTTGAGAGAATCTCATAGCGATATCATGATATTTTCCTCTCACAACAAGTCTATGAAAATGCATCGGCGAACATTCAGGGCCTATATCATGATAGTCTCCTCTCACAACAAATCCCCAAAAAAACCTCAAGGAGGAGTCGTGGCCCGTATCTTAAAATTGTCCTCTCACAACGTGTTCCCAAAAAATTATAAAGGAGGAGGCATGACCCATATCAAGATTTTGTCATCTCACGCAAAGTTACCAAAAATATTATTGTGAGGATCCATGGTCGATATCATGACAGTGTCCTCTCACAACAAGTTTATAAAAATGCATCAAATATTATCATTGACAAATATCATGACAATGTCATCTACAATAAGGCCCTAAAATGCATCTGGGATGAGCCACAACCCATATCATCATAGTGTCCTCTCACAGTAAGTCCATGAAAATGAATATGGGAGGAGCCGCAACCCATATCATGATAGTGTCCTCTCATGGCAAGTCCATGAAAATGTATATAGGAGGAGCCACAACCCATGTCATGATCGCGTCCTCTCACAACAAGTGCCCGAAAATGCATTGGAGAGAATCTCATAGCGATATCATGATATTGCCCTCTGATAAAAAGTCCATGAAAATGCATCAGGGAACATTTATGGTCTATATCATGATAGTCTCCTCTCATAGCAAGTCACCAAAAAATCTCAGGGAGTAGTTTTGGCCCGTATCTTGAAATTATCCTCTCACAACGTGTTCCCAAAAATTTATTAAGGAGGAGGCATGACCCATATCAAGATTTTATTGTCTCACGCCAAGTTACCAAAAATTCTATTGTGAGGATGTAGGGATCATATCATGACAGTGTCCTCTCACAACAAGTTTATGAAAATGCATCAAATATCATCATTGACAGATATCATGACAATGTCATCTACAATAAGTCCCCAAAATGCATATGGGATGAGCCACAACCCATATAATGATAGTGTCCTCTCACAGTAAGTCTATGAAAATGCATATGGGAGGAGTCGCAACCCAAATCATGATAGTGTCCTTTCACGGCAAGTCCACAAAAATGCATATATGAGGAGCCACAACCCATATCATGATTGCGTCCTCTCACAACAAGTGCCCGAAAATGCTTTTGAGAAAATCTCATAGCGATATCATGATATTGTCCTCTCACAGAAAGTCCATGAAAATGCATCAGGGAACATTTATGACCTATATCATGACAGTCCCCTCTCACAGCAAGTCCCCAAAAATACCTCAGAGAGGAGCCATGGCCCGTATCTTGAAATTGTCCTCTCAGAACGTGTTCCCAAAAATTTATTAAGGAGGAGGCATGACCAATATCAAGATTTTGTCGTCTCATGCCAAGTTATCGAAAATTCTATTGTGAGGATTAATGGATGATATAATGACAGTGTCCTCTCACAACAAGTTTATAAAAATGCATCAAATATTATCATTGACAGATATCATGACAATGTCATCTACAATAAGTCCTCAAAAATGCATCTGGGATGAGCCACAACCCATTTCATGATAGTGTCCTCTCAGTGTAAGTCCATGAAAATGCTTATGGGAGGAGCCACAACCCATATCATGATAGTGTCCTCTCACAGAAAGTCCACACGAATGCATATGGGAGGAGCCACAACCCAAATCATGATTGTGTCCTCTCACAATGAGTGCCTGAAATGCTTTTGAGTGAATCTCATGGTGATATCATGATATTTTCCTCTCACAGCAAGTCCATGAAAATGCATCAGGAAACATTTAAGGCCTATATCATGATAATCTCCTCTCACAGCAAGTCCCCAAAAATACCTCAAGGAGGAGTTGTGGTCTGTATCTTGAAATTTCCTCTCACAACGTGTTCCCAAAAATTTATTAAGGAGGAGGCATGACCCATATCAAGATTTTGTCGTCTCACGCCAAGTTACCAAAAATTCTATTGTGACGATCCATGGATGATATCATGACATTGTCCTCTCACAACAAGTTCATGAAAATGCATCAAACATTATCATTGATAGATATCATGACAATGTCATCTACAATAAGTCCCCAAAAATGCATCTGGGATGAGCCGCAACCCATATCATGATAGTGTCCTCTCACGACAAGTCCATGAAGATGCATATGGGAGGAGCTACAACCCATATCATGATAGTGTCCTCTCACAAGAAGTCCATGAAAATGCATATGGGAGGAGCCACAACCCATATCATGATTGTGTCCTCTCTCAACAAGTGCCCAAAAATGCTTTTGAGTGAATCTCATAGCAATATCATGATGTTCTCCTCTCACAAGAAGTCCAAGAAAATGCATCATGGAACATTTAGGACCTATATCATGATAGTCCCCTCTCATAGAAAGTCCCCAAAAATACCTCAGGAAGGAGCCATGGCCCGTATCTTGAAATTGTCCTCTCACAACGTGTTCTCAAAAAATTATTAAGGAGGAGGCATGACCCATATCAAGATTTTGTCATCTCACGCCAAGTTACCGAAAATGCTATTGTGAGGATCCATGGCTGATATCATGACAATGTCCTCTCACAACAAGTTTATGAAAATGCATCAAATATTATCATTGACAGATATCATGACAATGTCATCTACAATAAGTCCTAAAAAATGTATCTGGGATGAGCCACAACCCATATCATGATAGTGCCCTCTCACTGTAAGTCCATGAAAAAGCATATGGGAGGAGCCGCAACCCATATCATGATAGTGTCCTCTCATAGAAAGTCCATGAAAATGCATATGGGAGGAGCCACAACCCATATCATGATTGCGTCCTCTCACAACAAGTGGCCGAAAATGCTTTTGAGTGAATCTCATAGTGATATCATGATATTGTACTCTCAGAGCAAGTCCATGAAAATGCATCAGGGAACATTTAGGGCCTATAACATGATAATCTCCTCTCACAGCAAGTCCCCAAAAATACCTCAAGGAGGAGCTGTGGCCAGTATCTTGAAATTGTCCTCTCACATGTTCCCAAAAATTTATTAAGGAGGAGGCATGACCCTTATCAATATTTTGTCGTCTCACGCCAAGTTAACAAAAATGCTATTGTGAGGATCCATGGCCGATATCATGACAGTGTCCTCTCACAACAAGTTTATGAAAATGCATCAAATATTATCATTGACAAATATCATGACAATGCCATCTATAATAAGGCCCCAAAATGAATCTGGGACGAGCCACAACCCATATCATCATAGGGTCCTCTCACTGTAAGTCCATGAAAATGCATATGGGAGGATCCGCAACCCATATCATGATAGTGTCCTCTCACGACAAGTCCATGAAAATGCATATGGGAGGAGCCACAACCCATGTCATGATCGTGTCCTCTCACAACAATTGCCCGAAAATGCATTTGAGAGAATCTCATAGCGATATCATGATGTTGTCCTCTGACAACAAGTCCATGGAAATGCATCGGGGAAAATTTAGGGCCTATGATCATGATAGTCTCCTCTCACTGCAAGTCACCAAAAAAACCTCAGGGAGGAGTTGTGGCCTGTATCTTGAAATTGTCCTCTCACAACGTGTTCCCAAAAATTTATTAAGGAGGAGGCATGACCCATATCAAGATTTTGTCGTCTCACGCCAAGTTATCGAAAATGCTATTATGAGGATCCATGGTCGATATCATGACAGTGTCCTTTCACAACAAGTTTATAAAAATGCATCAAATATTATCATTGACAGATATCATGACAATGTCATCTACAATAAGGCCCCAAAATGCATCTGGGACGAGCCACAACCCATATCATCATAGTGTCCTCTCACACTAAGTCCATGAAAATGCATATGGGAGGAGCCGCAACCCATATCATGATAGTGTCTTCTCACGACAAGTCCATAAAAATGCATATGGGAGGAGCCACAACCCATATCATGATTGCGTCCTCTCACAACAAATGCCCGAAAATGCATTTGAGAGAATCTCATAGTGACATCATGATATTGTCCTCTCACAACAAGTCCATGAAAATGCATCGGGAAACATTTAGGGCCTATATCATGATAGTCTCCTCTCACAACAAGTCACTGAAAATACCTCAGGGAGGAGTCGTGGCCCGTATCTTGAAATTGTCCTCTCACAACGTGGTCCCAAAAAAGCCTCCAACGGTCGGCCCCCAACGCACGCCCGACACAAAGATGGTACATAATCATTGCATCTTCTAATTAATCACTATTTTCTCTAAATATAACTGCCTACATATTTTGATGGTTAACTGTGTTCCTTAATCTAATTACTTGTGTCTAATGTCCGACACAAAGTTGGTACATAATCATTGCGAGCTGCGCGCTTCCCTCACTCTAAAATTTTTAGATTGAATGCTATACTTTTCTTGCTAAGGTGATCCAGACACCATTAAATGATGGGCAAAAAACCGAAATAGCACATTTTACAAAAAATATTTACCCAAATAGCACCCGCACACTTTCAACTAAAAGCGCCACTTTAGACGGGCTGTGTGTGTTATTCGAAATCCGTGGATTCTTTCCCTAATTCCGTCCGTGGTGTGACCACCAACCAGCAGGCGGGAAGCAAGGAGGCGGGCTCCCCGCCGGTCACTGTCATGGTAGGGGGCAAACCGCAGAAAAGATAGGATGAGGACCGAGCATGTATCATGATGAGGATGGTTGATGGAGCCCTGGTCCTAAGAGTCGTCGTCGATATCCTTATTCAATCCCCTCTTCGCAAACCCTATTTCTTCTTCCTCTCATTGCTAGCCGCCTACTACTAATAAATCACTATTGCGCTTACTACTGCTACTAATAATTCTCAGACCAGATCGGAAATCCAACCACCCCACAACACAAACTCCTTAACTACCAGATTCCACCAAAAGTCTGCTAGACTGACCGGAAATGAAGCTCGTTTCCAGGCCAGCAGAAGGCAACGCCGGCACACCAGCAGCAGTTGCTGCATCCGCCGACGACGGCTTCGACCGCCTCCCGGATGACGTGCTCGTCCGTGTCCTTGACATAGTCTCCGACGTCCGCCCCCTTGCCTACTGCCACTTCCTTAACCGCAGATTCGCCTCCTTAGTGCCACAAGCCGAGCACCTCCACCTCGGCGTCAACGCCGTGGTGTCCCCGTCCTCGTCTGCACCCTTCTTCTTCTCATCCTTGCACACCGGCTCGGGCCTGCTTTTCCTCATCGTCCCGCTGCTTTACGCGTCCTCTTCGCACTCCTCAACTCCATCTCTGCCCTACTCTACGACCCCGACGACAAGCTGCCTTGGGCGCTCTGCGGCGCCGCGCCACGCGGGGAGGATGTGGGCCACAACCAACAAAAAAATGCCAGAACATGTGGCTTTTTCCTAGAACATGTGGCTTTAATTCCCGCAGCAGTAAAACAGTAGTAAAACACCAACTAAAGTGGCGCTTTCAACTGAAAGTGTGCTACTTTCGGAAATAAGTTGAAAAAGGTGTTATTTGAGTAAATTTCTTCTCTAAAGTGTGCTATTTTGGTTTTTTGCCTTAAATGATCTCTTACTAGTGATCAAAAAGGACTCGTGAACAATAATTTTATCTCAACATGTGTAGACGGTTACTTTTTTTTCTGAATTTGGAAAGATATTTGTGTTAGACTGAAATATTTTTCCTTGGAACTTGAATGTATTCAATGATTTTGTTTATAACGTCATGAACTTTTGAATGCTTTGTTAGCCCCTTTCCCGGTCACCCACATTTTTATATACACTATTAGTTTGAATGCTTCACCCGTGCTACCTACCTCGTGCCATACAATATGTGGAATCAAAATGTTATTTCTAAAAAATATAAGTTCAGGCTTTTTTGTATTAAAAAGAATTGATTGTGCATGATAGTACTATTTTTATCCCCTCATCATTATCAATAGCAACGATATTTGCAATTTCAAACAATCAATAATTACAGCCCTCAATAGCCCATATGTAGAAACTCGCGTTATATTTTGAACAATTAGTTGATATCAATGGTACTGCGCAAGGATGACACGCACAAATCGAGAATGGTACATTAACAGAAATTGCGCCTTCACATGTAACATTTAAAACGTGGTGATATACCTGTTACAAACTGAACGCACTGTGTATTTAAATAAAATTGCATCCCTAATATTGGTAGTAAAGAAATAGTTCATCTCCCGCCAACCCAGATGGCGCCATTACAGAACTAAAGATATGATTTATTCAATATGCGCAAGACTTTATTTACTTTTTCTAGGACTGCCTTCTGGTCTGCCTTGAGAGCTTCTTCTTCATGCCACACGCGAGTTTCAGGACATCCTTCATCTGCATGTGATGTGCTGGAGACTCCATAGTGCATCCTAACCTGATCTCAAACATTGATCAAGCATTGCTCATCCAGTACAGTCAGACCATCAGGTCCATCCCCATCACTCAGGATACAGCTCTGGGTCTATGATCACCTTCCACACATCATCAGGATACTTGTGCTCCACATATGTGCGGAGGTCCATGTTTTCAAAGAAAGCCTCGTCAGTGGATTTCTTTCCGGTTATCATCTCAAGGATAACTACCCCGAAGCTATACATATCACCTTGAGTAGACATGAGACTACCCGTCCGATATTCTGTCAAAACGCACTAATGCAAAGTATGATAGAAAATATGAATTGATTTAGATTACGAGAGTAAAATTAATAAAGGTATAGCTAACCATCCTTTAAATACAGGCATCAGTTTGACAGACGAAGAATCAATTAGAAAGCATAAATGAAAACCAATCTTTCCCGGTGGAATGTATCCGACAGTTCCTCTAATTAATGTGGTGTTTGAACCAGAAGATCTAGTAATAAGTCTTGATAATACGAAGTCTCCAACAGAGAAGGATATTTATTGTGTGACTTGAAGTAATGTCCTGATCCGACTGCATATCCGATTTTGAAAATTAAATGGAATTTCGCCGACCCGTTTACGGTGCGGGGGGCGAAGCCCCCCGCGGTATGCTACGACTTGGATTTCGGATCCGATTACTCTTTCTGTATCTATATATATGTACACCCTTGTTAGGGTTCGGTAATCATCCTGTATTCTTTTTTGACGGCTGCCGCCGTACACATGATGTCCCTTTGTAATCTTTTCTCTAAAATAGTGGAAATCTCGCCCCCTCCCGTGGACGTAGGTCATCTCGACCGAACCACGTAAATCCTGTGTTTTGGTTGTGTGATTGTTTCTTGTTTCTTGTTCTTACGCTGCAAAATCGTCGTATTCTCATGTTCAACTCTTTACAAAGTGGTATCAGAGCCGTGTGTTCAAGATCCGAACGATGACGAGTATGTACAAGATCGTGAAGTTTGATCGCAAAATCAATTTCAGACTATGGCAGATCACGATGCGTGGTGTGCTCGTTCAACAGGGAGTCTCCGAGGCTCTAGAAGGGATCGAGAAAATGCCACTATGACGCCACAAGAAAAGAAAGTGATGGACCAGAAGGCTCTCACCGCCTTCCAGTTATCCTTGGACTACAAGGTTTTGGCCGAAGTTGCCAAAGAAACTACTGTTGTCGGTATTTGGAAGAAACTCGAAGATCTGTACATGACGAAGTCTCTCCAAATGAAATTATATCACAAGCAACGTCTTTACTTACTACGCATGGTGGAAGGTACATCTGTCCGTGATCACATTGACGAGTTTACATCTATTATTATGGATCTAGAAAATATAGATATTAAACTCGAAGATGAAGATAAAACCCTTATTCTTCTGTGCTCTTTACCCCCTTCATACAAGCAATTTCGGGAAACTATTCTGTACAGAAAGTCTTCAATCACAGTGGAGGATGTTATATCTTCATTGATGTCAAAGACCATGGTTGATAAATACCTAATTGCTTCTTCTAGCGGGAGTCAGTCAGAGGCTCTTATGATGAGGGGTTGTACAAAAGAAAAGGGAAACAACAAGAAGGAAACACACATATCTAAGTCTAAATCAAAGAACGTCTGTAAATACTGCAAGAACTCTGGACACATTGTCGATGAATGCTACAAGTTACAGAACAAGAAGAAGAGGGAGAACTAAAAACAAGAACAACCTACAAATGCTAATGTAGCACGTGAAGATCCAAAATATATTCTTATGGCTTCATCTTCCTCATTCGTCAATTTTCAAACTTCTTGGATTCTGGACTCAGGTTGTTCACACCACATGTGTCCACACAGAGATTGGTTTTCTTCTTATGAGCACTTTGATGGAGGTGCTATAAACGTGGCGAACAATTCTACCTGCAAGACAATTGGCATTGGGTCAATCCGCATAAAGATGTTCGATGGTGTTATCCGAACTATCTCCAATGTTCGTCATTTTCAAGGTCTAAAGAAAAATCTCATCTCTATTGTCTTACTTGAAGCCAACAGTTTTCCATACAAGGCTGAAGATGGAATCCTGTCTATTACCAAAGGAGATGATGTTCTGATAAAGGGAGTACGTATTCCTGGAAACCTTTATAAATTAATTGGTGAAACTGTGACCGATGAAGCTGTTGTTGTTTCTTCCTCACCCACTCTTAAACTGGATGCCACTAAATTGTGGCATATGCGACTGGGACACATGAGCCAGAAAGGCTTGGAATTATTATGCACGAGAGGACTTCTAGATAATATCAGTACTGAAAAGTTAGATTTCTGTGAGCACTGTGTTATGGGAAAGCAGAAAAAGATCAATTTTTCTACTGCAAATCATACTACAAAAGGTAATGTTGATTATATTCATTCAGACATCTGGGGTCCTTCTCAAGTACCGTCCAAGGGAGGTGCTAGATACATGATTACTTTCATAGATGATTTCTCAAGGAAAGTATGGGTGTATTTTTTGAAGCATAAATCTGAGGCTTTTGATCAGTTTAAGAAGTGGAAGACGCTTATTGCAAAATAAACAGAAAGGAGCATCAAGACACTGAGGACATATAATGGCATGGAGTTTTGGTCTTATGAATTCAATGAGTTCTGCCATTTTGAAGGTATTGTAAGACATCACACAGTTAGACATACACCCCAACATAACAGTGTTGCAGAATGCATGAATAGAACTCTTCTAGAGCGTGCACGTTGCATGCTGATCAGTGCATGACTTAGCAAAGATTTTTGGGCTGAAGCCATCTCTACTGCAGCCTATCTTGTCAACCGTTCACCATCTACTCCACTTGGTTTCAAAACTCCTGAAGAGGTATGGTCTAGTCATCCTACAAAATATTCTTATCTGCGTATTTTTGGTTGTCCTGTATATGTCTATTCAAATAAAGGAAAGCTCGAGCCTAGAGCGAAGAAGTGTATTTTTCTAGGTTATGTTGATGGTGTGAAAGGATACAGATTCTGGTGTACTGAGCCAAACTCATCAAAATTCTTGATTGAAAGAAATGTTACTTTTGACGAGTCTTCCATGTTTTCTCTAAAACAAGATGGTGTCCATTCTCCAGCTACAGGTTCTCAGAGTTCCACGGAACAGGTAGAGCTTGAAGTTAGTGCACACAGCCCGACACCTCCTGTTGTTACACAGGAAAATCCAGATGATGTTGAAGATGACACTCATGAAGAACAGACATATAGCATTTCTACTGGGAGACCAAGAAGACAGATCAGACCACCTGCAAGGCATTCAAATTATGTTGTTGCATATGCCCTTGCTACAGCTGAAGAAACAAATGATTCTGGGGAGCCGACTACCTACAAAGAAGCCATGGCTGATCCCAATTCAGCCATATGGATTACTGCTATGAATGAAGAGATGGAGTCTCTTCAAAAGAACAAGACATGGGTACTTGTTGATCTTCCTGCTGGAAAGAAGATTGTTGGATGCAAATGGGTATTCAAAAGGAAGGAAGTTGGTCCTGGAGATTGTACTGAAAGGTACAAAGTGTGGCTAGTTGCAAAAGGCTACCGTCAGGTGGAAGGTATAGATTATAATGATGTGTTTTCTCCTATTGTCAAACACACTTCCATCAGATTTCTATTGGCATTAGTTGCTAGATATGATTTAGAGCTTGAGCAACTTGATGTGAAGACCGCATTCCTCCATGGTGACTTAGAGGAATAGATCTACATGCAGCAACCTGAAGGTTACATTTCTGCTGAAAAGAAGGATCATGTGTGCTTACTGAAGAAGTCTATTTAGGGTTTGAAGCAATCCCCACGCCAGTGGTATCATAGATTTGATTCTTTCATGGTCAAGCATGGATATTTCAGGTACAGCTATGACGTTTGTGTTTACTTGAAGAAACTTCCTGATGATTCTCTTATCTACCTCTTGCTCTATGTTGACGACATGTTGATTGTAGCCAGAGATAGTTCTGAAATCCGCAGTCTAAAGCAGTTACTTAGTGGCGAATATGAGATGAAAGACTTGGGAGTAGAAAAGAAAATGTTGGGGATGGAAATTATTAGAAACTGCAAAGCTGGAAGGTTACTTCTCAGTCAGGAGAAGTATGTGAAGAAAGTTCTACATCAGTTCTCTATGTCTGATACATCTCCAGTATCTATTCCTTTAGATGATCAGTTCAAGAAGCTCTCATTTGCTGAATTGCCGTAATATGAAGAGGATGAAAACTACATGTCTCGTGTTCCCTATTCCAGTGCAGTTGGTAGCATCATGTATGCTATGATTTGCACGCGTCCAGACATTGCACAAGCAGTTAGCATGGTGAGTAGATACATGTCCAATCCAGGAAAGCTACATTGGCAAGCAGTCAAGCAAATTCTTAGGTACCTTAAGGGTACATCTTCTACATGCCTTGGATTTGGCAAGAGCACAAAGACGCTTGTTGGTTATGTTGATTCCGACTTTGCAAATGACCGTGAAAAAAGGTGTTCTCTTACGGGTTATCTGTTTACTATTGGTGGTTGTGTTCTGAGTTAGAAAGCTACATTACAACCCATTGTTGCATTGTCTACTACTGAAGCTGAGTAAATGGCATTCACAGAAGCCATCAAAGAAGCCACCTGGCTTAGAGGACTGTGTGCTGAGTTTTATATTCTTGACAAGACGATGGCCATCTACAGTGACAGTCAGAGTGCAATTCACCTTACAAAAGATCAGATGTTTCATGAAAGGACAAATCACATCGACGTCATGTATCACTTCATCAGAGAGGTGATAGCGCAGGGGAAGATTGTGGTGAAGAAGATTGTAAGCAAAGAAAATCATGTAGACATGATGACAAAGCCGTTGCCAGTTTCCAAGTTCAGACATTGTCTGGACTTGGTTAGCCTACACAGCATGCAGTGACGCCCTTAGGGGCTGGAGGGGGAGAGAGATCTACTATTATTCCTTTCCAGAGAGCCAGAGACTTCAAGTCAAGGTGGAGATTGTTATGTGACTCGAAGTAATGTCCTGATCTGAATGCATATTCGATTTGGAAAATTAAATGGATCTTCACTGACCTGTTTCGCCCCCCGCGGTATGGTACGACTTGAATTTCGGATCTGATTACTCTTTCTATATCTATATATATGTACACCCTTTTTAGGGTTTGGTAATCATCCAGTATTCTTCTTTGACGGCTGCCGCCGTACACAGAGTGTCCCTTTGTAATCTTTTCTCTTAAATAGTGGAAATCTCGCCCCCTCTCGTGGACGTAGGTCATCTCGACCGAACCACGTAAATCATGTGTTTTGGTTGTGTGATTGTTTCTCGTTTCTTGTTCTTCCGCTGCGAAATCGTCGTATTCTCACGTTCTACTCTTAACAATATTGCTGGGCTTCAGAGCACAATGGGAAGTTGGAAGAAGCTGAGTGTGCAGATAATCCAGGGAACTAGCCACGCCAGCTACAATGTTTACCGGTTGACACAGAGATAAGACTCTAGGTTTTGATTCATCAGTTGGATATCCATGAAGTCAGTTCTCATGGCTTCCATTGTGCATGTATTGGAAAATCAATGCCTTCATGGTCAGTTGCAGAACACGATGTTATCACCTTCAAGAGGTTTTTGTGGGTAGCTTCCCTCAATATGCTGCATTCATCCTTGAAGCTAGTGGAAACCTCTTGCTTAACACTATGCAAGACCTTAACTGCAACCTCAACCTTTTTACCAACGTCCACAACTGCCTTGTATACAAAAGCGAAATTGCCAACATGCACCGATCAGATGTGCCGACGAGAACCCATATGTGGCTTTAAGTAACTGATGGTAGGAGACACGAGGGAAATGAGCTTTCACTACAAAAAAAGGATCCCTTAACTACAATTTATCTAACTACATATATTTTATTTGTAGTCAAAAGTATTTTTCTTTACATAATATAAAAATATAAATAAAACAAATATAGTTAATTGTTGTAACTACAAAATTGACTACATATCCTATGATGCTACATATTATACTATTCCTAACTCCTCTTTGTCTCTTTCCTTCCCTCCCAATGAATCATATACCTCGAAGTTTGACTTTTTCCGCGCGCTACTCCCTCCTCTCCTATTGCACGGTTACGCGCGGTTCTCCATTGCGTCTGTATTCCTCCCAGTGTCCACCCGGATAGTCCGTGTCCACCCGGATAGTCCGTGTCCACCCGGATAGTCGGCCCCCATCGCTCTCTCTCACTCTCTTCTCATCCCCGCCTCCAACAACCCCTGATCGACCCATTCACTCTCCCTCTGGTGCTCTTCTTGTCCCCCAAACCTAGAGACCCTGTACAATAGGAGGAGGATGCAGAGAAATAAGGGAAGCCAAACTTAGGTGCCGTTCGGCCCTGCTCTTTCAAAATACTGGTACTTCCATGTATAAAAAATTAGACAATGGTATTTGGAGCAGCCGGTCCTGGGTGGAACAACGATGAAACAACTGTATATTGGCAGCGACCCGCCTGTAAAGAAACTGGGACGGAGCTTGAATGCAACAGTTTTGAAACCCACCATATTTCACGCAATTTGTGAGTTCTCTGTTTCTGTGTATTAAATACATGTGCTTCTCTGTGAGCGCCATTTAAGAGTGTGTTTTTGCTCAACATTGTCGTCGGGAAGAGACGTGTAAGACCTCTGAACCGGTATCTCGAAAATTTGTGTAGAAGATTATTTTTTTTCTATATTTCTTTATTTGGGGATGTCGGTCTATTATTTCTGCCAAATCCTTTTCCCGTGGATCAGTTCGGTTGCCACCATTGATCTCCGCTTGAGGCCTACACAAAACTTTTTGTTCGTCACAATTAGTTACATAGCATTAATCTGGCGCCACTGACTTACTCAAGTAAACTGGTCAGATGTTGTGTGTGTCCCCTTTCTTTTACCGCAGTTGTGACTGGCCATCAACAGCAAACTGATCATAGAATGAGGCCACGTAGAGCTTTAATGCATACTCTTTTGTCATTTGCACACGAAAGGTAGAAGGTGCAGTAAGCCTTTACTAGGCATTACCGGGACAAGAAATATTTAGCAGAACTATCCGCCCATCCTGTTGTATGACAAACGATGCTCTCAAAGGAAGGATGTATATATTGTTGTTCTCCAAGCAAAAAAGTGCCTAATCCAATGCATATTCTTGTGATTACTTGCCGCTATGAGAATATTGCTACTATTCTTGCAAGTGTTCTTAGCCGATGCTAACTGTGGCCTTGCAACTACTTTTGCAAATGCTCCTACTCACAAGCAGACAATAATGCTAGGTGATAATTTGTATCCTTTGGTGGATTAGTTTTGCCATGAAATGGCAGCGAATCTGACTTGTATGCTATTATGGATGTATGAAACTTAAGCCTTTTAAAGACTTTACAGGACCTGAAGGTGAAGCTGGAATTGGCTGTGCAAGAAGCAAAGCGGAGGTGTTCCCACATTGACACACCCACACACTTCTAATAATGAATAGATCTTGGATGCAATTGATCGAGATGAATATATTTGCATCATTGTCCATAGTTTAGTGTTTCTTTTTTAGCCAACCCAATGATTTGGTTGAGATGCTTTGGGCCAAAACTTAAATAAATACACTTGCTCATCACATGTAGTTCATATGAAGTTGTCTCCCGTCATGACATAGGATTTGGGCCATAATACAATCTTTTATGACATCTGAAAGAGAAAGTTGAGAATCTCAGTGTTCTGCGGTTGCCATTTCCTCTTTAGCAGCTTCTGCAAAGGATCACATTGCTTCTGACGTTTCTTTTTGTTTGCTTTAATATCACTGAGTGCACACTCTTTTTCATCTCGTTTTGGATAATCTTATGAACTTTCTTATTTGTTTTCTTTGTTTCTGTAAAAATAATTTCTCTTGTAATCTTTGGTAATTTCATTCTTATAGTCAGGAGGGCTTTGGATGTGTTGGACTTCACCCCCCTTAATGGAAAGCCTATCAAGATTATGTACTCAAACCATGATCCAAGCAGCCACAAGAGTGGAGCTGGAAATATTTTTATTATGGTACTAGTAACTAATATTATTTCCAGTTGATTCTTTAGAAAAATTTCTCTATAATTCTCGTTTCTTCTGACGTACTGCAATATTTAGAACCTTGACAAAGCTATAGACAACAAGGCACTCTACAACACGTTTTCATGTTTTGGTAACATACTGTTCTGCAAGATTGCTACTGATGGTTTTGGCCAGTCTAAAGGTTATCGATTTGTTCAATTTGAAAAGGAAGAATATGCACAGTCGGCTATTGATAAGTTGAATAGAATGCTTCTGAATGATAAGCAGGTTTACGTTGGACATTTCTAGTGTAAACAAGAGAGGGATAACTCTGTTAGCAAGACTAAATTTAACAACATTTTTGTAAAGAATCTTACTGAGACTGCTACTGATGATGACTTGAAGACCATTTTTGGTGAATTTGGGTCGATCACAAGTGTTGTGGTCATGAGAGAGGCAGATGGGAAATCTAAATGTTTTGGTTTCGTCAATTTTGAAAACCCAGAGAGTGCTGCTCAGGCTATTGACTTTCTTAATGACAAGAAATTTGATGACAAAGAATGGTATGTTGGTAAAGCTCAGAAGAAATCTGAAAGGGAGCAGGAGCTGAAAGGTAAATTTGAGCGGACTGCCAAGGAGACTGTAGACACATACCAGGTTTGAAGAATTTGGATGACAATATTAGAGATGAGAAGCTTAGAGAACTATTTTCTGAGTATGGATACATCACCTCTTGCATAGTTGGAGGCTATACATTCCTCCCCCTCTTTGCGTATTAACTAAACATTTTTTATTCTAACTTGAACGTGTAAATAGGTCATGCGGGATCCCAATGGCATCAGTAGAGGCTCTGGATTTGTTGCTTTCTCCACTTCTGAAGAAGCAAATAAAGTTGTATGCAATCTCATCTATATAAAGTTTATACCACTATTATAAATTCCTAGTAACTGTATGTCCTGTTGTCTTTTATTCTACTTGTTAGGATGTATGATTTATTGTTGTTTTGGTAGCTATCTGAGATGAATGGGAAGATGATTGCTAACAAGCCTCTCTATGTTGCTGTTGCTCAACGTAAAGAAGATAGAAGGGCCAGGCTCCATGTATATTGAAATTTTTGTTGTTTAAGAACAGTTGCTTGCTCTCATCATTCTTTTTTTGTTTCCCTGTATTCCTTTTTCTGTTCCTTGGTAGTAATTCTATTTTTAATTTTTTGATAGGCACAGTTTTCACATATGCATCCAGTGAGCATTCCCCAATCTGTTTCTCCAAGGATGCCAATGTATCCCCCTGGTGGTCTGGGATTAGGCCCTGTGTTTTATGGCTAGCCTCCTCCTCCTGGCATCATCTCTACTCAGGTGGTGATCTCGCCAATTTCTAGTTAGATAAATTTGAGCACTTTTCTTGCTGTGAAGATTCCAATGCAACCCATATAGCAAGGAATTTGTAAATAAGATATGAATCATTATATGGGTCTTTTAAAATGTTCACATCTCTTCTCTTTTGGTGGGACCTAGTTATCAGCTGTCACTTCTATTGTAGCTTTATCCTTGATTAATTTTTTAAAATCAGGTCCCAGTGGGATGTTTCTTGTGCTTACATTTTCGTTTTTGTTGTTCCTTCTTAACAAAATTTTCTAGGCCCTCAGTTTTCTTTGGCAGAATCCACCATCATTTAGTGATAGTGTCCTCAATGCTTAGTTAGTTGCATGTATGTTTATGAACATGAAGATGATGTCATGTGTTTTATCCCTAATGAGCATAGTTTCAGCCCCTTGGCCCTGCATGATGGCCCTTGTGGGTGTTTATCTGCTCAGATATCAATCTGTTTTGGTTTTTGATGTGCTGAGAGAGGGCTTCTGGGCTCTCTCTGTGAAGTTGTGTCTTTGAAAGCTTAAACACATTGCCTAGGGTTGTTTATGCATGCATTATGTTCTCATTTTCTACTGGAGATCTATAAGTTTTCATTCTTCATTTCACATTCAAATATGCTAAAGGTTGGTTTCCTGGTTCAACCTCGAGTTGTGAAACTTGCCCAATCATAAACTTTGAAGTTCAATGTAGTTCGGTCTGACCTAAAACTAGGAATTACAAGCCAAGCTAAACCACGTGGTTTGAACTTTAAAGATTAAAACTGAAATGATTACCAATACTCAAACCATATGCTCCATGTTTTTATATATCATTCTATTTGGGATTCTGATTTGTGTCCAGTCTCACCGGTTAATGTTATTGCCAACCTCTCTGGTTTGCATCCTAGCAATCTGGCAGAACTGAAAATGTATACGGTTTTATCCATTTTTCGCCATAATTTTCTTGCGGTTTGCACCCTTGCATAGCAATCTGGCAGAATTGAAAATGTGTATGATGTTGAGTAACTATACTCTGCCAGGAATTCTCTACTATACACAACCTTTTCAGTTTATAATGGTGGGTTGCCAACCCTCTGCAATAAAAAAACTATTTGCTAATTTTCCATTTTTGAAACCATATTATATTTATTTTCTGTATATCACCTCCTTATGCTTATAGTTGTCGTTCTTAGGTCTCAAAATGTAGAAGTGACTCTAATGTCTGAATTATCAAGAATCCAAGGTCTAAAAATGGGAGGGTGAAATCTTTCCACACATGGTAAGTAACCAATGAACTATGAGTTGTGCCATAGTTGCATTGTGCCAACAGTTAATTTGCATGCATTCAGCCCTGTTGGCTAGAGTTTTACACTGTCATTGTTGAAACACTGCCTATTCATTGCTTTTAGGTCCTCTTTAATGTAGCAATTGTTGGTTGCACAGTCTCTTCATTGAAGAGAGTACATTATTCTTTGCTATGCTCTTCATGAATAAAGGGGGTTGTTGTTGGGATTGAAGAGACTAGTCATTCATTATAGTATATTTACACGCAATGTTGAGTAGATGAACTTAAATTCCATCATAGTTCTCTCTGGGGTATGACTTTGTATAGTTTATAGCTGAATTAATACATAATACCAAACTATTTGATTGTTGAATTGAAGCTTATTTTGTATCTTTCAGTGTGCTTTGCCCAAAGGACAATATGATGCCTTGTATGCTTTGAAGTTGTTGTTGATTCTTTGTGAATATCAAAGGCTTATAGAGAAACTTCTACAACAAAGGGAGGCGTCCAGAAAAGGATAATACAAGTGGTGGAATAAATATAAAAGAAAAATCAAGATACAAGAAGATGTGCATGATCATGTGGCATATAGAGTCTGCAGCGGATAGATGTAGTCAGAAGAACATATTGTATGCATGTGTCTTTTTCCCATGCATATTGTAAAACAGGGGCCAGGTTAATGTCCTCCCCATGCGTACACATTGTTCAAATATAAATAAAAGTAACATTGTTGACATTGTAAGCATAACTCAATCTTGATTAACATTCATCGGTTTTCTTATAGAAAACCCCTCTATACTGGCAAGCGACTGACTGGATACATAATGTCTCTCACTACATATCTATGTATAGTACATGGTGTCTTTCACTACACACTAGCTATAATTACATGTGTAGCAAGTGCTAATTTTTGCTATACTTGAACTACAAATACAATTGTAACCAATGCCATCTCTCCCTACATATTATAGGTACAAATTGAATTGTAGTCATACATTTGGCTACAATGGAAAATACATTTTTATGTGTAAGGACATTTTTACCTACAATTAGGGTTACATAAGAATTTGTAGCCAGAGGCATAACTAACTACAAGTTTGAAAAATGTAGCCTAAACAATTAGCTACACGGGTATTAGCTATATATTATAAATGTAAGGATAATTGTAGCCAAAGCTTTTGGCTACAAATTTTGGTGTTTTCGCTACAATTGTTTTTTGTAGTTAAAGACCATATTTTTCGTAGTGTTTCAAGGAAGGCGTGGTATCGACAAGCCTGGGTTTCTTTCTTGTGAGATACTTAAAGAGAAAGTACAACACGAGGACATACACTACGAAAGCTGAATCAATTATGCTAATTGCTAGGGTATAACTCCCTCATTTTACTTTGCAAGATTTTAGCTGCAGCTCAAGAATTCCCCCGCATAAGTTTCTGTTTCCAGAAACTATTACGAAACTAGCGTTGCTGAAAACACCCTTTGCATGCATTTGACCTTCTAACTCATTGAACGATAACCATTCAAATGGTTATGAGAGAGATTCAACAGCTGAAGTTCTATTAATCTTGCCTAAGGTGTGAGGGATGTTTCCTTCGAAAAAGTTGTTGCTCAGATTAAGGATATCTGGAAGGATGCAGGAAAGCAGACTATAAGGAATGACACTGGGAAATCTTATTTTTTGATATATCTGAATTGGTCTGGAGACTTCCATGGGCAATGAACCCCCACCCCACACACATAAAAAAAGAGAGAGATTTTTTTAGTAATATTCAGGTAGTCACATAAAGATGATCGGCCCATTATCATTGTCGAATTCAGGGAGGGTCAAGTAGGGGCACATTCCTCCCTCAATTTTTTTATTTTATAAATATATATATATATATATATATAGATAATTAACATGGTATTACAATTGATATTTATTTTTTGATGTTATCTAAAACACATGCTCATACATGTACAATAATTATTTATAGACTTTTAAAAATATACATTGTCATTAAAATGTGATATAAGTAACAAAACACAAATAGAAACACATAAAAATAAGACAAGTTTCATATAAACCATGACATTTTCTTACTTTTATAAATAGATCTTGAGATTAATGAATTTATATTGATTCTATAAACATAATGACAATTATATCACAGACACATACATTAATGTCAATTTTTGAGCTATAAGATAACCATATATATTGATTAGATAAACAATCTAACGTGGATATTTAGTGGTATTATCAGAATATCAAAATTTTATATCACGTGTAAATAAGTAAATATACATCAAATTTAGTTATTACTTAGTTATATGTGTGTATAATTAGGTTGTGCTGTTAATAAATGATGATTTTTTTTTTCTAATTCAGGTATGATACATTCTAAAATAGACAATATATTACTCAATATTAATTGTTTCTTTTAGTTTATGATTTTATGATATATTGTTAATAATGAAACTCATGTTTTTATATTTTTTGAAACATCAAATATATGTGATAAAATAATGACAAATCATGTATTATTATGTGATAAATCCTTAAAATAATATAAATTTCAAATAATATGAAAAAGAATAGAAAAATATTGTATATTATTTACTCTTTATGATACAAATATTAATAAAATGTTAGTTTTCTTCATTGTACTAGATTACCTAGATGGTACAACACATTTTGAATGGTAATCATCAATGTCTCAATTATTTAAATATTTTATCTTTTTTTATAGATTGACTATTGAGTTATACTTTTATATGCAATTTTATACAATGTTGTTTCTCTTAATTACACATACTATTTTTATTGTAAAGTATCAAAATGTATTTGATATTTAATTTATTTTCATCAATAGATAGAAAAGGCTATATTTATATTCAATAACTAATAAATTTCAATAACATGTATTCATATTTTAGGTAAAAATGAATAATTGAATGTCATGATGCCTATATTGTGTTTCTTAAATTTATTATAGTGTTTATCTCTCAATTCATATATTATAACTTTTTACATGGTATCATTTTTATAATTCAATTTTGCTAAATACGGTGTTAATGTTTAATTACTAGCTTGTGACATATGATCACTTGAACAATCTTAAAACATAAATAATAGTCCACACACAATTTTGAACATAAAATACATGTGTTCTTTAAGATAGAATCAACTTAAAGAAGTGATGGTTTCACAGAAGAAAAAAAAATACTTTCTACGTTAGTGGTTGTGGTTTAGAATGGATTTAAAATGTGTATAGAATGTTAACATAATTTTAGTTAATAATATATATAGATCTACGAGTATTGTAATCATACAAAGAAATTAGGTAGTCCACAAAGTTGGGAGAAATATCCTTAGTTTTTTTTGTCAATGTAAAATCTATTGATTCTCCTATCTAGTTAAGATAAACATGTTAATAAGAAGTCTTTGGAACAAGTAGGCACTCTCTTTATCTCATGACAATAATTGAAAACATATTTACTGATGATGTAAATAATAAATATAAATTTAATATAAATTTGAAATGTTACTTCCTAGTTATAGCACCACGAAGTCTATTATGCGACAAATCAAGCTTGACCAGCTGACTTATGTTTCAAAGATTTTTCATAATGTTGCCAATCAATCTGTTCCGTTCTAAATACAACTTATTCAACACAATCAGATTGTAATTGGTTGAAGGAATTCTTCTTGTTAGGTTGTTGCTGGCAATAGAAAGATATTGTACCTTTGAAAGGTGACCTAAGTTGCTTGGTAGTGCTCCAAAAAGTAGGCTATCGCAGATTGAGATATATCTAAGCTTCGTAAAATTTCCAAGCTCCTAAGAAATCTCTCCAGAAATTCTATTTTTTTTAGTAGAAGATATTGAGGGCGGTTGAAAAGTTAACAAGAGAAACTGGAAGCCTTCCCTCAAACACATTGTAGGATAAATATAGCTCCGACAGAGCCCTACAGTTGACTAATGAGTTGAAGAAGCTCCAGTCAGACTCTTCTTTTTCCGTCATTTTATTGCTGTGAAGATTTAAGATGGACAAATTTATCAATCTTCCAAGACCTAATGACACCTGCCCATTGAAACAATTATCATTAAGTACAATTTTCCTCATTTGTGAGGTGTTGCTCACTGATGGCGGGATGATTCCACATAGTTTATTGTCATACATATGCAAAAATTGAAGTGTAGGGAGAACTATATTAAAATCTAACAGTAGGAAGCCCATAGCCAGTTCTTACCCACATAGAAAGATTGGAGATAAGAAGATTTGAAAAGAGCAGTAGGGATCTGACCGTAAAGTCGATTCAAAGTCAAATCAATAATTTTTAGATTTTTCAAGCGATCCAATTTTGAAGATATAATTTTGGTTAGAATGTTGTTACGTAGATGGATGTCTTGTAAAGAAGACATGTTGTTAAGGGTTGGTGGAATTTTATCGGGAAGAAAGTTGAAGTGAGTATTTAAAAGAGTGAGTTTTGACAACACCCCCAACTAAGATAGAACTCCGCCAATAAATTTGTTGATTTGCATGTGTAATTCTACTAAAGAAGAGAGCATGCTCAATGCCAAGGGAATGTCTCTAGTTAGACTAATACCCGACATCAAGAATGACAAGTTTGGATAAATGGTCGACTCACTATGCAGTACTTCAACAAGTATATTGTTGCCAACAGAGGGTATATGGAGGCTGGAACACCTCCCGATGATTGGAGAAATGCTTCCTCCTAGTAGGTTTCTCGTTAGGCTGATTACTTTCGACGGGGAAGATTTACACATACTCCTCCATGGTATCTCCCTTTCATGTTAGTTGGCAGTTAAGTTGAGGTGGCGCAGATGCTTCAAGGATTGAATTTTTACAGGATCAACCCTTCGAGTTGATTGTCTGGAAGGTGCTGTCTTTGAAGCTAGCTCAGGTTGGCCATAGCTGACAGCAACTCTCTAGATAGACTAAGCTCTGCTAAGTGAATCAAAACAACCATGTTGCATGACTTGACGCAAGTGATGTCAGACTAGCTGCACATGTTGGAGCTACTATTCCATGAATCCAGTTCCCCAAAAGAGTCTTCAATAATGGTATTTTTGATTGAAAGGAGGGCTTGGTAATCGATGGATGCCACATATAGGCATGACAAGGACAAAACTATTGCTGAAAGTCACATCAAGCCGTCAACCATGAAAAGGAGAGCCATCTTGGGTATGAGAGCAATGAAAGAGACGCACAGAATGCATAACTTGTAACAAAAACAACAACACACATTTTTTGTAGACTGGAACTATATGTTGCTCTTTGTGAGTAGTTGATTCACACAATAGTCCCAGTCCGAGAATCAATAAACCATTGATGAATATTTGGTCTAACAAGCCAGGCCATGCACTCGACATGATAAAAAAGCATGCTATTTTGTCTGAGCGACCATTAACCTCCCACTCATCCACCTTCACCCGATCATTTCATTAGTGGCAGAGCCAGGGGAAGTAGGGGCACTTGCCCCCCCTAAAATTTCAATTTTTTAAAGATATATATAATGTATATTTAATATGATATCACAATTAATATTTATTTTTAAGTATTATCTACAACTCATGCTCGTACATCTTATGTCATAATTTACAATCTTTGTCATTACAATGTGATGTAAGTAACAGAACATAAATGAGAACACATGAAAATAAGACAAATTTTGTATAAGCGTCTTCTTACTTTCATAATTAAACCATGATTTTTGTGAACTTATATTTATTTAATTTAGATATTAAAAGTTATATCATGAGTGCATACATGAATTTTAATTTACTAGCTATTAATACAACCATATATAATGATGAAATAAATCACTTAATATGGATACCTACTGATATACTATATTAAAATGTCAAAATTCTTATATCAAACATATAAAATTACATATATAACAAATATAATTAGTATTTAGTTATATTTATATACAATTTTCTAGTGCTCATGTTGTAGGATTAATTTTTCTCTAATTCATGAGTAATGCATCCTAAGATGGATAAAAGACTATTCAATACTAATAAAAAAAATTAGTTTGTTGTTCCATGATAAATTTGTTAATAATGTTGTTAAAACACATATTTTTATGTTAATAATGTTGTTAAAACACATATTTGATATTTTTCTTAAAACATCAAATGTATTTGATAAAATAAGAACACAATGTATTATTATAGGGTAAACTCTTATATAATATAACTATCAAATAATACAAAGAGGTTTAGAAAATTATTGTATATTATCTATTGTTTATGATATTACTGTTAATGACATGTTTGTTATTTCATTATGTTAGGTTACTGAAATCGTATAACACATCTTGAATATTAATCATTAATGTCTCACTTATCTAAATATTTTGTTTTTTGTAATGGACCGACTATATAATTATATTTTGATATGCATGTTATGAAAATGTTGCTAGTCAAAGTTACACATATTATATTTTTCAGAGAAGTCAGGAGGCTATCTTATTCATCCCGCCCTCCTCTTACGAGCTTCATTAAAATTAAAATTACATTCACAAATCAATGCATTAACTGGAAATAAGGTAGTACTGCTACCCTTACACATATTATATTTATAATAATGTCAAAAAAATGTATTTTTATTTTCTTTGTTTTCAACATTAGATAGAAATGATTTGTTTATACTTCAATTATTAATAAATTACCTATGACATTTATTCAATTTTAAAGTAAAAATAGTTAAGAATCAATGTCATGATGCCTATAATGTTTGGCTTAAATTTAGTATATTGTTTTCTCTCGACTTATATAATATAGTTATTACATGGTACCAATTTTAAAATCCAATTTTATTAAGCTCTAAATTACTTTTTATTTGTTAGACTTGTCGAAACAATTAGAAACGAAATAATTTGCACAATATTAAAAAATAAATAATAGTACACAGTTAATGTTGAACATAAAATGCATGTGGTTTTGTTGAGATGACCTAAATTTACGAAGAGCTAATTTTAAAAAGTGGTTGGTCTTGTACAGGAGAAGTTATATGTTTTCTATATTAGTGGTTGTGGTTTAGAATGTATTTTAAATGTGTGTAGAATGTTATAAGATACATAATTGTAGTTAATAATATACCTAAATATATGAATATTCTAATCCTACATGAAACTTTGATAGTCCAAAAAGCAGCGAACTATGTTCTTGGATTTTCTTTTTTTGATGTAAGATACATTACTTATCATATCTAGATCAAATAAACATGTTAATAATATGTCATTGCAACATATAGACACTTTATTTGTCTCATGGAAATAATTGAATACCTATTTACATATGATGTAAATAAAGAAATACAAATTTCATATGAAGTTTTAGTGCTACTTCGTGTGTACCCTCACTTCATTATAGGGCTGGCTCCACTACTGATTCCATATGCATGGATGTGGATGTGTACTCGGTTGATTCACATACCCTTAGACACTACGATATATACTAATACACAACTACATGAAAAAAAAAACAATTTAGCACATTTTGACCATAATATCTTCCTTCTTTTCACTTCTCTAGATATATTTCTCGAAGTTGCACACTTTTAGCAAAAATACTACATAAGGTGACATTTTATGAGTCCCATGTCAAAGTGTGTTACGACACAAAATGTAAAAATAAAAAATAAAAAAAATTGAGACTTACCAAAGCGGCACACTTTCAAATTGACATTCAAATTGAATCTAAAATGTTTATATATTTTTAAATTTCTTATATTTTTTATTAAACGCCATTTGGCGTGACACATTTTGATACTTGGACTCTAAAATGCTAATTTTTGTGGAGAGTTTCAAATAATGTGTGTAAGTTTGGAACATATTTTTGAAAAGGCCTTATGAAGCTAATTATTTTGCCAAATTATGATATATTGATTTTTTTTTCACAATTAGTTTCACAAATTTGTTGCTCTCCTCATCTCACTATGTGATAATGCACATAAAAATTTGCTTGGTTTAGCAAAACCAATAGGTTTGGTCCATTTCTTTTAAACTATAAAACAAATGTCTGCGATGGATATAATTATCTCGGGATTAATTTAAAAATGAAAAGCTGGTTTGATTTGAGCGTTCTAGTTCATCAACTATCTCAATCATATATCTGAGGGAAGAAAGCTATACTGGTGCAGGCCCTACGTCAGTGAGGATGGACCTGATGGTCTGACTGTACTGGATGAGCAATGCTTGATCAATCTTTGAGATCAGGTTAGGATGCACTATGGAGTCTCCAGCACATCACATGCAGATGAAGGATGTCCTGAAACTCGCGTGTGGTACGAAGAAGAAACTCTCAAGGCAGACCAGAAGGCAGTCCTAGAAAAAGTAAATAAAGTCTTGCGCATATTGAATAAATCATATCTTTAGTTCTGTAATGGCGCCATCTGGGTTGGCGGGAGATGAACTATTTCTTTACTACCAATATTAGGGATGAAATTTTATTTAAATACACAGTGCGTTCAGTTTGTAACAGGTATATCACCGCGTTTTAAATGTTACATGTGAAGGCGCAATTTCTGTTAAAGTACCATTCTCGATTTGTGCGTGTCATCCTTGCGCAGTACCATTGGTATCACTAATTGTTCAAAATATAATGCCAGTTTCTACATATGGAGTATTGAGGGCTGCAAGTTTTTTTTTAATAAAGGGCGCCCGCCATTTTGTTAAGTAATCAAATTGTTTGCAGCTAGTACAAGGATCCGATCCTCAAAGCCCTCCCTGACATAGTGAGGGTTAACAAAATGATAGGCGAAAGAAGTCAAGGCATGTGCTACTCTATTGCCTTGCCTCGGAATAAAAAGAAAATTAAAAGACAGGAAACTAAAAGACAGGTCTATGATGTCACTGATGATGCCTCCTCGTAGCTGCGTCCACCCTTCCCCATTTTTACTGCTTCCACCAACAGTAGGCAGTCCGTCTCCACCACTATATCCATGTAGCCTCCCCGAAGAGCGAGCCGCATGCCGTGCAAAACAGCTGTACCCTCCACACTAAGCACTGAGTACGCCTGCTCTATCCGACACTGGAAAGTCCACAAAAGTTGTCTGTGCTCATCCCTAATGGCTGCACCGCAACCATTCTCATCTGCCAAGGTGAGAGATGCATCAGTATTAATCTTCATGCTGCCCGGTGGTGGCCGCCGCCATGTCACTGGTCTATGCGCCGCTTCTGAGTGTGCCACTGCCTTGTGATAACGAGCATAGTCCGCCACCAAGTCGATAAATCCAGCCGCGAGTCCCGAGAGATAAGGCGGGTGATCGTCAAAAAGAGCCTTGTTCCTTGTTGTCCATGCCACCCACAAAAGAATGGCTCCCTCATCTCTGCGCCGACCGTCCCCCTCTTCAAGCAAACTCTTCAGAAAGCTCCCCACATCATGTTCCTCCACCTGCCCCGTCCAATCGAATGCGCCAGTGACCCAAATCTGCCTAGACCGAGCACAGTGCAGTAAAGCATGGGAAGGGTCCTCTCTCTGGGCGCAATGTTGGCATCTGTCATCATGTGTCACTTGCTTCCGCATAAGTTCTGCCTTGGTGGGGAGAATGTTCCTAAGAGCTCTCCATAAAAAGTGTCTCAGTTTTGGCGGCCATCTTTGCTTCCAAAGTTTCTTCCATAAATCCGTGTTCGCACCCTCTACTAAGTCCGCTCCCGCCCGAAGAAGGAGGTAAGCACTACGGACCGAGAACATACCAGTACTCTCCTTCTCCCAGAACAAATTATCTTCTCTAATGCGCTGCGATAGGAGAATGTTGAGGACTCTCCTGGCTATGTGTGTAGGGAAACACGCCTCTACAGCCTCCGTATTCCATCTCTTCGGCCCTCCATACATCATATCACTCAATGTCCTGTACTCCACCGATCCCTGTACCAAATACCTATGCACAGTGCCACTGAGCTGCGGAATCCACCTATCCCTGTATATGTTTATGCTTTCCCCATTCCCCACCCGCCAAAGGAATCCACTCTTCACCTGCTGTAACGCCCCCCAAATACTCCTCCAGGTATAACTTGGATTCCCCCCAACTCCACGTGCAAGATAGATGAGGACCTAAAATATTTCGTCTTCAGTATCCGATCCGCCAGGGAATCACCGTATACTGCCAACCTCCACCCTTGTTTAGCTAGTAGCGCAAGGTTGAAGGCTTTCAGGTCCCGAAACCCCATTCCCCCACAATCCTTGGGCCTGCATAATCTCTCCCAGCTCATCCAGTGAATCTTCCACTCCCCTTCCTTTGAACCCCATCAAAACCTCGCCATCATTGCATGGATATCATCAATAAGACCTTCGGGAAGCTTGAAGATGCTCATAAGATACGTCGGAATAGCTTGGATGACCGCCTTAATCAACACCTCCTTGCCTGGCCTAGAGTGAAGTTGTTCCTTCCATCCCTGTAATTTCTTCCACACTCTGTCTTTTATCGCAGCGAACACAAGCTTCTTTGATCTCCCAACCACCGTAGGGAGTCAAAGATACTTTTCATGTTTGTCCACCTCCCTCACTTGCAGCCGGTTCTTGATCAACTCACGTCTCTCTCCGGTGACGTTCGCACTGAAGGACACCTCTGTCTTCTCATAATTGATTTTCTACCCAGATGCCCTCTCATATTGGCTGAAAATATCAGCTAAAGCGGAGCATTCTTCTGAGGTAGCCCTTGTGAACATAATGCTATCGTCTGGAAAAAAGAGGTGAGTGACCTGTGGTGCCCATCTGCAAATCCTCATCCTATGAATTTTGTGTTCCTGTGCTACTTTAGCCAAAGAAAAGGACAGTGCTTCAGCGTAAAAAAGAAAAAGGTAGGGGGATAAAGGATCACCTTGGCGAAGACCTCTAGATGGATTTGAAGATCCCCTCCTGCTGCCATTGACGATGAACTTGTGGGAAACGCTAGTAACACACTCCATCATTTTGGACCTCCAGATATCCGACACTCCCATCCTCCTCATGACCTTATCCAAAAAAGGCCACTCGACCCTATCATATGCCTTGCTCATATCCAACTTAAGAGCCATCAATCCTTCTTTCCCCTTTTCCGGTGCTTCATGGTGTTAAAGGTTTCATAAGCTACCAGGGCGTTGTCCGTGATCATCCTTCCCCCTATAAAAGCGCTTTGATTCTCAGAAATCATGTCATGCTACCACGACTTAATTCTATTTGCCAGAACCTTAGTGATGATTTTGTAAGATACATTGCAAAGGCTGATTGGGCGATACTCCGATAACTGTACCGGGCTGTTTGTCTTAGGAATGAGCACAATATCCGTCTCATTAACATCCGATAAACTCTCCTCCCCTTCCCACCATTTAGAGATAAAGGATAACAGGCTGTTTTTAATAATTCCCCAGAATTTCTGATAAAAGATAGCTTTCATCCCGTCCGGACCCGGGGCCTTGTTGGGATGCATTTGTTGCAGCGCCTTCCACACCTCCGTCTCTGTGGGAATACAATCTAAATCTGGAAGAGCGGCTTCCGGTACCACTCATGGCAGGCCTTCTAAAAACTCGTCCATTCCTGAAGGGTTTGAGCTAGTGAAGAGGGAGTTGAAATAGTTTGAAATAATTTCAGCAACAGCCTCCGACTCCGTGTGCCAACTGCCATCATCCTTAAAAAGACCACCTATGGTATTTCTTCGCTTTCTTTGGCTGGCCTTATGATGGAAGTATTTAGTATTCTTGTACACATCTTTCATTTCGTTTGTCCTGGCCCTGGCAAACCAATAGCTCTCCTCCAACCGTTGGAGTTCATGCAATTCTTTGGCTAACGCCTCACATTTCTGTAACATGTCATGAGAGGGTGGTCGGTTTTGAACTTTGGTAAGCCTCTTTTCAGTCTTTAGTATCCTCCTTTTTATGTTACCAAATTTTTCTGCCGCCCAACCTGCCAACCTTTCCGCACATATCATTGTCTGCCCTGGAAGACCATCCGCGTGGTTGCTGTCCCATGCCCGTGTGACCACCTCCTTGCACTCCGGTGAAGAAAGCCAAAAGGTTTCAAACATAAAACATTTCCCCAGCTGGCTCTCCACATGTCTTCTGCATTCCGCCCACAAAAGAATTTGCCCATGATCAGAATTAAGAATAGGAAAGTTTTTCACTTTTCTGATATTGAAGATGTCACACCATTTCCTATCCGCCAAGAATCTGTCTAATCTTTCCATAATAAGGTTGTCTGCATGCAAACCGAATTTCCACGTGTACTGATTCCCAGAAGATCCCAAATCCATCAGCTGACACCTGTCATAAGCTCCCTGAAATTGCGCATCTGCCATTCCCTCCTTGGTTGTCCTCCTTTCTTCTCCGCATGAGACAAGATTTCATTGAAGTCCCCACCTAGCACAACGGGCCATCTAGCCTGGTCACATAAGTCCTCCATCAGCTGCCACGTACGATGCCGTTCATTTGTATCTGCCCAACCATAAATGCCGACAAAGTAGAAACACTTCGGACTGCCCTCCAAACCCACCACCGCACTGATGTGGTGATCTGAAAAGGACTTCACCTCCACCTCATCCCCCCTCCACCACAGACCCAGACCCCCCGCCCTTCCTCTACTATCAATGCCGAAGCCCGAGTTGTACCCACACTTCCTCCTCACCGCCTCCTGATTACTATATCTACACATAGTCTCCATTACAAAGACTACTTCGGGCATCTCTCTCCAACACCTCCTGAGAGAGTCTACCGTCCCAGGCCTGCCCAAGCCCTGGACGTTCCAACATAAGGTTTTCATCGCCCTTCACGGGCCTGGTCATCCCCAGTGACCGCTACTGAAAGAATTAGAGGTGCTTCCTGGACCTCCCTCCTCAAACGCTTGCCCCCTACTCCCCATTCTCCTTCTGCCTCCTTCTGAGGCTCCTCAGCCTCCATCCTTCCCCTTTTTCCCCCGACATACCCTGTAGAGCTGGCCTTGCCTTCCTCCCCCTGAACCCCCTGACGTGAACCCAACCTTGTGTACCTCTGCACCCTCCTTCCCTTCCCCCTGTGTTCATCCGTTGTCTTCCTTGTATCCTTCCCGCAAGAACCCCTAGCTGACCTTGGGCAAACCTTTCCTCATCTGCCGTGTTCCCACCGTCCAGAATCTGCTCGTGACCTGCCCCATTAGAGCTTGCTCCCCTTTTCCCCTGGAACTGTCTGTCTCTCACTACAAGATGCCCGTCATTCTGGTTCGGATCGTATCCTGGGTGACATTGCTCGCCCTGCGTCTGCTGAGGCCTTTCCGTGTCCACGACGAGTGGACGTTCTTCTGTATGCACCCGCCCGCGCCCAGCGTTGACGCCTCCCCTTCCTTCGCAACACCCTATCTCAACAGTGGCATGGACGTCTCTCACCCGGGTCTGGACGTGTTTCTCCTGTGCTGTACTAGCTTCTGACCTCCCTTCATTGCCTAGAGATCCGTCCCCCTCCTGACGCGAGATCGCTTGGGGGCCCAGTCCACTGAGTCCCTGTCCGATCACCGGAGTACCGTTCTCCTCCGTCATCTTCGTCCCTTCCTGTGAACGCTGGTTGAGGATCCCACGTTCAACGCCGCCCCTAACACCGCCCATGCCCTGCTCGTCTCTGTCCTTCCGCCTAGCGAAAACCTCCTCCAAGACCTCCATCGTGATGGATTCCCCGGTCTCCCCCTCCTCCTCCACTCTCTCCTTGCCGCGTTGATGCACTCTAGGTCCTCCACTGTCTACCCCGTCGCCGTGTCGTCGACTCCCCGCAGCCGGCTTCGATCTTGATGGCTTGGAGATGAACCGGAGTTCTGTGGATGCACTCTCTCTGCCCAGTAACTCTTCTGTTAAAGATATTTGCCAGCGCTTCGTCGGCGACGCCTTGACCCATGGTCCCCACCTCCTCAGAGCCAAGCCATCGTCGTCCTCATCCTCTTCATCCCTGCAATCTTTTCTAGGTGCCCTATAACTCCACACAAGTAGCAGAAGGTCGGCATCCTCTTGTACTTGATCTCCACCTCCACAACCTTCCCCTCCCTATCTCGTATCTTCTGTTTCTATCGGATCGGTTTGGTGCTGTCGATCTCGACTCTTGCCCGACACTCTTGCCCGGCACGACGCGCCCCAACCCATGTCACGCCTATCCACCGCGCACACCCTGCCAATCTTCCCCGCCACCGCTCTGATCGCCTCCTCCGACCTGTACCCTAGCGGTAGGTTGTATAGACAGATCCAAAATTGGCTTGAATTGAGGATCATCTCCGTTGGTGTATCCTCCGACCTGATATCCCTCACCACAAGCAGGTGGTTGTCAAAGTTCCACGGCCCCTCCGCAAGCACTTTCTCCTTGTCCTTCCAATGCAAACCTGATCATGGTACGTTTAAAGGGTGGGAAATTGTATGGCCTCTTCGTCAATAGACGCCCGACCAGAGCAATTTCAATGTGCTCGTTCTCTTCTCCGGCGATCGTGTCCTTCAGGTCCAGTATGTCTGTCTCTTCCTCTTCCCTAACTCTTAGAGATGCGTAGCGTTCCACAAGCTCGTCCGCCATGGCGCGGAGGGTACCTGCAAAACACAAGAGGTATCGCCTCGGTGGCGAGGGGAACCCTGAATCGCCGGCGTCGCCCAGAGAACCCTAGGAGACGCGCGTGACCAGGGAGATTTACTTAATGATTTTTTACTCATTGAGGGCTGCAAATAATTGTTTGTTTGAAATTGCAAATATCGTTGCTATTGATAATGATGAGGGGATAAAAATAGTACAATCATGCACAATCAATTCTTTTTAATACAAAAAAGTCTGAACTTATATTTTTTAGAAATAACATTTTGATTCTGTATGGCACGAGGTAGGTAGCACGTGTGAAGCATTCAAAGTAATAGTGTATATAAAGATGTGGGTGACCGGGAAAGGGGCTAACAAAACATTTAAAAGTTCATGACGTTATAAACAAAATCATTGAATACATTCAAGTTCCCAGGAAAATATTTCAGTCTAACACAAATATCTTTCCAAATTCAGAAAAAAGTAATCGTCTACACATGTTAAGATAAAATTATTGTTCACGAGTCCTTATTGATCACTAGTAAGAGATCATTTAAGGGTAAAAAACCGAAATAGCGCATTTTACAGAAAATATTTACCCAAATAGTACCTTCTCTAACTTATTTCCGAAAGTAGCACACTTTCAGTTGAAAGCGCCACTTTAGTTGATGTTTTACTACTGTGGGATTAAAAGTGCCATTTTAGTTGGCGTGTTTTACTGCTGCGGGAATTAAAGCCACATGTTCTATGTTCTGGCGTTTTTCTGGTGGTTGTGGCCCCCATCCTCCCCGTGAGGCGCGGTGCCGCAGAGCGACCGAGGCGGCTTGTCGTCGGGGTCGTAGAGTAGGGCAGAGATGGAGTTGAGGAGTGTGAAGGGGACGCGGTAAAGCAGCGGGATGATGAGGAAAAGCAGGCCCGAGCCGGTGTGCGAGGACGAGAAGAAGAAGGGTGCGGACGAGGACGGGGACACCACGGCGTCGATGCCGAGGTGGAGGTGCTCGACTTGTGGTACTAACGAGGCAAATCTACGGTTAAGGCAGTGGCAGCAGACGAGGGTGCGGACATCAGAGACTATGCCAAGGACACGGATGAACACGTCATCCAGGAGGCGGTTGAAGCCGTCGTCGGCAGATGCAACTGCTGCTGCTGGTGTGCCAGCGTTGCCTTCTGCTGGCCTGGAAACGAGCTTCATTTCCGGTCAGTCTAGTAGACTTTTGGTGGAATCTAGTAGGTAAGGAGTTTGCGTTGTGGCGGTGGTTGGATTGCCGGTCTAGTCTAGGAATTATTAGTAGCAGTAGTAAGCGCAACGATGATTTGGTAGTAGTAGGCATCTAGCAATGAGAGGAAGAAGAAATAGGGTTTGCGAAGAGGGGATTGAATAAGAATATCGACGACGACTCTTGGGACCAGAGCTCTGTCAGCCATCCTCATCATGATACATGCTCGGTCCTCATCCTATCTTTTCCGCAGTTTGCCCCCTACCATGACAGCGACCGGCGGGGCGCCCGCCTCCTTGCTTCCTGCCCGCTGGTTGGTGGTCAAACCACAAAAGGAATTAGGGAAAAAATCCACGGATTTCAAATAACACACACAGCCCGTCTGGGTGCGTAAGAAGAGGTGGAACGGAATGTGCGGGTTGCCGGATTTCCTTAACATGGAAGCAACTTTTCCTGGCAGCATGTAGTAAACGCCATATGAAATGACGTTTGCCGCTTAAGGCAAATGTAAACGCCCAACAATGTGGTGTTTTATTCCTTTGGTTACGTCAAACACCAGCAAAACGCCAGAACATGTAGAGCTTTTTCTAGAAACACCATCTTTTGTGGCACTTTTAATCTCCGCAGTAGTAAAACACCAATTAAAGTGACACTTTCAGTTGAAAGTGTGCTACTTTCGGAAATAAGTTGGAGAGGGTGCTGTTTGGGTAAATATTTTTCGTAAAGTGTGCTATTTCGGTTTTTTGCCCATCATTTAATGATGTCTGGATCACCAGGGTTTATGATGTTGTACCTTGAAATATTTGCTAAAAGTAGTATCAAGATATACTTTCTTTTTGTTGAAGTGACACATTTCGACCTCAACAAGAAAAGTATAGCATTCGATCTAAAAATTTTAGAGTGAGGGAAGCACGCAGCTCACAATGATTATGTCCCAACTTTGTGTCAGATATTAGACACAAGTAATTAGATTAAGGAACACAATTAACCATCAAAATATACATGCAGTTATAATTTTAGAGAAAATAGTGATTAATTAGAAGATGCAAACTCCAAAGCCATGGATGAAGGTGTGTGTTCGCCGCTCGTAGCATGAGTTTTTTTGGCGGTCTGTCTTCAAGATTTAGCCCCCAAACTTTAGCACAACCGCTTGGTGCGATAGAGAAGACTGTGTCGAACTCGTTCCTTATGCCCTTTATTGCAAAGAAATAATAGAAGTGTCGTGAAGCGTCGACGGTGCAAGGACTACAACAAGCAAGGATGTTTTTAGAGATGACTTGAGAGTGTTGTGGTCGTAGATGAAACATGAGCATTCCAGTCAGTAGAAACTGGAACAAAAAAAAATTCTCTCTCATTGTATGCAATTATGTTGTTCTAGATCACAAAGTGTTGGTATATTGGTGTATGATATATTAGTATATAGGTATATAGGTATATTGGTATCTTAGATATGGTATCTTGGTATATGGTATATCTCTAATGGAGAGAAGACATCTTCATATATAGAGAGAGTCTCGGCCGAGCTCCACGGTAACAACCCACACACGTTGCCCAAATTGTAATTATTGGTCTTCTCAATGTGCATCTTAATGATTGCAGTTAATTGGTGACTATAATGGTAGTCAAAGAGAGAGTAACTGTCACTGTATTAAACTTACAATTGTTGATTTCTCAACGTTTGTCTTAATGACAAGGTTAATTAGTGGCTTTAATGGTAGTTAAAGAGAGGGTCCTCTAATTCCTAATACACATGCAACATGGGGTACCTATATATGACTTTACTAAACCTAGTTGCTAGATGTTTTATTATTGACTTGTGAGTTCCCATATTATAATATGACTTCTCTCCCTCTTATCTTGGTTCATTTGTTATTTGTTAACAAACGAAACTGCAAACAAAGTAAGCAACTTATGTACAGTTCATGCAGCTTCAAGGTTTTCCATAGATTAGTTTTTCATTTACTGGACTATGATGGTGGAGACTAGTATACATCCCATCCTTGGTGATAGCCTCCCTTAGCAGTAGGGTCAAGGACATCTTGATATCTATGGTCGAAGGATCACAAGGTAATGATGGAGGACATTGTTCAGTCTTCCCCAATCTACACAAAGTAGTTGTACTAGTTGGAGATATAACAGAGGTGGAGGTTGCAGTTGTGTGAGGGGTTGATGGAGGGTTTTTGGTTTAGAATTTGTAATCTACTGAGAAGTTAGGCTATAGGTGTGGCCGTTCTAATTTTGCAGGTGGCATCGAAGGATTGCTGGCGAGAGATTGTCAAATGATGTGTAGATCTGAATCTCCAAAGCCCAGATCAATGGGGCTTAGAGATGCCTGGAAATCGCCTGCAAACAACACAAACAGACGGTGTAGGTTCTTGCAGCTGCTAGCCAATGCACAAGAGTTCGAAGGGGAGGTACTGGATGAAGGGTGACGGTGATCTGTGGTTGGGGGGGTGAGTTGCAGGTTCAGTTACAGATGGCTTTCCTGATCATGCACCATGTTGACAGTGTTGCAGATTTTTGAAGGAGTCCATCACCGTTGTAGCGGATCGACGACCATCAGTAGTCCGTTTGCTGGCGAGGCAATGTGGTGGCTGTAGGCCACTTGGGGTCAGGGAAAAGGTGCCCAGGTCTGAGTTGCAGACCGCCGGTAGGTATCAAGATGAAGGAGAAGGCGATGGCTACAGTGTGCGGCTGTGAGAAAGAGTAGGAGCCGTGGTGGCCGAAGGAGCATTGGGCAGAGACTGGAAGATCTTGGGCTGTTGATAGTGATGATGAAGAGAGGCAGTGGTGGTGATCAAATCTGACGTTGTAGACCAGGCAGGGTGTAGGGTAGAGGAGGAGGAGGTGAAACCAAGTGGTGGCGGAACTATGGTTATGCTAATGGATTAGCTACGGTGTTTATAGGAGTGACGAACCTAGGGTTCGTTCCCAAGGAGGTCGATGTAGGTTTAGGATGGTGTGGTAGATGGAAGATGACAAGCCAATCATTTTTCCTCCAGGTCATCGTCTGTAATGCCCCTAGCGTCAAGGTCTTCTCTGCCTTGCAACGGATGATCAACGGTCGTTGGCATTAGATCAGATTGAGAGAGAGAGAGAGAGGAATCATGGTTGTGGAGAGGCCGAGAGAAGAGGATGGCAGGGCGTTTCCCTATCGTTCACTGCTGGGAGGTAACGGGAGTGAGGGAAACCTTGGCCATGGAAGGAGACACAGCGTTATGCAGCCCTCGGTCAATTAAGGCCAAAATTAATTAACTTGGAAAGTTTTCTAATAACTTAGCCTATTAAAATGGTAATTAATCCTATCTTGCCAATTACTCCATAATTGTGTAATTTCTAAATGAAAATCTCCACAAGATTTAAGATCATGACCACGACTTTCATTCTTATTAAGTGCCATAACTCCCTTTTCCCTAATTACCTTGTAACTCTAAAAAGGAAAGCTCAATTGTTGAAACTGATTCTCCCTTTTAATTACATGTTGTTCAAAATTTTACTTTATAATAAAGTAATCAATAAAGACACCAACTCCTCAACAATGGTCCTAAGGTGACTAACTTAATTAATCAAGTAAATCATTTATATATATATATATAAAAATTTATTTGGTGTTTTTCACTTATTCCAAAGTGATTTAACTAAATCAAGAGAATATCATTCGGCATAAGGTCAGATCAAAATGTGTAGGCCCACAAGTATTGAACTAAACTAATTGGTAATTGAATAGTATGAAATCTGAGTACCTATATGTAGATATTTCTTTACAGAGGGAAATCAACTTAAACCAAATAAGCACTAAATGGCTAATTATATCAAAGGATATGATGTGGAGTCAAAATAAGTAAGTGAAATTTGGATAGAAGGGCATAATTGTAAATAAATTCAACTTAGGTGAAAATAGCTCAACATAAATACAATAGCTAAAATTGAGTATGTTACAATACTACCACCCTTCAAAGAGATTTCTTCCCCGAAATCCTATCCTTTTTGACAACCATACTCCTTCCAGAGTCAAATTTTCTATCATGCTACTCCTTTTTTGCACAAATGTCATCCTAAATTAATGCACATGGTATTGATTCTCTTTAGACTAGCCTATGCCTTAGTTAGGGTGGCCAACCAAATCTCTTACTACCCCAATATAGTTACTAAATTGATCCGCGATCGAATTATACTTGAAATGTATATCTTCTACTAAGGTGAGAACATAGTGATGATAAGTCCAGATAAGAATTCTAACATCATCAATATAGATACTAAATTGATTCGCAATCGGATTATACTTGAAATGTATATCTTCTAATAAGGTGAGCACATAGTGATGATAAGTCCAGATAAGAATTCTAACATCATGTTCTTATATGAATGTATGCAATTCAAATTAATAGGCATCAACTATTTTTCTCACAAGCTTTTTTTCTTGCTACACTACAAAATGATTGGCCAAACTATAATTACTATGGTCAGCATTAAAAAAAATATCATATCATTTTTTTCAATCCTATATTGGGTCACAGTTTCAAGTAGGATTATTTATGTCAAATAACTCTCAAATATGTTATAAAGTTCCAAATGAACATCATCGACTGTGATAGTGACTGTTACCCATTAGGGTTTAGAATAATTATTTATTCTATATTCATATATGTGATTACTAATTTATGTCAAAACCTAAAAATAATACCATGATACTTTACCCATTTGTATACTTAGTATGGTGATTTTGAATATTCAAAAAGGCTCATTCCCAGTTTTCCTCCACAATAGCTCAAGTAAATCTATGCCTAGGGGAGTTTAAAAGGTATTGAGATGAGCTAGATGAATTTCTAGACTTAGATATATCACAACCTATGTTGCTAGTGTTCCCTACTTATAGTCTAAGTATATTATAAAAAATTAGGCCAATTATACTAGAATTTATTGTGAACTATTTTTCTAAGTCTTAACTACTCCATTGATGCTCCTACTTAACCCTAATTTTCCATGAGACATGCATTAGTTCCGACCGTTTATGGCTCTGATACCATGTTGTAAAGACTCGATCTTTACGATCAAATATTTACAAAATAATATCACAATCATAAACAATCTTTGTTACAATCATGCTTGTACATCAGAGTCGCGGAAGCTTACAAATATGATTACAAGTTTAAGAAATAGAATTCATTCTATCTAGTCTTCAATGGAGGACTACCCAGTGCATGTCTCTTCAAGCTCTTCCATCTATTACCTACCCATGAGTTCCCAGAGGGAACGAAACCACACATGGACCCCATTGAAGGGAAATGAAAGGGTCAGCAAAGTTGGTACTGAATCCAATCATTGAACTATATACGAAATAGGTTTAGATGTATAATAAAAGTTAGAAAAGGACTATTTGGTGGACTAAAGGCTAACAAAAAGACATTCCAATTTCAACTTCAAGATAGAAAATCTTTCACAAGAATATCATTAAGCAAGATTCAATTATTCAAGTATGCAAAATTTATCCAAGCTATTCCCAAAGTATATCAATTACAAGTTATTCTATTTGACAAGTTTTGCACATTCCTATCTTATCTTTTCTAGGTCTAAGTGCCTTGTGTTCTCACACTCTAGGAGAGAACGATAGTAGTGCCTTATTAGCTATTCCCGTTAACTGGGGGACAACTAATCCCTATACACTGCACATGTTTGTGGGGTACTTGGCCCACTCAAGTGAGCCAAAGCTCTATAGGGACAAAGCCCAAGGGACCAAAGTCAACAGGGAGTCAAAAATCCAAATAGATCAAGTCCAGTGCCAAAATAACATTTCATCAATTACAAAATAAGAGTGGTGAACTTTCAAGAACAAGTAGAACTTTCAAAGATATATGGAATTCACCACAAATCAAAATATATGTGTGTCCATCAAGAGGGAAAATAGTTTAACAATTGAAATAGAAGATCCAGTACCTCAATTATTTACGTCTCCAAGGATTGTATAGTCACAAGTTGAATCCAAGAGAGAACATCTACAAAGTATGATACAATTTGGTTATCATTTGGCTTGGAATCAATGTTCTTCAATCTTTTTATATTTAGGGTTTTTATTTCCCTTTTTGGGCTATTACTATTTGATGATCCTTCCATTCCCTCTCTCTCTAGGGTTTCTAATTAAATTGAGTGTATCATCAATTTATTAGTTCATTTGCCTTATACAATAGATAACCACACATTGTATAATGAATAACCCTATTCTATTATTTCACAAGGTTTATCATATTATTAAGTGGAAATCTAGTCGTAAGTATATATATGTCATTTTTAAGGTAGTACCATGTTCATATATGGATATCAATATTTAGTTAGAGACTATAAGATTAGGTGTGTAGGTAATACTCAAAATTACATATTTAATTATCAAAATTCATATTTTTGACTTTGATATCATGTTCCACATTCTCTGTCTATTACACTTCTTCAAATAAGTTCCATCATGGTTATTCGTTCATCCCTAGTCCTTATGGAGTATTCATTATTATGAGTTCACCATATGTGGTCCCAATGAGGTCTAACTTATATGTAAATATTACTATTTTCCCAATTAAGATTTCCTTTCTAGATAAGATCATGCCAAGTGGAATATAAGTGGATCATAGATCATTCAAAGCAAACTTGCTATCCACTTATAGGGTTTATGCTTCCAACAAAGAATATGAAAATTTAGACTTAATATCATTATTATAGATATTACATCTATCTAACTATTACAATTAACTAGTATACTAGGTATACATGAGGCATACTTACTAGATGTGTATTCTCTAATTCCTAGTACACATGCAATGTGGGGTACCTATATATGACTTTGCTAAACCTAGTTGCTAGATATTTTATTATTGACTTGTGAGTTCCCATATCATAATATGACCTCTCTCCCTCTTATCCTCAGTTCATTTGTTATTTGTTAACAAACTAAACTACAAACAAAGTAAGCAACTTATGTACAGTTCATGCAACTTTAAGATTTTCCATAGATTAGTTCTTCATTTACTGGACTATGACGGTGGACACTAGTATGCATCCCATCCTTGGTGATAGCCTCCCTTAGCAGCAGGGTCAAGGACATCTTGATGTCTATGGTCGACGGATCACAAGGTAATGATGGAGGACATTATTTTGTCTCCCCCAAGCTACACGAAGTAGATGCACTAGTTGGAGATAGAATGGAGGTGGAGGTTGTAGTTGTGTGAGGGGTTGATGGAGGGTTTCTGGTTCAAAATTTGTAATCTGCTGAGAAGTTAGGTTGTAGGTCTGGCCGTTCTAATTTTGCAGGTGGCATCGAAGGATTGCTGGCGAGAGCTTGTCAAATGACGTGTAGATATGAATCTCTAAAGCCCATATCAATGGATCTTAGAGATGCCTGGAGATCGGATGCAAACGACACAGACCGGCGGTGTAGGTTCTTGCGGCTGCTAGCCAATGGACAAGAGTTCGAAGGGGAGGTACTGGATGAAGGGTGACAGTGATCTATGGTTGAGGGGGGTGAGTTGCAGGTTCGGTTGTAGATGGCTGTCCTGATCATGCACCATGTTGACGGTGTTGTAGATCTTTGAAGGAGTCAATCACCGTTGTAGCGGATCGACGACCATCAGTAGTCCATTTTCTGGGGAGGCACCGTGGTGGTTGTAGGCCACTTGGGGTCAGGGCAAAGGTGCTCAGGTCTAAGTTGCAGACCGCCAATAGGTATCAAGATGAAGGAGAAGGCAATGGCTACAATGTGCGGCGGTGAGCGAGAGTGGGAGCTGTGGTGGACGAAGGAGCATTGGGTGGAGACTGGAAGATCTTGGGCTGCTGATAGTGATGACGAAGAGAGGAAGTGGTGGTGATCCAATCTGACATTGTAGACCAGGCAGGGTGTAGGGCAGAGGAGGAGGAGGTGAAACCAAGTGGTGGCAACACTTTGGTTATGTTGCTGGATTAGCTACGGTGTTTATAGGAGCGAAGAACCTAGGGTTCGTTCCCAAGGAGGTCGACGTAGGTTTTGGATGGTGTGGTAGATGGAAGACAACATGGCAATCATTTTTCCTCGAGGTCGTCGTCTACAATGCCCCTAGCGTCAAGGTCTTCTCTGCCTTGCAACAGATGATCATCGGTCGTTGGCATTAGACTAGACTGAGAGAGAGAGAGATAGGAAGCAAGGTTGTGGAGAGGCCGAGAGAAGAGGATGGTGGGGCGTTTCCCTGCCATTCACTACTGGGAGGTAACGGGTGTGAGGGAAACCCTGGCCATGGGAGGAGACGCAATATTATGCTGCCCTCGGTCAATTAAGGCCAAAATTAATTAACTTGGAAAGTTTTCTAATAACTTAGCCTATTAAAATGGTAACTACTCCTATCTTGCCAATTACTCCATAATTTTGTAATTTCTAAACAGAAATCCCCACAAGATTTAAGATCATGACCATGACTTTCATTCTTATTAAGTGCCATACCTCCCTTTTCCCTAATTACCTTGTAACTCCAAAAAGGACAGCTCAATTTTTGAATGATTTCAATTGATTCTCCCTTTTAATTACATGCTGCTCAAAATTTTACTTTCTCATAAAGTAATCGATAAAGATACCAACTCCTCAACTATGGTCCTAAGGTGACTAACTTAATTAATCTAGTAAATCATTTACTTATATATATTAATGTATTTGGTGTTTTTCACTTATTCCAAAGTGATTTAACTAAATCAAGAGAATATCATTTGGCATAAGGTTAGATCAAAATGTGTAGGCCCACAAGTATTAAACTGAACTAATTGGTAATTGAATAGTATGAAATCTGAGGGCCTATATGTAGATATTTCTTTAGAGAGGGAAATCAACTTACTTAAAACAAATAAGCACTAAAAGGCTAATTATATCAAAGGATATGATGTGGAGTCAAAATAAGTAAGTGAAATTTGGATTGAAGGGCAATATTGTAAATAAATTCAACTTAGGGGAAAATAGCTCAACATAAATTTAATAGCTAAAATTGATTATGTTACAACACTACCACCCTTCAAAGAGATTTCGTCCCCAAAATCCTATCCTTTTTGACAACCATATTCCTTCCTAAGTCAAATTTTCTATCGTGCTACTCCTTTTCTGCACAAATGTCATCCTAAATTAATGCACATGGTATTGATTCTCTTTAGACTAGCCTATGCCTTACTTAGGGTGGCCAACCAAATCTCTTACTACCCCAATATAGTTACTAAATTGATTCGCAATCGGATTATACTTGAAATGTATATCTTCTACTAAAGTGAGCACATAGTGATGATAAGTCCAGATAAGAATTCTAACATCATGTTCTTATATGAATGTATGCAATTCAAATTACTAGGCATCAACTATTTTTCTTACAAGTTTTTTTTCTTGCTACACTACAAAATGATTGGCCAAACTATAATTACTACGGTCAACATTTAAAAAAAAGTATCATATTATTGTTTTCAATCCTATATTGGGTCACAGTTTCAAGTAGCATTATTTATGTCAAATAACTCTCAAATATGTTATAAAGTTCCAAATGAACATCATCGACTGTGATAGTGAATCTTACCCATTAGAGTTTAGAATAATTATTTATTCTATATTCATATATGTGATTACTAATTTGTGTCAAAACCTAAAGATAATATCATGGTACTTTACCCATTTGTATACCTAGGATGGTGATTTTGAATGTTCAAAAAGGCTCATTCCCAGTTTTCCTCCACAATAGCTTAAGTAAATATATGCCTAGGGGAGTTTAAAAGGTATTGAGATGAGCTAGATGAATTTCTAGACTAAGGTATATCACAACCTATGTTGCTAGTGTTCCCTACTTATAGTCTAAGTATATTATAAGAAATTAAACCAATTATACTAGAATTTATTGTGAACAATTTTTCTAAGTCTTAACTACTCCATTGGTGCTCCTACTTAACCCTAATTTTTCATGAGACATGCATGAGTTCCACATGTTTATGGATCTGATACCATGTTGTAAAGACCCGATCTTTATGATCAGATATTTACAAAATAATATCACAATCATAAACAATCTTTGTTACAATCATGCTTGTACATCAGAGTCGCGGAAGCTTACAAATATGATTACAAGTTTAAGAAATAGAATTCATTCTTTCTAGTCTTCAACGGAGGACTACCCAGTGCAGGTTTCTTCAAGATCCTCCATCTATTACCTGCACATGAGTTCCCAGAGGGAATGAAACCACACATGGACCCCATTGAAGGGAAATGAAAGGGTCCGCAAAGTTGGTACTGAATCCAATCAGTGAACTATGTACGAAATAGGTTTAGATGTATAATAAAAGTTAGGAAAGGACTATTTGGTGGACTAAAGGCTAACAAAAAGACATTCCAATATCAACTTAAAGATAGCAGATCTTTAACAAGAATATCATTAAGCAAGATTCAATAATTCAAGTATGCAAAATTTATCCAAGATATTCCCAAATTATATCAATTTCAAGATATTCTATTTTACAAGTTTTGGCACCTTCCTATCATATATTTTCTAGGGCTAAGTGCCTTGTGTTCTCACACTCTAGGAGAGAACGACTGTAGTTCCTTATTAGCTATTCCCGTTAATTGGGGGACAACTAAACACTATCCACTGCGTAAGTTTGTGGGGTACTGGGCCCACTCAAGTGAACCAAAGCTCTATAGGGCCAAAGCCCAAGGGACTAAAGTCCACAGGGAGTCAAAACTCCAAATAGATCAAGTCTAGTGCCAAAATAACATTTCATCAATTACAAAATAAGAGTGGTGAACTTTCAAGAACAAGTAGAGGTTTCAAAGCTATATGGAATTCACCACAAATCAAAATATATGTGTGTACATCAAGAGGGAAAATAGTTCAAAAATTGAACTAGAAGATCTTGTACCTAAATTATTTAGGGCTCCAAGGATTGTATAGTCACAAGTTGGCTCCAAGAGTGAACATCTACAACGTATGATACAATTTGGTTATCATTTGGCTTGGTATCAATGTTCTTCAATGTTTTTATATTTAGGTTTTTATTTCTCTTTTTGGGCCATCACTATTTTATGATCCTTCCATTCCCTCTCTCTCTAGGGTTTCTAGTTAAATTGAGTGTATCATCAATTTATTAGTTCATTTGCCTTATACGATAGATAACCACCACATTGTATAACTAATAACCCTATTCTATTCTTTCACAAGGTTTATCATATTATTAAGTGGACAACTTTGTAAGTATATATATGTCATTTTTAAGGTAGGACCATGTTCATATATGGATATCAATATTTAATTAGAGACTATACGATTAGGTGTGTAGGTAATACTCAAATTACATATTTAATTATCAAAATTCATATTTTTGAATTTGATATCATGTTCCACATTCTCTTTCTATTACACTTCTTCAAATAAGTTCCATCATGGTTATTCGTCCATACCTAGTCCTTATGGAGTATTCATTATTATGAGTTCACCATATGTGGTCCCAATGAGGTCTAACTTATATGTAAATATTACTATTTTCCTAATTAAGATTTCCTTTATAGATAAGATCATTCCATGTGGAATATAAGTAGATCATAGATTGTTCAAAGGAAACTTGCTATCCACTTCTAGTGTTTATGCTTCCAATAAAGAATATGACAATTTAGACTTAATATCATTCTAATAGAAATTTCATCTATCTAACTATTACTATTAACTAGTATACTAGGTATACATGAGGCATACTTACTGGATGTGTATTCTCTAATTCCTAGTACACATGCAACATGGGGTACCTATATATGACTTTACTAAACCTAGTTGCTCGATGTTTTATTATTGACTTGTGAGTTCCCATATCATAATCTGACCTCTCTCCCTCTTATCCTCAGTTCATTTGTTATTTGTTAACAAACTAAACTACAAACAATGTAAGCAAATTACGTATAGTTCATGCAGCTTCACGGTTTTCCATAGATTAGTTCTTCATTTACTGGACTGTGATGGTGGAGACTAGTATGCATCCCATCCTTGGAGATAGCCTCCCTTAGAAGTAGGGTCAAGGACATCTTTATGTCTATGGTTGATGGATCACAAGGTAATGATGGAGGACATTGTTCTATCTTCCCCAATCTACACGAAGTAGATGCACTAGTTGGAGATAGAATGGATGTGGAGGTTGTAGTTGTGTGAGGGGTTGATGGAGGGTGTCTGGTTCAGAATTTATAATCTGCTGAGAATTTAGGTTGTAGGTCTGGCCGTTCTAATTTCGCAGGTGGCATTGAAGGATTACTGGCGAGAGCTTGTCAAATGATGTGTAGATCTGAATCTCCAACGTCCATATCGATGGGACTTAGAGATGCCTGGCTATCGGCTCCAAATGAAACAGACCGACGGTGTAGGTTCTTGTGGCTACTAGCCAATGCACAAGAGTTTGAAAGGGAGGTACTGGATGAAGGGTGATAGTGATCTGTGGTTGAGGGGGTGAGTTGCAGGTTCGGTTGTAGATGGTTGTCCTGATCATGCACCATGTTGATGGTGTTGCAGATCTTTAAAGGAGTCAATCACCGTTGTAGCGGATCGACGACCATCAACAGTCCATTTGCTGGTGAGGCATTGTGTGGCTACATGCCACTTGGGGTCGGGCCAAAGGCACCCTGGTCTGAGTTGCAGGTCGCCGGTTGGTATCACAATGAAGGAGAAGGTGATGGCTACAACGTGCGGATATGAGCGAGAGTGGGAGCCGTGGTGGCCGAAGGAGCATTGGGCAGAGACTGGAAGATCTTGGGCAGCTGATGGTGGTGATGAAGAGAGGCAGCGGCGGTGATCCAATCTGACATTGCATACCAGGCAGGGTGTAGGGCAGAGGAGGAGGAGGTGAAACCAAGTGCTAGCAGTGCTATGGTTATGTTGCTGGATTAGCTACGGTGTTTATAGGAGTGACTAACCTAGGGTTTGTGCCCAAGGAGGTCGACGTAGGTTTAGGATGGTGTGGTAGATGGAAGACGGCATGTCAATCATTTTTCCTCCTTGTAAAGAATTGAAACCACTTCTCTACTAAAAATTTGAACAATAAAACCTCCATTCCAAACCCACCTTCAAGGTATCTTGGAGTGGGTGTAAAACTTTCAAATCTTTATATAATGGTAATCAAAAGACCAATGTATAGCAGCGGAAGAAAATATTTGACTATTCAATTATAAAACAAAGGGTTACAACTTAAACTTACATCACAAGGATCCATGTAGAGGAAATCCAAACCACCTCAAGATTTTCTCCAAGCTCTAACTTCACAATCTAAGTCCAGGTCATCAAGCCTTGTCAACCAAGTCCTTCACCTAGGGTTGGAAGCATACCCCAGCAAAAGAGGAACAAAAGGAAACATCAGCAAAGGCTGGTATGTGCATACTTAAAAGAAAATTGAGCAATATAAGGATATAAAGGACATTAAGTGTACATGCTTCCCATGCAAGAGATAATGACCACCCAATCGGGTATCAAGAGAAAAGATTATAACAAAAAGGGATTCTTGCCATAAAAATTACATAAAAAGGATTGTTCCATAATTACTTCCACTACATAGTAGAAAACAAGCACAAGTAGGGCACACACCCCACAATAAATATCCTGCATGCATGTGAGATAAACATAGCCCTAGAACATATAAATAACAAAGGCGGCCAAGAATCACACATCTTGAACCTGATGGGACATGGGCCAAGAATCACACATCTTGCCCTGGCATGGGGAATCATACATCCACCATCCAAATATATATAACATGGGCCATGAATCACACATCCTTCCCGGGTATGGGGAATCACACATCCTCCATCCCAAAGATATCATAATGTTGCCATGTTGCATAATGAGACAAAACCAATGAAATTATACTACTCTAGTGCTACTGAATCACGTAGCAGGTTAAATGTAGAGGCAAGTAGAGAAGTATAGTCTGAATTATCAAGGTTGCCATCACACAATGGACAACACAAACATATAAACATCCACATCATAGTGGGCATATATCAACAAGTAAAATCCACATCACAGTGGGCATATAATATAAAAAGTCGAAATTGCACCAAGACAACAAGATAAGATTCCAAGAGAATATCTATGTTCACAAGATCAATAATGAAATAAGATACTTCACATGAAGCATGATTTCAAAAGAACAAGATAATGTGTATGCTAATGTCCAAAGGACCAAAAGAAAGACAAAAATAGGATAATTGCTCAACAAGAATAATATGGGATGCAAGCATACCTCAACATCAGATTCAAACGATCCAAATCCACTTCTAGGTCCAAGCCTAGGAATCCAAAGAACCTATTATGCACATATGTGGGATTAGGGTTAGGTTTTATATTGATTTCATAAACCCTAAAAACACCTTTTTTATTATTGTGTGAATTAGGTTATGAAAACTATTCTATATTTTAGGTTATGTTATTACGAGTCTAAAACATATTTTATTATATTTTTCCGACTTATATATAATTAGTTATGATTTATACAAGTTATTATCTTATTTAATTAGATCCATTTAAATCACCCTTTTAAAACATCAGATTCAGGCGAAAAAACCAACACCATAAGAAAGCTTGCATTTTTCTGAATCCAACGACTATATTTTTGAAATTTTTGGACAACCACAACAAATGATATAAATTTTGTAAGATCGGCCAATAGTAAAATTCCACTTCAACAAAATAGTTGCAAACAAGAAGAGAGAGTGGGCCACTCGGTCCGAGTTGGCCCAATCAGGGCTTGCCAACTCGGCCGGCCCCACGATCAACTGAGCAAATCGCCTCAGCGTAGAAACAAAACAGACCTCGCGTGAAAAGACCAAATTGCCCACAGTGAGAGAAAAACAAAGAAAGGAGGGAAAAGGGGGTAGTTTAGGGAAATCTAAAGGAGTTGTCTTCAACCTGTTCATCGATGAATCAACTAGCAAATGACGGTGAACAAACCAGGATTCAAGAACCAAACTTGTGAATCAGCAAATGCGAATCCATTGAGAAGCTAGTAGCTTGCTCGCAGTGCATAACCGAACCTGAGAGTCCACTGAGGGACGCGGCGGAGACCAAAACTCGCAATACCAGCGCATCAGTTTGGGGCAACAAGCATAAAAAGAGGGGAAAGTGAGGTGTACCCTTACAGGGGAAATTGGCGGTGTCGAGGGCAACCTGAGAACTCGAAGAAAGCTACGAAGTGGTCCCTTGGCCTCGTGGACACCATCTGTACCACGGCGACCCGCCGCCACCTCCAAAGCTTCAGGCGGCGCCAGGTGAGGAGGGAGAACAAGCTCGGAGCCGATAGAGCCCGAACTAACCCAACCAACAGAAGCCGGGGAGCATGACGAAGGTGAGGGAACAATTTCCCTTGCAGTTCGATCGCTAGAACAGGAAGGAGAAGGCTTGAAAAGGGAAACAGGGGTGCGAACAGAGCACCGCAGCGGCGCCCCAAGGTTAGAGAGATAGGGGTATTTAAACCCCACAAAACATGGGATCAAAAGCTGTGGAATAGAGCAAGGATCACAGAGGCGAAAGAATCGTCGAAAAAGATTAAAAATCGAGGGAGAAATCCTCAACCGAAAAATCAAAGAAAACAGTATGTACTCCTACTCCGATTTGGAGCTAGGAGACGACCCCGAAGCCGTTAGATTGTAGATCAACAGTCCAAAAGCAAGCTGAAATTGGGAAAAGGAAATCAAAGCCTGCGTGACAACATTTGATTAGGAAACTATATCTAAATCGATTTAGGAGTAAAATTAAAACCAATTAATACACCTATTTCTCTTTCCTTATTTAGGGGTCCTATTCTTATCCAAATTAATCCAAACTTTGCACACAAGTTAAGTTAAACATGTAGATTCCGAATATAAATTAGATTTGCCTTTTAAGAATTTTTAACGTGTCAAATAAATAAATTACTATTTTCTCTTTCCTCCTTTATTAATGGCTTTAGGATTATCCAAATTTTATGAAACTTGACACACAAGTTATATTTAATGTTTCAGATACGAATTTGCCATCAATTTTATATTTTGGAGTTGTTTGAGTATTTAATTAATATTTTGAAGGTTCTACATACTTTCTCTCTCCTGATTTTACCTTTTAAGCAAACTTTATCCAAATTGGATTAAAATTCACCCAAAGGCTATATTTATTATGTAGATCACGAATATAACATTATTTTTCTCTTTTGGAGTCAATTATTATATTTATTTATTAATTACACTTTTAGGCAATTTCTCTCTCTTAACTTACCATATTATTTCAAGGTTGTCCAAATTAAATGAAAATTGATATGTAAACTTGTTTTAATGTGTAGATTACGAATTTGAAGTCTATTATTTATTTTGAGGCTTTCTTACATGGGTTTAGTCATCTGGCCCATTATAGGCCCATTAACCTTATTATGCATGTAATTATGTTATTTTTTTTTTATTATCACCAAATGAATTATATGACATATTGGATTACATTATTCATGCATTAGATTATTAGGATCATCCTAACCGTAACCTTGTTTGGAAAAACCCAAAAGGATCAAAGTTCTAAGGTAGGGTTCAAGATTCGGTATGTTACAACACTCCACCCCTTAAAAAGGATTTCGTCCTCGAAATCTATAGATTCAAATATCAACCACTGACTACTCTCCACCCCTTAAAGGGTTCAACCTAACAAGTCAAACTAAACAAATTTTTAGAGCTACCCACATCTCTTAGTTATGAAAGTTTTTAGAGATTACTATTTCTCATGTATCCAACTATAGTCATTCCATCTAGGGTTGAGTTATAGGTCCTTGTGTCTCTAACCTATCAACCCTACATGAACACCCAAAAAGTCATAGGGTAGGTCAACTACACCATTATATAAAATCCTAGGTACAAAACTAGGGTTAGATTCTACTCAACTAGAGTTTCTCTTCATTGGGACTTAGTTCAAGGAAACATCGATAAATCTGAGAAAACTTTTGTACATATAGTAGTATAATTGAAAATAATTATTGGCGATGAAAACCTTTTTGAGATGAAACAAAATGTGGATCCAAAATCAATTGCAGAAACCAAGTCACAATATTTCCATATTTAGATCTCCTAACATATTCTCATCCGCAAAACCAACCTTATTGCATACAAAGATCATCATTGATCAATTCTAAGGTCAACATCTCACTTATATCTATCTAGAAAAGTCTAGGGTTCTTATGGGGTGACAAAATTGAAATAGTCGATTCCGACTACCATGGGCTCTGATACCATGTTGTAAAGATGTGAAACCACTTCTCTACTAAAAATTTGAACAATAAAACCTCCATTCCAAACACACCTTCAAGGTATCTTGGAGTGGGTGTAAAATTTTTAAATCTTTATATAATGGTAATCAAAAGACCAATGTATAGCAGCGGAAGAAAATATTTGACTATTCAATTATAAAACAAAGGGTTACAACTTAAACTTACATCACAAGGATCCATGTAGAGGAAATCCAAACCACCTCAAGATTTTCTCCAAGCTCTAACTTCAGAATCTAAGTCCAGGTCATCAAGCCTTGTCAACCAAGTCCTTCACCTAGGGTTGGAAGCATACCCCATCAAAAGAGAAACAAAAGGAAACATCAGCAAAGGCTGGTATGTGCATACTAAAAAGCAAATTGAGAAATATAAGGATATAAAGGACATCAAGTGTAAAGGCTTCCCATGCAAGAGATAAGGACCACCCAATCGGGTATCAAGAGAAAAGATTATAACAAAAAGGGATTCTTGCCATAAAAATTACATAAAAAGGATTGTGCCATAAATACTTCCACTACATAGTAGAAAACAAGCACAAGTAGGGCACACACCCCACAATCAATATCCTGCATGCATGTGAGATAAACATAGCCCTAGAACAATATAAATAACAAAGGCGGCCAAGAATCACACATCTTGAACCTGGTGGGACATGGGCCAAGAATCACACATCTTGCCCTGGCATGGGGAATCATACATCCACCATCTAAATATATATAACATGGGCCATGAATCACACATCCTTCCCGGGTATGGGGAATCACACATCCTCCATCCCAAAGATATCACAATGTTGCCATGTTGCATAATGAAACAAAACCAATGAAATTATACTACTCTAGTGCTACTGAATCACATAGCATGTTAAATGTAGAGGCAAGTAGAGAAGTATAGTCTGAATTATCAAGGTTTAAATCACACAATGGACAACACAAACATATAAACATCCACATCATAGTGGGCATATATCAACAAGTAAAATCCACATCACAGTGGGCATATAATATAAAAAGTCCAAATTGCACCAAGGCAACAAGATAAGATTCTAAGAGAATATATATGATCACAAGATCAATAATGAAATAAGATACTTCACATGAAGCATGATTTTAGAAGAATAAGATAATATGTAGGCTAATGTCCAAAGGACCAAAAGAAAGACAAAAATAGGATAATTGCTCAACAAGAATAATATGTGATGCAAGCATACCTCAACATCAGATTCAAATGATCCAAAGCCACTTCTAGGTCCAAGCCTAGGCATCCAAAGAACCTATTATGCACTTGGGATTAGGGTTAGGTTTTATATTGATTTCATAAACCCTAAAAACACCTTTTTATTATTATGTGAATTAGGTTATGAAAACTATTCCATATTTTAGGTTATGCTATTACGAGTCTAAAACATGTTTTATTATATTTTTCCGACTTATATATAATTAGTTATGATTTATACAAGTTATTATATTATTTAATTAGATCCATTTAAATCACCCTTTTAAAACATCAGATTCAGGCGACAAAACTAAAACCATAAGAAAGCTTGCATTTTTCTGAATCCAACAACTATTTATTTGAAATTTTTGGACAACCACAACAAAAGATATAAATTTTGTAAGATCGGCCAATAGTAAAATTCCACTTCAACAAAATAGTTGCAAGCAAGAAGAGAGAGTGGCCCACTCGGTTCGAGTTGGCCCAATCAGGGCTTGCCAACTCGGCCGACCCCACGATCAACTGAGCAAATCGCCTCAGCGTAGAAACAAAACAGACCTCGCGTGAAAAGACCAAATTGCCCACAGTGAGAGAAAAACAAAGAAAGGAGGGAAAAGGGGGTAGTTTAGGGAAATCTAAAGGAGTCATCTTCAACCTGTTCATCGATGAATCAGCTAGTAAATGACGGTGAACGAACCAGGATTCAAGAACCAAACTTGTGAATCAGCAAATCCGAATCCATTGAGAAGCTAGTAGCTTGCTCGCAGTGCATAACCGAACCTGAGAGTCCACTGAGGGACGCGGAGGAGACCAAAACTCACAATACCAGCGCATCAGTTTGGGGAAACAAGCAGAAAAAGAGGGGAAAGTGAGGTGTACCCTTGCAGGGGAAATTGGCGGTGTCGAGGGCAACCTGAGAACTCGAAGAAAGCTGCGAAGTGGTCCCTTGGCCTCGCGGAAACCATCTGTACCACGGCGACCCGCCGCCACCTCCAAAGCTTCAGGGGGCGCCATGTGAGGAGGGAGAACGAGCTCAGAGCCGATAGAGCCCGAACCAACCCAACCAACAGAAGTCGGGGAGCACGACGAAGGTGAGGGAACAATTTCCCTTGCAGTTCGATCGCTAGAACAGGAAGGAGAAGGCTCGAAAAGGGAAACAGGGGTGCAAACATAGCACCACAGCGGTGCCCCAAGGTTATAGAGATAGGGGTATTTAAACCCCACAAAACTTGGGATCAAAAGCTGCGGAATAGAGCAAGGATCACAGAGGCGAAAGAATCGTCGAAAAAGATTAAAAATCGAGGGAGAAATCCTCAATCGAAAAATCAAAGAAAACAGTATGTACTCCTACTCCGATTTGGAGCTAGGAGACGACCCCGAAGCCGTTAGATCGCAGATCAACGGTCCAAAAGCAAGCCAAAATTGGGAAAAGGAAATCAAAGCCTGCGTGACAACATTAGATTAGGAAACTATATCTAAATCGATTTAGGAGTAAAATTAAAACCAATTAATACACCTATTTCTCTTTCCTTATTTAGGGGTCCTATTCTTATCCAAATTAAACCAAACTTTGCACACAAGTTAAGTTAAACATGTAGATTCCGAATATAAAATTAGATTTGCCTTTAAGAACTTTTAATGTGTCAAATAAATAAATTACTATTTTCTCTTTCCTCCTTTATTAATGGCTTTAGGATTATCCAAATTTTATGAAACTTGACACACAAGTTATATTTAATGTGTTGGAAACGAATTTGCCATCAATTTTACATATTGGAGTTATTTGTGTATTTAATTAATATTCTGAAGGTTCTACATACTTTCTCTCTCCGGATTTTACCTTTTAGGCAAACTTTCTCCAAATTGGATATCAATTCACCCAAAGGCTATATTTATTATGTAGATCACGAATATAACATTATTTTCCTCTTTTGGAGTCAATTATTATATTTATTTATTAATTACACTTTTTAGGTAATTTCTCTCTCTGAACTTACCATATTATTTCAAGGTTGTCCAAATTAAATGAAAATTGACATGTAAACTTGTTTTAATGTGTAGATTACAAATTTGAATTCTATTATTTATTTTTAGGATTTCTTACAGGGGTTTAGTCATCTGGCCCATTATAGGCCCATTAACCTTATTATGCATGTAATTATGTTATTTATTTTTTATTATCACCAAATGAATTATATGACATATTGGATTACATTATTCATGCATTATATTATTAGGATCATCCTAACCGCAACCTTGTTTGGAAAAACCCAAAAGGATCAAAGTTCTAAGGTAGGGTTCAAGATTCGGTATGTTACACTCCTGGTCATCGTCTGTAATGTCCCTGGCATCAAGGTCTTCTCTACCTTGGAACAGATGATCAATAGTCGTTGGCATTAGACCAGACTGAGAGCGAGAGAGAGAGGAAGCAAGGTTGTGGAGAGGCCGAGAGAAGAGGATGGTGGGGCGTTTCCCTGCCATTCACTACTGGGAGGTAACGAGTGTGAGGGAAACCCTGGCCACGGGAGGAGACACAATATTATGCTTCCCTCGGTCAATTAAGGCCAAAATTAATTAACTTGGAAAGTTTTCTAATAACTTAGCCTATTAAAATGGTAACTACTCCTATCTTGCCAATTACTCCATAATTTTGTAATTTCTAAACGAAAATCCCCACAAGATTTAAGATCATGACCACGACTTTCATTCTTATTAAGTGCCATACCTCCCTTTTCCCTAATTACCTTGTAACTCCAAAAAGGATAACTCAATTTTTGAATGATTTCAATTGATTCTCCCTTTTAATTACATGTTGTTCACAATTTTACTTTCTAATAAAGTAATCGATAAAGATACCAACTCCTCAACTATGGTCCTAAGGTGACTAACTTAATTAATCTAGTAAATCAGTTACTTATATATATTAATGTATTTTGCGTTTTTCACTTATTCCAAAGTGATTTAACTGAATCAAGAGAATATCATTCGACATAAGGTCAGATCAAAATGTGTAGGCCCACAAGTATTGAACTGAACTAATTGGTAATTGAATAGTATAAAATCTGAGGACCTATACGTAGATATTTCTTTAGAGAGGGAAATCAACTTACTTAAACCAAATAAGCACTAAAAGGCTAATTATATCAAATGATATGATATGGAGTCAAAAAAGTAAGAAAAATTTGGATTGAAGGGCAATATTGTAAATAAATTCAACTTAGGGGAAGATAGCTCAACATAAATATAATAGCTAAAATTGAGTATGTTATAGTTATTGATGGCTTTTGGTAGACAATGTGAGGGTAATCGTTTCTGCCTAAAATGCTGTCAACAGACTCCAAACAAATAAAAAATGGAAACCAAAAGCATTTTAGAAAATAAAATAAGTAAAATAAATTTTATTCTATAACAAAAAATATGGAACAAAATCGATGGCTGTCAAAATTGAATTTTGGAACAATGAAATACAACATTCCCCCACATATTCTATAAAATCTTTTGAAAAATTAATAAATAACAAATAATAAAATTATAAATAATAAATTTATGACATTACCATGCTTTTCAACATTGGTAGCTTTTGCCTTTGAACCATTGACTAGAATGACTCACTTCAATCTGGAGATATCTGGTGAACTATATCTTGAACGAGACTTTCTGATTCAGACTTCAATAAATTAAACAATCATAATGTGGGCACAAGAACGAGTTCCTATCGGTGTTGTGTATAAATGACCTTCACAAGAATCTTGATTCATGAGCACTCTAGTGAGTATGTTGAACTCACATAAACACTGACTTTTGGGTTACACTCATATAGTACAGATCTCCAAGGATGTCCTTCCTGATGTATACTCTGGAAATAAATGGCCTTGAACCCATTTTGAGAAAAGCTCTTCCTATACTCAGACAGAATGAAGCACTAGCATCATAGGGAGGGTCAGGAGTGAAACTCTAATGTGTACTTCCACATAACATGGTAGTTTAGTTGTCCCTTTTAACCGATCATCATGGGATCTCCAACTTTGGAATGACAGGGTTACCAGTATAATATTTAATCTACGGGTAGAAGACCCATCCCCCTCAACGAACTAAGTACTAGCTTTCTAGCTAGACCCTTAGTAAGTGGATTTGCAATATTCATTGTGGATTTCACATACTCTATAGATACAACTTCATCGGTGATATGATCTCTCACATCTTCATATCTTCACCTCATAAAGCACTTTCCTGGGTTACCTTTAGATTGCTTAGCATTGTCAATGGCTACTTTATGATCACATAATATAGAAATAGGAGGAAATGGTTTAGAAATAATTGGAAAATACATAAGTAAATTTCTAAGCCATTCATCCCGACAACAAGCTAGATTTAAAGCAATAAACTCACCCTCAATGGTGGATCTATCTCTCACAGTTTTCTTGGATGATTTCCAAGAAATTGCACCTCCTCCAAGTCAGAACACGTACCCACTAGTTGATTTAGTTTCATCTGAACAACAACCTAGTTTGCATCTATATAACCCTCTAGAAAAGTTGGGAAACCAGTGTAGTGAAGATTGTATTTTGTTGTACCTTTATGGTACTTAAATACTCTTACCAAAGCCTTCTGGTGGTCCAAATTAGGACAACTAGTGTACCTACTTAATATACTTACAACATAAGAAATATAAGATCTAGTATAGTTGACTAGTTACATCAAGCTTCCTATTACTTGTGCATAGCTATTTTGATCCATAGGAGTACCCTTATGTACCTTTAGGTGTAAGTTAGGATCATAAGGTGTATTAACAAGAGTAGAGTCAAACATTTCAAATCTATGCAAAATTTTATCTACATAATGAGTTTGATTAAGTACAAAACCAGAAGCAAATCTACTCAATTTCATTCCAAGTATTACATTAGAAAGTCTTAGATCATTTTATATAAAAATTTCTAGCAAGAAAAAACTTAGTGTCATATATAATTGTGAAATTAGATTCAAACAACATGATATCATATACATACAAGCACATAATGATGCAAGTGTCATCAATAGTTTTGGAATAAATACAGTAGTCAGATTCATTCGTAATACATCCAGAAGATACAACAATTTTATCAATCTTTTCATTCCACTATTTAGGTTCTTATTTAAGTCTATACAAAGATTTGACTAGTATATAAACTTTGTGTTCTTGTCCAGGTGCTTACAAAACCTTTTGGCTGATCCATATAGATCTCTTCTTCAAGATCTCCATTTAAGAAGGTAGTCTTGACATCCATTTGATGGATTTCAAGTTATGGATCGTAGCCAAAGCAACAAGGACATGAATGGAATATATATTGATTGTAGGAGCATATGTATCAAAGTAATCAAATCCTTCCTTTTGACTAAAGCCTTCGGTACTAGTCTGGCCTAAAATTTATCAATGGAACCATCTTCCCTTATCTTTTTCCTAAATACCCATTTACATCAAATAGTCTTGCAACCTAGAGGAAGTTCAGTAATAATCCAAGTATGATTTCTCATAATTGATTCTATTTCATTATCAAGAACTTTCTTCCAAAAGTAAGAGTCTATGGATTTCATAGCACCCCACAGGTAACCAAGTCTTCTTCTACTCAGAAGGTGTAGAAGTCTAGACCATAGTTTTTATCAACTCTAGTCCTTTTAACCCTACCAAGGTCATTGAGAAGTTCATCTATAAGGAGTTCATGTTCTACTTCATATGAGGGTGGAATAAGAAGAGGTTCTTTAGGAGAGGATGAAGAAGGATCTTCACAAACCTATCTAGGAACCTTTTCCTTGAGAGGAAATATGGTTTTATAATAGACAACATCTACAAGTCTAATCTCAAGTATAGTGTTAACTCTAATGTCTAATATATTAGATTTTTATTACTAAGAATCTATAGGCATTATTGTTTTTAACATATCCTATAAAGATAGTATCAATAGTTTGAGGGCCTAATTTTCTCTTTCTATTATAAGGGATTTGAACCTTAGCCAAACACCCCCACACTTTGAGATATTTTAAACAGGGTTTCTTATTGAGCCAAATTTCACAGGATGTTTTGTCTAAATGTTTAAAATGCATACAACTAAGACTGTAGTTGAATGTATGAAGAGATTCCCCCCACAATCTGTGATAAGACCAGACTCGGCTAGCATAGAATTAACCATATCAGTCAATGTTTTATTTTTCCTCTCAGCTACTCCATTAGACTGAGGATTATATAGGTAGTGGTTTCATGTATAAGGCCATGGTCCTCATAGATCTTGTCAAGTTCATTAGAAGTGTATTCACCACCTCTATTTGACCTCACTCTATTAGTGTTCTTATCTAATTGTTTCTCCACTTGGGATTTATAGATTCTAAATTTTTCTAATTGTTCATCCTTAGTTTTCAGCAAGAATATGGAACAATATTTAGAAAAATCATCTATAAATGTCATAAAGTATCTCATACCATCACGAGTAAAAACATTATTTAAATCAAAAACACGAGTATGAATTAATTCAGGTAAAGATGTACTACGATCTACTGGTTTAAATGGCTTCTTAGGGAGCTTAGCTTACACATAAATTTGGCTTCTATTAGAAATATCAACACGAGTCTTGGGAATTAGATCTAAATGAATCACATGTTTCATCATATTTTTATTCACATGTCAAACATCACTAGTTTCAAAAACTAAAATAGTAGAAAATAATTCATTAAAAGAAGATGCATTACATGAGACAGAATATAGTTTAATAAGACCATCACATGTATAACCAATTCCAACATAAGAACTGCTCTTAGAAATTACAATCCGATTGCCTTGACACAACAAGATATAACTAAAATGTTGTAAAAAAACTTTACTAATCTGATTTCTATAGAAAGAGGGAAAATGTATGGGCATCATGCAGTCTAAGAGTGTTTTCAGGTGTAATTTATATGTCAACACGTCCATGGCCTACAATCGGGATGGTGGATGAATGATCTCCCCACTTGATCATTCTTCCAGATTCGGTCAGGTAGGAAGAAAAGAGGGATATTCAAAGCAAATATGACAGGTGGCACCGAAGTCCATGTACCAATCAGAAGATAAGCTAGCATAAAGAATAGTCAGATTTTCTAACCTTTCTAGGAGTTTAAAAAATGCAATTCTAGGTCAGTTACAGGTCGGACAACAACAGGGTTGATGCAAAATAGCTCAACCCAGAACCAACCTGGAACCAAATTTTTACAAGGTATTATGTCAAAAACTAGACCCATTTTTATAATGTGTAACCCAAAACCAAATTTGGATCATATGAAATTCTTAACTACATATGATATATAGTAGTTTATACATGGTTAGAACTTGTATTGTCTAAATTTTTCAACCCATATTCAGTTTGGGTTGAAGAAATTACAACCCAAAACCAACCAAGTTTCAATTTTGACATAAACATCCAAACTCGAAACTGACCCAGAATGAAAAAATCTAAAACTGTGGCGTACGAATCTTAATTAACCAAATTGAACTAAAAGGAAGCGTATCATTCACAGCAGATTACTAAAAATCACTGGAAATTTAAAACTTTTACAAAGAGATCCAATCAAAGGAAAATTCTTTCATAAAATACCAAAATACTTCATTTGCATATTGGTTCACAAGTACATGTCTTGTACCATGTCATCTCAAATTACATTAACAGTTTATTTGTTGAACTATACATAAGCAACATAAAAACTTTAAGGCATTATGCCAAAAATCTCAGATTGTTTCTTTAAAACCAACTACCGTCTCTGAGGACCTGAGAGTACAGAGACGACACATAGGACTATATCTACATATATATAAGACTTCACAGCCAGTGTCTCCACCTGAGATGTCACCGCCGTTCTCTTCTACTACTGTTGTTGTTGTCCTTCACCTACTGAAGGATTCCTACCTCCTCGTCTGTGTCCACCTAAAAAGTTGGATCCCACAGGGGTGAGACAATTGTAAATTGTCACAGTGAGAGATATAACTCTCTACAAAATAACATTATTACGGTGAAATAAACAACAGTTGTAAGACTGAGCAAAGGAATTATATGTTGAACAACAACCAGATTAAATACAAATCAAATTAGGTTAATAGAGCTTTTCAGCTATATCTTGATTAAAAAACATAATACTTATTCAATAAGGAATATGAAGAACATGTGTAAAAACTATACATCTAGGATCTATTTAAGTAATGTACATCAATCAATGATTCTCGTATATCAACCTTAAGCAAATATGCTACACGGCTAATTACATTTTACAATAAATCTTAAGCCGTGAGGAGATGAAGGTATATCATTCATACTCCAACCGACCATTGTGAAGTGAAATCGGTACCATATAAGATCAATGGAAGAGCCAGACTCCATGACCTCATCTCCTCCCAGTCAGTGTGGGCTTAATATGCAGGACATCTCGTGTCTCTACTTCATATAGCTTTCCAGGGTATACTGGCACTTTACTATAGATGTATAGTAGTGGCTGCACTCTCTTCACAAATCAGGAGATTTCATGTTTATCTCACCTCGATTCCGGCATTAACATTATCGGGAGATTCGTGATACATCCATCCCGGCACAATTAATGTTTATCTACCATCAATCCCACATTGGGGCGTAAGGTATTCACACCCATTACCCCTACATACTCAATAGTATGCACTCCAAGAGATCCCTTGGGAAAACCTATTTCAGCATCACCAAACTTATGACGATGATAGATCTATGGTCAGGGCTCTACATGATAAGATTTCACTTGATTAATTAAGTACATTACCATATTATTTTTAGCATCAATCAAGTTTCCAAACATAATTTAATATAACCATTTCTATAAAGAATGTGGAATGCTTTCATCAAATACTGTTCAGATCTTTAATAAAGTATTGGGATCTCAATCCCTCGTCTTATCGGATGCAGTCTCATTTTTCAACCACTTATCATCATATTTATGGAACATGGCATTCAACCCTTAGTTCATCATAGAACAATTGTTACCACTCATTAGGTAACTAATACCTTCAGGTCATCTGACCAAGGTGATCCTGATACTTGTTACACAAACATCTCATATGGCTTACCAAGCCTATTTCAACTCTTATTACTTTTTAGTGAGTAATAAAACATATCATGGCTCACAAAGCCCATTAACATTCTCAATAATAAAACATCATAGCTCATACCTGGCTATGCTGATCATCTCATGATACCTGCATGGTTAGTACTTATGATAATAGTTATATAAATTACATATCAGCACCATGCAATATAACACCATTAATCCCTTATTAGGGTTAGGGTTTCCCTTTTCATGTCATTTAGGGATATTCATCCCATTGCCCAAAATTAAGGTTATGATTAATCATCATACTGCCCAAAATTAGGGTTTCATATAATATGACCCAAAATTAGGGTTTCACATGCCTTCACCCTGTATTAGGGTTAGGGTTTACTATTCACATCAAATTAGGGTTTATCATATCCTTTTACCCAAACTAGGAAAAATATTCTTCTCTCTAGGATCACCGCTCCATCTTCTCTCTAGGTTTTCCCGGCGGCTGCCGCTGGGGGGAGGGTACGCCACTCTATGCGTCCCTCCCCCTGGCCCCCAATTGCTTGGTCGGAGCCTATAGTTGAAGGCTGCGGTGGCTATTCTGGAGTTAGGGTGAGGGCTAGCCGTATCGACGGGGTGATCCTCGGTAGCTCAGGTGGATGAGAGATGGGGATGAGCGTGTCGCTAGACCTAGGATCGAGGTGGCATGGCGACTTAGTCGACTCCACACCGTTCAAGAGCGACGGTTGGAGAGGGGCCGTTCTTTCCATATCTAGGATCCGTGCAGCCTCCCTCGCTGGTGAAGATTGGGTGTTTCACCCCTCTTTCACTGATTTCTCGTCTCCTCCTCCGAGTACCAGGTTTGCCAGGGTGATGCGACCCTCATTTTTGTGGTTGGATGCTATTTCAGCGCCTCGGTGGTGGATCACCGATGGGTGGCTGGGAGTGCTCTGATGATCGATGGAGGTGCCTCCTCCTGGTGATGTGCGGAGGTCTCTGTTGCTCGATGGAGGCGCCTTGCGTGATGCAGGGTGTTTGGGGCTGCTAGAGTTCTCATTCTTTCCCTACTGATCCGGCGGGTGGCCCATGGCTTCTTGGTGTTGCGCGGGTTGGGCCAAGGGGAGCAGTTCTCTTCTCCCTCTTGGCTCTCCTATGCAACATGAGGTGTCCGTGGCTTCTATGAGTCCAGGATGGTGGCTTCTCTACTGCCATGTTCATCCTTTTGCTGATTGACGGCGCCTAGTCACAGTCAGGGGACTCTGGATGGCGATCCTGCTTCAGCTGGTTCGAACACCCTCCAGGTGTTTGTCGCTTTGCCTCGATGCATTTAGGTGCTTCATGAGGTTTGGGCTTGTGAGGGTGGCAGGTTCCTCTGCTCTTCTTCTTTGCCTCGATGTTGTTGTTTGCATGTTACATCTCAGTCTTGCTGCTGCGTGCCTGTGCAAACATAAGCTGTAGATGGGCTGGCTCTTGTTGCTGCGAGGTTGTGCACCCCCAAGGTGCTCGACCTTTTGCTTCTCGGAGCCGGCTCCTAGTTAAGCCAACAACAAGGAGCTGCTGGGGTCGGATCCTTCATCTTGATCCCCCTTTCCCTGCTGGGGGTAGGAACACCCTTTAGGTGTTGACGAGCAACCTTCTTGTGAGGGCGGATGTTGTTCCTATTGCAGGACGTCAACAGGTTGTTTGCGTGGTTTCGGGTGGTTGTTGAATCCACTAATTGTTGGCATAGGACCACACATTATGGGTGCATCTATTAGACAGTTGGTGCCGTGCCAAGAATGAATGGATTGCTTCTAACCTCTTAGGCTCACAGCTCTCTGTCGGCGGAATGCGATGGTTCTGGTGCTCTGAGAAGACCTAAATCTAGTGATGTTGTTCCTGAAAGGGTTACCTGGTGGATGTCCTATTGTAATCTGTTGCTACTTTTTGTGGGTGGGCTTATTGCATGTATCTGCAGGTTGTAGTAGATAGTTCTTCTAGTAGGATTGCCTGGTCTTAGTCTTATTAGTTTGATGTTCTTCTCTGTGGCTTCTATATCTATGTCCAGTGTAATACCCCCTGCGTGGGGTATATGATCCTTGGTCGAGCTTCTTGCTCTGTGTGATGTAATGGGGTACTCAGTGCCCAAAGTTTTGGCTTTATAGTAACACGTTTTTTGACCGACCAAAAAATAGGGTTAGGATGTACTATTCACCTCAATTTAGGGTTTATCATCATATTACCCTAAATTAGGTTTACCCCATTACCCTGGATTTGAGGATTCACTTAGCATTATCCTTAGTTAGATTTACATCTACAATAGTTCCAAAATTTGGGTTACACCCTGTATTGTTCTGATTTAGGTTTAAGACTCACTAATCTTCTTAATTAGGGTTTCATGATCTCATCATCATGGATCAATCCCTAATTACATATTTACTCATAATAAAGGAATTAAAGCTTGTACTTGCATATAAACACTACTCTATCTTTCATAATCTCTAAAGATTAACCCTTTCGAGGGTACTAATTACCCTAACTCATTAAGGTTACAACTAATGTAATCACCCTTGATTTTACATCATTAAGATCACATAATTACTTGACCTTTAATCCACTTGGGTGTTCAAATGGTTTAAGTTAATTATTCTCCAAACGGTTTTGGTCACCTAGACCCCAAACGGTCTTGATAGATTGACCCTCAAACGGTCTAAGACCGTTTAGACCTTCAAACGGTCTTAGTTGATTAAGTTCAAACAGTTTGAACCGTTTAGAAAATTTGGTGCTTGAAGCCATTTAGTGCAAAGATACTTGAAATCGTTTGAGCCTCAATTGGTTTGGCATCGTTTGGTCCCAAACGGTTTTGAGACCGTTTGGTCCAAACCTCCTCAAAACTGATTGGACCAAAAAGATCTTTCAACAATTAACCAATTCAAGGTTTCAATCAATGAACTGACTATCAATTGAATCCTTGATTCATTCATCAATTAAACTATTGAATCATCCCTCAATTGGACCATCATTTAGGGTTTTGAACCCAATTGAATTAGGATTATAATCAAGAAACCTTCAATTAGGGTTTTGAAATTGAGGAACCTTCAATTTATTAACATTATGGAACTGATTCAATTGAAATCAATGAATCATCATCAAATTATGATATGACCTGACCTCAAACCGTCTTGAGGTCATTTGGATGGCGTCCAAAAGGTCTTGAGACCAGTTGCCCAATCCATCATTGAAATATATGAAATTCAATTAGGGTTTCGATCATTCGATTAATCATCAATTGAGTTATTAATTGCATTTCTATTTGATATCTCTGTATCTTCAACCACCCCATCATACTCAACCCTAGACCTCCAAATGGTCTTGGTTAACCTCCAAACGGTCTTGAGACCATTTAGGTGATCTCCAAATGGTCTCGAGACCGTTTGGGTTAATCAACCCAATGTTTTAAATCAACCAATTGAAATTTCAGCACGTAACCCCATTAGGGTTTGTTACCTGATGAACCTTCAACTGATCATCCCTTTGAAACCAATCAATTAAATTTAATGGGTCATCAACCATCAACACTAGCATATAATCTCCAAATGGTCAACTGTGTTCAACCCTTCCTGTTACAACCCCAATTTTGGGTTCCTTTGGTGAGAAATGTTATTTCTCATATTAAAGATATTTGGACATATACTGATATAATTTGTTGTGAATAAATGGATTTCGTTTAAAATAGCCTTGTTGTTTGATTGGTGGGCTTTATTGGCTATTGGGCTCAATAACAAAGAAATTCAATTAATTAATGAATAATTGAGTTGTTGAGAAAAGAGAGATGAGGTAGAAACCTCTAGAAGGCAAAGGAATGTAATCCAAGAATGAATTTCGTGCCTCTTGGATTCCTTAGGTTCCAAGGAGTCCAAAGTTGCAAAGATAAAGCAACAAGAAAAGAAAAGTCCAATAAAGTATTTCTTTGTTAATAAAGAAATTAAAAACATTGATGAAATATGGAAAATAAGTGGAAAGAGGTATAATGGAATAATCCTTGGTGGAATTTCGTATTCCAAGGATTCCTAATAATAAAAGGAATACAAATGAGGAAAATAAAAAGAGATACAGAGAGAAATCCTGAAAATATATTTTAAGAAAAAGGGAAAATGCAAAATAAAAAGGGTTAATATGAGAAATAGAAATAGATAAGAAGATAAAGGCAAGAAGATATTCCCCAATATGGGAATTCGTGCCTCTAGGTTTTCTTGAGGTACAAGGGACCCAAAATAACAAGATAATGGTAAAGGGGAAAGGAATACTACTTGATTTTGGATTAATTGATGAATAACTTGGATGAGAAGGAAACACTCTCAACCGTTGGAATTTAACCTCCAAATTTAATGAACGGTTAGATAATGCCGAGATGAAGTTTTCCCTAAAATTTGAGAAGAAAATGTTAAATGAGGAAAGAGAAATGAATTTTCCAAGTTAACATGCTAAATAACCCTTTTTAACTCGTTTTTAGATTTTTGCTATAGAGGGGAGCAATGCTGGCCGTGGGATGATCTCATGGTCTAGAGGATTACGAACCCGAGTGCATCTGTGCGTCATCTACCCCGAGTCCAGTGGGACTGGGAGATGAATTTGAAAATTCGTTTTTCTCGATTTGGAAGCAATGATTCAATGAACTAACAAGACCATCAGTTTTGGGAGATCTTTTCGAATAAGTTAGACCCTAACTTTGAGAGCTATCATCGACAAGGGGAGAAACCCCCAAACCGCATGACTCTCAGGTCTTAAGCCTATATAAGGGAGGGCACTCAAAGGTTCCACCATCCCTAAAAATTATCCCCATCGCCGCAGAGACGTTTTCAATCGTCAGTTTTGATCTGACCTACCCCCCTCTACAACCAGTAAACCGCGGCGAACTTCCGGCGAGTGGTTTAGGGTGAAGGACGAGTCCGTTTGGGCGATTGAGCATCTCGTCAGATTCTCGGAGTAAGGTGGAACTTCCTGGACCATACCCACGCTAGAAGGTGCCAAGGATCTCGAAGTCAACTAAGCGGTTGACCAACCATCGGGACAGAGGATGGCGCGTCGTGAGGTTGAAGAAGGGACCCCACCGTTTTACTAGAATGCCCCTCGTCTCCTTCTGCAGAGGTAAGGGTAGTTTGGTCCTTCACAATTAAAACAAAAGATAGCGTGCGCGGGACCAATGAATCATCAATCTAACGACCCATGTTTTCTAGAATTTGCTAATAAATCAACAAAAAAGGTTTTCTTTATAAAAATCATATCTTGATCTAGAAAGCTCAGATGAGAAAAATGTATACATGAAAATTGATCAGGAGAATGCGTAGAATCTAATAAAAATACTTTTAAAGCTTGATTTGGTTCATATTTGCAAAAGTGTGCTAAGTTAATGAAAAGTGCTTTGAAATTATGTTAGAAACCCTAATTGAAATTAATGGTTAAGTTCACGATGCTTAATTGGTGAGATGAAGTAATGGTAACCTGTTGAGATAGTAATGATGAACTTGAACCTGATCTAGATGATTTATTACATGATTTAGGGTTTTTACACTAATTATGAATGATTAAGCGCTTAGAAACCCTAATTTAGGGTAAAAGAGGATAAAGTCATATTTAATTCGAAAAATATGATAATATGTTGTTAAATTATGGTTCTAAGATATTTTAAATATAAAAAGTTCCAAAATCATGGATAGATACCCTTAATATGATGATTAGGGTTTTCAAAAGGATAAAGTTAGAATTAATGATAAATGGAGTTCATAGGTGAATTAGATCATCATGAATTATGAGTTGTTAATCCGAAAGAAACTAAAGGTGATAATTGAGTCTAATGACCTTGAAATAACTTAAAAAGATAAAGAAGGTAGTTTTGGTATAAAAGAGAAATAATTGACTTTAATTGGGCTTATGATGTTGAAATTAGGGTTTATGAACTAAGAGAGTTAATATGATAAAAGAGTTATGGAGGAAAAAACCCTAATAAAACCCTAATGTGGTCTAGAAAGCCTAAGGTGGAATCCAAGTCTAGCTTTAGAATGTTCTGGATGAATTATAACACTTGGGTCGTATGCATTAATTTCAGGATATTGTTGATTGCTTGTTGATTGATTCTTTATCCTTATTGCTTGGATAATCAAGTTGCTCTGGATCAGGTATGTGGTTAATTATGAATAACCACCTTAGTTTCCCGATGATTTTCCAGATGGTTAATCGCATTGAATGCAAATTATCTATTGGATGTTCATACTTGCAAATCATAAAGTCACTATGATTATCACATTAAAAATAGAAGTATGGATTCTTGCACCTACATGCTACCCTGATGGATGATGCCAAAGGTCAGGCCCAGATGGGTAGACCAATGGACACCTTGAGTGGTGACCCCAGGCACCAAGAAGGTGGCCTATGATATTGCATGACTAGTGGGCACCATGAGTGGTGACCCCCAGGCACCAAGCTCGGGATTGAGAAGGTGGCCTTAAGTCATTGGCAAAGGGCACCCTAAGGTGGGTATGCTAGGGTTAGGGCAAAAGCGGTGGAGAATGTCATACTGAAAAGTGTAAATTGTCTTGTTAATTAATTTGATTGTGATTATTAATTTGTTAGCCATATTTGCAAGATTTTTGGTTGTTCCCACATACCAGTATATTTCGATATACTGACCGACGATTTGTTTGTCGGCGTTTTAGGAACTTCATTTGAAAGAACAAACAGTAAAGTGACATATTGTGGAAATAAGAAATAAAGTGCAAGGAGGATTAGATAGAATAATTCAAGCTCTAGATAGATAGATTTCCAAAGTTTTCAAAGGTAAGTAAAGTTTTAATTTTATACCAAATTCCAGTTAGTTAGTAGAATTTCATAATTATTATTGATTATTTGTCAAACCTTTGATCCTGTTAATTGAATAACGGCTCTGACCTTCGGGTCTCCCTTAATTTGGGGTTACTGGGAGGTGGGGTCATTACACTTCCAAACAGTTTGAAACCATTTAGCTTCTAACGGTTTAATGAAACCGTTTAATTTCAAACGATTTTGTTGAAACCAATTGAACAATTTGTTGAAACCGATTGGAATAGAATTTCTTTTGGAAAAGTGCCCAATATGATGTCATCATCATCTACCTTCGTTCATGTAGTTCATATTGCTACTGATTTCATAAAATTATCAATTAGAACAAGCAATTGATCAAGAAGAAGAAGGAATGAATATAATTGCAAGATTGATAAGTGAATAACAATGTAACAGGTTGAGGTTATATAACCCGCCTTCAATGAAGCTTTCAAAGCTCCCACTTCACGTCCCTAATGGTGGAGGAAGCTTTCTCACTTTATAAGGTTCGTTCTTCAAGCTTTTGAGTGAAATGGATTGGCTAGAAAGGAAGATTGATGGAAGAAAAGAAGAAATCCATCATTTATTTTCAATTTCCACCATGAAATCATGGTTGAAGGTGATCAAGAAGCTTACCTACAGGTTCAAACTCGTCCTCCTGCTGCTCCTTAGCCCTCTTGAGCTCGTACAAGGCAATCAAGAAAGAAAATCCGAAAAAAGATCCTTGGTGGAGTGGAAAAGAGAGTATATATATATAAAGGAAATTCCTAGGAGAGAGAATGTTGAAAGAAAATCCTTCAACTCTCCAAACTGTGCCACACACTCCCCTCTATTCCTTGAGCAAGAAGGCACCTTCCCTTGCCTTTAATTCCCTTTCATTATACTCAACTTAAAAGAAAAGCAAATTAAGCACCTTAATCATATTATACTAATATCCCATTTTTAGTGGATATTACTTTTCATTAACATAATGCGAGTGGGCTCTCCACTCACTTAAGATATTTTCGTGCCTTTTCAAGGCACAAGCTTGTCCAACCTTTTGCAAAATCATCCCTCACCTTTTGGTTGAAGGGCTCTTCAATTAATATATTTATTTTTGCATTAAATTGAAGTAAAGTTCCATTTATGCTTAAATCTTGATTATTTTAATGTCAAGATTCTCTCTCCTCCAAAGTGATTCAAATGAGGTGCCCCTCTAATTTTCTTGACTCTACATGATGCCAAGAATAATTAGGGACCCTCTAGCATTGACATTTTGCATATTGAACCCTATGCTTTGGGTAAATTGCACATTACACCAAAACTAGGTTTTAATGCACAAACATTGCTCAACAAGCTCTTTCTTGTTATTCAGGCTTGTAGGAGCCATACCACTGCATCATACTCATTCCTATGATGCTTCAACATCTGAGGAACATTTTATCATGTACAATTTTCAAGTTAACTCCTCAACTTGGGTAATTTTCACTTTAGTCCAAAACTAACAAAACATTGTTTCAACATTATTCAAAAAGGACTAAAATTGAAATATAAGTTCATCTTGAGCCTTAATTACTTTTGAGAAGATAAGAGAAAGCATATAATCAACCTCATTAAGCAAAACATCCAAGGTTAACACATAACTCAGGTCAAGGATGTTACAAATTATCCACCTCTAACAGGGATTTCGTCCCCGAAATCATCAACGAAAACATTAAGAGAAAAGTGTAGGGTATATCCTCCTCATCTCTTCCTCTAGTTCCCACGTAGCTTATTCTATGCCATGGTGATGCCAGAGAACTTTTACAAGACAAATGTTGGAACAACCCCGCCTCCCGGTAACCCCCAATTAAGGGAGACCCAAAGGTCAGAGCCATTATTCAATTAACAGGATCAAAGGTTCGACAAATAATCAATAATAATTATGAAATTCTACTACTAAACTGAAAACTGGTATAAATAAAAACTTTACTTACCCTTTAAAAGCTGGGAGTTCTAAACTTCTATACTAATCTAACTAATCCTCTTGTGTACGTTATTTCTCATTTAGCTCCACATATGCCACTTTACTGTTTGTCTTTTCATTTGTACCTAAAATGCTGACAAACAAAATGTCGGTTAGCAAGAATCTGGTATGTGGGGGAAACAATAATTGTCCTACTATGTTAACAATGTAGTCAACTAAATATCATTTAACATCCAAGATTATGTTTTAAGGAATACTACTCAATCCTTGCCTATCCCCTATCTCGGTACTGTCCTTGCAGTGGACATGGATACTACCTCTCTCATATGGTAGATCCTTACCCCCATGGCCATACCACATAGGTAGCCAATTCCTAGGGTTATGGAGTCACATGGCCCTACCCAAAGGTAGCCCAATCCCTGACTCATGATGACTTGATGGTTCTACCCCATTGGTAGCCATGTACTAAGTCATTCAATGACCTGATGGGCCTACCCCACTGGTAGCCATGTACTAGGTCAATCCATTAGGCTACAGAGGGGACTAGGATCTGAGCTAGTAGGCACATCTCTTATGTGATAGTCATATTCACATTATAATTTGCATGAATTAAATGCAACCAACAGTTTCATTCAAGTCATCGATAAATCCTCGAAAATCCTCGAGAAACTAATTCGAGATATTCATAGGCGTAACCACATACCTGTCATGTTGACGTGAGACAGAAATAATTCAATCAACCAATAGGAAAGCAAGCATTCAATAAGATCCTGAAACAATTATACAATTTCCTTTTATTACTCATGTCATTAAGATCTATTAAATCTAGCTCGCTTCCTAGGGTTTCTAGTCCACTTTTAGGGTTTTCATTGCAATTAGGGTTTCCCTTCATCTTTTACTATTTTAAACCCTAATTTAATGCAATTGATCACAAACCCTAATTATCTCAACATCTAATCCTCAATTTCAGATTTAAGGTATGATTAACCATTAAATAAGTCCATTAAGCCTATTTTGCATTAAAGCTACAATTTTCATCCTTTTAATTTATAACAAGATCATTATACTCATTTATCGTCAATTCATAGTTCATTATGATTGAATTCACATGCGAAATCTATTTGTCATTAATTCCATTTTGATTCATTCCAAAACCCTTTTTTTATGATCGAGAGAACCCATCCAGGGCAAAGCCGACATGGTAAACTCTCGAGGCATGAGAAGGTGTGGTCCAATCACCCCCTCCCGTGCCTAATCAGCATGAATTGCCGTTCGCAAAGTGCCTTTGGTGAGGTTTGAACCCGAGTCCTTCATTGGGACTTACCGAGCTCTTACCACCTGGGCTACTATGGCCGGACAAAACCCTATTTCTATGTTAAGGTTATTCATTCACAATTTAGGAACTTCAATGCTCGAAATAGCCTAGGATCATTATGTCTCATCTTTATTCACCACTTTGAATAATTAAAGCTATTAAGAGTAGAATTTACCAACATTAGGGTTTCAAGGCCCATTAAAGTATTATCCATGCACATTAAACTCGACATTAAACTAATTACATGCAAAGTTCATCCTTTTTGTTCCTAATGTTCCCTTTCATCATTAACAGGTTAATATCAACTTTAATCATCAATTAAACCCTATGAATCACATTAATTATATCAAAATAGGGTTTCTTAATCATCTTTACATTAAAGTTAATTACTTTCATTACTTTTTGAATTGAAATTAGAACTGAGCTTCAACTATATTTTTATTGGATTCCCCTCATTTTTCTGAGCAAAATTCATGTATAAACTTTTGTTATCTGAGCAACTATTAAAGAGTTATGATTTTAACAAAATCACTTACTTTGGGCCAATGAGGAGGCGCCATGTAGCGTGCTTCATGCAACGTTTCCTTGTTTCTTTGGTAACATTTCGAAATGACTCTTATACCCCCGGTTAAGTGGGATCTTCTTCAGCCCACTGAGGGGCATACTCGTCCAACACACTTTACCTTCTTCAACCTCAGATACCCCCGTGACTAGGTCGACAATGGCGGCTTCCCGCGGTATGTTCTTCCTCCCTGGGGCTCACGGAATGCTACCAAGGGCTTCCCCAGATCCACAACACCTTGGCACACCTGCAGCACCTCAAAGTTTTAGCCTAGCCGTTCATTTCTAGGTGAGTATCTGCCCGTGTTTGCTGTTGCGGCTACTGAAGCTCTGTAGATTTTCGACATGGCTACATGCAGATAAGGGCGTAGGTAGGGTAGTTGATCCATCCTAGGGTTGACGTGGAAGCTTCCTACCTCCATCAAGACCCCAACACCACCCTTCCTTGCTCCGAGGATAGTATTATACACTCGTTAGGGTTTTGCACGAAAAGACGAAGGAGAAGAGGTTGTTTTGTGTGGGATCTCTCTTTGGACCTCGATAAGGGCTTTACCCCTTTATATAGGGTGGAGTAAGAAGCCCTAAGGCGTGCCTCATGAGGTCCCAAGTCCCAAACTCGAAAGGAAACACACTTTCCTAGGTTGTGAAGTAACCATCTCTCTCTCTCTTCATTATCTCTTATTTCCTTGATATTCCTTGTTGCATGGATATTTAGGAATTCGAAATTCCTCTCACTTATCCTCTTTAATCTTGTCTTTTAATTCATTGGCCTCGAAGTTATATTCTCCTCAAGTAGGAAAATACTCCTTCTTAATAAAACCACATAATTCCATTAATTATGTATTCCCATTATCCTTATTTTGCAATTTTGGTATTTTCTCTTTCTTTCCTCTTTATTGGGACTCCTTGGATCCCAAGAAACCTATTATTTCGAAATCCTTTTTATTGGATACTCATTATCCTTCTAGATGCATCTAAATGCATTATTCTTCATTATCATGTATATTAAAATATCTCTTTTTGAGGATTTCTCTTTATTTCTCTTTTATTGTTCTCATTGGTATTCCTTTTATCATTAGGAATCCTTGGAATACGAAATTCCACCAAGAATAACTCAATTACACCTCTTTTCACTGGTTTTCCACATTTTACCATTGTTTTCATTTTCTTTCTTAATAAAGAAATACTTTATTAATCGTTTCTTTTCTTATTGCTTTTCTTTGCAACTTTTGACTCCTTGGAACCCAAGGAACCCATGTGGCACGAAATCCACCTTTGGATTAAGTTCTTTACCTTCCAGTGGTTTCCACATTTTTCTTTTCTCGATTTCTTAATTAATAGAATTTCCTTGTTATTGGGCCTAATAGCCAATAAAGCCCAAAATACAATCATAAAGGCTATTGTAAACGAAATTACATCATTATTTGTCTCATATGAGAGTTTACATTTCTCATCAAATGAACCCAAAATTGGGGTTGTAACATCCTTCCCCTCTTATAGGGATTTTGCCCTCAAAATTCCACCAAGCAAACAAACAACTCACGATAAGCCTTTCATAGGTCCATCATGGCTCCCATGTGGTCTTACCCTTTCCATGGTGCTTCCCAAGAACATTTATCATCTCATATTCTTCCATATGAGTTCTTTATGACCTTGGTATATCGTACCCTCATAGGTGACTCAGGACATTTCAACTTCTCAAAAGATGAATAGGTTCAGGTCTCAGTACATGGCTTGGGTACCTCACATAGTGCTCTAGATCGGACTCATGGAACACATTACTCATCATGTTATCCTTAGGGAAAGGATAAACACAACTATCTCCACCAATCCATCTCAAATGGACCCATATATAGGGGACTCAACTTTCTTAGTTGTAGCTTAGAGGGGTCGGATTTTCACATCACATATTCTCCCGTAGTGAACTGCATGTCAGTCTGCTTTGCATCAGCTCGTGACTCATGTCACCACTGTTCTCTCTCTCGGCCATTGCACGATCAAAGAGACTTCATCTACACACACTATGGTTCTCTTCTGACCTTTGTGAGGCCTCCTTCACCAACATCATCTTTATGAAGTGGTGACTGACACAACCTCTCTATAAGACTTCTTGCATCTCGATAAAGGTTATGGTGGTTAACATCACATCTTAAGAACTGTCTCTATGTATCACCCTGAATGAGCACACATGCTCTCATCAGACCCTCTAGTCTGGATCATACTGTCCATTAGTACGGGGTGATAAATTGTACTATTATTGAGTTCTTCATGTATCTACTTCCACCTTATGGAAGTGAACCTTGGTCATACCCAAGAACTTCTGAACTCGCATCATGGTATGGTCGAACCATCTTTCTCTCTTAAGTAGTTCAACCCAATCTGTCTCGTGACAGTACTCTTTCTTTCTCATGTCATCTAGATAAGGCGACCTACCATAACCCATATTACATCTTGACCTTCTTTATCAAGGGGAGACTTGCCACCATCCATAGTGGATGAACTCCCATTCCCTCTCAGGAAATCTTTATACTTTATATCCATGTACTGGGTTACAAGTGTTCACCCTTCACCTCTTGGCTTGCATGGCCACATGCTACTTGCAACTCACATAAAGAAGCCAAAGTGCTACTATTACTTTCTAGATTTTATAGTATTACGATGTTTAGTGATCTTAAAACCATGATCTCTGATATGTCATGGTTCCTCAAGATCGATACCTCAAAAACCCTAAACCACTCTCATCAGGGCTTCATCACTTTCCTTTCCAAAATAGTACATCTGAAGTTCTACAACCATCCTTTCATCATATCATATACTAGACTGGCTAACCAATCAATCATTTACTTGATTAATCGTTATTGATACATCTGGCTGTTAACCAAACTTATCTGTTTTCCTCAACTTAAGGTTAGTCTAGCAACCTCAACTTCTTCTAGCTTCCAGATAAACTAGGCAACTATATCTAAACTAGAGAATTCATTACCACTTCTTATCCTTAGGTGTTAGGTAATGTCGAAGACACATACCTTCATGTATTATACTTATCATCTCATCTCAAACTCACAGTTGGTCTTCATCAAGAAGCTTTGAGATCATCCTCATGGTGATCAAACTCAACCTTGGTTAACTTGCAAATTCCACATAGCTCATGATAAAACATCATCATAAGCTGACTACACTACTTCTCTTAGTGTTTGTAAACCATCCATGTATCATTCACTCCACCAAGGTATGTTATCATCTCTGTCCTCATACCTTGTAGCAACGTTCCAACTCACATCATCTTTTATCCTTGGTATATGACATGCGTACTGTCCCATCTCTCCCTCCCATAACAAGAAGAATTAAGCATTTGGCGGCCATCCAAATACAAAGTTCTTCCTATTCCAAGAGTAGAGATGGTACATCCCACCTTGCCAGTACACCTTCAAATCTAGGTTGAAACATGCCATCATCTTGATATCCACATTACTTCCATGGAAAACTAGTCTCAAACCTACTTGGGTCACCACACCATCCTTAGTCATTTCCTCTAGGTCTATAGGGTGCCGGTACTTTTGGGGTCATCCCTTTTACTTCATGCATCCAGAGAGTGCTCTACTCATCCGCCCTTTGGGTCCCATGAGTTCATGAAGGTGATCAATCTCCTAACCCATGGCCCTCAGACAATGATAGCTGTTACTTCCCGACCCTATGGTCATGTGCACTAGGGAATTAGGCAACTCCTACATCCATTGGTCTTATCCCTACCTGACCCTAGGATAGACTTAGGATTCTCTTATAGTACATGTTTAACTCAGATCCTTACCCAAGCATTCATTATCTTTCTTCCTGCATTCTTGGGCTGTCTTTCATCCTTTCACAGGGATCATGGCGACCTGCCTACCTTGGTCAGGCCCCATACCGGTTACCTCCATGGTAATACATCCATATGCACTTAGATATGGTTAACTATGGGTCTACATGTTCAATCTCATGCCATGTACTCTTCACTTAGGTTCTCAAGATCCTATGAAACCTCCTTAGGTTACCTCAAAACCAACCAACTGGTAAACTCCCTACCAAAGGGTCCCTCTCCCAGGATGGGAGGAAACTACACCTTGATAACAAAGGTCACAAGCATCCTTAGGGTTTACATTCACATGAGCATGCTTAACCCAGCAACTACTAAGGCACAAACATACCACCTATTAAACCATGCTAGGTCATGCTTGTTCTCTTTCCTCAACGTTAGATAAACTTAGTTGTGAGGGGTTCATCAAACATACCTTTAACTTAATGGGTTTACTTTACCTCTACTGTTGAGGAGTACCATGCTCGAAACTATAAAGACTCAAATCTCATCATGAGTATTGGGTACACTACTTCCCCTCTTAGGCCTAGAAACCCTAGGTCCACCTTTGGGTGTCCAACTGCATGCTCAACCTCTTAACCATGAATCAAGCATGTCCAAGGTATGTCATCCTTTCATTCGAGCAACACCTTAGAGTTGAGTCCTCTTCCAGGACAACCAACTAGGTACAAGGCTTCACAACTTGCTACTTCATCCTCTTCAAGTCTAAGAAACTCTTCTACCTATCTCAGGAGGTAAACACCTATACCATAGACACAGAGGTACCAACAGACTCATCCTCTCTCTAGGGTTTGGTTCCTCTCATGGAAACCAAGACATCATTAGCCTCCAAGGGTCAAGCATACGACAACCACTATCATCCACTTAGGTCGCTTCATCCTCAACTCCCACTGTTCCTCAAGTTTTGGGGTTTTAGGCTTCTAACCTTTTTGCCTGAGGTCTTCTCTCTCTCTCTCTAGAGCTAATCCTACAACCAACCTCTCTATAAGAGGTCCTTTCTTCATGAAGGATCAAGCTCATAAGTATGCCCCTACCTGAGTGAATCCTATACTCGAACTTATGTTTACTCAAGATTATCCATAACCCCTTATGCTTATCTCATAAGCCATCCATAATTATCCCTTGTCTAGGGTTTCATTCAACTGTCAATACTACTGACGCACTCTGGGTGCAAGCTAAATCCTACTTGCAACAACCCAAAAGGTTTCTATAGGTTCTTCTCTAACCTCATCCATGAAGGAGCTATCCTTCGCTCAAACATGAACGACCCTTCCCAGGGTTGGGTTGCTAAAGGTACTCGGTCATCAACTTCTCATGGTTCGTATGGCAATCCAAAGGTATGTCCATCCAAACACCTAGTCAACCATGACATCTAACTCATCATGTCATCTCTCCCTCTAAACTTCACTTAGGGTTAGGGTTACCATCATCCTCAAAGTATGTGCTAGGTCTCTACCTTTAATGGAGGTCTCTACCTCGAAGACTAACCCTCTCTACTCATCCTCCTGACAAGGGGGTCTATCCTCAAGTCTCGCCTGAGGGCGATGACAACTCGTGTCATATGACCTAAGCATGTATCTATTCTTTTACGCTTACTCTATGAAGCTTATGTCCATGACATCTTATTTACATGCTTTTCATTAATTTGGTGGAGGATCCCTTAATCCTTATCAACCTTACCCATACCTCAAGAGGGTGAGGAGAAGAGAGGAAAACCTAATCCTTAAGGTCCTTAATAGAATTTGAGTTGAGAAGGGATGAACAAGATGAGAGAGTCCTAAAGGTGTCTTATTTTGAATCATACCCTAAGACTTTGGCCAGGCAGTCACATGGATCTGGGAGTCCTCATATTCTGACTATCGGTGTAGAGGAAAATACTTCCAGCCCCCGGTCCTGATCCTTTTCTAGACACCGCTGTCTTTCGGATAATCCTCTAATAACTCCCTTGGGTTCTACAGGATTTGTAAAATTTAATAGTTATTAAAGATTATGTGAGGAACCTTTGCTCTAATACCAATTATAATGACCCCGCATCCCGGTAACCCCCAATTAAGGGAGACCCGAGGATCATAGCCGTTATTCAATTAACAAGATCAAAGGTTTGACAAATAATCAATAATAATTATGAAATTTTACTACTAAACTGAAAACTGGTATAAATAAAAACTTTACTTACCCTTTAAAAGTTGGGATTTCTAAACTTCTATACTAATCTAACTAATCCTCCTGTGTACGTTATTTCTCATTTAGCTCCACATATGCCACTTTACTATTTGTCTTTTCATTTGTACCTAAAACGCCGACAAACAAAACGTCGGTCAGCAAGAAGGTGGTATGTGGGGGAAACAATAACTGTGCAACTATGTTAACAATGTAGTCAACCAAATATCATTTAACATCCAAGATTACATTTTAAGCAATACTACTAAATCCTTGCCTATCCCCTATCTCTGTACCGTCCCTGCAGTGAACATGGATACTACCACTCTCATATGGTCCTTACCCCCATGGCCCTACCACACAAGTATCCAATTCCTAGGGTTATGGAGTCACATGGCCCTACCCAAAGGTAGCCCAATCCTGACTCATGATGACTTGATGGTCCTACCCCATTGGTAGCCATGTACTAAGTCATTCAATGACCTGATGGGCCTACCCCAGTGGTAGCCAAGTACTAGGTCAATCCATTAGGCTACAAAAGGGACTAGGATCTGAGCTAGTAGGCACATCTCTTATGTGATAGTCATATTCACATTATAATTTGCATGAATTAAATGCAACCAACAGTTTAATTCAAGTCATCGATAAAACCTAAAAAATCCTCGAGAAACTAATTCGGGATATTCATAGGCGTAACCACATACCTATCATGTTGATGTGATAAGAAAATAATCCAATCAACTAATAGGCAAACAAGCATTCAATAAGATCATGAAACAATTATACAATTTCCTTTTATTACTCATGTCATTAAGATCTATTAAATCTAGCTCGCTTCCTAGGGTTTCTAGTCCACTTTTAGGGTTTTCATTGCAATTAGGGTTTCCCTTCATCTTTACTATTTTAAACCCTAATTTAACACAATTGATCACAAACCCTAATTATGTTAACATCTAATCCTCAGTTTCGGATTTAAGGCATAATTAACCATTAATTAAGCCTATTTTACATTAAAGCTACAATTTTCATCCTTTTAATATATAACAAGATCATTATGCTCATTTATCATCAATTCATAGTTCATTATGATTGAATTCACATGCGAACTCTATTTGTCATTAATTCCATCTTGATTCATTCAAAAACCGTAATTTCTATATTAAGGTTATTCATCCACAATTTAGGAACTTTAATGCTCGAAATAGCCTAGGATCATTATGTCTCATCTTTATTCACCACTTTGAATAATTAAAGCTATTAAGAGTCGAATTTACCAACATTAGGGTTTCAAGGCCCATTAAAGTATTATTCATGCACATTAAACTCGAAATTAAAGTAATTACATGCAAAGTTCATCCTTTTTGTTCCTAATGTTCCCTTTCATCATTAACAGGTTAATATCAGCTTTAATCATCAATTAAACCCTATGAATCACATTAATTATATCAAAATAGGGTTTCTTAATCATCTTTACATTAAAGGTACTAACTTTCATTACTTTTCGAATTGCAATTAGAATTAAGCTTGAACTATATTTTTAATGGATTCCCCTCATTTTTCTGAGAAAAATTCATGTATAAACTTTTGTTATCCGACCTACTATTAAAGAGTTATGATTTTAACAAAATCACTTACTTTGGGCCAATAAGGAGGTGCCACGTAGCCTGCTTCATGCAACGTTTCCTTGTTGCTTTGGGAACATTTCGAAATGACTCTTATACCCCTGGTTAAGTGGGTTCTTCTTCAGCCCACTGAGGGGCATACTCGTCCAATGCACTTTACCTTCTTCAACCTCAGATCCCCCCGCGACCAAGCCGACAATGGCGGCTTCCCACGGTCTATTCTTCCTCCCTAGGGCTCACAGAACGCTACCAAGGGCTGCCCCAGATCCGCAGCACCTTGGCACACCTGTAGCACCTCAAAGTTGTAGCCTAGTCGTTCGTTTCTGGGCGAGTATCCGCCCGTGTTTGCTATTGCGGCTGCTGCAGCTCTGCAGATTTTTGGCATGGCTACACACGAACAAGGGCAGAGGTAGGGTAGTCGATCCATCCTAGGGTTGATGTGGAAGCTTGCTGCCTCCATCAAGACCCCAACACCACCCTTCCTTGCTCTGAGGATTGTATTATACACTCGTTAGGGTTTTGCGCGGAAAGAAGATGGAGAATAGGTTGTTTTGCATGGGATCTCTCTCTGGACCTTGACCAGGGCTTTACCCCTTTATATAGGGTGGAATATGAAGCCCTAAGGCGTGCCTCATGAGGTCCCAAGTCCCAAACTCGAAAGGAAATACAGTTTCCTTGGTTGTGAAGAAACCGTCTCTCTCTTTCTCTTCATTATCTCTTATTTCCTTGATATTCCTTGTTGCATGGATATTTAGGAATTCGAAATTCCTCTCCCTTATCCTCTTTAATCTTGTCTTTTAATTCATTGGCCCCGAAATTATATTCTTCTCAAGTAGGAAAATACTCCTTCTTAATAAAACCACATAATTCCATTAATTATGTATTCCCATTATCCTTATTTGCAATTTTAGTATTTTCTCTTTCTTTCCTCTTTATTGGGACTCCTTGGATCCCAAGAAACTCTATTATTTCAAAATCTTTTTTATTGGATGCTCATTATCCTTCTAGATGCATCTAAAAGCATTATTCTTCATTATCATGTATATTAAAATATCTCTTTTTGAGGATTTCTCTTTATTTCTCTTTTATTTTCCTCATTGGTATTCCTTTTATCATTAGGAATCCTTGGAATACGCAATTCCACCAAGAATAACTCAATTACACCACTTTTAACTGGTTTTCCACATTTTACCATTGTTTTCAATTTCTTTCTTAATAAAGAAATACTTTATTAATCTTTTCTTTTCTTATTTATTTTCTTTGCAACTTTGGACTCCTTGGAACCCAAGGAACCCATGTGGCACGAAATCCACCTTTGGATTAAGTTCTTTACCATCCAGAGGTTTCCACAATTTTCTTTTCTCAATTTCTTAATTAATTGAATTTCCTTGTTATTGGGCCCAATAGCCAATAAAGTCCACAATACAATCATCAAGGCTATTGTAAATGAAATTACATCATTATTTGTCCCATATTAGAGTTTACATTTCTCATCAGATGAACTCAAAATTGGGGTTGTAACAAATGTCTTTCTTTTTCAACTTTTTAGTTCTTTTATCAAGGATCATCACATGTCCTTCTAAATATGATATATCATCATTTAATTCTACCTCCACTAGTTGTAGAACTAACTAAGTGGCAGGAAGACACTTTCTCAACATAGAGATTTGGAATACTGGATGCAATTTATGCAGCTCAGATGGCAATTCTAGCTTATAGGCTACCTTTCTAATCCGTTCCATGATTGAATAAGGCCCCATAAATCTAGGCGCTAACTTTCCCTTCCTTCCAAATCTAAGGACTCCTTTCCAAGGTGAAACCTTATGGTATACTCTGTCACCAACTTGGAATTCTAAAGGTCTTAGATGTTTGTCGGCATATGACTTCTGTCTATCATGTGTAGTCTTTAACTATTGTTGGATTATTTTAATCTTCTCAGTCGTCTGCTACACTAGCTCCAGACCCAAAAGTTGATTTTCTCATGTTTCATACCAACATAACGGAGATCTACAACGTATACCATATAATGCTTCATATGGTGCCATGTCAATACTGTGCTGATAGCTATTATTGTAAGCAAATTCTATCAAGCTTAGGTGTAGATCCCAACTTCCTACAAACTGAAGAACACATGCTCTAAGCAAGTCCTCCAAAGTTTGTATGGTCCTCTCAGATTGTCCATCTATCTGTGGGTGAAAGGCTGTATTAAACCTTAACTATGTACCCAAAGCTTTATGTAGTCGTTCCCAAAAATGACTCGTAAACTGAGGACCTCTATCAGATACAATAGTAGCTGGAACCCCGTGAAAACACACTATCTCGCCTATGTATATCTGTGCAAGCTTCTCGGTAGTGTAGGTTGTTTTGACAGGAAGGAAATGTGTTGTCTTAGTCAACCTATAAACTATCACTCATATGGAATCATGACCTTTGGTTGTTCTAGGCAAACAAACCACAAAGTCCATGGTCACATGATCCCATTTCCACTGTGGTATAGGCAAAGGTTGCATTGTTCCTGCGGGCTTTTGATGTTCAGCTTTAACCTGCTAACACATCAGACACTGCATAACAAACTCAACAACATCTTTCTTCAATCCTGGCCACCAATACATATCCTTCAAGTTATGATACATTTTGGTGCTCCCTAGATGCATTGCATACATCGAAGAATGAGCTTCTTCCAAGACTAACTCCCTCAAGTCATTGGCATCAGGTACCACCATCCTACCATGTTAACAGACTACCTGATCCTCTGACTCATGAAAGCCATCCCATTTCTCACTACCATACTCTGACCTGATCTGTTGAACTACAACATCATCTTGCTGTGCTTCTTTAATCTGTTGTCTCAGAGTAGGTTTTATGTGCATCTCAGCTAACAACCTGGCTAACAAAGATACTTTAAGTTGTATATTGTTTGCCTCATAGAGATAAGCATATCTCTCTTAGAGCACATTAAAAAGTTCAACTGTGCTTTATCTATGGCTGGTGATGAAGACTTCCTACTTAGAGCATTAGCCACTACATTGGCTTTCCCTGGATGATACTCAATTGTACAATCATAGTCCTTGATTAACTCCATCCAGCGACGTTGTCTCATATTCAACTCATGTTGTGAGAAGATATATTTTAGGTTCTTATGGTCTGTGAAAATCTGGAATGTTTCTCCATAGAGATAATGCCTCCTGATCTTCAAAGCATGAACCACAACGGCTAGCTCTATATCATGTGTCAGATAATTTTCCTCATGTTTCTTAAGCTGTCGAGAGGCAAAAGAAATCACATGATTATCCTGCATCAACACATAACCTAACCCATTCTTAGATGCATCACATAAAACTATGTACCCCTTTCCTTGCTCAGGTAACACCAGCACAGGTGCACTTGTTAATATTTCTTTTAGTAGCTGGAAAGAATGTTGCCACTTGTCATTCCAGACAAAAGGAACCTCCTTCCTGGTCAACTTGGTTAGGGGTAAAGCTATAGAGCTGAAGTTCTTAATGAACCTCCTGTAATAGCCTGCCAATCCTAGGAAACTGTGTATCTCCATCGGTGTCTTTGGTTGTTCCCATTGCAGAACAGATTCTACCTTCTTAGGATCAACACGAATACCTGAGGCAGATATTACGTGTCCTAGAAAAGAAACTTCTGGTATCCAAAATTTGCATTTGCTAAACTTAGCATATAGCTTATGCTCTCTTAGCAAAGCTAAAGCTTGACAAAGGTGCTGCTCATGCTGTTGAGCATCTCTACTATAGATCAAGATGTCATCTATGAAGACTACTATGAATTGATCAAGAAAAGGTCAAAAGATTCTATTCATGAGTTCCATGAATGCAGCTGGTGCATTAGTTAGTCCAAACGACATAACTATGAACTCATAGTGACCATACCTTGTCCTAAAGGCAGACTTAGGTATGTCACCCTCCTTGATACGTAAATGATGGTATCCTGATCTCAAATCTATCTTAGAAAAGATAGTTGCACCACACAACTGATCAAATAGGTCATCTATCCTTAGCAGAGGATACTTGTTCTTTATAGTTACTTTATTTAACTATCTGTAGTCAATGCATAACCGCATCGACCCATTCTTTTTTTAACAAAGAGAACTGGAGCACTTCAAACTCCCTAACTATCAGAACTTCAGAAGGATTCAGGCTCTCCATTGTGGTGTCCACTACATGTGCCAAGAATGCAAAGCATCCTTGCCTCATCAGCTTCTCAGCTACCATAGCCGACACACGACATGTTGGAAGAATCTTTCTATCTCCCTGAAAGATCCATGTGTCATCATCATCTGTGAACACAGCTTGTTTGGAACTGCAATCCAGGACCAGCTTATACTTCTCTACGGTGTCCATCCCATGGATTATATCAAAACCCTACATCTCAAGTGGTATAAGATCCACTTGAATGCGATATTCATAAAAAGAATGAGTGTAGGGAGAACACACCTCCTGCAACACATCAGATCCCTACAAAGGAGTTTCTAACTTCAAACTCTCATCCCTATGACCAACTGTCATATTGTAGTCAAGAATCACTTCTTGAGTGATATAGGAATGCGTAGCACCTGGATCAATCAAAACAGATACGAAGCAGAAAGAAGACATATCAGAATGAAACAGTTCCATCTAACCTGTCACAACTCTGGGATTGACAACTGCTTCAGGATGGTTCATTGCATAGAACCTCTCCGTTGCCTGTGGTTGACCTTGTGCTTGGTTATTGGGTTCCAATGATCCATCTTGTGATGCTTGTCCTCGTCCTCGAGTGCCACTAGAAAACTATCTCCTCTAAGAGCCTTGCTAACTCTACTTCGGAGGTTGAGTCACTATTGTCTTCCCAACTGGACAATCCTTCATCAAATGCCCCATCCTCCCGCATTTGAAACAACTTTTATTCTCCCACTGTGGCCTGGATGGTCTTGTTACTGACATTGAAGCTGAACTTTGGGCTCTAGTTGGAGCAAAACTATGACCTCTACCCCTACATGACATCCATTGAGTCTGGGGATTAAATCTTGGTGGTGGTGGTGCAGAAAACATTGGCTTTTTGAAACCCTCAGACCTCTGTCCCTGGCATTGGACAAACACCTTCTTGTTGCTGGTCTGTCGCTTTTCAATAAAAGACCTTTCTATCCTCCTTATATACTCAACAAAAGTGGCAAACCTTTCCCTGTTCTCCAGAGTAGACGCGGGAGTAGTCAAATCAGCGTTCAACCCTTTCTCAAAATGCCTGATTCTCTCCTCATCATTGACTTCCATAGGCAGACAAAACCGCAAAAGCTCCATGAACATAGCCTCATACTCGTTAATGTTCATCTGACCCTGCCTAATCCTCTCAAATTGAGAGATATTCTCATCTAGAAATGTCTTAGGGAAGTATCTAATGATGAATTCTAACCGGAATTCTTCCCATCCGATTACTACACCTGACCTCTTTCCTTCTTCAGTAGTCCACCAGTGTCCATCACTCCCCTTGAGGAGGTATGCAGCATGTCTCACCTTCTCAACTTCAGGAATGTCAAGGATCCTGAAAGCCTTCTCCAGCTTTGTCAGCCATAAGTCTGCATCTACTGGGTCAGCTGTACTAGCATAATCTATGGCTCCAACCTGACAAAGTCTCTCAAATCTCTTGCCGGCTCCATGTCCATCATGATGGGCTGGTGCCCTCGGTGCAGGTGGTCGTATTCTATCTGCCATGTGTGTCATGGTCGTCAGGAATTTCCCAAATAGAGCATGAAGGGCTGGGTTTTCTATTACAACTGGGTCAATATGGGGATGTTCAGGTATTGACTCCTCTCTGGGCTGGTTCTTTGCACCCCCTCCTGGTGCAGCAACGCTGCTCTCAGCAGCATGTTCATCATGTGATCCAGACATCCTCAAGTTCTTCTTCTCCTATATGAGCAGAAGACACTATCAAATAAACTGGAAGACACTAGAACAGACTCAACAACCTTAATCCTATGTCTCTGTAGACTCAGTGAACCTAGAGCTCTGATACCACTAAACTGTGGCGTATGAATCATAATTAACCAAATTGAACTAAGAAGAAGCGTATCATTCGCAGCGGATTACTGAAAATTACTGAAAATTTAAAACTTTTACAAAAGATCCAATCAAAGGAAAAATCTTTCATAAAAGACCAAAATACTTCAGTTGCATATTGGTTCACAAGTACATATCTTGTACCATGTCATCTCAAATTACATTAACAGTTGCTTTGTTGAACTATACATAAGCAACATAAAACTTTAAGTCATTACGCCAAAAATCTCAGATCATTTCTTTAAAACCAAGTACTGACTCTGAGGACCTGAGAGTACAGAGACGACACATAGGACTATATATACATATATATAAGACTTCACAGCCAGTGTCTCCACCTGAGATGTCACTGCCGTTCTCTTCTACTGCTGTTGTTGCTGTCCTTCACCTACTGAAGGATTCCTGCCTCCTCGTCTGCGTCCACCTAAAAAGTTGGATCCCACGAGTAAATTGTCCCAGTGAGAGGTATAACTCTCCACCAATAACATTATTATGGTGAAATAAACAACAGTTGTAAGACTGAGCAAAGGAATTATATGTTGAACAACAACTAGATTAAATACTAATCAAATTAGGTTAATAGAGCTTTTCAGCTATATCTTGATTAAACAACATAATATCTATTCAATAAGGAATATGAAGAACATGCATAAAAACTATCCATTTAGGATCTATTTATGTAATGTACATCAATCAATGATTCTCGTATATCAACCTGAAGCAAATATGCTACACGACTGATTACATTTTACAATCAATCTTAAGCCTCGAGGAGATGAAGGTATACCATTCATACTCCAACTGACCATTGCAAAGTCAAAATCGGTACCATATAAGATCAATGGAAGAGCCGGAATTCATGATCTCATCTCCTCCCAGTCAGTGTGGGCTCAATATGCAGGACATCTGGTGTCTCTGCTACATATAGCTTTCCAGGGTATACTGGCACTTCGCTATAGAGTTACATCGGCGGCTGCACTCTCTTCGCAAATTGGGAGATTTCATGTTTATCTCACCTCGATTCCGGCATTAAAATTATCGGGAGATTCATGATACATCCATCCCGGCACATATAATGAAAGATTGAGAGATTTAATGTTTATCTACCATCAATCCCACATTAGGGCATAAGGTATTAACACCCATTACCCCTACATACTCAACAGTATGGACTCCAAAAGATCCCTTGAGAAAACCTGTTTCACCATCACCAAACTTCTGACAATGATGGATCTATGGTCAGGGCTCTACATGATAAGATTTCACTTGATTAATTAAGTACATTACCATATTCTTTTAGCATCAATTAGGTTTCCAAACATAATTTAATGTAACCATTGCTATAAAGAATGTGGAATGCTTTCATCAAATACTATTCATATCTTTAATAAGTATTGGGATCTCAATCCCTCATCTTAAGCAATCTCATTTTTCAACCACTTATCAACATATTTATGGAACATGGCATTCAACCCTTAGTTCATCATAGAACACGTTACCACTCATTAGGTAACTAATACCTTCAGGTCATCTGACCAAGGTGATCCTGATACTTTTTACACAAACATCTCATATGGCTTACCAAGCCTATTTCAACTCTTATTACTTTTTACTGAGTAACAAAGCATATCATGGCTCACAAAGCCCATTAACATTCTCAATAATAAAACATCATAGCTCATACCTGGCTATGCTCATCATCTCATGATACCTAGATGGTTAGTACTTATGATAATAGTTATATCAATTACATATCAACACCATGCAATATAACACCATTAATCCCTTATTAGGGTTAGGGTTTCCCTTTTCATGTCATTTAGGGATATTCATCCCATTGCCCAGAATTAAGGTTCTCATTAATCATCATACTGCCCAAAATTAGGGTTTCGTATAATATGACCCAAAATTAGGGTTTCACATGCCTTCACCCTGTATTAGGGTTAGGGTTTACTATTCACATCAAATTAGGGTTTATCATATCCTTTTACCCAAATTAGGGTTAGGATGTACTATTCATCTCAATTTAGGGTTTATCATCAGATTACCCAAAATTAGGTTTACCCCATTACCCTGGATTTGAGGATTCACTTAGCATTAGCCTTAGTTAGATTTACATGTACAATTGTTCCAACATTTGGGTTACACCCTGTATTGTTCTGATTTAGGTTTAAGACTAACTAATCTTCTTAATTAGGGTTTCATGATCTCATCATCATGGATCAATCCCTAATTACATATTTTACTCATAATAAAGGAATTGAAGCTTGTACTTGCATATAAACACTACTCTCTCTTTCATAATCTACAAAGATTAACCCTTTCGAGGGTACTAGTTACCCTAACTCATTAAGGTTACAACTAATGTAATCACCCTTGATTTACATCATTAAGAGTCACATAATTACTTGACCTTTAATCCACTTGGGTGCTCAAACAGTTTAAGTTAATTATTCTCCAAACGGTTTTGGTCACCTAGACCCGAAACAGTCTTGATAGATTGACCCTCTAACGGTCTAAGACCATTTAGACCTTCAAACGGTCTTAGTTAATTAAGTTCAAATGGTTTCAAACCATTTAGAAAAGTTGGTGCTTGAAACCATTTAGTGTAAAGATACTTGAAATCGTTTGAGCCTCAATTGGTTTGGGATCGTTTGGTCCCAAACGGTCTTGAGTCCGTTTGGACTCAAATGGTCTTGAGACCATTTGGACTCAAATGGTCTTGAGACCGTTTTGTCCGAACCTCCTCAAAACCGATTGGACCAAAAAGATCTTTCAATCGTTAACCAATTCAAGGTTTCAAACCGACTATCAATTGAATCCTTGTATCATTTATCAATTAAACTATTGAATCATCCCTCAATTGGACCATCAATTAGGGTTTTGAACCCAATTGAATTAGGTTATAATCAAGAAACCTTGAATTAGGGTTTTGAAATCGAGGAACTTTCAATTATTATCATTGTGGAACTGATTCAATTGACATCAATGAATCATCATCAAATTATGATATGACCTAACCTCAAACCGTCTTGAGGTCGTTTGGATGGCCTCCAAATGGTCTTGAGACTGTTTGCCCCATCCATCATTGAAATATATGAAATTCAATTAGGGTTTAGATCATTGGATTGATCATCAATTGAGCTATTAATTGCATTTCAATTTGATATCTCTATATCTTCAACCACCCCATCATACTCAACCCTAGACCTCCAAACAGTCTTGGTTAACCTCCAAACGGTCATGAAACTATTTGGGTGATCTCCAAATGGTCTTGAGACCGTTTGGGTTAATCAACCCAAAGTTTTAAATCAACCTATTGAAATTTCAGCACTTAACCCGATTAGGGTTTGTTACTTGATGAACCTTCAAATGATGAACCCTTTGAAACCAATCAATTAAATTTAATGGGTCATCAACCATCAACACTAGCATATAATCTCAAAGTGGTCAACTGTGGTCAACCCTTCCAAATGGTTTGAAACCATTTAGCTTATAAAAGTTTAATGAAACCGTTTAATTTCAAACAGTTATGTTGAAACCGATTGAACAATTTTTTGAAACTGATTGGAATAGAATTTCTTTGGAAAAAGTGCCCAAGATGATGTCATCATCATCGACCTTCGTTCATGTAGTTCATATTGCTACTGATTTCATAAAATTATCAATTACAACAAGCAATTGATCATGAAGAAGAAGGAATCAATATAATTGCAAGATTGATAAATGAATAACAATGTAATGAGTTCAAGTTATATAAGTCACCTTCAATGAAGATTTCAAAGGTCCAAATTCATGTCCCTTATGGTGGAGGAAGCTTTCTCACTTTACAAGGTTCGTTCTTTAAGATTTTGAGTGAAATGGATTGGTTAGAAAGGAAGATTGATGGAAGAAAAGAAGAAATCCATCATTTATTTTCGATTTCCACCATGAAATCATGGTTGAAGGTGATCAAGAAGCTTACCTACAGGTTGGAACTCATCCTCCGGCTTTTCCTTAGCCCTCTTGAGGTCGTCCAAGGAAAGCAAGAAAGAAAATCTGAAAAAAAGATCCTTGGTGGAGTGGAAAAGAGAGTTTATATATAACAGAAATTCCTAGAAGAGAGAATGTTGAAAGAAAATCCTTCAACTCTCCAAACTGTGCCACACACTCCCCTCTTTTCCTTGTGCACGAAGGAAGCTTCCCTTGCATTTAATTCCCTTTCGTTATCCTCAACTTAAAAGAAAAGCAAATTAAGCACCTTAATCATATTATACTAATATCCCATTTTTAGTGGACATTACTTTTCATTAATTTAATGTGAGTGGGCTCTCCACTCACTTAAGATATTTTCGTTCCTTTGCAAAGAACAAGCTCGTCCAACCTTTTGGAAAATCATCCCTCACCTTTTGGTTGAAGGGTTCTTCAATTAATATATTTATTTTTGCATTAAATTGAAGTAAAGTTCCATTTATGCTTAAATCTGGATTATTTTAATATCAAGATTCTCTCTCCTCCAAAGTGATTCAAATGAGGTCCCCCACTAATTTTCTTTCCTCTACATGATGCCAAGAATAATTAGGGACCCTCTAGTAGTGACATTTTTCATATTGAACACTAGGTTTTGGGTACATTGCACATTACACCAAAACTAGGTTTTAATGCACACACATTGCTCAACAAGCTCTTTCTTGTTATTCAGGCTTGTAGGAGCCATACCACTGCATCACACTCATTCCTATGATTCTTCAACATCTGAGGAACATTTATCATGTACAATTCTCAAGTTAACCCCTCAACTTGGGTAATTTTCACTTTAGTCCAAAACTAACAAAACATTGTTTCAACATTATTCAAAAAGGACTAAAATTGAAATATAAGTTCCTCTTCAGCCTTAATTACTTTTCAGAAGATAAGAGCAAGTATATAATCAACCTCATTAAGAAAAACATCTAGGGTTAACACATAACCCATGTCAGGGATGTTACAAAAGGCAAAACCCATTTTTTTGGGTCAGAAGGGATCAGATTCATGGGTTTGGAAAAAATTTGACAGCCTTAAACCTTTCTATGGAAGAGGAAGGGACCACACCCACAATGATCATGTTTACTTCAGGATTTTTTTGGATCTTGGATGTTCTTCTTTCTTTGACCTTTATGAAATTTTCACACATTCACTAAGTGGCCAGGTTTATGACAAACAAAAAAGACAAGTTTGTCTCCTTGATCACTATTAATACTCTTATCTTGGGGGTTCTTGTGGCTCTTAAAAGAAGGTTTGGATTTCTTATTGAAATGGGAAGGGTTAGGTTTCTTCTCGGGTTTATCACCTCTAACCATATTGACACATGGATTATACTTCATTCCATGTTCCCTATCTCTATACTCAGTTTGTAGGGATTTAATTAAGGATGTCATGGACATATTCCCTTGTATATGTCTAAGGGTCCTAGCAAAATCCTACCAATAAGGAGGAAGTTTCTCTATGAGGGCTGCTACTTGAACATTTTCATCAAGGTTATAACCCTTGGCCATGGATTTAGAAACTAAGTTTTGGTATTCTAGAACTTGAACCAAAATAGGTTTATCATCAACCATATTGTAAGTTAGCCATTCAACCGAGGCATAACGCTCAAGGCCAGTATCTTCTAGACAAATATTTGAATCTAAAATCATCCAAAGTCTAATAGTCATTGTGATACTATGGTAGTTGTCATAGCATTCATAAGATAAGGCCAGGAGGATCTTGACATGACACATATAATCAATTTCTTTTGAGATAGGAGTGGAGACACGGGGTGTAGGAACTATAGTTTCAGGTTGTTCTTCCCCTATAATGAGGTTTGTGAGTTGTGATTCAGGCACAATGGGTACAGACTATAGACTCAATTTGGGGTAAGATGGCGGAAATGAGACCCAATGTGTTGAGCCAAAATCACATTTTTTGCTGCCAGCGATGAAAGTGCAGACTAGAAAATTGTTTTGGGCTAAGGGAAGCAATGCCATAAAGAGGTAGCATAGTTTTTAATCTATATCAAACAAATATGCATCTAACAAATAGATCTAATTAACAAGTGTTTAGGAATCTATTTTGAGACTTATTGGACATATTCAAAGGAGCGTAAGGTCTGTCTTGAAATTGTTGGATATTAGATAGAAGTAATTAGATTAAGGGACACAGTGAACCACCACAATATGTCGGTAGTAATAATATCAATTATGGATTTGGACAAAAATAGTGATTAGTTAGAAGATGCAAACTCTAAAGCCTGGGATGAAGAAATGTGAAATATTATTTTCAAGATGGATTCTGCCACTCCTGGCATGAGCTTTTCTGACGGTCTGTCTCCAAGATTCAGTCACCCCAACTTTGATAAATTCACTCGTGCAAATGAGAGGATTGTGCCAAACTTGTTCCCTTAGCCCTTTGTCGCAAAGAAGAAATAGAAGCATCATGAAGCATCGACAGTGAAAGGATTGTAGCAAGCAAGGAGGTTTTTAGAGATGAATGGAGGGTGTTGCGGTGGTATATGAAACTGGAGTGTTATAGTTAGAAGAAACTGGAACACAAAAGACTTTCTCTCTCAGTGTATGCAACTGAGTTGTTTGGATCTCGGTGTGTTGGTATATTGGTGAATGGTATATTGGTATATCGATATATTAGTATATTGGTATCTAGATATATGGTATCTTGGTATGTGGTATGTTTGCATATGAAATATCTTGAATGGAGAGAAAACATCTTCTTATATAGCGAGAGTCTCTTCCAAGCCCAGCGGTAACATCCGACACACATTGCCCACATTGCAACTATTGATTTTCTCAATATGCATCTTAATTGCCGCGGTTAATGGGCAGCTGTAATGATAGTCAAAGATAGAGTAACTGTCATTCCTTTAAACTTACAATTTTTGGTCTTCCCAAACAGGTATCTTAGTTGACAAGGTTAATTGGTGACTTTCATGACAGTCAAAGAGAGGGTAATTGTTGTTTCTTTAAACTTGGAATTGTTGGTCTTTCCAAGATGTCTTAATTGTCAAGCTTATTGGTGAATTTTTGGTAGTCAAGGAGAGGGTGATTGTTGCTTTGTTAAATGATGTCAACAGACTCCAAATGACTCGAAAAATGGAAACCAAAATCCTTTCAAAAAGTAAATAAATTTATTCAGTAAAAGGAAAATGGGACAAAATTGATGGCTGTCAAGATTGATTTTTAAAGCAAAGAAATACAATACTTTGATGTTCATGACATGATACCCTTGAGAACGGTATTGTGCCCATGTGTGCACTTTCCACTATTCCTTAAGTACAAAGGGGCAAGACTGTTGTAGATGCTTTCATGGGTCTTCTTCAGTTTCTTTACGACAACCATGCATGGCTTCTGGTGCTTTCAACTTCCTCATTCTTGATCAAGGGGGAGAAGTTGAGGGAATGGTGGGGTATCGTGGACTGTGTTTCCCAAACAGTAGCTCAATATTTAGTTGTTGTTGTTTTTTATGAATTAAGAAATAATTTCAGATTGTACAAGAAGGTTTCCAAGAATGAGCAAAACAATTTGAAAGTCTCATCAATGTTTTAGGACTCACTAGTCTCGTGTGAACACATAGTAGCCTACAACTCTTACCAAATTAAAGTCCCATGCACAAACCTTTAATATGAATCAATAAATTGAAAAACATTTACACATGCAAAAGATAACCACATGTATAGCGTACACCATGTTCACATTGGGAGTAGCGAATATGAACTCTTGGTCAATCAAATATGAATTTCTACTTTGGATATAAACATGTTTTAGACTGTCCCTCTTTTGAGGGTTGGGATATAATTTACCCATTTCTAATATGTAGTGACCAAAGATTTGGTATTCGCCAAATTTCCGAATTAACATTTTCAATAACATCTCAAATTATAGAAACTTTATAGAATGGCATGGTTCACATAAGAATATTCCTGACATAGAATCACTCTTATCATATTTAGCAATGTAGAGGCTCACACGTAGTCAATTTTGCAGTTATAAATTTGTATCACTGGGCTCAAAGTTGTCAGTCTGAGTAGACATTGTGATGGTAGTAGAATGCAAGCACTTGACTAGTTACTAAGTGACTTCAAAAATTTAAAAGAAATCTCATTTCCAATGTGTATAGCTAAATTTTTCACCGAAAGCTAGAGTTAGATATAGCGTATATGTTCTTCCCCGAATGTTTATACATTATATTACATGACAAGTCATGAAATCAATGGGTGATTATATCGTTTGAAACCATGTTTTATACCTATCTATCAAAATTAAAGGCGACTTACCTTAGATGCATAGATTTATTAATATCACCAATTCAATTAAAAATATCATCCAAAGTTGTAACATCATAAACCACTTAAGGTGCCTTTGTTTCCTAATGCAAATGATTGTAGATTTTGTAACATAATCAAACATGCCCTCCTCGCCTGAGAAACCCTAATCGCAAGAATTGGATGCCTTTGTCTTTAGTTTTGGAGAAAATCACAAACATGGTTTAAGTTATTCAATGAGGGACATTAATAGGATGGTGATAGTTTCTTGATGAAAACTTAATAATTAGTACATATTACAAAACAAACCATAGCTCTCTTTGTAGGAATATATGCTACTTCTTATTTGATAATGACATTATAAAGGCCCACATAATAATAATTGACATGATGGATAATTATAAGTTCTATAAATGGTTAGAAACATAATCAGTTGTATATCATAAATCTCATTACTATGATCTAATTATTCCTAATAATAGATAAACCACATATAAATGATTAACTAGAATTAAAAAAATTCCAATTTATATAAAAAGATAATTGTGCATATTAAAAAACTAGTTTCCCTAGATTGGTATCTAGTATAATTAATTGGGTTATAAGAAAAATCTTAGTTAATGCATAGAGGAAAGCTATAAAATGGTTCATTATGGAAAGTAAGTAATAGAAAAATAATCCTAGAAGCAAATATTACTCCAAATATTAGAAATTGAAAGACAAGGAAACATGTGTTGTGGGGATTAAGAACTCTTAAGACAAATGTAATTCCAAGATATTATTTATAGGTATTGATTTGGTGAATAGATATGAAAGTAATGTTCTTTAACTTGATATAGTGAAAGACCTCATACATGATCTAAAAAGTAGAAACTAACTATGAAATCAAATTCCACACACCCAAATTAGCGTAGAAATTTAAATCTAATTATGAAGAAAATGTACTAGTATTAGCCCCAACATTAATATAACCTAGTTTATAAAATCTATTTCCTAATGTTAGTGGATATCTCCTATCATTCGGCAATTTCTTGTTCTCACTTATCTGACAACTTCTAATATTCTCATTGGACTTGGATAGATCCTAGGGCAGTGATTTTATCTCCTCCACTACCTCAATTTCCTCTCACGTTCCATAGTAACCCTCTTCTCCCTCTCTCCCAATCTCTCTCCTCTCTATTTCTTTCTCTTAGATATTATTTTCTTTAGATTTTCCTACCATATCTGATTTGTTCCATACCTACTTTCCTAAGGGGTGATGGCTTGTAGCTCTCTATCAAACTATAACTTCCTTCCCCTCCTTGTTGACTCTTCTAATCTACTTAGTCCCCTAAGCCATCAAACCTCCATAGAAGTACTCAAAGACTCCACCTCACATATTTATAACGATCTATAGTGCCTTCATAACCCAATTTCTTGTTTAGTTACCTTTTGAACTCCACTTGGGTCTTTGTGCCTCCCTATGTTTGGCGGTGAGTTCCCATGCTCATAAATATCCAAAAAGGCCCAAGAAGCCTCACTGAACCTATGAGAAAGAGTCAGAGTCTACAGGTTGTCTGAATACTAGTTTCATGTTCCCCCCTTTCAAGTTTTCTTCTATAATGTTTTGAACCCTTGAATCAATTGGTGGTCTCTAGTTAAGTTTGTTTCTTGGATCTCTCACTCATCTCTAGTCATGAACTCCAAAAGGTCAAGGTTTTCCATGAATTTTGGTTTTTACCCAACTTGCAAAACTTTGTTGCAAGATTTGTTATGGCTAAGAACCTTTACATGGCTTTGCGTACTCTAATGCTCTATGTTTAGGTTGTTAAGTTCAGGCTGGTTCCATGAACTCGATGATTATATTTTTTCAGCTAGTTCCCTATAGTGGGTAAGTTCTAATAAGAGGATTTCCCTCTATTGACTTGAGCTTAACATCTGCAAACAATAAACATGGTTGTTGGCATTTTACAAGTTTTTTCTTTTGTTTTTTCCTTTTTGTCGCATTTGTTAAAGGGTATTTAGGGTGCTTCATATTTTTTCCACCAATTGGGATCACGCGTTGATAACCTCCTATTTTAGTCGATTATCTTAGTCTTTTTCTTTAGTTTTCCATACTCTTTTTAAGTTTAAACTATACATAATCCTAATTTTACCCTTTTTTGTAAATATACCATCAGACTAACTTTTCCTTTCTATATATGCAGAAAAAGCACAAAAAAATCATAAAAGAATAACTCAGCCTCAAGACCGCATGGACTCAAATGATCCCAAGACCGCATGAAGCCAATCGGTCCCGAGACCGCATGGACTCAAACGGTCCTAAGACCGCATGAAGCCAATCGGTCCCGAGACCGCATGGACTCAAACGGTCCTAAGACCGCATGAAGTCAATCGGTCCCGAGACCGCATGGAGTCAATCGGTCCCGAGACCGCATGGACTCAAACGGTCCTGAGACCGCATGGAATCACACGGTCCCAAGACCGCATGAAGCCAACCGGTCCCGAGACCGCATGGAGTTCAAACGGTCTCAAGACCGCATGAAGCCAACCGGTCCCGAGACCGCATGAAGTTCAAACGGTGTCAAGACTGCATGAAGCCAACCGGTCCCGAGACTGCATGAAGCCAATCGGTCACGAGACGACATGGAGTTCAAACGGTCTCAAGACCGCATAAAGCCAAATGGTCTCACGGTCCAAACGGTCTCCAAACCGTTTGGACTTCACTTAAGGCCTATAAATAAGACCCCAAGGGTCCTCCATCAGATATCAAGTTTCAAACGTCCAAAGGCTGCCCCAATCATTCCAGAGCTCCTGCCACTTCCATCCTCCGCCCTGGGGCTGCCGGTCTGAGATCCATACTCCATCCTGAAGCTGCTTTCTCCTTCTTCACCAAGAATGTGGGAAGGGGAGACCTCCTCATCGTGCAACCTACGAAGACTGGTGGATTGTTTCTCTCTCTCTCCAAGGGGTTGACTTTCCTCCCTCCTTTGTGGGGATGATGTTCTCTCTCTCTTCTCGCCATCTTCTTGGTCTTAGTCATGAGGGAGTAGTCTTCTTCACTAGGGTGCGGGGAGTAGCCCCGCTACCCATACTTTCATATCATGTAAATGTAATCTTTAGGTTGTAATGTAGAGTTCTTATCTTTGTCAGTTCGACATCGAACGATTAATGAATACTTGTTGCTTGATCTCCAACTTGTGTTATCTTTTATCATTTAGTATGAATTGTCTACGTTTGTACTATTAGATTCGAAACCCGTTTGCATGTTGGTTCTTGGTGCATGTATCCACCATGCATCTGTTTCAGTATCCAGAAGTGTATCTCAAGAAGTGGAGTAAACTCACTATCATCTGTTGCACTTTCATACTATGAAATGGAATCAGTTGACGTATGGAAGTGCAACTTTGATAAGTCGAGGAACACACTTTGCGAGGGGAATGATGTAAAGTAATGTGACCATTTGATCAGGAATGGCTGGCGTTACAACATTCCCGCACTTCTCGTAGCTAGATTATCCGAAAGGAGGCTAGGTCTACAAGGATACTAACTGACCGAACTCTTTTTGCATGTTAAGTTTTGCTTTGCATGTGTTGATCGATGTGTAGTGGCAGTGAAAAACCGATCACACCCTAGTGATCTTTTATCACAGTTTAACTCTTAGATTTACTTGCTTTCTTTACTTTTCATGTTTTTAGTTTTAAAACCATCAAAATCCAACTTTCGATATAAGTGCCCACTAGTAAGTGACTAAGTGAAGTTCTATACGTTTTACATCTTGTTGCTTGCAACAAGACCGTTGTCTTTTGGGTTCGATCCTAAATCTGTACTGCGATAAGGCTTCCATACTCTTATGGGGTTGGAGCATTTATCTAAGCACCAGTTCTAGGTAAACCTAGGGAAGACATCAATCCTCTCTAGGGTTTTTGGTGCATACCTTGGGACTCCCATTGGAAGAGTAATCTTTTGGTGTAAGTCCCAGCTCCATCAAAAAAATGGTGCCATTGCCGGGGACAACGGAATGTTGTAATTTCACTTAGTATCTTTCTAGTTGGTTAGGATTTTACACTTTCTTTTTAATCATAACTCTATATCCTCTTGAAATTACTACATCTTTTTTATTATCTAAAGGTGTTCTCTTTTCTCTACTCAGGTAGAACACGTGCATGCAATCACCACATAGTCGCGGATTCTCCCCTGATCCGGAGTTCGACTCCGTGGTAGAGACAAGTTTCCACAGCCGAATCCGTCTCAATCGCCAACACACTAGACAAATGGCTGACGAACATCACCAGGCTGCTTTGGTGATGGAGAGGGTAAATGCTGCCATCACCGCACAACGGGCACAACTCATCGCAGACACCCGTGCCCAAATACAAGCAGAGATACGTGCAGAAGAGCAAACCCGCATAAGAGCTGAGACTGAGGCAGCAACCCAAGCTGCTCAGCTTGAGTTACAGAACAAGCAACTGAGGGACTATGCTGTCCCGAAAAACTACAAGGATAACCACCCGGTCCGACCTCCGATTATCAATATCCTAAAATTCGAGATTCGAACCCAGTGGATCCAAATTATGCAAGGCATCTCCTTCTCTGGAGGCTCAGGAGATGATTGCATGGACCATTTGAAAAGATTTAAGCCATTATGCCGCCTGGTCCCGCAAGCTGGTATCGCTTTCGATGCGATAATGCTCCATCTGTTCCATTTCACCTTATCTGGGAGGGCCCTGAGTTGGTACAACTCATTGGACAGAGAACCCATAATAACCACTTGGGCCCCTCTAGAGGAAAAATTCTTAGAAAAGTTCTTCCCACCCTCGTTAACCTATGAAATCAAAGGGCAAATTAATCACTTCTCCCAGCTACCTGGAGAAACCCTTGCGGAGGCATGGGAAATATTTAAAGAACTTCTGCGCAAATGCCCCCATCATGGGATCTCACAGAATCAACTGATAGAAACTTTTTTACCGGGGAGTAAGCGACGATATTAAACAATTCCTAGATTCCTCATCTGGAGGAAACTTCATGAGGAAGAACTACGAGGACGCATGGAAGATTGTTACATTAGGAGCTGAAAACCAGTCCAATTGGGGACGGTCAGCTGGAAAAGGTGTCCTTAAGGTTTTCAAAGCTGAGGAATCCGTAGAAATGAAGGCAATAGATGAGGCCTTGCAAACTATTGTTCATAAACAACAAGCCCTCGAGGCTTCTCTCGGAGAGATCGACAAAAAGAAAGCCCCTTTAGTACAACAAGCTAAGGCCGTCACATGGAACCTGTGAGGCTTGTCATTCTTCTGACCATCCAACTCTGTCATGCGGTATGCTATATAATGTGATGATGGATCTGCATCCACCACCACAACCATATGAACCCATTATTAATCAAGCTGAAGATCAGATTTCGGAACAAGTCAACTCCATACACACTATTCCCAGACAAGTTTACTACAATCCCAGTCAACTGAGGAATCATCCTGGATTCCAATATGGGAATCCTTCTGGAACTGCGAATCCGCAACATCAAACACAAGGGGGATCTGATAGTAGGCTACCACCTGGGTTCTCAAACAATTTTAACCAAATTCAAGGGAACTCAAGGAACAATTTCCCTAGGGCTAACTACCCTAGCAACCAATCAGCCTACTATCAGTACACTCATCCCCCGCTTCATCCGCAGTTGCATACTCAGCAACCTCAACAACAAAGTCTTCAGAAAAATGCTACTGCATAGCCGGAAGATGAGATATCTTTGATAAGACAGATGCTACAATCTCAGCAAACCATGCTAGCTAACTAACAGGCCCAACAAAAAGCTGTTGAAGCTCAGCTTGCCCAGATTGCTGCACAGTTAAAGCCTCCGGCAGGCACTTTTACTGGGCAGCCCGAGTCAAACCCATAGCATGGGCAAAACAAACATGAACAGTTGAATGCCGTCACCACGAGGTCGGGACGCATTTTTCCTGAACCTACCAGGATCACCCTGGATGATGATGATACGCCCACTTTTATGACGAAAGAGGGCTCGCAACAAGGAATTGGGAAATCCTCCAAAGGCACAAAGGACAAAAACAAAGAACAAGTGTCCGCAGAACCCGAGGTCCCGCAATTCAAACCAAGGATTCCGTATCCGGGCAGACTGCAAGAAACAAAAATGGACGCCAGGTTTCAGAAGTTCAAGGAGACAATGAAGAAACTGTACATTGACATCCCGCTCCTTGACGCTCTGTCCGAAGTACCAGCATGGGCGAAGTATCTCAAAACCTTACTATCACAAAAGTGTATCACCAAGGAGCAGGAGATTGTCAAGCTTGCTCAAACCACTTCTGACATCATCTTAAACAAACTGCCCAAAAAGAAGAAGGACCCAGGTTCCTTCGGAATCCAATGTTGCATTGGAAACGCATCTACAAAGAAAGGATTAGCTGATCTTGGGGCCAGCATATCCATTATTCCTTACTCAATGTGCCAACGTTTGGGTTTCACCGACTTGCTGCCTACAACAATGACTATTCAACTAGCTGACTCCACAATAACCGCACCGTTTGGAATCATTGAAGACATCCCAGTAAGGATAGGCAAGGATGCCTACGTTCCATTTGATTTTGTTATCATGGATATTAAAGAAGACTTAAGATATCCGATCATTTTCGGCAGACCTTTCCTAGCTACTGCCAGAGCGCTAATCGACGTCGAAGCTGGAACCTTCATTCTTAGGCTCGGGAAAGAAGCAATTCAATTCCGAGTCCTTGATAGTATGAAAGGTCCCAGCATCCAAGAAGAAGTCTTTCTTTTGGACGCAATTCAACAAATGTCGCAATTAGAAATCTCCGAGCCAATTGCCGAACTTGAAAATGCTCTTATCAACCCGGAGGTTGAATTTTCTGCAAATGAACTAGTCCAGCAATGCCTCCAATACCTAGAAAAGATAGAAGAAGCACCAAAGGCTACTTTTGAAGAGCTTAAAGTCGTCACTATCATAGAAGCAACAGAACCACCAAAAGCCCCCGAAATGAAGACTTTACCTACATGGCTTAAATATGTTTTCCTAGATGAGGAAGAGCTATGCCCGGTCATCATCAGCTCCACCCTTACCGAAGATCAAGAAGTAAGGCTTCTGGATAAGCTGAGGAAGCATAGAAAGGTCATTGGATATAAAATAACTGACCTCATAGGCATAAACTCGGCTCTGTGTATGCACAAGCTTCCTATGGTTGAAGAATTTAAACCCTCTCGTGAACATAAAAAAAAACTGAACCCAAACTTGAAAGAGGTAGTTCGTCTGGAAGTCCTCAAACTACTCAAAGCTGGCATGATCTATCCTATCTCTGACTCTCAGTGGGTCAGTCCAGTTTAGGTTGTTCCAAAGAAAGGGGGCACTACTGTAGTAATCACCGATAAAAATGAGCTAGTTCCTACCAGGACCGTAACAGGATGGCGAATGTGCATTGATTATAGGAAGTTGAACAAAGCCACAAGGAAAGACCACTACCCTCTGCCTTTCCTTGATGAAGTCCTGGAACGCCTGGCTCACCAAAAGTATTTCTGTTATCTCGATGGTTACTTCGAGTTCTACCAAATACCCATACACCCGGAGGACCAGGAAAAAACCACATTCACATGTCCCTTTGGGACATATGCGTTCAGAAGAATGCCGTTCGGGCTATGTAACGCGCCTGCCACTTTCCAACGATGTATGTCCGCTATCTTCGCCGGTTTAACTGAATCTGTCATGGAAGTTTTTATGGATTATTTCTCAGTTTACGGAGACTCCTTCGATAACTGTCTAATCAATCTTGAACGAGTTCTGCAACGCTGCGAGGAAACGAACCTTATCTTGAACTGGGAAAAATGCCATTTTATGGTAACAGAAGGTGTCGTCCTCGGACATAGGGTAAGTGATAGGGGAATCGAGGTTGACAAATCAAAGATCGATGTTATCTCAAAGTTGTCACCCCGAAGGACATAAGAGGAGTTCGAGCTTTCCTGGGTCATGCAGGATTCTATAGAAGATTCATCAAAGACTTCTCGAAAATAGCTAAACCAATGACCCAACTCCTGACCAAAGAGGCCGAGTTCATTTTCGACCAGGAGTGTATGCAAAGCTTCTCCACCCTTAAAGATGCATTAATCCCTGCACCTATTCTAAGGGCTCCAGACTGGTCGCAACCCTTCGAAATCATGTGCGACGCAAGTGATTATGCCATAGGGGCTGTTTTAGGACAACGAATCGATAAGAAACCCTATGTCATCTACTATGCATCCAAAATGCTAGACGAAGCACAGAAAAACTACACCACCACGGAAAAGGAGTTTCTGGCTATCATCTACGCATTCAAAAAATTCCGCTCCTACCTGATTGGCTCTAAATTCATCGTTTACACTGACCATTCTGCTATCCGATGCCTGATCCAGAAACATGACGCCAAACCCAGGATTATCCGCTAGGTACTAATGCTTCAAGAATTCGACTTGGAGATCAAAGATAAAAGTGGCGTGGAGAATGTTGTGGCTGATCATCTCAGCTGGATCGAAGTTGAAGAAAAAGATAAAATCCCTATCAGGGATTCTCTTCCTGATGATCAGCTTATGAAGGCCACTCATAGTTTCCCTTGGTATGCTGATATCGTTAATTATCTGGCCACAAGGATCTTCCATCCGTCTGCTTCATATCAGGATAAAAGGAAGTTCCTTTACGACATAAAACATTACCATTGGGACGAACCCTACTTGTTCCACCTCTGTGCCGACGGACTTTTCCGTCGGTGCCTGCTAGAAGAAGAAATAACCCCGGTCTTAGAACATTGCCATTCTGGACCCACGGGGGGGCATATGAGCGCCAAGAAAACCGCCATAAAAGTTTTACAATCTGGTTTCTTCTGGCCCACCATATCAAAAGACTCTTATGATTTCGTGAAAGCCTGCAACAAATGCCAATTTTCGGGCAACATATCAAAAAGGGACAAAATGCCCCTCACTATGTGGCAGGAAATTGAGCTTTTTGATGTATGGGGGGTAGACTACATGGGCCCTTTCCCTTCATCATATGGCTTCTCTTACATTTTGGTCGCAGTGGATTACGTCTCAAAGTGGGTCGAAGATGTACCCACCGTATCCAGCGACTCCAAACCTGTTATCAAATTGTTCAAAGATACTATTTTTCCGAGATTTAGAGTTTTGAGAACGGTCATATCGGATGGCGGGACCCATTTCCTGGAATGAAGTTTTGAAGCGTTACTAAGAAAATATGGAGTCCATCACAAAGTCTCCATGCCTTACCACCCACAAACTAGTGGCCAGGTAGAAGTATCCAATAGACAGTTAAAGGCGATTCTTGAAAAAATGGTGAATAAAAACCGCACTGATTGGTCCACCAAACTTCCTGATGCCCTCTGGGCATACCGAACTGCTTACAAAACACCAATCGGAACAACTCCGTTCCGTCTGGTGTACGGGAAGTCATGTCATCTTCCAGTCGAGCTGGAACATAAAGCCTGGTGGGCCATCAAGCAATTAAACCTCAATCTTAAGAGCACAGGGGAGAACAGACAACTCCAGCTACAGGAGTTAGAAGAGCTCCGAATGACAGCCTATCACAGTGCCATAATCTATAAAGAGCAAACAAAAATGTGGCACGATGGACATCTTAAGAGAAAAGATATCACCGTTGGCGACAAAGTGCTCCTATTCAACTCCAAGCTCAAATTATTCCCCGGAAAACTTAGAACAAAATGGTCCGGACCCTTCACTATAAAACATATCTACCCAACTGGAGCTGCCATTATTATCGACAACAACGGAGGAGAAAGGATGGTCAACGAGCACCGTTTAAAAAGATATTACACTCCGGAAGACAAAATGCATCGACAAACTATCGACATTAGAGATGCTACGCCAACAGCATAACAGCTTTACAGCTTCATCGAGCCAGCGACGTTAAACCAAGGCGCTATCTGGGAGGCAACCCATGACTTCACGACTTCGTTTAGCCGCAACCCTTGTCCTAATTACTCCTCACCCTATCACTTTGACACTCTGAGGACAGAGTGAGTGATAAGTTGGGGGGGGTACATTAGACAAGGGCAAGGTATCTTTTTCTAAACCCTTTTAAAAATAAAGTCACCTTAACTAACCTTAGAATCATGATAGTCCCCAAAAGTAAATAGCGCTTAGACATCTAATGGCGATTTAACAATTTCCATCCACTATTGATTCCATGTTTTTGCTTGAATTCTTTATCTGCCTCTCCACAGGTCATAATCAAGGCAGAAATAAGCCAAGCTCTCAAGGATGAGAGGGGAATCAGGCAACTTCCAAATCAAGAAGTTTTGCAAGTGGACCACAGACCAAATAAGTGCATGTTGAAAAACTCTAAGAACAGCTTTCCTCTCTTCAAAATAAAAGAGGCTTGGCCGCCCAAAATAAATTCCCAAGATCACAAAACCCAAGCCTGTGAGTTATCGAATAAAAGGCAGAGAGACGAATAAAATTATGAGAGTTGTGCCATGAATAAGGATCTATATAAAGAACCGATGAAGGTTTCATCCGGCCGGCACATTCCGCTGCCCTCACAAAGGCAGATGTGTCGTGCCCGGTAATGGAACCCTAAGGTATCTAAATATATGAAAGGTTCATAAAGGACTCACCCGGCCGGTACATTCAGCTGCCCTCACAAAGGCAGATGTGTCGTGTTCGGTAGTGAGATCCTAAAAAGCATAGACAACCCCTCCCTCACTTGAAGGGGGAGCTATACTTCAAGCCTTTAGCCAACCCACATACCCTCTCTAGCTTCCAGTAGGTCTTTCAGAGAGGTATAAAGCTGATTAGAGTCAACAACATGCACAAAATAAAGGTGGTCCCAATGCGAACTACGAGATACGGAAAGAACCTGAAACCTAAGCAACTCTCAAAATATGAAAGAGTCAAGGCAAGCAATAAGACTTGATATGACCTTAGGGGAACTCAGATTAAGAATTGAAGCAAGAGTATGGAAATCCTAATTAAATAAGATCGCCTCGCCACTACATGTCTCAGCTCTATCTAACTTGAGGACAAGCTAGACTCTAAGTTAGGGGGGTGATAACCTCCTATTTTAGTCGATTATCTTAGTCTTTTTCTTTAGTTTTCCATACTCTTTTTAAGTTTAAACTATACATAATCCTAATTTTACCCTTTTTTTTGTAAATATACCATCAGACTAACTTTTCCTTTCTATATATGCAGAAAAAGCACAAAAAAATCATAAAAGAATAACTCAGCCTCAAGACCGCATGGACTCAAATGGTCCCAAGACCGCATGAAGCCAATCGGTCCCGAGACTGCATGGACTCAAACGGTCCTAAGACCGCATGAAGCCAATCGGTCCCGAGACCGCATGGAGTCAATCGGTCCCAAGACCGCATGGACTCAAACGGTCCCGAGACCGCATGGAATCACACGGTCCCAAGACCGCATGAAGCCAACCGGTCCCGAGACCGCATGGAGTTCAAACGGTCTCAAGACCGCATGAAGCCAACCGGTCCCGAGACCGCATGAAGTTCAAACGGTCTCAAGACCGCATGAAGCCAACCGGTCCCGAGACCGCATGAAGCCAATCGGTCCCGAGACCGCATGGAGTTCAAACGGTCTCAAGACCACATAACGCCAAACGGTCTCACGGTCCAAACGGTCTTGAGGTCCCAAACGGTCTTAAGGTCCAAACGGTCTCCAAACCGTTTGGACTTCACGTAAGGCCTATAAATAAGACCCCAAGGGTCCTCCATCAGATATCAAGTTTCAGACGTCCAAAGGCTGCCCCAATCATTCCAGAGCTCCTGCCACTTCCATCCTCCGCCCTGGGGCTGCCGGTCTGAGATCCATACTCCATCATGAAGCTGCTTTCTCCTTCTTCGCCAAGAATGTGGGAAGGGGAGACCTCCTCATCGTGCAACCTACGAAGACTGGTGGATCGTTGCTCTCTCTCTCCAAGGGGTTGACTTTCCTCCCTCCTTTGTGGGGATGATGCTCTCTCTCTCTTCTCGCCTCCTTCTTGGTCTTAGTCATGAGGGAGTAGTCTTCTTCACTAGGGTGCGGGGAGTAGCCCCGCTACCCATACTTTCATATCATGTAAATGTAATCCTTAGGTTGTAATGTAGAGTTCTTATCTTTGTCAGTTCGACATCAAACGATTAATGAATACTTGTTGCTTGATCTCCAACTTGTGTTATCTTTTATCTTTTAGTATGAATTGGCTACGTTTGTACTATTAGATTTGAAACTCATTTGCATGTTGGTTCTTAGTGCATGTATCCACCATGCATCTATTTCGGTATCCACAAGTGTATCTCAAGAAGTGGAGTAAACTCACTATCATCTGTTGCACTTTCATACTATGAAATGGAATCAGTTGACGTATGGAAGTGCAACTTTGATAAGTCGAGGAACACACTTTGTGAGGGGAATGATGTAAAGTAATGTGACCATTTGATCGGTAATGGTTGGCGTTACAACATTCCCACACTTCTCGTAGCTAGATTATCTGAAAGGAGGCTAGGTCTACAAGGATACTAACTGACTGAACTCTTTTTGCAGGTTAAGTTTTGCTTTGCATGTGTTGATCGATGTGTAGTGGCAGTGAAAAACCGATCACACCCTAGTGATCTTTTATCATAGTTTAACTCTTAGATTTACTTGCTTTCTTTAATTTTCATGTTCTTAGTTTTAAAACCATCAAAATCCAACTTTCGATATAAGTGCCCACTAGTAAGTGACTAAGTGAAGTTCTATACGTTTTTCATCTTGTTTCTTGCAACAAGACCGTTGTCTTTTGGGTTCGATCCTAAATCTGTACTGCGATAAGGCTTCCATACTCTTATGGGGTTGGAGCATTTATCTAAGCACCAGTTCTAGGTAAACCTAGGGAAGACATCAATCCTCTCTAGGGTTTTTGGTGCATACCTTGGGACTCCCATTGGAAGAGTAATCTTTTGGGGTAAGTCCCAGCTCCATCACGCGTCTTAGATCATGGAAAATATGGAAAGTCATCTCATGTGTTAAACTCTTAGCGAATCACTGAAGGGAAATAATTTCTTTTTACTATATTTTTTTATTAAATATTAGTAAATGATTGAACTTTTAGAATTGTTATCTAATGATTGTGAAGTCTAAATAATAAGCATTTTTTGGAATAAAAAACAGAATCTACATGTTAGTATAGGTTCTATAACCTACATTAGTAATGATAAGAAGTCAATTTTTCGTGTTTATGTTTGGGATGAGAAAGTGAAGATTTATATAAATGTGGAATTGGTAGCTTTAGACCCTGATGTGGATTATGGTTTTGTCTTGGACCAATGCAGACTAAATTTTAGGTATGTTCCCTTTACGAGTTCATTCTCCAATAACTTCTTTATTCTCTATTTCGGACCTCTTTGATGAATTTTGACATTGGAAACTCTCTTTCATGGCTTATTGACCTGTTTGAGTCAAATCTTTTTAATTAAACTCTGAAATATTCTTAAAATTTTGAGTTTTGATGTTGGACTCTAAAAGTTGTGTCTTGTTCATCTTATCTGAACTTGTACTCAAATTTGGGGATTTTAACTAAATTGTTCCTTTTGTGAAATGAAAACCTAGTTTTCCAAGTGATGGTCCTTAACTTTGAAAATTATCTACCTGATCCACTTATGTGGTGGAAATCTTTTTTTTGTCCAATTTGTTGTTAGTGTCTTGTATGATCAATTTTGTGATGGAAATCTCATTTATTTCATATTGTGACTAAACTTTCACTCGCCTCTATGTTATTGCATGCTTGTTGATTCAGTGGTACTAGATGTTTATAAATACTTTTGTCGTGGATTACTTTTTGGGTTATGTGCCAATGTTATTTTTGGGATTTCTGCCCCCACAACCTTGGTATTGTGCCAATATTGCTTTTAGAATGGTTTTTATGTCCTAAACCTGAGTTATGTGCACATCATGATATATTTGGAAGTTTGGTTTTATGTTATATCCCTTGAAAATGTTCTCTTTATAATTGTATTAGTATTTTGTTTATCTCAAATACATGATAAACTATTTACTTATTTGATGAATTGTGCTCCTTTGTGGAACATGTTGATATATTTAAACTATAAAGTAAATGTTTTACATATTCAATGGATTCTCTTGATATTCAATTTGGATTATTTCCTAATTTTCTTTAATTGAGTGCCTTGTTACCACAACTGTGGCCCTTTTTACTATGTTCCTAATATTGTCCAATCTAACTATGTGCATGCACATGCCAACATTTTGTTGTTGTTTTATATTTATCTTTTATTTTGGGATCCTTGCTTACAACCCCTTATGTGAAATAATAGTTGAAGGAGTTGACCTTGTCTACCCAGGACCTCCACCAACATAGATTGCTTCCCTTGGAGATAGAATTGAGATGGCCAAGTTACCCACTACAACTGGTCTTATTTGTTCCATTATTAGTTTCTTTTCCACCCATTTGGGTGTCGATAATGAACCTCTAGACACAAAAATTGTAATAGTGAGATGCTTTGAAATTTCTCTATTATACTCTAGTCTTTATGATATCCATATTTGAAAGATTGAATAATGGTTCTTCATCCATTGTGAAAATTTGGTGTGTTTGTTGTATAGATGATGACTCTTATTTGATCGAATGAGGAATGGATCCCTTTTGAGTCTTACTCTTTAAAAATGTGGTATTAAATCCATGGACATAGACTATCATACTATTTATATTTTATCTCCAGTAAATTGTACATAACCTTTAGGTTGCCTATATTTTGTAACTTTACCTTGTGTAGACGCTTTTACATGTCTACAGATGTTTCCATAGTTCGATCCCTAGAGGAGCAGTCTTGGTTTCGAACACCTCAAACCTAAAGGTATCTATGTATTTGTTTCATCCTTTGTTGGTGACCCATGTAGTACAAGCTACCCCAAATGGTGGTACCCTTACCCCTCCTTTAGGCATTCCTTTGGATATTGAAGTCGTTCCCCTCCTATAGATACATTCCTATCCTTAGTACTGAAAGTGAACTCCCTTGTTTCTCTAGATAAACCATGTGAATATTCCCTCATTGACTTCATCAAAATGCTACATGTGTACTTAAAGGGAGAAAATGAAGTCAATATATTGGATAAAGTTGATGATTGGGTTCTAAATACACTTTTGAAGGCATGGCATGCCGCATGAACTAAAAAGTTCTTTTGATTCTTACATCCTTGATGAAGTTGGCCGTTATTGGTGGAATGGAACAACCGGGACACATGACACCACATTGAACATTTGGGCCAAGTTCCTGACCCTATCTATAGAAAAATATGTCTCTTTTCATGCTAAGAAAGAAGGAAGCAGAATTTTACAATCTACACCAAGGGTCTTGAATAATCATGGAGTATGTGTAAAATTTCCTTCTATGGAATGGTATGTTATTGGATTACCTAAGGAAAGGTGTGGTACTTTATTCCTATAAGGGATAGAAGCAATATGGGATGCATAGTGGTTTTGTACCTACCCCTAACTTATCAACAAGTGGTCAATTAATCCCTAGTAGTTGAAGCTTACCCTGAGTTCCAACCCCAACTCCCAAATTATAACAAAAAGTTTTACTAAAAAGATCAAAAGAAGAAAAAATGTGCCAGGAGCCAATGATATCATCCTCTTGGGAATTTCCCTCGTGCATTCCATCTAGTTGTCCAAAAATCGTACTTTTAAGTAGTCTTTTATCATTTTGGACAACCTAGACACATCCTAACTAGGTTTCCTCAACTAAAGGAGAAAAATACCTAGCTTGACCTCAACCCCAAGCACCTCCATAAAATTATGGTAACCACAATCATGGAGGAAAATCCATGGATAGGCGTATGGTATGTCTCTATGGCATGTATGGTTAACAAGTTCATGAGGAAAATTATGAAGCTAAACTTTATAATTAGTTGAAGTACATGTGCATACATTTCACCCTTGTCTTTATCTAGTACACTTCATAGGTGTGAATAGAATGTTGGTTTTATGAATAAATCCCCAAAACAATTTTGGATTCACGTTAATTCTTTGCATCAAACAATTTTCATCACCAAAAAAAATCATGTATATTACTAACATGAAGAGATCTTTTTTGGATTTCATCGACGTTTCTAGAGCTAGGTGACCAACCAGTTAAGTGCATGGTAGCGTGTTAAACCTTTCAAAGAGAACAATTACACAAGTTAGGTAAAGGCATAAGATATTAGGTTTGAAATGTAAGTTAATAGGAAGTAATAGACTGCAAAACCTTACACCTCTAAAGTTGTTCAGTTTGACTTTTTAGTTTAAACCTATTAGGGGGTGAAGCATAAATGATTAGTATATCTAAGCATATTTTGATTTTAAGGATAATATTCTACTTAAGGGGTGGAGTGTTGCAACATATTGAAACCTAGCTTTCTAACCCTAGAAGTCCCAATACCAAGAATTGGATTACTTTGGGCTTTTTTCAAGAGAAAACCTAAAATTTGGTTTAGTAATTGCCTTGATGGATATTAATATGATAGTATTCTGTAAAAATTTTAAAACATATTTAAATTAATAACTTATAATTAGGACAAATTACACTACAAATCTTCACCCACTTTATGGAATTCTTTCTAGTTCAAATTATATAAAGGCATGTGACCCATAGCATAATATAAGACATGATGAATAATTATAAATTTGGTAAAATGGTTAGACAAATAAATCATTTGTAGCATACCCAACCCTATACATATGTCTTAAGGCACTCTTTTTATCATGACTTCTATTATCATAATTTGATTCCTCTTTTCCATAGAAATATAAGTTAAGAAGTAATCAGGAGATTAATATATTGAAATTAATTCAATAACATTTATTATGAAGAAATATGAGAAATAATTAATATTGGAGCTAGAACTTACACCAAAATATTACTCTTCTAATGGAAGTCCTAATATGCACCAAAAACCCTAGGGAGTTGATGTTCTCTCTAGGTTTACCTACAACTGGTGCTAGATAAATGCTCCAACCCCACAAGAGTGTGGAAGCCTTATCATAGTACAAATTTAGGATCGAACCCAAAGGACAACGTTAAGAATCTGAGTGCCTTTTTCTCGTTTTGTACCAATCTAAGTCAATCATCTAAGACCAAAAGTTTGATTTGAGTTATTTAACCTAAAACATGCAAAAGTAAAGGCAAGAATGAAAACTAGATTAAGGATTAAAATCTAAGATTTAGCAAATGATGATGGATCACTGGGGTGATTTGGGTATTCGCCACCACTACACATGAATTGTACTTATACCAAACATAGCAAGACTTGTAAGCAAGATACATGGATGTTGTACAAAACCGATGTCTTATAGGACAAGAGCAATGCACACATCCTTCATGGGTTGAGTAACTCTCATTCGGTACATATCTACGTGTCAATGAAGATATGTAGTCTCCGAAGAGAAAATCTTACTCAACCTCGTGAAACATGCATCGGAAAACTAACAAGCGAGCGATAATTACCAAATCGATTAGTATCCTTATAGACTATCCCTCTTTCGAGGATATAGCTACGAGAAACGTGAGAGTGTTGCAATGTCAGCCATTACCAAACAAATGGTCAAGTACTTTGCACCACTCTCTCCTCAGAGTGTGTTCCTCGACCTGTCAAGGTTGCACTTTTGTACGTCAACTGATTCCATTTCTAAGTACAAAAGTACAACGATGGAGGTGAGTTTACTCCACTCCTTAGAAAGTGTTCCTAGATACCAAAATGGATGCGCGGTGGATACACACACCAGAAACCAAAACTAAATCGGTATTCGAGTCTTCAAGAGCGGTCGTAGACAAACCACAACGAAAGACAATAGATGCATACAAGAATGCGGCCAACATTCAAGCATGTATGAAACGATTTAGTGTTGAATCATAATGATAACATCTTTTTAGTACAAGTTACAAAACACAGGCAGCGGGGCTAGTCCCCACACCCCAGTGAATGGAACTACTCGCTCCTGATGCGAGAAACAAGAAAGGTGAGAAAGAAAAAGAGATCCTCCATGAGCTCGGTGCAGAAGGTAGTCGCAGCTCGGTGAAGAAGATACGGTCTTCTACGTCATATCGGAGCAGATCAGGATGTGCACAGGAGTTGCCAAGACAGACCAGGCAGTCTCCCTTGCTCCGCCTTCCTTCTCTCTTCGGCCTCCTTGGTTGTAACACGGGTAGTAGGTGGAATGGAATTTGATCGAAGTTGTGCTCTGGCAGCTTGGCGGCGTCCGGATCCGATGCCCTCAAATGAGGACCCTTGAGGTCCTATTTATAGGCTCAGATTTGTCCCCGAACGGTTTATGTAAGTTGCTGAAAATATCTTCTCCAAACGGTCTTGAGACCGTTCGGTGCTAAACGGTCTATAGACCGTTTGCTTCCAAACGGTCTATCGTCCGAGAAGAGGCTTCAAACGGTCTTCGCATGCAACAACCAGTCCTGAGTGCGTGACATTTGATCTTCATTTGGTCTTTATGATCGTGGCAAACGGTCTTGGAGACCGCATGGATCCAAACGGTCTTGGAGACCGCATGGACCTAAACGGTCTTGAGACCGCATAGACCCAAACGGTCTTGAGACCGCATGGACCCAAACGGTCTTGAAACCACATGGACCCAAACGGTCTTGAGACCGCATGGACCCAAACGGTCTTGAAACCGCATGGACTCAAACGGTCTTGGAGACCGCGTGGACCTAAACGGTCTTGGAGACCGCATGGATCCAAACGGTCTTGGAGACTGCATGGACCTAAACGGTCTTGAGACCGCATGGACCCAAACGGTCTTGAGACCGCATGGACCCAAACGGTCTTGTGACCGCATGGACAAAAACGGTCTTGAGACCGCATGGACCCAAACGGTATTGAGACCGCATGGACCCAAACAGCCTTGAGACCGCATGGACCCAAACGGTCTTGAGACCACATGGACTCAAACGGTCTTGAGACCGCATGGACTCAAACGCTCTTGAGACCGCATGGCCTCAAACGGTCTTGAGACCGCATGGGCTCAAACGGTCTTGAGACCGCTAGAGTTAGTGTTGTAGGAGTCATGACCGTTGGTGATAGTTGAGGAAGATCTACAGGGGACAGAGAATGTGAGTAGGGGAAAATGAGATCAAATAAGCTGGAAACTAGGGTTATTTGAGCTAGTAATGCACTATTTACACGAGACTAAAAGGATACTTAATGTAAACCCAAAGAGAGGGTAGATCAGTCAATATCCGCCACAAAATCCTTAGAATTGGCGACTGAGAGGGTGAATATGGGGGATTCATCACCCACACCGAACTTAAGCGCTGCTCGTCCTGAGGAACGAAAAAACCCAAGACAGTCACCAAAATGCATGCAAGTTGATCTCGTAATTACCTCACCTTCGTTCCAGTGTCAGAATTTTCATAAAAAATAGAGAAGGAAAATGAGGCAAAAACGTCAGAAATCCTTTGAATTGGTGACTGAGGATGAGCCAGGAGGATTCATCACCACACTAAACTTAAGCGTTTCTCATCCCGAGGAACAAAAAACTTAAAACAGTTGCCAATGAAATCATTCATCTCGTGATTGTCTCATCCTATTGTCATATCGTAATTTTATTCATGGCTTAGATTGATATAGCATCAAAGCTTCCTTAGATCACGGAATACATCTTATGATATCCTCATTTCTGAGTTCACTTTACTGAAGTATTTCCTTCTCACTCGTTGTTGTATCAGTCATGTTAAAAAGTTTTATGAGACTTTGAACAGACCCACAAAATTAACAATAGGTATATGATCTGTCCCTGGTGTTGAAAAAGGAGGGAATGGGGGTATGATCAAAAGTTAAGAGTCTCTCCTCTGATTGAATCAAGACTCTTATTATTAGTTGACTCATCGAGATACTTTGAATGATTTATGCACAACTCTGGTTGATTTAGCCTTACACTCAATTTTTTTTTCTAAAGGTAACTCAGAAGTGTGTATAGGTTGGCTTAAGGCTTTTGGCTGTTTTACCTCTTCGAGAGGAGGTAAAGGGTCATTTTTGGATCCTTAGGGTCTCACTACCGGTCATGACACAACTGCCTTCGTGAGGGCAACTAATGTACCGGCCGGGCAAGACCTTTATCAATTATCCTAATTCAGGGCACAACTCTCATGTTTTTATTCACACTCTGGCTTTTCTTCATTCTCACTTGGCTTGGGAAAAAGGGTATTTTTGGATTTTTGTATATTTGGGCTGCCAAACCTCTTTTTGGAATTGGGGTAGATTTTTCGCCAACCTCGGTATGTGCACAATCATCATTGTATACTCTTTGAATCAAGAAAAGAAGGTGAGACACCCCTGTTATGTATTTAGGGGTATGGAAGAAGCGGTAGTGGAAAGAGGGGTGTGGTGTACCACACTGAACTTAGAGTTCGGAAAATCTCTAGTTTACACTAGAAAAAGGTGTGGTTTACCACACCAAACTTAGAGTTTTGATAGAGGTCTGGTTTACCACACCGAACTTAAAGCTGTGGCATGATTGGTTAGTGTAGGGATAAAAAATGAAGGAAGAAGTGTAGAAGAGAGTTCAGATCATGATGCAGTTTGCTTAGCGATTCCATGTCATGGGTCTCTTTTCTCCATCACATTCTACTCAAAAAGTGACATAATAAAACATCAAATGAGAAATAACAGATCCATTAATCAGTTAGAGGCGCAATGAATTTGATCTATCTCAGTCTTATTGAAGTGTATCATCTTTATGGAAGATATGACAATAGGGTTCATGGACTTATACGAGATGAAATAATTGATCGGTTAGTTTTAAGAATTTGTTCCTCATGGATTTTCAACGAAAGGGGTGATGACAAAAGATTCGAAAAGCAAAAGCCGACTAGTTAAAGGCTTTATTTTAAGAAGAAAAACGATAAAGCGGAAAAAATGTGAAAGAGAACTTATAATAGAAATATGGAAAGTAGTAAAGGTAGAGGGTGGAATGGAAGTCATACCACCCGCCCTCCACCTTGAAATTATGAGTTTGCTCATTTCTGAACAAATACTAGGTTCGAGATGGAGGGGAAAGGTTCCACAGTGTTAACCAGGAGGTCCTCGTAGTTGGAAGAAGGTCCGGAAAAGATGTCACACGATAGCTGGTGCCAAGAATGAGTAAGTGGCCCGAAAAACCTGTTGACTAGGTGGTTGTGGCGACTTGAACGATTCTTCTGGATGACTTGGATGCACATTTCTTTCACCTTGATGTCCGTCTAGAAGAATCTAGAGACCTTCCCCCATCAGTGAGGGAGGTGAAATATAAGAAGTCGAAACTGGAGGACTATGCGAGAAATCAAGGTTATGCCCACTTGTGCACTCCAGTTGTGGCTCACCCTCGAAGTTCAAAGTAAAATGGCTTTCTTCAAAATCTAGGGCAGTTGCTTGAGGGTTGGCCACTTGAACTTCCTCCTGTCCAGGATCAGGTGGTGGATCCGGTTCCGGCTTCATTTCGTCACCTGGCTTTTCTTGTGTGGGATATGGTAGCCAGGATGACGTTTCTTTATCAGAGTAGTTATTTTGGGAAGAATCATCATCTTTGTCAATATTGAAATTGGTAAGAGCGTCGTTCTTCTTTTCAAGGTTTTGTTCAGAATTTTCCTCGTAGAACATCCTTACTTCATCCAAGTAACTAGAAAAGGATTTGACTGGTAAAATAAACTGTTGCTCGGGTAAGGAAGTCGTGGGAACGTGAGATAGAGGTTCCAATGATGTATCTTCATGGGATGGATTAGTCCATGTCATATCGTTTTGAGGGCTAAAATCCCCAGATGAACCCATTTCTTCGATATTGGGACTAATATATACCATTTCTGAGTCATGTTGTTGTTCAAGTTCTTCTTCATAACACTCCTTTGGTTCTATTGAGTGCTTGGGAAGAGTTTCTATGGGAGGAATGGAACCTAGCTCAAGTAATGGACATATCTCAGTTTCTTGAATGTTAGGAGGGTCTTCTTCATAGGGGTGAGTTTCTCTAAGTGGATGGGTTTGTGACTCAATGTCCTCCCACGAGCCCTTTTTATCATTACAAGAGTCTACGAAAATATCGTAATCCATTCCAAAATCAAGAGGTGGTTCACGTTTCTTTTCTGTCGACTCGTTCAAGTGACTAGAAGGAGGTTCAATAGAAAGGTCATACTCTTGTTCAAGGACTGGCTCCGTCTGGACTTTTTGTGGTGATAGTAACTCAGGTAACATCATCTCATGAAAAGGACCTGTCATAGGATTGTCATCTTGAGACATGTCATCCTCCCTTGATTTTGTTTCATGGTCCATTTCTGAATCAAGATCTTGATCAGTTCTATCCTCGAAGTTTGTCCCTAGATCAGCCGAATGATTAGAAATTACTTCATAAGGATAGTTCAGATCCTGTTCTAGAAATGAAGACATTTGATTCTCATGCATAAAAGACATATCTTTATCTGAATCGGTCACATATCCGTCGGAGTCTGACTGCGAATGAGTGTAGAGTCCTTGTGACATTAATCCTTCTTTTATGGATTTTATTGATGAGACAGCTGAAGTTGAAAAGATTTTGTCATTGAGGGAATCGATTATCGCCAATTTCTCTTCAATGGTTGGATTTGAGTCTATGAAGTCAGAAGGTGGGTAGGTATTGAAGATTATCCCCCATTGATCTCCTGACTGTAGAAAATCCTCATATTGGTTACTCAATCTTTCACCAAAGGGCATAGTGCAGGAATCACTTTCCGAGTCAGGTCTTGGCTTGAAAGATGATTCTTTCTCTTGTAATGTTATGAACAAATCGTCCTTGGGTTCAATTATTAACTCTGAAGATGATTCCTCTCCTTGCACTGATGCATGAAGATCATTGGAAGGCATATCCCACATGATTTCATAATCATCATCATAATTGATTTCAACATGTGGACTAGGGATGTGCTTAGTTGAAATAGGTGGTTGTTCTACATGTTGCTCAGGAGCGTTGACAAGTTGCCTAAGTTGATCAAGATCGGCTATCAACTTCTTGATCGCGACTGTCTGATCAGCTAGTTGTTTGAGCCACCGATGTCTGTAGAGCGCGTAGTTCTTCCATCAATGTGTGTTGATTTTTATGCACTTCATCGTCTTCCAGGTTCCCTTCTACATTGTAGTCCACGCCTTGAAATCCACCATAGTTAGGTTTTTCGTAGTAGCCTTCAGGGTGATATGGATTATAACTTGTGTTATAACCATAGTTGTATGAAGAGGCCGCTTTGAAGTTCCTAACTATATGATTCATGATTACTTGACGCAGAGCAATCACGTAGAGAGGAGGGACATTGAAGCAGTAAAGCGATGCATGAGAATAGTCACCACATAGTTGACATCTAACGGTTGGTGGTGTTGACTGCTCCATCTTGAAGAGAGTTGGTACCTAAAATCAAAGAAAGAGTTTATTAGGCTTGACCAACCATTTCAAATCCAAGAAGATATGCAAGATTAAGCCCTTCACTTTTTTGGTTTTTGAAAAGAAAATGGAAAACCCTAGAGAAACCTAATTCGACACGGAATTCGAAAAAGATGATTCTTATACCGTTGTCCCCGACAACGGCGCCATTTTTTGATGGAGCTAGAACTTACACCAAAAGATTACTCTTCCAATGGAAGTCCTAATATGCACCAAAAACCTTAGGGAGTTGATGTTCTCTCTAGGTTTACCTACAACTGGTGCTAGATAAATGCTCCAACCCCACAAGAGTGTGGAAGCCTTATCATAGTACAGATTTAGGATCAAACCCAAAGGACAACATTAAGAATCTGAGTGACTTTTTCTCGTTTCGTACCGATCTAAGTCAATCATCTAAGACCAAAAGTTTGATTTGAGTTATTTAACCTAAAACATGCAAAAGTAAAGGCAAGAATGAAAACTAGATTAAGGATTAAAATCTAAGATTTAGCAAATGATGATGGATCACTAGGGTGATGCGGGTATTCGCCACCACTACGCATGAATTGTACTTGTACCAAACATAGCGAGACTTGTAAGCAAGATACATGGATGTTGTACAAAACCGATGTCTTATAGGACAAGAGCAATGCACACATCCTTCATGGGTTGAGTAACTCTCATTCGGTACATATCTACGTGTCAATGAAGATATGTAGTCTCCGAAGAGAAAATCTTACTCAACCTTTTGAAACGTGCATCGAAAAAAACTAACAAGCGAGCGATAATTACCAAATCGATTAGTATCCTTATAGACTATCCCTCTTTTGAGGATATAGCTACGAGAAACATGAGAGTGTTGCAACGTCAGCCATTCCTGAACGAATGGTCAAGTACTTTGCACCACTCTCTCCTAAGAGTGTATTCCTCGACCTGTCAAGGTTGCACTTTTGTACGTCAACTGATTCTATTTCATAGTATAAAAGTACAACGATGGAGGTGAGTTTACTCCACTCCTTAGAAAGCATTCCTAGATACCAAAACGGATGCACGGTGGATACACACACACCAGAAACCAAAATTATATCGGTATTCGAGTCTTCAAGAGCGATCGTAGACAAACCACAACAAAAGACAATAGATGCATACAAGAATGTGGCCAACAGTCAAGCATGTATGAAACGATTTAGTATTGAATCGGAATGATAACATCTTTTTAGTACAAGTTAAAAAACACGGGCAGCGGGGCTAGTCCCCGCACCCCAGTGAATGGAACTACTCACTCCTGATGCGAGAAACAAGAAGGGTGAGAAAGAAAGAGAGATCTACCATGAGCTCGGTGCAGAAGGTAGTCGCAGCTCGGTGAAGAAGATACAACCTTCTACGTCATGTCGAAGCAGATCTGGATGTGCATGGGAGTTGCCAAGATAGACTGGGCAGTCTCCCTTGCTCCACCTTCCTTCTCTCTTTGGCCTCCTTGGTTGCAACACAGGCAGTAGGTGGAATGGAATTTGATCGGAGTTGTGCTCTGGCAGCCTGGCGGCGTCTGGATCCGATTCCCTCAAATGAGGACCCTTGGGGTCCTATTTATAGGCTCAGATCTGTCCCCGAACGGTTTATGTAAGTTGCTGAAAATATCTTCTCCAAACGGTCTGGAGACCGTTTGGTGCCAAACTGTCTGGAGACTGTTTGCTTCCAAACGGTCTATCGTCCGAGAAGCGGCTTCAAACGGTCTTTGCATGCAGCAATCGGTCCTGAGTGCACGACATTTGATCTTCATTCGGTCTTTATGATCGTGGCAAATGGTCTTGGAGACCGCATGGATCCAAACGGTCTTGGAGACCGCATGGACCTAAACGGTCTTGAGACCGCATGGACCCAAACGGTCTTGAGACCGCATGGACCCAAACGGTCTTGAGACCGCATGGACACAAACGGTCTTGAGACCGCATGGACCCAAACGGTCTTGAGACCGCATGGACCCAAACGGCCTTGAGACCGCATGGACCCAAACGGTCTTGAGACCACATGGACTCAAACAGTCTTGAGACCGCATGGACTCAAACGGTCTTGAGACCGCATGGGCTCAAACGGTCTTGAGACTGCATGGGCTCAAACAGTCTTGAGACCGCTAGAGTTAGTTTTGTAGGAGTCATGACCATTTGTGATAGTTGAGGAAGATCTGCAGAGGAGAGATAATGTGAGTAGGGGAAAATGAGATAAAATAAGCTGGAAACTAGGGTTATTTGAGCTAGTAATGCACTATTTACACGAGACTAAAAGGATACTTAAAGTAAACCCAAAGCGAGGGTAGATCAGTTGATATGCGCCACAAAATCCTTAGAATTGGCGACTGAGAGGGTGAATATGGAGGATTCATCAATTAACAACTTGAATGTTGAGGTTAATTACATAAATACATTTATTGTGGAGTCTAACCTGAATTGACTCTCTAGAAGATACCTTGTTGGGTTGGTTGAGGAAATCAAGGAAGATTCTAATTATAACATTATAATTGACTGAATAGAGTAATAAATATACACAACACACAATTATTATACAAAGTAACTAAATCTTACATGAAGGACCCTAAAACACAAAATTGACTGCTTAACCTTTTTTGTCACATCTTAATTAGGTACCATACAAAGTTATTTTATCTACAGTTGTTCACCCAATCAAATTATAAAGAGATAGATTCTAAATAACCTAAGTTTGATCAACTAATTCTATTCACCCAATAAAATTAGAAAGAGATAGATTTTAAATAACCTAAGTTTGATCAACTAATTCTATCACTACGTTAAATTGCCACTTCCTCTTCCTTGCTCCCTATAACATTGTGAAATCTCTCCTTTGACCCGCTCAATGTGCCACCTATATGATTCACACCGCCATGACTGTGTCTGTTCCTTCTATTCCCCGATCTTCCTCGATCTCTCCATATTCTCTTATCCCTCTACTTCCTTGTAGCCCTAAGCCTAAGCAAGTGGAGATCTCGATCGTTTGGTACCAACCGCCATCACATCAAGGTTCTACAACCAACATCAAAACTTGTGCAATCCTTGATCACTACTATAGAGTCGCATATCAGAATAGCACCAAGTATGCTTCCTTTTTCTATGTCTCTCTCCACCAGCCACCATGGCTGCAAAAAGAGCAATCAACCATTGAGATGGCCACTGTCATCCCTAATATCCTCCATCGTCTCCTACACAATCCTGCCTCCAACTCTTCTCTGACCTCCCTACATCTAGTCATATTCTCAATAGAGCCCTATCCTTAAGATATCTCTTCAAACCTCAACCTACACCCAAATATAAAGACACGATGGACTTCATCTCCTTCCTCTGGTACCCTTGTGCCCTGCAGCCTTGACAACCTGCACCACGCTGCAACCCCACCTCCTACCTTGTTACTAATGATGACCAGTCAAGGATTAAGAACCTAGATTGAAATCCATGTCTATTTTTTGTTGGTATGTATGCCCCGAGAGCCAATCAAAAGACGGTTGTAATGACATACTTGTAAATGATTTGAAATAAAGGCAAGGTTCCAATGTATATTGTGTGTTTAGTTATGATATAATGAAATAGCATAATAAATGTCTAGAGAATGATATTACTCAATGATGTACATCTTCAGGTTGAGGACCCAAACAATGAGATCATACGAATGTTAAGAGCATATACATTCTCATTATGTCCTTGATCGATTGTTATTGTGGAAGGTAAATAGAAAATAATAACACGTAAGATCAGAGTGAGAGTTGGTTAATGACAGAATCTCATTAGTCATGATATGGCGATATCAAACCAAGCACACAGGACAAACCCACCATAAGAGTGATACATGGAAACCTTAACTAGGTAAGTCAGAATAATGTCTTCTAGTGATGGTGGTGTTTGTGGTTCTTAGACCATAAATCACTGGACTCATCACATGGCATTCGATACGCTTTAACATCATCAAACGCAATCCTAAAATATGGGTTGTTATAAAGGTGATGATTGGGTGATTGTGACGCATGGTGATTAACTATGAGTGATAGAGTTGGGATTTGTCCATCCTATGGGAGTATGATATCTAAGGCCACTTTAGTTAGAGAGACTGAGAAATACATGTCCATGTATATGTGAGTAAATATATGATATTGATCTTACACATATCTCATACAATGTGTTATAGCAAGAAACATAGATTGAATGTTTAAGAGTATGACCGATCTATGCCTCAAGTACAATATGAAGTGACAAAGCAACTATACAAACACTTTAACACCAAACACATATTGTATGTTGAAGTTTTTCTTCAAATTTCAGTTTACTTGGGTAGAAATGAAGTGTGACTAGACACCGCTCATTGCTTGTGATGTCATAAGTTGTTATGGACATTCATTGCCAATGTAATATGGGACCTATAGGTCCACACACATAAACACTCATATAGAAGAGGTGTTTGATCTTAAATGATGATTGTATTGATTACTAAGGTATTCATGTATTCAATTCATGGAACAAATCAACTGACTGGACTACAAAACTATCAGTTCAAGTGTTGAGACAGTCATTTGGAGTGTCAGAATGATTGTATTGTACATAGGTTGGAATTTAGCCTAACCCGAGTTGTGAGGCGAATGTTTTTCATGTTGAGAGACGACTGTCTCAAATACAAAAAATGACCAGTTTGGGGGTACAATTCGATTGCATCAAGGATTGGTGCTAATGTCATGTTATGCATTACTTGGAATTGAATTGCCGAAACATGTAAAAAACTAGGAAAGTATGAAACGACTGTATCATAGTGCGAGACAACTATCTCACATTCCAGACGACTGTCTGGGTTGCCAAACAACCGTTTCAGGTGTCGCAGGATGTGAAATTTTTAAAATTGTTGTAAAATTTGAGATCTTTTGGTCCCTTGCAATCCTGCACAGGCATGCCCTAACCCTGCCTATAAATAGAGGGGTATTGGGTTCTTCCCTGAGCACAACACAGACAATTGAGAATTAGTTTCTCTAACAATTGTTGTCCTTTCTAGTTGTAGTAACCAAGAGAGCCCAATCAAGTCCTACCCGACTAGGGAGGGATAGCTACGGGAGAGAACAACTGAGGATCATTGTTGTGGGAGAGTAGGTTGGTGACTAGTACACCAATGGGATGGACAACTCCTTCCTATCCATTCTAGTAGGACGACATGAGTTCTAGTTGGTCCGTGTGGACTTCTCTAGAGGCGATGTACCCTTTTCCGTCTCTAAGGAGGACGTTGTCAGTCAACAGTCCGTGATGAGAGGAGTTGTTGCAGACAACGTTGTTCGAGTCTGTTGTCTATGGAGGAGCAGTCAAACAAGTCCCAGAATGACCAAGAGCTGCACAAACACTATCCAAGAGTGTGCATCTATATCGATGAGAATTGTTGCTAAACTTGCTCTAGGACCAGGTATATCTTCGGGAAACCATCCTTTCCATTGCATAGTTATTAACGTGATATGTTGGTTAATGGAAAATATGTCAGTAAAAAATTTATTTCTGCTGCCTATCTGATGTCATATTTCCCTACAGTGGTGTTACAACCACGTCAATTAATTATGTTTTGGGATAGTCGATCTGATCAGATTTTGGTTTTATCGAGTTTATTTGTTGCATGTGATGCGAATATTTAAACTGATTGATGTGCACGTTCGACTAATCACCACATAAGAAACCAAATGAATATATATATATATATATATATATATATATATATATATATGTGTGTGTGTGTGTGTGTGTGTGTGTGTGTGTGTGGTAGGATAGGATATATATGCAAATTACATGTGTCACCCTAAAAGTGAGTTTTGATGGTGGATGTGTAGCATGTTTATGGCCAATACCCATTAATTGTGCATGGTGGTTGTGTGTTTGATATCTCGGTCTGTGAACTGAGCCTCTCTCTTATCTTTCCAGTGTAAAAGTATTATTCTCTTCTATGTTTGTTCCCCTTGAATGTTAATAGTAGGATAGTTTACTTTCTTGTTATGAGAAAGAAGAAGACGCTCTGCACCAAGCCAACCGATCGGCTAGAGGACCGAGTAGGACTGAGGAGGATGAGTTGACTTGATCAAATGGCAAACTTGACCAATAGATTGGAGGATCCAGAAGATGGCAGAATTGATGGGAAGACGACCAGTGTGAAGACCAACCCACTAGCTAGAAGGCGAGATGATCAGTTCAAGGGTTGAAACAATCGACCCGGTTTGGCAAGCACAAATCTTCCTCAACAACAGGTTTTTGCATGTGATGTAGACCCTAGGTTCTAGTAATTCCTTATGGCTCCAAGGAATTACATTAGAAAGGCCATAACCATTGCTTTTTGTTTACTGCATGTTTTCGTTGTGGGTTATAGTATGTATATGATAGGTTTTATATATATGTGGTGATTAGTTAATGTGTATGTATTATGCAAACTCCCTCAATAAAATATTAAGTCTAATATTTTATTTCAATAGAATCACACATGAAAATCTTGATCAAAAAAGTGTGGGCACCCCAAGGGCGGTACACCATTTATCTCGTGGAAGTGTGATGGCAATAATGTGGGCTTGCCAAGTAGGGTGCACTATTATTGTGTTGTCTATTGGGATAGGCTTAACTGATGATTCTTAGCGAGTCTAAGCTCAAAAGCATGCAAATGATTATGGAAAGGAGTTGCACATTTCATCTATCCAAGAGTTGCACAAAATGAAATTAGCAAATGTTGTCAGTGCTAGCATTGGTTGGGTATTGATTGAATTGTTTTGGATCTAGGTCCACTAGAAGATTGTACGTTGCAATCTTTTGAATTGATATTGAGGGCTATCAATTTGAAAAAAATAGTGGGAGTGATAGTTAATCAAAGACCTATTTAGCATTGACTTTTTAAAACAAATCAAAACAAAAATGGTTTTTGACAAATGAAAATTTTCTCTTGTAGAATAAAATGGGAAACACTCAATCATCGCAAATGGATGAATTAAACAAGATTTATTTCCATAACTAGTTTAAGACCTTGAGAGTTTTCAGCATATTCTTGAAACACCAGTGCCAGTATCCACTCCAAATTTGCCTAATACTGACATGGATGCTTCTTTGAAAAATGCCAATGATGTTGTGAATATCAAGAACCTTATGTTGGGCTGTATGAACTATGAATTGCATAAACAACATGATAAACAAGAAAGGTATAATGTCTAGAAGGTGTTATTTGAGTGAAAAATGATAGAGAGAGAACTAGTAGAGCCGCATGTTCTCAATATGATTGGGCATATGAAGCATCTTGAAAGACTGGGATTTCCTTTAGGCTAAGAGTTGGCCACAAAAATGATTTTACAATTGTTGCCTAAATCATATGGCCATCTCATCGAGTGTTATCACTTGAGTAACATGGCTAGACCGTTGTAAGAGTTTCTTGACATTTTGATAAGTGTTGAAGCATAAATGAAGATGGAAAAATCCAAAATAATGATCAGAGGAGTTGAGTTCAAGGAAAAAGGCAAAGCCAAGAAGCATTTTGTGACTAAGATAAAGTCCAAGTTTTCTGCACTCAATATAAGGAGAAGGGTAAGGAACCTAGGAAGATGGAGCAAGAGATTGAGATCTCTGATTCTGGTATATACATTATTGAAATTAACTTACTACTTCCTCATCATGGGTACTAGATACAAGATGTGGATCATACATTTGCTCAAATGTGAAGGATCTGAAAAGAAGTAGACCTTTAGAGAAAGGTTAGGTAGAACTACAAGTTGCAAGTGCATTACGTACCTGCCATTAATAGGAACATCATATATGTATCTTGTTTGGATAATAATGAATTCAAATTTCTTATGAAGAATGGAAGATGTTTTATTACTAAAGATGGGATCTTTTATGGAAGTGCCCCAATGTCATATGGCCTATACTTGATAGATCTAGAGACAAGCATATAAAACATAAATACCAAAAGACAACAACTCAACAACTCAAACAAAACATACTTTTGGCATTGTCATCTAGGGCACATAAATGAGAATCACATATCTAGACTCCATAAAGATGGTTATCTGGACTCATTTGATTTTGAATCAATAGAGACATGTGAGTCTTATTTGTTGGGCAAGATGAGCAGGACTCCCTTCACTAGAAACAATGAAAGGTCTAGTGGTCTCTTAGGACTCATACATACGGATGTGTGTGGCCCTTTTAGAACAATTCTAGAGGTGGGTATCAATACTTCATTACCTTTATTGGTGATTTAAATAGGTATGGATATGTTTACCTGATGAAACATAAGTTAGAAACTCTTTAAAAGTTCAAAGAGTTCATGAATGAAGTACAAAACCAACTTGGTAAAATTATTAAAGCACTTCATTCTGATTAAGGTGGAGAATACCTGAACCAAGAGTTTGAGGACCTTTTGCGAGCCTGTGGTATTGTATCACAATGGACTCCACATGGAACACCACAACATAATGGTGTATCATAAATAAGGAATCATGCATTGCTAGATATGGTGCGATCTATGATTATTTTTCTAATTTCCAACTTCCTTTTGGGGTTATGCTCTTGAAACCACCATGTATACACTAAACTAAGTACCATATAAGTGACTTCGAAAGACACCATATGAGATATGGTAGGGGAAGTGTCCCAATGTGTCTTTTATGAAGATTTGGGGATGCAAAGCTTATATTATAAAAATATTTTCTGAAAATCTTGGCCCTAAGTCTGATAAATGTTATTTTATTGGATATCCTAAGGAGACCAAAGGATATTACTTTCATTCAAAATCTGACAACAAAGTGATTATTTCCAGAGAGGTATTCCTAAAAAAGGAATTTATTTCCAAAGGAATTATTGGGAGGAAAGTGGAACTCAAAGAGGTTGGAGACCAACAAGAGATCATTGAATCGATAGATGTACAAGAGGAACAAATAGTATCAAAAAATATTGTAGAATCTCAAATTCCTCAAGTAACAAAAACCTCGTAGACCGAGCAGGATACACCTTGATCCTAAGAGATTTGGATATCTTGTGACTCAGGAAGGCAGTGAGTTGGTCATAGATGATGAGATAACAACCTATCTAGAAGATATTGAGGGACCAAAATCTATGAAATGACTTGACGCCACGAGATCTGAGATGAAATCCATGTATGCCAACAAGGTATGGACCTTGGTGGAACCACCTGAAAGGGTAAAACCCATAGGTGCAAGTGGGTATTCAAGAAGAAGATAAACATGGATGGAAAGGTACAAACCTATAAGGGTAGATTGGTTGCAAAGGGTTTTAGACAAGTTCATCGTGTTGACTATGATGAAAATTTTTCTATAGTGGCCATGGTTAAGTCCCTTAGGATCATGCTTTCTATTGCATCTTATCATGGCTATGAGAGTTGGTAGATGGATGTTAAAACTGCATTCCTTAACGGCAATCTTCTTAAGGATGTGTATATGATACAACACAAGGGTTTATAAATCCAAAGGATGCAAATACAATTGGTAAGATACAAAGGTAAATCTATGGATTGAAGCAAGCATCTTAGAGCTAGAATCTTCATTTTGATGAGATAATCAAAGATTTTGGATTTATTCAAAATTAAGATGAACCTTGTGTGTATAAGAAGGTTAGTGGGATCATGGTAGTATTCCTCATATTGTATTTAGATGACATACTATTGATGGGGAATGACATCCCTACTTTACAAAAGGTAAAGACATGGCTTTGAAATACATTCTCCATGAAAGACTTGTGAGAAGAATCCTACATATTGGGGATAAAGATCTATAGAGATAGATCAAGAAGACTTCTTGGACTATGTCAAAGCACATACATTGATAAAGTGTTGAAGCAGTTCAGCATGGAGAACTCATAGAGAGGAAACCTTCCCATGCTACATGGATTTGCCATATCTAAAGTTCAGTGTCCCAGTTCTTGTGAAGAAAGGGAACACATGAGCTTGATTCCATATGCCTCAACAATTGGATCAATCACGCATGCAATGTTGTATACCTGTCCAGACGTCTCATATGCCCTTAGAATGACGAGAAGATATCATTTAGATCCAGGTGATGCTCACTGGACATCCATGAAGAACACCCTCAAGTACTTTAGAAGGACTAAGGATCAATTCTTGGTTGACGACATAGAGAGTTGGTAGTAAAAGGTTACATCGATGCAAACTTCAAGACTGACTGCAAATCACAATCAGGATTCATGTTTTTCCTAAACAACATAGTTGTAAGCTAAAAGAATTCCAAGCAAGTGATCATTGGTTATTCTACAATAGAGGCTAAGTATATTGCTGCATTGAATGCAACAAAGGAGGTTGTATGGATCAAGAATTTCATTTGGGTTTGTTCCAAGCATCACCAACACAATCAAGCTATATTGTAACAATGGAGCTATTTCACAAGCTAAGGGGCCCAGATTGCATCAGTGTTCAAAGAATATATAAAGGTGGTATCATCTCATACGAGAGATCATGCAATGAGGATATGTAGCATCCCAAAATTTTATATGAAATAAGTTAAGGGTATTAATTGCAAAATTTCCAATGTAAAATTTAGAATGTAGACTTTAATGCAAAGTTACTCCAAATATTGAATACTTTATAGGAAGAGAACAAATATGTTTCCTTTATTTTCTTTATGATTAAACGAGCTCATATACATAAAAGGAAAACTTACATTATTATCTCTTTTTCTCTCTTCACCATAAATCGACAATCTCACAAAGTGGAGAAAGTCCTATAACTAATATAAATTGATTTTGAGATAAGTTTAAATATGTAATTTATTGGTCTTTTGTTGAATTGGAAACCCAATATCTAATTAAAGAGCATTAATTAATCAATAATGAATATTCAGGTAAATGTTCAATATATGTCAACAATTGGAAATTAACTATTTAAGAACATAGTAGACCCTTTACTGAACCTTTGGTAGAAATTTGAGGTCATTTGGACCTTATTTGACCCCTTAAAACTATTTTCCTATCTAACCTAAGGCTCTAAAGTTACATTCTATCACACTGCTTCTTCATGCTATGTCTGGGTTGGAATCGGGTTCACAGACCCATCCGCGAGCGAGGGGATCATCATCCTCACCCGAATTTTGGGTTTTTGGGACTCTATAGTTCATGATTTCCTCTCCCACACCTACGTCCCTCGCGGATCTACACCAAAATCAACTAAGGTGATTTTCACCATCACTGAACCTTCCAGAATTGTTTGATCCCAAACGTGATGGGATTTCATGACCCCAAACCCCTAGTGGACAAGGACTATTTCCCCTTCCCCTGTTTCCTTTTTGCAGTCATGACTATAGGCCTCAGGGCTGCCTCCTATATAGTCAGGCATAAAAAATGATCCTGAAGATCCCGCGAACCCAAAGAAACCCTAGTTTTGCCTCAAATTTGTCTGCTACTTTACCCTTGACATGAAACTCTCCCTACACCCTAGAGGCAGCCTGAGACGAGAGTACATGACTCGTTGGACCACTATGAAGCATCAGTGCGACTCAGAGAGACCTCTCCAATCTTTCTTCATCTTTGATTCTCCCCAATCGTAGGTACCCAGAGTTCCCCTCTTTTTCACCTTGTTTCAATCTAGTAAGTGCACTGTATTACTTGCTTTTGGTATGAAAAGTTTTGCCTAGTAGCCACAAACTTAACTAAATCCTAACTTTCTCACTGGGTTCATCGAGTGTGCTTTCCCCTTCTCTTCCAACTTGCCCCATTGTCAGCCATGGCGGAGCAAGGTCCCAGTGTTCCTGGGTACGACATAGCCCGAGTCAACACGTCCTCAAGACCAAAAGACACTAGAAATGTTGATGGATTGTTTTCAGTACCTGAGATGCACCAAAGCACAAGTTTGATTCCCGACCTTTGTCGCCAAATTGTCCCTATTTGTTTTCTGGTTGAGGAAGATGGCATATTGGCAATGTACATGTTTAGCCCTAATTTGTTCATCCCTTGTCATGTGCCTACATGGGCAGTTTTGTCTTCCAAGCCCCTGTGTTTGTCCACTATTATGCATAGACATGGTTGATACCCATGAGCAATGTGGATACCCATAATTGGACCAACTAAGCAACACTGACAAGTCACCCAGATAATGCCAACCTGGATATACTGTGCTTTATGATCAGTCACATGTTTAAAAATTCACAAGAAAATAACTGCTTACTAGAAAAAATGCAAAAATAGTTTTTGGAAAGGTTTTTTGATAAGGAATCTGATTTTATGATTTTCAAACCTAGTTGTATAATATTAGATCTCGTTTCCTTCAAAAACTCAAATTAGGGTTTAGGATGTGTTAATGATGATAATGAATATAAATCATATAATTTTAGGAGCATAGGAGTGAGTCAGGATCAGGGAGACTAAAATAGGGTTTTCTTCAATAAAGGTAAGCAAGTCCATGCACTTTGAGTATTTAATTAATGGTTTTCATCCTCTTTAATATTAGTGTATCATGATGATCAAATTAAATTATATGCATAGATATGTATTCAGTGTTAAAAAAATCATGCATTAATGCTCCCCAAAGTTTATGATATGATGCTTATGCTTTCAAGTTCTATTTTAAGAATCCATGTCATGTCATGTGAAATCCCATTAAAGATAAATTATTCCAAGTTAATGATGGGTCACTTAATGGGTTGTATTATTTTTTTCTCGTCATGTTAATATTGATCCCTCGGGCCTTATGAGTTCAAATGGAACATAGTGGCACATATGTGCAATTTAAGAGTTCAAATGGAACTTTATGGCACTCAGATACAAATCATGAGCTCAAGTGGAACATCAGTAATGGCACTTAAGGTGCAAATCATGAGCTCAATTGGAGCATAGCTATGGCACTTTGGTGCAAATCATGAGTTAAAGTGGAACATTAGTTGAACCTATGCGACTTATGAGAACAGTTGGTTCTTAAGAGTAGAGGACATTATAATCAATCACTAAGAGCACATTATGTGAATTTAAGATTTATTGTTTAATTAATTGCATTTTTCCTTATTGACAAGTTATTTATTTGTTATAAAACTACTCAATGTCGCTTACTCTAATGTGTTTTCTATTTTGGATGCATGGTTGGGGACGTGAAGTCTGTAGGAGTAAAGGATAACGGAGGGGCTTAAGAGAGGAGCATACATCTCAAGGACATTCTAAGAGTTTATCTTTGGTGGGGTGCAGTTATAACCCCAATTTTCCAAAACATGTAATGAGATTGTAAATCTCTTTTTAAAGATAAATGAAATCCATGATTGATGTGATGAGTTGATTTGAATGAATTTTGTGTTTGATAGCTTGTGTGTTTTCTTATTGGGCCTTATTGGCCATTGAGACCAATTGAAGGAGAAAAAGAAAAAGAAATAAAGAATACATAAAGAAATAAACGAAATAAGAACAAAAGGCTAAGGAATGATTTACAAAAATAGGATTTCGAATTAGTGGGGTTCCTTGGGGATCAAGGAACTCAGGATAATAAATTAATGATAAAGGGAATAGAAAAGGTATGCAAAATATGAATAATTAAATGATAACTTGCAATCCAAGAAAAGAGATCGTCCACTTGAGATAATAACCCCAAATTTGGTAGGATGGAAGATAAAAATATAAACAAGGTTTCCTCAAAATTTAACGTAAAAAGGAGTTACGAATTGGAGTTATGAATTTTCTAAGTTACCATTAATTTAGGAATAATTGGAAATTTATTTCCTTTTGATCAAACACGCGTGATGAGGACCCTTAGATTTAGATCCAATGGGCACTGCTCATCATACAAGTCCCAGTGGGATGAGGACTGTAGCCGCGATAGGGGGATTCGTATTCCCTTGTTTTCATTGACCCTGATGCATGTGCATCCTTGGAAAAAGTTCCATTGGCTTCGGGAGACAGAGGAGAAGCTTCCCGACCCTGGTTTGTTGGGGTTTTGAACTAACCTCGTGAAACGCCCAATTGGGCTAGGACTCAGGTTGGGAGCGGGATTGGGAATTGAAGTACGAACCTCCCACTACCTATATAAGGGCACCCCTCGATCCCTCGACTCGCCACGATCACGAACGGCTTATCTCCAGAGTCTGTATCCCTCTCCATCTCTCGATTAGACTTGCTCGGGCGAGACTTCATTGCGGCACCGTCGTGTTGCTCAAGCAGAGATAAGGAAAGGGACAATGCACAGTCTCTGTGTGATCAGGGATCACAGTGGACACACGCAGGATCCAACGACCATGAGGCGACGTGCTTTATTTGACGAGTTAGTGGGGGTGATCATTGTGGATCGTCTGATCGGGAGTCCATCGTGGACTCATGACGGATCCAACGGACCGGGCCTGGAAGGCGTGCATGGTGGAGACGGCTGAAGTAGAGCGTTAGATCCACAAGGGATCTAGTAGAGTACCGATCCAACGCGCAAGTATTTTCGATAAATCTCTCTCTCTTTGCCAAATAATCAAGAAAATTTCTTTTCTTTGCTTAAATCGTTGTAATAGCTAGGAACCTCATATGGGAAAACTCTATATAAGAAAGTTGTGTAGAAAAATGCCAGGAATCTGATAAAAATACTTTGAGAACCTGATTTTACTCTATTTTGCAAAAGTACCCTAATTTTCTAGTAAAGTGTATTAAAAGTTGATGAGAAACCCTAATTGAATATTAAGGGTGTAATTTGGTGAATTAATAGGTCAAATTGATAAGCTTGACCCTGTTAATTATAAATATGGTTTAGTTATCCATTTTCGAATGCAAAGATGCCTAAATTAGAGTTGTAATCCATAAATGAAGGCTAATGGGAACCCTAATTTGGAATTAAAGGAGATAAAAATCATATTTATTTGGAATAAGAAAATCAGATGCTTAATAAAGATTCTAAACTTGATAAGATGTGCTATTATGAGAAATTAGGGGTTTCGTGTAGTTTTGATAAATTAAGGATCATAATATTGAAAGAGATGGTAAAAGCCCTAATTTCCAAAGAAACCCTAAATTTGGGAATTGAAACCCTAAGTAATGTGATGATATTGAGTAAATATTAATAAAAGGAAATTGGTAATTTTTATTTCAAGATTTCTATTCTGTGTTGCTTGATTGATTGGGTTTTCCTGCATATTGAATCTTTCTTGAAATATGCAACCAAAGGTATTTTGTTACACTTATGAATATCTAGAAATAGTTTTCTGAGGTTTTCCAAAGTTTTCATCAATGACTTGAAATAAACTGTTGGATGAATTTAGTTCATGCAAACTATAATGTGGATATGACTATCACCTAATATATGTGCCTACTAGCTCAGATCTTGGTCCCCTCGGTGGCTTAATAGTTGACCTACTATATGGCTACCTAGAGGGTAGGTCCATAAGGTCATTGAATAACTTAGTATATGGATACCTAGAGGGTAGGACCATCAAGTCATATTGAGTTAGATATTGGGCTATTACCCTATGTATTGGCTACATGTAAGGTAGGACCATGGGGGTAAAGATCTACCTTTATAGAAGTATCATATAAGTCCACTGCAGGGACAACACATAGTTGTGGATAGGTATGGATTAAGTAGTTTGGCGTAAAACGTAATCTTGGTTGTTAAATGATTAATTGTATGATTACGTTGTTAACATAGTTGCACATTATTTGCTTCCCCCACATACCAGTTTCGGCTGATCGCCATTTTGTTTGTCGGTGATTTAGGTTCAAATCCCAAAAGAATGAACAGTAAAATGACACATTGTGAATTCAAGAATTAAGGAACAAGGAGGAATTAGCTAGAGTAGTTCATCTGTGGTTAGAAGTTTAGTATATTCCAAACTTTTCAAAGGTATGCAAAATCTTTATTTACAACTTTTTTCAGTATAGTCTGTTAAAATTTAATAATTGTTCCTGGTTATATGTCGAACCTTTGATCCGGAAATTATGGGTGCAGCTTCGACCTCTCGGTCTCCCTTAATTGGGGGTTACCGAAAGGTGGGGTCGAAACATTTGGTATCAGAGCCTAGGTTCCTCATTTAACCATTAATAATTATTAAATTTTACAAACTCATTAGAACCCAATGGACTTATTAGAGGATTATCCGAAAGACGGAGGTGTCTAGAAAAGGATCACGACCGGAGGCTAACAATATTTTCCTCCACACCGCTAGTCAGAATACGAGGACTCCCGGATCCGTGTGACTGCCTGGCCAAAGTCTTAGGGTATGATTCGAAATAAGATACCTTTAGGACTCTTTCATCTTATTCGTCCCTTCTCATCACATTTTCTATTAAGGCTTTAAGAGTAGGATTCTCTCTCTCCTCCACACTCATGTTGTATGGGCAAGTAAGTTAAGGGTTTAAGGATCCTCCATCAAATTAATAAAAGATATGTAATGAGATATCATTGAACATAAGTATACCTAGTTTAAATGATAAACTAAAGGTTTGTTTGTTATGCTTATTTAGATGGCTCGAACAAAGACTGTTGCTATTCCTGAGGGCTCTGGGAATCCATCTAGGAGTGGTTGGCCTCCCCGTAAGGGAAATGAGTATTCTGAAAAGAGAAAGAGGAACCATGATGGTGGGTCCTCTAAGAAGAGGAAGAGACCCGAAGAAGCCACTCATGAGGTCCCTAACCCTAACCGGGTACCATTTAGTAACCTGGACCAAGAAGAGGACCAAGGATATGAGGAGCAACATGTGTACGAGGAAGTAGCCAAGATGGAAGAGGACCAAGCTGGTGATCCAGAACCGACCATGATGATCCACACCCCTGATACCTTGTGTATGGAGAAACAGAGGAAGTTGATATAGGATATTAATGCTTTGGTCCTTCGAGACTTAGCTAGAGCTCAGAATGGTGAGCAATACCATGTTCATCCCCGTATAGGAGTCACCATCCTAGACTTTGTCAAGATGAACATAGAAAAGTTCTGGGGAGAAGATAAGAGTGAGGTAGTTGACAAGGCAGAAGCCTGGATGCATGCAATTGAGAATGGATTCCGCATGCTTGAGGTACAGCCAAGCAAGAAGGTCCTCTTTGCTGCTCACCTCCTGGAAGGAGCAGCTAAGATATGGTGGGAGACTCACATCACAGGCCCAGATCTGACTGAGGAAACAATGGCATGGGCTGATTTCAAGACCATCTTCACTTCCAGATTCATCCCTGTTGCAACTAAGAGGGAAAAGGAAAAGGAATTCACCAACATGACTCAAGGAAATTCCTCTGTGGCGGACTTTGGGTGAAAGTTTTGAATCCTGGAACGTTTTGGGTACAAGATGGATGAAGAAAGAAGGGAGGATCACTTCATAGAGCGTCTTCACCTTGTCATCAAGCCTCATGTGATGGCAAGCAAACCTAAAACCTTCGCTGAATCTTACAACACTGCCTTAGACATGGAAAGGACTTTGATGCCTGCCCAACTTCCACTCAAGGGGTATTTGGGTTTCACTGAAGGAACCCGGGGTCAGAAGAACCATCACAAGAAGGGTCCAAGACGTCAACAAGCCAAAGGAAGACATGGAGGAAAAGGGAAACCTCATCAAGAGAACAACCGACCTCGATGTCACTCCTGTGGGAAATGGCATTTCGGGGAGTGTCACCACAAGAAGAGAGTCTGTTACCGCTGTAATCAAGAGGGACATATCCAAGCTGCTTGTACTCTACCAGAGCCAAGAGGACCAGGTCCCATAGCAGCCCCACCAGTAGCAACCCCACCTGTAGCTGTGGCCCCACTTGCTGGAGAAAGAAGACAAGCTCAAGTGTTCGCTATTGACAATGAAGAAGCTCAAGCTAATGCTAATCGGTTGATTGAGGGTAATAACCCTTAGAGTTTTCTTTATGTATTAAAAAGTTAAGCATGTAATGGTCTAATGTATGGTGAAAAATGATGTAGGCATGCTTGAAGTCATGGGACATAATTTAAAAGCTTTATTTGACTCTGTATCTATTAATACTTTCATTTCGAGAAATCTTGCAACTATGCTTTGTTTGGATATCAAGGATTTAGGATATGTCGTATATGTTACAACCCCGAGTGGTCGAATCTTTACCTCTCTTTCGAAAACTCCAATGATACCTGTGAAATATCAAGATCATGAGTTTCCTACAAACTTTATCCTTCTTGACATGAATGATTTTGATGTGATCATTGGAATGGATTGGCTTTATACTTATAGGGCCCATATTGACTGTAGGAAAACGAAAGTGATCATTAAGGAACCAGGTCACCCACCTTTTGTCATTAGGGGTAGGAAAGATGCCACCACCAGCTTGTATGTGTCATCCTTGAAGGAAGAAAGGATGATGAGTAAAGGATGTCAAGCTTTCCTAGAAGTTGTTACCGAGCCCGAACCCAAGGTGCCCTTAGAGGAAACAGAGGTAGTACATAGCTATGTAGATGTTTTTCCAGATGATCTACTTGGGATTCCTCCTGAGAGAGAGGTGGATTTTTCCATAGAGCTATCTCCAAGAACAAGCCCTATTTCACGAGCAACTTATAGAATGGCCCCTGTAGAGTTGCTCGAGTTGAAGAAACAATTGCAGGAATTGCTAGACGAGGGTTTTATCTGCCCTAGCACATCACCATGGGGAGCCCCAGTTCTTTTTGTAAAGAAAAAGGATGGCTCGCTTCAAATGTGTATAGACTATCAGATGATCGACCAGGCTACCATTAAGAACAAATACCCTTTACCCCGAATACATGACATGTTCGACCAATTGAAGTCTACTCGAGTTTTTTCCAAAATTGACTTGAGATCATGTTACCACCAGTTGAGAGTCAAGAGTGAAGACATTCCATAAACAACTTTTTGAACACGATATGACCATTATGAGTTTGTGGTTATGCCTTTTGGGTTGTCCAATGCACCCAGTATGTTCATGAACCTTATGAATAGTGTGTTCCAACCCTTCCTTGACTCATTTGTCATAGTGTTCATAGATGACATATTAGTTTATTCCAATGACTTAGAACAACACTGAGACCACCTAAGTAAAGTCCTTGATATCTTGAGAAAGCAGAAGTTCTATGCGAAATTCTCAAAATGCGAGTTTTGGATAGACAGAGTCATGTTCCTTGGACATATCATCTCAGGAGGAACAATCGTCGTGGATCCAACTAAGGTGTCGGCAGTTCGAGACTGGCCTACACTGAAGAACCCCTCTGAGATCCGAAGCTTCTTGGGGTTAGCAGGATACTATCGACATTTCATTGCAGATTTCTAAAAGACTGCCTTGCCTTTGATTATGTTGGCTCGGAAGGATGTGAAGTTTGTGTGGTCTGATGTTTGTGAGGCTCGTTTTCAGGAACTGAAGGAAAAGTCGACCACTGCACCAGTTTTGACTCTACCATCAGGCAATGAGGGTTTCACGATCTTCACCGATGCATCCAAAATGGGTCTTGGCTGTGTGTTGGAGAAGAATCAACATGAGGTTGCATATGCTTCCCGACAACTCAAGCCCAATGAGGTGAATTACCCGACACATGACTTAGAGCTGGCTACTATCATTCATGCATTAAAGATTTGGCGGCATTACCTATATGGTGATACTTTTGAGATATTCACTGACCATAAGAGCCTATAGTACCTTCTGACCCAGAAAGACTTAAACCTACGACAACAAAGATGGATGGAGTACATGAAGGATTACGACTTCACCATTGCCTATCATCCAGGGAAGGCAAATGTCATAGTAGATGCTTTAAGTCGGAAACAACTCAGGTGTGCAGGTGTTCTGTCCAGTCAGTGAAAGAGCTTAGAAGAGGTGGTGAAATGGTCTCCTCAACCATTAGATGATCGAGTTCGATTGGCCAACATCCAGATACATTCTGAATTGTTGAGTGAAATTGTGGCAGCACAGTTGGCCAGTGGGGAAATTGACAAGATGAGAGGCTTGATGAAGAAGCCTCAGACCCGTCTTTCTTTGGGAGTAGATGGAGGGATCAGATTCGAGAATCGTATTTGGGTTCCTGAAGACTCACCGCTGAAAGAATGTATCTTATAAGAGGCTCATGGTTCTAAGTACACAGTACACCCAGGGACTACCAAGATGTTTAAGGACATGTAGAGATTTTTCTGGTGGCCAGGAATGAAGAGAGACATTGCAGCATATGTGGCCAGTTGTCTTACGTGCCAAATGGTGAAGGATGAACATCGACAACCTGATGGACTTTTACAGTCTATAGAGATTCCAGAATGGAAATGGGAACAAATCAACGTGGATTTTGTGGTGGGTTTACCCCAGACCAAGAGAGGTCATGATGTGATATGGGTTGTGGTGGACCGCCTTTCCAAGTTAGCACGCTTCCTTGCACTGAAAACCACTACCAAGGTGTCAGACTTAGCTGAGTAGTACATCCGAGAGATGGTGCGTTTACATGGCGTACCCAGTTCCATCATCTCCGACAGAGATCTGAAGTTTACTTTCAAACTGTGGAAGCAGTTTCAAGAGGAACTTGGTACAAGGTTGAAGTTCAGTACTGCTTATCACCCCCAGAAAGATGGATAGTCAGAAGGGACAATCCAGACTTTTGATGATCTATTGAGAGCTTGTGTACTCGATTGGGGTGGATCATGGGAGCAGTACTTACCTTTAGCCGAGTTGCGTACAACAACAATTACCAAGCCAATATCGGGATGCCTCCATATGAAGCTCTATATGGGAGACCGTGTCGGTCACCACTTCACTGGGATGATGTTGGTGAAAGGACCTTGTTGAGGTCAGATGAACTCCAAGTGTATGCTGATAAAGTCGCTTTGATCAGGAAAAGGTTAAAGAGGGCCCAAGATCGACAAAAGTCGTATGCTGATGCAAAGAGGACTGATGTGCATTTCGTTGTGGGAGAACATGTTTTCCTGAAAATCCGACCGCTCCGAGCTATAGCTAAGAATAGAGGAAAGTTGAGTCCCCGATACGTGGGTCCGTTTGAAGTTTTAGAACAGATTGGTGAAGCAGCTTATCGTTTGGCGTTACCCCCTCAATATAGTATGATGCATGATGTGTTTCACGTGTCCAATCTGAAGCAATATGTGCAAGATCCGAGATGTGTTGAGCATTGAACCTATTGAGCTTCAAGGAAAGTTGTCTTATCCTGAGTTACCTTTGAGGATTATAGATATCAAGGTAAAAGAGCTCAGAAATAAGACTATAGATATGGTAAAGGTTCTTTGGAAGCACCATGGAGAGGATGAGGCCACATGGGAGCTAAAGGCGGACATGGAAAAAGCATATTCTAATTTGTTTGTTTGATTGTTGAATTTTGAGGGCAAAATTCCTATAAGGAGGGGAGGATGTTATAACCCCAATTTTCCAAAATATGTAATGAGATTGTAAATCTCTTTTTAAAGATAAATGAAATCCATGATTGATGTGATGAGTTGATTTGAATGATTTTTTTTGTGTTTGATAGCTTGTGTGTTTTCTTATTGGGCTTTATTGGCCATTGAGCCCAATTGAAGGATAAAAAGAAAAAGAATAAAAGAATACATAAAGAAATAAATGAAATAAGACAAAAGGCTAAAGAATGATTTCCAAAAATAGGATTTCGAATTAGTGGGGTTCCTTGGGGATCGAGGAACTCAGGATAATAAATTAATGATAAAGGGAATAGAAAAGGTATGGAAAATATGAGTAATTAAATAATAACTTGCAATCCAAGAAAAGAGATCGTCCACTTGAGATAATAACCCCAAATTTTTTAGGATGGAAGATAAACATATAAACAAGGTTTCCTCAAAATTTGAAGTAAAAAGGAGTTACGAATTGGGAGTTATTAATTTTCCAATTTATCATTGATTTAGGGATATAATTTGAATTAATTGGAAATTTATTTCCTTTTGATCAAAAACGCGTGATAAGGACCCTTGGATTTTGATCCAATGGGAACTTCTCATCATCCAAGTCCTAATGGGATGAGGACTATAGTCACGACAGGGGGATTCTAATTCCCTTGTTTTCGTTGACCATGACGCATGTGCATCCTTGGAAAAAGTTCCATTGGCTTCGGGAGACAGAGGAGAAGCTTCCCGACCCTAGTTTGTTAGGGTTTTGACCTAACCTCACGAAACGCCCAATTGGGATAGGACTCAGGTTGTGAGAGGGATTGGGAATCGAAGTACAGACCTCCCACTACCTCTATAAGGCCACCCCTCGATCCCTCGACTCGCCACGATCACGAACGACTTATCTCCACAGTTTGTATCCCTCTCCATCTCTCGATTGGATTTGCTCGGGAGAGACTTCACTGCGGAACCGCCGCGTTGCTCGAGCAGAGACAAGGAAAAGGATGATGCACAGTCTCTGTGCGATCAGGGATCACAGTGGACACACGCAGGATCCAACGACCCTGAGGCGACGCGCTTTATTAGACGAGTTAGTGGGGGGCGATCGTTGTGGATCGTCTGATCGGGAGTCTATCGTGGACTCAGGAGCAATCTAACGGACCGGGCCTGGAAGGTACGCGCGGTGGAGGCGGCTGAATTAGAGCGTCAGATCCACAAGGGGTCTAGCAGAGTACCGAGCCAACGAGCAAGTATTTTCGGTAAATCTCTCTCTCTCTCTGCCAAATAATCAAGAAAATTGCTTTTCTTTGCTAAAATCATAGTAATAGATAGGAACCTCATATGGGAAAACTCTATATATGAAAGTTGTGTAGAAAAATGCAAGGAATCTGATACAAATACTTTGAGAACCTGTTTCTACTCCGTTTTGAAAAAGTACCCTAAATTTCTAGTAAAGTGTATTAAAAGTTGATGAGAAACTCCTTCTTTAGTCCTTGGACAATATGTCCGGGGCCTTCTCTGTACAGCTTTTTGGGTGGTTTTAAATAGAGGAGTAACATGCCGTTTACATCAAAAAAAAGTTGATGAGAAACCCTAATTGAATATTAAGGGTGTAATTTGGTGAATTAATAGGTCAAATTGATAATCTTGACCCTGTTAATTATAAAGATGGTTTAATTATCCGTTTTGAATGCAAAGATGCCTAAATTAGAGTTGTAATCCATAAAAGAAGGCTAATCTATATGGGAACCCTAATTTGGGATAAAAGGAGATAAAATCATATTTATTTGGAATAAGGAAATCAGATGCTTAATAAAGATTCTAAACTTGATAAGATGTGCTATAATGAGAAATTAGGGGTTTCATGTAGTTTTGATAAATTAAGGATCATAATATTGAAAGAGGTGGTAAAAGCCCTAATTTCCAAAGAAACCCTAAATTTGGGAATTGAAATCCTAAGTAATATGATGATATTGGGTAAATATTAATAAAAGGAAATTGGTAATTTTTATTTCAAGATTTCTATTCTTCATTGCTTGATTGATTGGGTTTTCCTGCATATTGAATCTTTCTTGAAATCTACAACCAAAGGTATGTGGTTACACTTATGAATATCTCAAAATAGTTTTCCGAGGTTTTCTGAAGTTTTCATCAATGACTTGAAATAAACTGTTGGATGAATTTAGTTCATGCAAACTATAATGTGGATATGACTATCACCTAATGTATGTGCCTACTAGCTCAGATCCTGGTCCCCGCTGTGGCTTAATAGTTGACCTAGTATATGGCTACCTAGAGGGTAGGTCCATCAGGTCATTGAATGACTTAGTATATGGCTACCTAGAGGGTAGGACCATCAAGTCATATTGAGTTAGATATTGGGCTACCTTTGGGTAGTTCCATGCGACTCTATTACCCTATGTATTGCCTACCTATAAGGAAGGACCATAGGGGTAAAGATCTACCTTTATAGAGGTATCATATAAGTCCAATGCAGGGACATCACAGAGTTGTGGATAGGTATGGATTGAGTAGTTTGGCTTAAAACGGAATCTTGGTTATTAAATGATTAATTGTATGATTACGTTGTTAACATAGTTGCACATTATTTGCTTCCCCACATACCAGTTTCGGCTGATCGTCGTTTTGTTTGTCGGCAATTTAGGTACAAATCCCAAAAGCATGAACAGTAAAATGACACATTGTGAATTCAAGAATTAAGGAACAAGGAGGAATTAGCTAGAGTAGTTCTGCTGTGGTTAGAAGTTTAGTATATTCCAAACTTTTCAAAGGTATGCAAAATCTTTATTTACAATTTTCTCAGTATAGTCTGTTAAAATTTAATAATTGTTCTTGGTTATATGTCGAACCTTTGATCTGGAAATTATGGGTGCAGCTTTGACCTCTCGGTCTCCCTTAATTAGGGGTTACCGAAAGGTGGGGTCGTAACATTTGGTATCAGAGCCTAGGTTCCTCATTTAACCATTAATAATTATTAAATTTTAAAAACTCATTAGAACCCAAGGGAGTTATTAGAGGATTATCCGAAAGACGAAGGTGTCTAGAAAAGGATCACGACCGGGGGCTGACAATATTTTCCTCTGCACCTCTAGCCAGAATATGAGGACTCCCGGATCCGTGTGACTGCCTGACCAAAGTCTTAGGGTATGATTCAAAATAAGATACCTTTAGGACTCTCTCATCTTATTCGTCCCTTCTCATCACATATTCTATTAAGTCTTTAAGAGTAGGATTCTCTCTCTCCTCCACACTCATGTTGTATGGGCAAGTAAGTTAAGGGTTTAAGGATCCTCCATCAAATTAATAAAAGATATGTAATGAGATATCATTGAACATAAGTATAACTAGTTTAAATGATAAACTAAAGGTTTGTTTGTTATGCTTATGTAGATGGCTCGAACAAAGACTATTTCTATTCTTGAGGGATCTAGGAATCCATCTAGGAGTGGTTGGTCTCCCCGTAAGGGAAAGGAGTCTTTTGAAAAGAGAAAGAGGAACCATGATGGTGGATCCTCTAAGAAGAGGAAGAGACCCGAAGAAGTCACTCATGAGATCCCTAACCCTAACCTGGTACCATTTCGTAACCTAGACCAAGAAGAGGACCAAGGATATGAGGAGCAACATGTGTGCGAGGAAGTAGCCAAGATGGAAGAGGACCAAGCTGGTAATCCAGAATCGACCATGATGATCCAAACCCCTGATACATTGTGGATGGAGCAACAAAGGAAGTTGATAGAGGCTATTAATGCTTTGGCCCTTTGAGACTTAGCTAGAGCTAAGAATGGTGAGCCATACCCTGTTCGTCCCCATGTAGGAGCCACCATCCTAGACTTTGTCAAGGTGAACATAGAAAAGTTCTGGGGAGAAGATAAGACTGAGGTAGTTGACAATGCGGAAGTCTGGGTGCTTGCAATTGAGAATGGATTCCGCATGCTTGAGGTGCAGCCAAGCAAGAAGGTCCTCTTTGCTGCTCACCTCCTGGAAGGAGCAGCTAAGATATGGTGGGAGACTCACATCACAGGTCAAGATCTGACTGAGGAATCAATAGCATGGGCTGATTTCAAGACCATCTTCACTTCTAAATTCATCCCTGTTGCAACTAAGAAGGAAAAGGAAAGGGAATTCACTAAGATGACTCAATGAAATTCCTCTGTGGCGGACTTTGGGCGAAAGTTTCGAATCCTGGAATATTTTGGGTACAAGATGGATGAAGAAAGAAGGGAGGATCACTTAATAGAGCGTCTTCACCTTGCCATCAAGCCTCATGTGATGGCAAGCAAACCTAAAACCTTCGCTGAATCTTACAACACTGCCTTAGACATGGAAAGGACTGTGATGCCTGCCCAGCTTCTACCCAAGGGGTATTTGGGTTTCACTGAAGGAACCCGGGGTCAGAAGAACCATCACAACAAGGGTACAGGATGTCAACAAGCCAAGGGAAGAAATGGAGGAAAAGGGAAACCTCATCAAGAGAACAACCTACCTCGATGCCGCTCCTGTGGGCAATGGCATTTTGGGGAGTGTCACCACAAGAAGAGAGACTGTTACTGCTGTAATCAACAGGGACATATCCAAGCTGCTTGTCGTCTACCAGAGCCAAGAGGACCAAGTCCCATAGCAGCCCCACCAGTAGAAGCCCCACCTGTAGTTGTGGCCCCACTTGCTGGAGAAAGAAGACACGCTCGAGTGTTTGCTATTACAATGAAGAAGCTGAAGCTAATGCTAATCGGTTGATTGAGGGTAATAACCCTTAGAGTTTTCTTTATGTTCTAAAAAGTTATGCATGTAATGGTCTAATGTATGGTGAAAATGATGTAGGCATGCTTGAAGTCATGGGACATAATGTAAAAGCTTTATTTGACTCTGGATCTACTAATACTTTCATTTTGAGAAATCTCGCAACTATGCTTTGTTTGGATATCAAGGATTTAGGATATGTCGTAGATGTTACAACCCCGAGTGGTCGAATATTTACCTCTCTTTTGAAAACTCCGGTGATACCTGTGAAATATCGAGATCATGAGTTTCCTACAGACTTTATCCTTCTTGACATGAATGATTTTGATGTGATCATTGGAATGGATTGGCTTTATACTTATAGGGCCCATATTGAATGTAGGAAAACGAAAGTGATCATTAAGGAACCAAGTCACCCACCTTTTGTCATTAGGGGTAGGAAAGATGCCACCACCAACCTGTATGTGTCATCCTTGAAGGAAGAAAAGATGATGAGTAAAAGATGTCAAGCTTTCCTAGCAGTTGTTACCGAGCCCGAACCCAAGGTGCAACCCTTAGAGGAAATAGAGGTAGTACAGAGCTATGCAAATGTTTTTCCAGATGATCTACTTGGGATTCCTCCTCAGAGAGAGGTGGATTTTTCCATAGAGATATCTCCAGGAACAAGCCCTATTTCACGAGCAACTTACAGAATGGCCCCTGCAGAGTTGCTCGAGTTGAAGAAACAATTGCAGGAATTGTTAGACAAGGTTTTAACCGCCCTAGCACATCACCATGGGGAGCCCCAGTTCTTTTTGTAAAGAAAAAGGATGGCTCGCTTCGAATGTGTATAGACTATCAGATGATCAACCAGGCTACCATTAAGAACAAATACCCTTTACCCCCAATAGATGACCTGTTCAACCAGTTGAAGTCTACTCGAGTCTTTTCCAAAATTGACTTGAGATCAGGTTACCGCCAGTTGAGAGTCAAGAGTGAGGACATTCCAAAAACAACTTTTTGAACACGATATGGCCATTATGAGTTTGTGGTTATGCCTTTTGGGTTGTCCAATGCACCCAGTGTGTTCATGAACCTTATGAATAGTGTGTTCCAACCCTTCCTTGACTCATTTGTCATAGTGTTCATAGATGACATATTAGTTTATTCCAATGACTTAGAACAACACCGAGACCACCTAAGTAAAGTCCTTGATATCATGAGAAAGCAGAAGTTCTATGGGAAATTCTCAAAATGCGAGTTTTGGATAGACCGAGTCATGTTCCTTGGACATATCATCTCAGGAGGAACAATCGTCGTGGATCCAGCTAAGGTGTTGGTAGTTCGAGACTGGCCTACACCGAAGAACCCCTCTGAGATCCAAAGCTTCTTGGGGTTAGCAGGATACTATCAGCGTTTCATTGCGGATTTCTCAAAGACTGCCTTGCCTTTGACCATGTTGGCTCGGAAGGATGTGAAGTTTGTGTGGTCCGATGTTTGTGAGGCTTGTTTTCAGGAACTGAAGGAAAATTTGACCACTACACCAGTTTTGACTCTACCATCAGGTAATGAGGGTTTCATGATCTTCACTGATGCATCCAAAATGGGTCTTGGCTGTGTGTTGGAGCAGAATCGACATGTGGTTGCATATGCTTCCCGAAAACTCAAGCCCAATGAGGTGAATTACCCGACGCATGACTTAGAGCTGGCTGCTATCATTCATGCATTAAAGATTTGGTGGCATTACCTGTATGGTGATACTTTTGAGATATTCAATGACCATAAGAGCCTAAAGTACCTTCTAACACAGAAAGACTTAAACCTACGACAAAAAATATGGATGGAGTACATGAAGGATTACGACTTCACCATTGCCTATCATCCAGGGGAGGCGAATGTCATAGAAGATGCTTTAAGTCAGAAACAACTCAGGTGTGCAACTGTTCTGTCCAGTCAGTGAAAGAGCTTAGAAGAGCTGGTGAAATGGTATCCTCAACCGTTAGATGATCGAGTTCGATTGGCCAACATCCAGATACAGTCTGAATTGTTGAGTGAAATTGTGGTAGCACAGTTGGCTAGTGGGGAACTTGACAAGATGAGAGGCTTCATGAAGAAGCCTCAGACCTGTCTTTCTTTGGGAGTAGATGGAGGGATCAGATTCGAGAATCGTATATGGGTTCCTGAAGACTCACCGCTGAAAGAACGTATCTTACAAGAGGCTCATGGTTCTAAGTACACAGTACACCCAGGGACTACCAAGATGTTTAAGGACATGCAGAGATTTTTCTGGTGGCCAGGAATGAAGAGAGACATTGCAACATTTGTGGTCAGTTGTCTTAGGTGCCAAATGGTGAAGGCTGAACATCAACAACCCGGTGGACTTTTACAGTCTATAGAGATTACAGAATGGAAATGGGAACAGATCTCCGTGGATTTTGTGGTGGGTTTACCCCGGACCAAGAGAGGTCATGATGTGATATGGGTTGTGGTCGACCGCCTTACCAAGTCAGCACACTTCCTTGCACTGAAAACCATTGCCAAGGTGTCAGACTTAGCTGAGTTGTACATCCGAGAGATAGTGTGTTTACATGGCATACCCAGTTCCATCATCTCCGATAGAGATCTGAAGTTTACTTCCAAACTGTGGAAGCAGGTTCAAGAGGAACTTGGTACAAGGTTAAAGTTCAGTACTGCTTATCACCCCCAGACAGATGGACAGTCAGAAGGGACAATCCAGACTTTTGGGGATCTATTGAGAGCTTGTGTACTCGATTGGGGTGGTTCATGGGAGCAGTACTTACCTTTAGCTGAGTTTGCGTACAACAACAGTTACCAAGCCAGTATCAGGATGCCTCCATATGAATCTCTATATGGGAGACCATGTCCGTCACCACTTCACTGGGATGATGTTGGTGAAAGGACCTTGTTGAGGTCAGATGAACTCCAAGTGTATGCTGATAAAGTCACTTTGATCAGGCAAAGGTTGAAGATAGCCTAAGATCGAAAAAAGTTGTATGATGATGCAAAGAGGACTGATGTGCATTTCGCTGTGGGAGAACATGTTTTCCTGAAAATCCGACCGCTCCGAGCTATAGGTAAGAACAGAGGAAAGTTGAGTCCCCGATGCGTGGGTCCGTTTGAAGTTTTAGAACGGATTGGTGAAGAAGCTTATCGTTTGGCGTTACCCCCTCAATATAGTATGATGCATGATGTGTTTCATGTGTCCAATCTGAAGCGATATGTGCAAGATATGAGCCATGTGTTGAGCATTGAACCTATTGAGCTTCAAGGAAAGTTGTCTTATCCTGAGTTGCCTTTGAAGAATCTAGATACCAAGGTAAAAGAGCTCAGAAATAAGACTATAGAGATGGTAAAGGTTCTTTGGAAGCACCATGGAGAGAATGAGGTCACATGGGAGCTAAAGGTGTACATGGAAAAAGCATATCCTAATTTGTTTGTTTGATTGTTGAATTTTGAGGGCAAAATTCCTATAAGGAGGGGAGGATGTTATAACCCCAATTTTCCAAAACATGTAATGAGATTGTAAATCTCTTTTTAAAGATAAATGAAATCCATGATTGATGTGATGAGTTGATTTGAATGAATTTTGTGTTTGATAGCTTGTGTGTTTTCTTATTGGGCCTTATTGGCCATTGAGCCCAATTGAAGGAGAAAAAGAAAAAGAATAAAAAATACATAAAGAAATAAATGAAATAAGAACAAAAGGCTAAGGAATGATTTCCAAAAATAGGATTTCGAATTAGTGGGGTTCCTTGGGGATCAAGGAACTCTGGATAATAAATTAATGATAAAGGGAATAGAAAAGGTATGGAAAATATGAGTAATTAAATGATAACTTGCAATCCAAGAAAAGAGATCGTCCACTAGAGATAATAACCCCAGCTTTTGTAAGATGGAAGATAAAAATATAAACAAGGTTTCCTCAAAATTTGAAGTAAAAAGGAGTTACGAATTGGGAGTTATGAATTTTCCAAGTTATCTTTGATTTAGGAATATAATTCGAATTAATTTGAAATTTATTTCCTTTTGATAAAACGTGCGTGATGAGGACCCTTGGATTTAGATCCAATGGGCACTTCTCATCATCCAAGTCCTAGTGGGACGAGGACTGTAGCCGCGATAGGGGGATTCTTATTCCCTTGTTTTCGTTGACCCTGATGCATGTGCATCCTTGGAAAAGTTCCATTGGCTTCGGGAGACAGAGGAGAAGCTTCCCGACCCTGGTTTGTTGGGGGTTTTGACCTAATCTCGTGAAACGCCCAATTGGGCTAGGACTCAGGTTGCGAGCGGGATTGGGAATTGAAGTATGGACCTCCCACTACCTATATAAGGGCACCCCTCGATCCCTCAACTCGCCACGATCACGAACGACTTATCTCCAGAGTCAGTATCCCTCTCCATCTCTCGATTGGACTTGCTCCGACGAGACTTCACCGTGGCACCGCCATGTTTCTTGAGAAGAGATAAGGAAAGGGATGACACACAGTCAATGTGCGATCAGGGATCACAGTGGACACACATAGGATCCAACGACCCTGAGGCGACACGCTTTATTAGATGAGTTAGTGGGGGCGATCGCTGTGGATCGTCTGATCGGGAGTCCATCGTGGACTCAGGAGTGATCCAACAGACCGGGCCTGGAAGGCACACGCGGTGGAGGCGGCTGAATTAGAGCGTCAGATCCACAAGGGGTCTAGCGGAGTACCGATCTAACGGGCAAGTATTTTCGGTAAATCTCTCTCTGTGCCAAATAATCAAGAAAATTGCTTTTCTTTGCTAAAATCATAGTAATAGCTAGGAACCTCATATGGGAAAACTCTATATATGAAAGTTGTGTAAAAAATGCAAGTAATCTGATAAAAATACTTTGAGAACCTATTTCTACTCCGTTTTGCAAAAGTACCCTAATTTTCTAGTAAAGTGTATTAAAAGTTGATGAGAAACTCCTTCTTTAGTCCTTGGACAATCTGTCCGGGGCCTGCTCTATACAACTTTTTGGGTGGTTTGAAATAGAGGAGTAACACACCATTTACATCAAAAAAAAAAGTTGATGAGAAACCCTAATTGAATATTAAGGGTGTAATTTGGTGAATTAATAGGTCAAATTGATAATCTTGACCCTGTTAATTATAAAGATGGTTTAATTGTCCATTTTGAATGCAAAGATGCCTAAATTAGAGTTGTAATCCATAAAAGAAGGCTAATCTATATGGGAACCCTAATTTGGTATAAAAGGAGATAAAAATCATATTTATTTGGAATAAGGAAATCAGATGCTTAATAAAGATTATAAACTTGATAAGATTTGCAATAATGAGAAATTGGGGGTTTCATGTAGTTTTGATAAATTAAGGTTCATAATATTGAAAGAGGAGGTAAAAGCCCTAATTTCCAAAGAAACCCTAAATTTGGGAATTGAAACCCTGAGTAATGTGATGATATTGGGTAAATATTAATAAAAGGAAATTGGTATTTTTTTTTCAGGATTTGTATTCCTCATTGCTTGATTGATTGGGTTTTCCTGCATATTGAATCTTTCTTGAAATCTGCAACCAAAGGTAAGTGGTTACACTTATGAATATCTCGAAATAGTTTTCTGAGGTTTTCTAAAGTTTTCATCAATGACTTGAAATAAACTATTGGATGAATTTAGTTCATGCAAACTATAATGTGGATATGACTATCACCTAATATATGTGCCTACTAGCTCAGATCCTGGTCCCCTCTGTGGCTTAATAGTTGACCTAGTATATGGCTACCTAAAGGGTAGGTCCATCAGGTCATTGAATGACTTAGTGTATGGCTACCTAGAGGGTAGGACCATCAAGTCATATTGAGTTAGATATTGGGCTATTACCCTATGTATTGGCTACCTATAAGGTAGGACCATGGGGGTAAAGATCTACCTTTATAGAGGTATCATATAAGTCCACTGCAGGGACAAAACAGAGTTGTGGATAGGTATGGATTGAGTAGTTTGGCTTAAAACGTAATCTTGGTTGTTAAATGATTAATTGTATGATTACGTTGTTAACATAGTTGCACATTATTTGCTTCCCCCACATACCAGTTTCGGCTGATCATCGTTTTGTTTGTCGGCGATTTAGGTACAAATCCCAAAAGCATGAATAGTAAAATGACACATTGTGAATTAAAGAATTAAGGAACAAGGAGGAATTAGCTAGAGTAGTTCAGTTGTGGTTAGATGTTTAGTATATTCCAAACTTTTCAAAGGTATGCAAAATCTTTATTTACAACTTTTTTCAGTATAGTCTGTTAAAATTTAATAATTGTTCTTGGTTATATGTCGAACCTTTGATCCAGAAATTATGGGTGCGGCTTCGACCTCTCGGTCTCCCTTAATTGGGGGTTACCGAAAGGTGGGGTCGTAACAGGTGCCAACTATCCTATATAATTAATTCTAGTTTTTCAATTAGTATCAAGACTATGTACTAGTTGAGTTTAGTTCAAAGTTTAAGTTTGTGTTATGAAACTTGAGACATGAGATTTGCAAATACGTATCTTTTGTTGGTTTATCAAACTTTATTTTTATGCAATGATTATCAATTTTGTGACATCCCAATGAGAATATGCTTCCTGTCAATGAATTGTATGTTTTAAAAAATTGGGGTGTTATAGGAGATGTGAAGATTTGCATAGTATCAACTAAGAACAACATTCCTTACCCCTTGACAAAGGTACTTTTGTAACATAAGCATGATATTCATGTTAAGTCACTCGAAATAAGATTCATGGGTGATTGGCTTTAAGTGTAAGTGAGAGTATGTTGGTGTGTATACCCACAGAGCCAATCATATGATGATTGTAATGACATAACTTGTAAATAATTTGATTAATAATAAAGGCAAGCTTCCAATTTATTTTGTTTATTTAGTTATAAGATAAATAAAATAACATAATAAATGTATATAGAATGATATTACTTATGGCATATGGCTTCAGGTTGAGGACCTGAACAATGAGATCATACGAATGGCAAGAGTATATGCATTCTCATTATGTTCCTAATTAGTTGTCATTGTGGAAGGTAAATAGACAACAATAGCACACAAGATCAAAGTCAGAATTACATCTTAGTGATGGTGGTGTTTGTGGTTCTTAGACCTGAAATCACTACACACATCACATGTTGTTAGGTATGCTTTGACATCGTCAAACACAATCTTGAAACATGGGTTGTAATAGAGGTGATAATTGGGTGATTGTGACAGATGGGGACTGACTGTGAGTGATAGAGATGGGATTTGTCCCTCTTATGGGAGTATGATATCTAAGGCCACTTGAGTTAGAGAGATTGAGATATATGTCCATGTACATGTGAGTCAATAGATGATATTGAGCTTACACATAACTCACACAGTTTGCTGTAGCAAGAAACATAAATTGAATGTTGAAGAGGATGAGAGATCCATGCCTTGAGTTCAATCTGGATATCAGTGACAAAGGAACTATACAAACATTGTAACACCATACACATATTGTAGGTTGAAGTTGTTCTCCAACTTTCCATTTACTTGGGTAGCAATGATGTGTGACTAGACACTTCTCATTGCTTGTGATGTCATAAGTTGTTATGGACATTCATTTCCAACGTAATATGGGACCTATAGGGTCACACACATAGGAACTCATATTTAAGAGGAGTTTTGTAACGTCTGAGCCCACTTCCCAAGGTTCTAGTAGAGTTTCAGGAATGACGACTGTCCCCATAGATCACCATTAGCCTTAACTGCATGCTTTGTCCTCACTCACGTGCATGACAGGATCAACTTCTCGACATGTCACCCATCCCAGTACTACTTTAAGCTGAGCACGCTTAGCTATGGAGTTCTTAGTGATGGGCTCCCAAAAAAGGAGGCACACCTTGATGATATGGGTAGTCCAATCATTCCTTTTAAGATCAACTTATCTGAGGCTTCAAATCCTGGGATGTTACAATCTCCCCCACTTAGACTCTTGACGTCCTCGTCAAGTCTCAATTATATGGCCTCATAATCTGACCCCATTTCAGTGCAGACCCACAATGGCCCACGGACACCCAGCTCCCGCTCACGGAATACCAGCGCAAGGGTGGCTATGTCAACCATGGACAACCCTTTCCTACATGCCTCGACCGCATGGCTCAAGACTGGCATGTCACATGCCCATGTTGGCCCCACCTACTGGAGGGGTTATGGCTCTGATACCATTTGTAACGCCTGAGCCCACTGCCCAAGGCTCTAGTAGAGTTTCAAGAATGACGATTGTCCCCACAGACCACCACTAGCCTTAACTACACACTTTGTCCTCACTCACGCGCATGCCAGGATCAACTTCCCGACAGGTCACCCATCCCAGTACTACTCCAAGCTAAGCACACTTAACTATGGAGTTCTTAGTGATGGGCTCCCGTAAAAGTAGGTGCACCTTGATGATATGGGTAGTCCAATCATTCCTTTTAAGATCAACTTATTTGAGGCCTCAAATCCTGGGATGTTACAAGTTTGATCTTGAATGATGATTGGATTCATTAATAAAGTGCTTAGGTATTCAATTCACACAACAAATTAGCTGACTAGACTACCAGAGGATCAGTTCAAGTGTTGATAAGTTGTTTGGAGTGTCAAGTCGATTGTATTGTACATTGGATGGAATTTTACCTAACATGTGTTGCGACACGCCCATCTCTCTTATGTGAGATGACCATTTTGTATGGTGTGAGACAATCTTCTTATCTGCACAAAATGTCTTGTTCGGGGGTGCAATTTGATTGCATCAAGGATTGGTGCTCAAGTTATGTTTCATTACGTGGAATTGAATTGTTGAAACATGTAGAAAATTGGGAAACTATGAAATGACCGTCTTGCAGTGAGAAATGACTGTCTTGCATTCTAGATGACTATCTGAGTTGCTAGATGACTATTTCGGTTGTCGCAGGCTGCAAAATTTCCAGAATTATTGCAAAAACTCAAGATCTTCTGGTCCCTTCCACTCCCGCACATATTGGGAGCTTTGATCCTAACCCCACCTATAAATAAAGGGGTAATGGGGGCTTCCCAGATCACAACATAGACAATTAAGAATTAGTTGCTTTGACAATTTTTGTTCTCTCTGATTGTGGTAACCAAGAGAGCCCAAGAAAAACCTACTGGACTGGGAGGGATAGCTATGAGAGAGAATAAATGAGAATCATTGTTGTGGGAGAATAGGTTGGTGACTAGTACACCAACTGGAGGGACAACTCCTTCCTATCCATTCTAGGAGGACGATAGGAGTTCTAGTTGGTCGGTGTGGACTTCTTTAGAGGTGAGGTGGCCTTTTCCCATCACAAAGGAGGATGACATCATCCAGCAGTCCGTGATGAGAGGAGTTACTGCAGACGACGACGTTAGAGTTTGTTGTTCATGGAGGAGCAGTCAGACAAGTCCCAGTGTAACCAGGAGCTACACAGACACCGTCCAAGAGTGTGCATCTACATCAACGAGGATTGTCACTGGACTTGCTCCAGGACCAGATATATCTTCGTGAAACCATCATTTCCATTACATAGTTATTGACACAGTCCGTCGGTTAATGGGAAATATGTTAGTAAAAAGTTTGTTTTCATTGCCTATTTGATGTCGTGTTTTCCTACATTTGTTGCCTTCATGCCCTCAAACCCCCAGAGCATTGATATTCCATGCTTGAACCTACATCACCACAACTAGGCAACAGAACCACCTCCTCCTTAACCATGAAAGTCAGTTTTGCTTTCCCTTTCCAACATGCGTCCTGCATAGCTTGCAAGACAGGAAGATATGTTGTCCACTATGAGGTTTCCCAACTTCTAGGTTCTCTTTCCTTCCTTATAATGGATCTACACCCTGTATAGACATCACTATCCATATTTGTTCTTTGCCACAAGTTGTTCTTCATTCTTCAAGTTCTCTCCTCAATCAACAGAACACTAGCCACCCTATCATCTTCTCTCACCCTGCGCCCAGACACCACAGCTATAGGGCTTTGCTTCCGAGCCACCACTTATAGTGGGCATTGCAAGGCACACCTCATGCCCCATAGGGACCTCTCAGTTTCATCTACACATAGACTCAACAATGAACCCACACATCTACCTTCTACCTTTGACATCCTCAGCCAGTGCATGGGGTTTTCTATGATTTAATTCAACCCTAGCCTACAAGTAAGTTTTCAATGACCATCTTTATGTCATCATCTAAAGGTTTGTGTTCCTACTCTATCTCATATTTTTCAGTAGAAGTAGCTTATGTCCATCATACAATAACGTAAATACCACATATACAATAATTATTTACATTAGTCAATCATACCAGTCGACCATTTGTAAATGTATTAGTAAGTAAAAGTTCTCTACGTTTGCAGGATAGTCATATCATGTTTACCTAATTGTATCACAGTACGATATAAGTATAGTAACATGTTAGCACAATATGCAACTTGTCAATTATATAGGGGCATGTTTGAAATAATAACACACTGAACCATATTCTAAATGATAACGGTACATATGGTATAGATGAGAGTAGTGATGATCTAACATAGTTGACTTGTTGACTTAAATATATGTCATATGAGTGTTAATATTTGTGTATGAATCAATGGTTAAGTATGGATTTACTAAATTCAATAGTCCAATGAATAGTACCTTGTATAATTGACAATGATAAGCACATTAGAACATATAAGCTATATAAGACATATCATTTCCCATACAAATGTGTTACCTAGATAAACTCAGACTCGTATGCCTAGCGATGGGTATTAGAACTAAATTTGGTATCGAATGGATCATGTGTCCACATAAAAATATCAAAATTCCTACTATGCCATAGGTGTTCATAATTAGAGTAAGAGTGATATATAACTATACTAGGAATGTAAACTTATGCTCCCTTAGCTTGACTAATGTTGGTTTGACTAACACACCTAATGTGTTCCAACGACGAATATTTGATTGGGTGGACCAAAGTATATCAATTGAGTTAACCATGAGATGCAGATTAGTTATGTACATCCTCTATTTTATTATGGGCATTATTTCACTGAAGCCTACATTATTTTGTTAAGGCATCACTTGAATTTTTATTCCTAATGAAAAATCCAAATATCTTGAATAATATATATTTCCCAATTTTGACTCAATATATCCTTGTGGATGTTGAATTGGTTTATTATATGGGTTCTTGGACCCCACTTGTTATGATTGCCCTTTTATGAGAATTTGACAAAAATTTTAGTCTTGCCACTAAATTTATGCATACTACATTTTAAACTAGAATATCTAGAATAATAGTACTTATGTACAACCATATTTATAAAGGAAGAACATATTCTGCCTGGAGTGTGCGTTTCCGCCCTTATTTCTTTTTAGGCCATGATGCTATGGTGTTATGGCCCTATTTTAGGTATATTTAGTCTACATTGTTATGCATGCAAAAGTTGTTGGTTTATATTGATATTGTTGTTAACTGCTATGGAAAGACACTTATATTCTCATGCTTGTAATATGAACTTTCATATGCCTCCTTCTTGTGGGAACATATCCTTTTACACTTTAACCCCATATAATGTCCAAATTATTTGATATATGTATATACTCAACCTTTGTTGACCTTTACTTATTTTCTATGTTCATGTTGATGTTCCCTTCCACCCAGGTGTAGATACATTAGAAGACAAGGATGCACAAAGATCATATATAGCGTATTGCACCTAACGATAGCTAGGAATTGTTGAGTTGCCCTATGCAACAGGTCTTGTACGTGACTAGAATTATTAGATGTGTAATTTTTTATTTTGTTATACCACTTTTATGGTGAGGAACAATGGTAAATGAATCATCATATAACTTGGTAATATTTTTGTTTCCGCTACTTTATTATTACATGGCTTTCATATTTGTGACATTTAAGTGGATCCCCTATTGGGTCCCACTCTTTACACCGTTCATATGTCACAAGCCTAATTGATGTGATATAATTATTCCTAAGTATAGGAAAACTATATTTAAATCACTAGTTAGTGATGGAAAACATCCTAATGTATATAAAAAATAAAATCATGCACATCAGTTGAGAATTGGTTGTCCTTTATTGGATCTAATACAAGTGATCGATTAAAAGGGAATCTAGGCTAAAATATTAAGGAAATCTAGGAAAAGGTTTATCAAAGGAAGTAATTCATAACAAAATAATTCTAGACACATATTTCAAAATATTAGAAATATAAAGAGATGAAGATAAGTGTTATGGAGAGTAGGTAATCCCAAGATAAATCTAATTCTAATATAGTAGTCATGGATACCTTTTTGGAGAATACATATGGAATAAAAATCCTTAGCCCCTAATATATTTAAAAAAATTACAGATGATATCAAATATATAAATGAACAACGTAATCCGTTTCTAGGTAGACAAATTAGACTACTGGTCGAAATTCATATCAATTGGATAATTCTAGCTATTTTAAAACAAATATAAAAGGAAATGTACTAAAATATACCCTAATATTTTAAAAAATCTAGTTTATATTAGTGATTTCCTTAAGTCTCCACTATTGTTTATGTCATGCAGCCTATTGCATATATCCATCAATCTGACAAATTTTGTTTTTCTCATTGGACCTGGGTAGGAACCTTTAGAAAACATGAGACAAAGAGTTAGACTCCATAGTTGTAACGTACTAAATTTTTGCCTCCACAATTAACTCTTAATCATGGAGATTAAAACCCGAGGGCGTTATGGAAGAAGCATCAAGCAATAGATAGAAATCACAAAACTTTATTACATCTTCAAATGTAGTATTACATGACATGGATTACGTCATTGTTTCAAATAATACATTCACTTGACTAACTTTTAAATTTGAACATCAACTAAGCATTTGATTATTTAGCCTAATGTTGCTCCCGCCAGGATCTAGTTAGAAAAGCCACACGATGAAACTTGAGGTCTGATCTAGTCAAAAAAGCCATACGATGAAACTTGAGGTCTTCTTTAACCTACGGTGGGAGGGGAACAAGAACCGTAGTAAGAGGAGTTAGACAAATGTCTAAGTATGGAGAGGCATAAAATTTAAGTAGATCATATGAACATTGAAACAATTGAGAACATGAGACAAAAGTTTATACATTGAAAAGACATAAAAGTTGAGAATATGGTATAAAGTTGGAGCATGTAATATTGAAGTAAAACACATAATAAGAGAAAAAATAACATATCAATTACTTTATTGTATCATTCCCCACTCAGTCCAGAGAGATTGTTAACCAACCCTAGATCTAGCTCATGGCCTGCAACCACAACTAAGGTCACATAGATCGTAAGTAACAAATCAACAATATTACTTTGCACACTTCCCTATCACAAAGACATCGGTCTCACGTGTGCTAATTCTATCCTCACAACTTGCTCTGTCCCACCGCACATAGCTGGGGTTGTTTGTAGGCCCCAAATTCGATGCCTACTCGAAGGGTAGTCCTGCACCCCTTAATCTGCCCTCGAGATGGGGTCGGTCTACAACCATATCTCTCCATGGTTTGGCGGCCTAGTGCATGCGTCGTCACCTCAGCGTTCGTTATACACAATGTTTGATGATTTATCTCACAGATCAGTAGCACTTCGAATGCCCTCAAGGTGGGGTAGTTGCAAGGGAAATTCTATCTCCCCTCCCTTCACCATCCCAAGGATATGATCCGGATCCAAACATAACATAACACATATATCAATCTTGATCTTCCGGTCCTCACCGGCTCTGGGATTGTAAAACCAACTCTTTGGTGGTGGAATCTCAACAATAAACATCTAAGTCATATTAAACCATGACGAAATTCATTGAACATCACAAACAAGTAAAATCTCATCATTCTATCCTATTTATCAGTTTCTAAAATGTAATAAATTTAGTCATGTTAGAGAGTTTGAAAAATAGAGCAAGACTTATTTCAAGGACTTATTCCAATGCTAAGTAGATAAAGATAAAAGGAAGAAGTAAAAATGTTTTTAGTCTCACTTTTCACAAAAGCCAGTGTTTCAATTGAAATAATAGATAATGTATGTAATATTAGTTCTCATGAGATCATATTAATCGAAAGTCCCATTTGATGAAACTAATGATTATAATAGATAAATTCTTCTTGAGGTTGACTTAACAAGAAAGGGAAATTCAATTAAGCATTTCACTTTAAAGACATGTAATGAATTTTTAAATGAGCAGTAAAGGACTTATTATTACATTATAAGTATAAGATACTTAATTGTATATAAATTTTATAGAAGAGAGATCCAATATAAGATAAAAGAGTGAATACAAATCTAAAATCTCTAACACATGAACTAGTCAGACCTTTGATTATATTTTCATCTTACATTTATGGCATAAATAGATTGTACATAATAATTAACTTTAAGAAAGGCTCACAAAAGAGGAGATAAGGTAATGACTCATTAAAAGGATTATGATTCCTTACAAAAATGTATGCATGATGTGTATGACTCATCAAAAGATACTCCATACAACAATGTATGTATCAAGATGACTCAGAAGAGGATACTCTATACAAAATTTATGAAGAAAGATGATGACTCAGCAAATGGTACTCCATACCTTCTTGCTGATTTGATCCTTACGAGACATACTTTTCAAAGCATTTATTCTTTTTTTTTGACATCGCATTAACCACTATTGTCTTTGGCAAGTGTACGTTCTTCGCCATGTTCATGATTTCAAGAAATGTTTCCATCATTTCTAATGGATTGAATGTTGATGGTTTGAGTGTTTACCCCCTAGACTATTAGGAAATCTATAAGAGTTCTAACCTATTATTTCATATTGCTAGAGTAGAAAGGAGATAAAGGAGTAATCTATAGGATTTAGTTTGAAGATGTAAGAAGGGAGTGGAGGGTGGATGGCTTGGGGTTTTGTGTACATGGTATGAGTGAAGAGGTAGCTGTGGTTGCCTCTGGTCATTATCTATGTAAGATGTGGGAATGATAGGATGAACATGGAAGAGAGTGAAGAGAGAAGAGGATGGAGGAAGGGGTAGAAGAAGTGGAGGAGATGTGGATGGGTTTAGAAGTGAGTTTGGTTCGTCACTAGCATGGTTGGTATTTATATAGGTGAATGGGGATGATTTTGGCAAGGTTACATGGGATGGGGTGAACTAGGATAAGGATATGGAGCATGGAGTGCAACTTTTATCAGTTTTACTGTTTTGATATTTAAAGGGACTTGTGGCAATGATAAGATGTTCTATTAGCATTCATTGGCTTAGATGTGTGGTTCTACATGTGGTCCTTAAGTTGATTAATCAATCAACTGAATTTCATGGTCAGAGGTACCCTGATGCGGCTGTGATGGACAGCCAAAACCACCGTCTTGTTCACACGACTCATATTTTCCATGGATACAGACAGAGATGGAGGATGTCTTGCAAACTGTATATTGTCCACATACGACCTACCCTATATCTAGAATGACGTTTCAGACTTGTTTGTCAAGTTTAGTTGGAAACCGATAGTTGGGGACAACCACGGTCGGTCGTCGTTGCCATGGCACTGTGTAGTGGCCGTCTGGATACTTCAAGGTAGTAGCAGCAGTAGGCTGGGATTGGGTGTTAGAGGAGCAGTGGGGTAGCCATAGCGAGACACCATTAGGCAAGTGCCCGACCTAGTTTTACAAAAAAATCTATAATTTACATTTTAGAAATCTGTTTCCATGAATTTATATAGTCAGTGCCCACCCCAATAAATGCTTGTGCCTTGTTGAATTGCCTCGTTCTTTGACTTGTCCTTTATGCATGCCTTTTCCTTTTCCTATCTAACTGATCTTATATTCATTTGTTATTCACAACGATGCAATCACATGGCTTTTAATTGTGATAACATCTTTCTGTTTTCTTAGACAAAGAATTAATGTTGACTAACTATTGAATGGTAAACAACTTTCTATTTTGTAGTTTCCAATTAAATAGTTGTGCATATTATTAATATGTATTCTATCACAATAGTTGTGCATATTATTAATATGTATTGTGCCACATTTCTTCTAAATAAATTATAGTTTCCTATAACTATTACCAAGTACATACATTTTCTATCGAACAAAAAAATTATAATTATAGTATTGGCAAAGTTACTATCTCATTATTATATATACGAGACGATTCTACCATTTCTAGTATAGCAAGTTTGACTAATAAACTTTTAACTTTGATTTCTATGTTACTATTTTTGCAGTTTTATTTTTCTCCTGTGTAGAAACCAGAGACTACAAAGATGTGTGATTTATTCTTTTCGGAGTAACAATAGTGTATGACACATATCTCTCGCTGCTAAATGATGTCGTTATAAAGGATCTGTGTTACAACAATAGAATTGATCCTCACACTCACAATGTTCTAGTAGCATCTAAAGATTGCGTATTGGAAGTATTGTTGTTTGTTTGAGAAGTGCACAAAGTTCTTCATACGGTAACCACTCTTCTATTTATATTTTGTTGTTTACACTTATTTGAAGTTACTAGTTGTGCCTACTACTATACACTAAAGTTCCGTTAAAAATATTTTATTCATCAAATATTTGTAACATGATATTTAAAAGTTTCTTAACGTGTATGCTATTTCTTATTTCTTGCATCATTCATTGTCAACATTGCAGTTATTTTAGTCTATCATGAGAAGATTTTATAAGAGAGTCTCCTCATGAACAACAACCAACTGAGAATTCTAATAATAGTTGTGATGTACATGCATCAATTTCTTCAAAGACCCATCAAATAGAACTGGACTTAAAAGAAATGATTTCTGATCTGGGGTTGAGGCCAAATATATCAAGTTTTGATGTAAATGTTCAAGATAATATTCGTAGGGCTTACTTACAGAATGGTCCTTGTCAACCTAAAGGCCATAAATTCCCATCTACTCAATTTGGAAATAAATCTCGTCGTTTTAATCCATCATGGTTTAATGAGTATCCTAACTGGTTGGAATATAGTATAGATAAAAATGCTGCTTTTTGTCTTTATTGTTATCTTTTTCCCCAAACTGGCCATGCTTCGACATTTGTAAGCAGAGGATATATGAATTGGAAAGATAGAAAGGGATTAGACAGACATGTTGGTAACTTTTCTAGTGCTCATAATAATGCAAGAACTATGTGTGAATGTCTAATGAAACCAGATCAAAACATTAAAGTTGCATTGTTTAAACAAGATGAGGAAATCAAGAAAGAGTATCGTACACGATTACAAGCATAAATTGATTGTGTTCGGTATCTTTTGAATCAAGGACTAGCATTCCGTGGCCACAATGAAAGTACGGATTCACTAAATAGAGGAAACTTTCTAGAGCTACTGCAATTTTTGGCTTCTCACAATGAAAATATTGATAAAGTGGTTTTAGATAAGGCTCCTGGGAATATGAAGTTAACTTCGCCAGACATCCAAAAAGAAATTTGTAATGTCATTTCTATTAAAATAAGAGACCGAATCATAAAGTAAATTGGAAATGATTCATTCACCATTTTGGTTGATGAAGCGCGAGATGCATCCATAAAAGAACAAATGGCCATAGTTTTAAGATATGTTAATACAAGAGGAGAGGTGATTGAGAGGTTTGTTGCGATTCTACGTCTAACCGATACAAGTTCCATATCTCTTAAGATAGAAATTGATTCATTTTTTAGTACAAAAAAACTTAGTATTTCACAGTTACGAGTCCAAGGATATGATGGAGCTAGCAATATGAAGGGGGAATTCAATGGGTTGAAAAGTCTGATCTTGAGAGAAAACACTTCTGCATTCTATATCCATTGTTTTTCTCATCAGCTTCAATTATCTCTTGTTGTTGTAGCTGAAAGTCATCCACTTAAAGCATCATTATTTGAGTCTGTTTTTAACATTTTGAATATAGTGGGTGGCTCATGTAAGAGACGTGACTCTCTTCTAGTGAAAGAAGTTGAAAGATTGGATGCTGAGTTGAATTCTGGGGAGCTCAGAACTGGTACCGGATTAAACCAAGAACTTGGTATAAAAAGAGCAACTGATACACGGTCAGCTCACATTACACATCTTTAATCAACTTTATTCGTTTATTTTCTTCAATCATTGGGGTTCTGGATATAATTATGGATGACGGAAAAGATGCAAAACAAAGAGGCCTTGCAAATATCTTTTCTTGTCAAATTCAAAGATTTGAGTTTGTCTTTCTTTTACATTTGATGAAATTAGTTTTGGGGAAAACTCATGAATTGTCACAGGCGTTACAAAGAAAAGACCAAAATATTGTAAATGTTATTACACTGGTAAAGTTGTCAAAACAACAATTGCATTCTTTAAGAACTGAAGATGATCAGTGGGAGATATTTATTGGAATCATTGTTGAATTTTGTAAGAAACATGAGATAGATATTCCAACCATGGATGATGTTTTTTCTCCATCTGGGAGATTAAGAAGAAAGTTAGAAAAGGTTACCAATCTGCATCATTATCGATTTGAGATCTTCAATACCATAATTGATTGGATGCTAACTGAGTTGGATGATCGTTTTAGTAAGACTAATACTGAGTTACTTCTATGTGTTGCATGCCTCGATCCAAGTATGAATTTCTCTCATTTGATAAACAGAAATTGTTACGGCTTGCAGAATTTTATCCTTCTGATTTTGCTGAATTAGATCTTGGGAAACTTGATACACAATTAGATACATATATTCTAAATGTCCGGTCTTCTGGTGATTTCTCACAATTGAAAGGAATTGACAAACTTGCTCAAAAATTAGTTGAGGTTAAGAAAGATAAAGATTTTCCTTTGGTGTTTGAACTTTTAAAATTAGCTCTACTTCTCCCAGTTGCAACGGCTACAGTGGAAAGAGTTTTCTCAGCTATGAAGATTATTAAAAGTCGTCTACGTAACAAGATGAAGGACACTTGGCTTAATGATTGTCTGACTCCTTACATTGAAAAGAACATTTTTTCTACCATTGACAATGACACCATTGTCAAACATTTTCAAGGAATGTCTAGTCGTCGAGGACAACTTTAATGTATCTATTATAGTTGTTCTATTCTTATTATTTCAAATATTATTTGGTAATCTTGAATTTTTTTCTTTTTATATTGATTTTAAGATTGTGGTTTTTTTCATTGAAAAATGATCATATTTGGAGTATCACATTGTATGGTGCCCCCCAGATAAAATTTCTGGCTTCACCACTGTAGAGGAGGTGGAGTGGCTGGTCATTGCGGCGTGAAGTATGGCCTTCTACTGGGCAGTCAGTTCCTGGGTAGGTTCCTATGGCCGCCGCCCAGTTCACTTCTGCGGCTGACTGTGTTATTCAGACCGCTGGCTCTGTGTTTGATAAGGAAGACGACCAGATAAGGAGCAAGAGGTAACAGACGTGAGAGAGGTGGGAAGGAGGAGTGGGTTTGAGGTTTGACGTGGCATGATGCCACTGGCTAGTAAAATGGTTGTAGGGTCTATTTTCTGGTGGCCCGTAACAGAGAAAGTGAGAGGGTGAGATAATGAGAGAGAGAGAGGAGGAATACTGGCCAATGGCGAGGAGACAAAAGAAAAGTGGGTAGGGGAGAGAGAGCGTAAGATGAGGGGATTGGGAGAAATGGAGGGTTGTTGGTATGGGTGGCCTATTGCAAGGAGAGAGAAGTAATAATGTGGAAAGATAGTAAGTTGAATAAGGAGTAGAAGGAGAAAATAACGAGACTAAGAAAACAAGGTAAGCAATTAATATCACAATAAAGAAATGGACTCTCTGAGTGCTTAACGGTCACGCGGGGGGTCTTTTTTAACTAGAAAAGTTATGGTAGAGATTATTTCTAGTTTAATTTATGGTCTTTGTATTCAAGAAATATTAAACTTGTGTATGGTATTCTTGGAGACTCGAGATCTTTAAGGAAAACATAATGTTGCAATTTTTTTTTAAATTACTATTGTATTATTTGTAAATCTTCTAATTTATATATTCTACCCGTTCACATTGTTTTCCTCCTTCAAGTAATTTGTTTCCAAAATATAGTCTAACCTTTTTGGGTATTGTGTTATCTTTCTCATTAATTAATATGTGTAATTATGATAAGTTATACTTTTTTTCTCCTAATTAAGTCTTTCCAAAAATTTGGGATATTACATCAATAACCCATAACAAAAATTTTCGTCCTCAAAAATTAAAACATACGTTACCCAATGTCAAAGTACCAAAATATTGATGGGCCTCTTTATGCATGTAATTATGTGAATATCATAGATGATGGACTACTTAAATAATAATTATTTTTTTGTCTGTATGAAATCCTTGTCTACAACAACCTTTTCTTTAGTATTGAGTAATTATTTTTTTCCTTCCTACAACAAGAAGTAAGAGTATTATGTTCACTAAATGTGTTATAGGAGAAAAATTATTGCCTCAACGTAATTTTCCTTAATCTTTAATTTAGATTTTATTTTATGTATGTATACTATCGATAAACATGATAAAAAAAATGGAATAAATCTAAGTTTGGTAAATCCAATAAACCACTAGGATCTTATAAAATATCTTATTCTTGTCACATATGAACAATTTTTCTTTTTAGATTTTTATATCCATTGTATAGTTACTCACCACTTGTTTGCACATGATATCTATGTTATTCGTTTTCCCTATACTTTAAACATTACTTGTTACATATGTTTATAATAGTGGAAACATGGCTCATCTTTTTTTTCTTTCTAGAAATTATCTTTTCTTATCTTTTCTTTTAGAAAGTACCAGCACACCTTTCCTTTTATATATACTTTCTTAATCTATTTGTCATGAAGTATTATCTTCATTGAACCTACCACATGAGAAAATTATTTCCCCAAAGAGATTTTTTTTGCTTTGTTAGAACTCATTCAACGTATACTATTGATAAATATGATAAATGAAAATGGAAGGAAGTCAAATTTGTTAAAGGAAAAAAAATCATTTTTGTCAGAAATTGATTTATAAGAATTTTTTTTCATATTCTTACTATACCAGTCCGACACTCATGATATTTATACCTTTATCAATTTTATCTTTTTTTTCAAATTGAAGAATATATGTTATATACATTTATAATAGTAAGAACATGATTCATCTTTTGTTTCTCCTTTTGATCTATTAACTCTTGTTTGTTTACTTTATTAGAAAAGAATGAAGTTATTCACTTACCTTTAATATAGATACTTCCTTGAGCTACTTAACAAAAAAATGTGTGAAGATATTTTTTTGTAAATGTATCAAAGAAGCAAGCCATCCATCTAAGAAATATTCCTCTGTTCTTAAATTTCAATATTCTGATTCTAATATATTCTTATATATCTCTTGTAACCTACTATTCACATGGTAATTTAATTTATTATATAATCATTCCAATCCAATTCTTGAATACTTGGCCAGAGTACCGAAAGTTAGAGTAGATGAGAACTCTAGCTTGATGTCAGCTTATTTAGGTGCCCAAACACCTAGCCAGGGTATTTGAGAACCAACATAAGTTACATCAAGTGTTTCTTAAAAATTACTTTATATACTTTCTAAATGAAGCTTTCTATTTTCATTTTCTCTTTCTTCTCAAATAACGTTCTAACATAACCACTGTTCGGGAAATCGGTCTGCACGACCGCATATACTCCCGCATATACCTATTCAGTCACCCTACCGCACCGCATATTACTAATCGGTCCATTAAGCAGTCATAGGACGCATATACTCCCACTTGGCCAATTAAGCGGCCGATTAAACTCTGCTTTTCTAAAAGCCCACAACTTATATTCATGCATTTCATACATACATGCATACATATACACACATTTTATTATATATTTAAATTGAGATATATAGTCATTAAATTATATGTATACATTGTAATACATATAAAAATTTTCCACACACATTTGTACATTTATTCGAATACCTTTTGATATGTTAACATGTATAGATACATATACAATATACCTAAATATACAATCACATATTTTTGCATCTATATATACATTTTGATTTATTCACATTTATACACACTCTACACATATTTGTACATTGATTTACCTACATTTTAGTATTTGTACATATATTACAAACACATTCCATATATAGACATATATACATATATAAGCATATCATACATCATACATGAATAATAATATGTTTATAAGTAAATAGATGTACATTCCTACTCTATATATTTTAATTTATGATCTCGATATATTAATTTATATATAATTAGTTTATTGAAATAAAAAATAAAAAACCACATATACTCCCGTATATACTCTCGCATACCGCATATACTCTATGCAGTACCCTCTCCGCCCGTACACCGCATACCGCTTTCTTGAACAATGAACATAACATGTCTTTGCCATACTTAAAAGTATATAGGCTCATAAGACTAGATCAACTTCTTTATGTGAGATAATTACCTATGATATTATCCCCCGATATAGTGTTTCTAAGGATAAAAGCAAGTTGTCTACTTGATAATACACCTTATGTGTGTTTGAAGTGTTTGTGTGGTTTTCTAACCATGCTCTAATACCACCTGTAACATCCCGAATTTTTGTCTCCACAATTAAATCTTAATCATGGAGATTAAAACCTGAGGGCGTTATGGAAGAAGCATCAAGTAATAGATAGGAATCACAAAACTTTATTACATCTTCAAATGTTGTATCACATGACATGGATTTCGTTATTGTTTAAAATAATACATTCACTTGACTAACTTTTAAATTTGAACATCAACTAAGTATTTGATTATTTAGCGTGATTCTTCTCCCGCCAGGATCTAGTCAGAAAAACCACACGATGAAACTTGAGGTCTTCTTCAACCTACGGTGGGAGGGGAACAAGAACCGTAGCAAGAGGAGTTAGACAAATGTCTAAGTATGGAGAGGCATAAAATTTAAGCAGATCATCTGAATACTGAAACAATTGAGAACATGAGCCAAAAGTTTATACATTGAAAATACAAAAAAGTTGAGAATATGGTATAAAGTTAGAGTATGTAATATTGAAGTAAAACACATAATAAGAGAGCAAATAACATATAAATTACTTTATTGTATCATTCCCCACTCAGCCCAGAGGGATTGTTAACCAACACTAGATCCAGCTCGTGGCCTGCAACCACAGCTAAGGTCACATAGACCGTAAGTAACAAATCAACAATATTACTTTGCACACTACCCTAACACAAAGGCATCAGTCTCATGTGTGCCAATTCTACCTTCACAACTTCCTCTATCCCACCACACATAGCTGGTGTGGTTTGTAGGCCCCAAATTTGATGCCTACTCGAAGGGTAGTCCTACAGCCCTCAGTCTGCCCTCGAGGTGGGGTCGGTCTACAACCATATCTCTCCATGTTCTGGCGGCCTTGTGCATGTGTCATCACCACAGCGGTTGTTATACACAACCTTTGATGATTTATCTCACAGACCAGCAGCACTTCGACTGCCCTCAAGGTGGGATAGTTGCAAGGGAAAGGCTATCCTTCTTCCCTTAACCATTCCAAGGATATGATCCAGATCCAAACATAACATAACACATATATCAATCTTGATCTTCTAGTCCTCACCGGCTCTTGGACTGTAAAACCAACTCTTCGGTCATGGAATCTCAAGAATAAACATCTTAGTCATATTAAACCATGATGAAATTCTTTGAACATCACAAACAAGTAAAATCTCATCAGTTTATCATTTTTATCAGTTTCTCAAATGTAATCAATTCAGTCATGTCAGAGAGTTTGATAAATAGAGCAAGACTTATTTCAAGGACTTATTCCAAAGCCAAGTAGATAACGATAAAAGGAAGAAGTAAAAATGTCTTTAGTCTCCCTTTTCACAAAAGCCACAATTGAAATAATAGATATTGTATGTAATATTAATTCTCATGAGATCATATTAATCGAAAGTCCCATTTGATGAAACTACTTATTACAATAGGCAAATTCTTCTTGAGGTTGACTTAGCAAGAATGGGAATTTTAATTTAGCATTTCACTTTAAAGACGTGTAATTAATTTTGAAATGAGCATTAAAGGCCTTAATATTACATTATAAGTATAAGATACTTAATTGTATATAAATTTTATAAAAGAGAGATCCAATATAAGATAAAAGAGTGAATACAAATCTAAAAGCTCTATCATATGAACTAGTCAGACCTTTAATTATATTTTCATTTTACATTTATGACATTAATAGATTGTACATAATAATCAACTTTAAGAAACGTTCACAAAAGAGGAGATAAGGTGATGACTCATCAAAAGGATTATGATTCCTTACAAAAATGCATGCATGATGTTTATGACTCATAAAAAAATACTCCATACAATAATGTATGTATCAAGATGACTCAAAAGAGGATATTCCATACAAAATTTATGAAGAAAGATGATGACTCAGCAAATGGTACTCCATACCTTCTTGCTGATTTGATCCTTATGAGACATTCTTTTCAAAGAATTTATTCTCGACATCGCATTAACCACTATAGTCTTTGGCAAGTGTACGTTCTTTTCCATGTTCATGCTTTCAAGAACATGTTTCCTTCATTGCTAGTGGATTGAATGCTGATGGTTTGAGTGTCTACCCCCTAGACTATTAGGAAATCTATAGGAGTTCTAACCTATTATTTCGTATTGCTAGAGTAGAAAGGAGATAAAGGAGTAATCTATATGATTTAGTTTGAAGATGTAAGAAGGGAGTGGAGGGTGGATGGCTTGGGGTTTGTCTACATGGTATGAGTGAAGAGGTAGCTGTGGTTTCCTCTGGTCGTTATCTATGTAAGATGTGGGAATGAGAGGATGAACATGGAAGAGAGTGAAGAGAGAGGAGGATGGAGGAAGGGGTAGAAGAGGTGGAGGAGATGTGGATGGGTTTAGAAGTGAGTTTGGTTCGTCACTAGCATGGTTGGTATTTATATAGGTGAATGGGGACGATTTTGGCAAGGTTACAGGGGATGGGGTGAACTAGGATAAGGATATGGAGCACGGAGTGCAGCTTTTATCAGTTTTACTATTTTGATATTTGAAGGGACTTGTGACAATAATAAGATGTTCTATGAGCATTCATTGGCTTAGATGAGTGATGCTACATGTGGTCCTTGAGTTCGTTAATCAATCCACTGAATTTCATGGTCAGAGGCACCCTGATGCGGCTGTGATGGACGGCCAAAAACACCATCTTGTTCACATGACTCATCTTTGCCATGGATACAGACAGAGATGGAGGATGTCTTTCAAACTGTATCTTGTCCACCTACGACCTACCCTATATCTAGAATGACGTATCAGACTTGTTTGTCAAGTTTAGTTGGAAACCGGTAGTCGGGGACAACCACGGTCGGTCGTCGTTGCTCTGGCACTGTGTAGTGGCCGTCTGGCTACTTCAAGGCAGTAGCGGCACTAGGCTGGGATTGGGTGTCGGAGGAGGTGGAGTGGCTGGTCATGGCGGCGTGAAGTATGGCCTTTTACTGGGCTGTCGGTTCTTGGGTAGGTTCCTGTGGCCGCCGGCCCAGTTCACTTTTGCGATTGACTGTGTTATTCAGACCGTTGGCTCTATGTTTGAGAAGGAAGACGAGCACATAAGGAGCAAGAGGTAACAGGCGAGAGAGAGGTTGGAAGGAGTGGGTCCGAGTTTTGACGTGGCATGATGCCACTGGCTAGTAAAATGGTTGTAGGGTCTATTTTCTGGTGGCCCTATACGCTGTATAACAGAGAAAGTGAGAAGTATACCAGTCAAATTGGGTCAAAATCCGCGGGCGCCCATGGGTCGACCCGTTTAAATTGGATTTGGGTGGCAACATTTGCCACCGCTGAGAATTACCCAAATCCATACCCACCCGTTTATTAAGCGGGTTTCACGGGTGATCCGCGAGCACCCGCAGGTGACCCAGTTAATTGAAGCAAATATATTCATATACATAATATACACATACACATATTAAAAGATGTTGCTTATTTTGTACAAGTTAATTCCTTACCTTTACCAACAACAATTGTATTCTCTTTATTTTGTATTTGCAATAGGCAATAACAAGTACTTGTAATATTCGGAATGCTTAATGTTACATGACAAAATTATATATTTCTCTTGTGATATTATCTATAAAAACTACATCGATTTTCCTAATTTATATCAGCATACAACTAGCTGCTACTTTTTCATATATCAAAAACTAATCGAATAATTTGACGTCAAACATAGTAGTTGGTTGGTTCTTTTGTACTATATTTGACATAAAAATAATAGTTACAAGCTGTTTCAAATATTGTTTTTAGTGTTAAAGAAAGCAATTGGTAACTTATTGTTGATTGTACACATTTTATATGGGCATCTGCGGACAACCCGCAACCCACTGGGTCGGGTTTGGGTGTGCTTTTCTTCCACCCGTTTAGAAGTGTATCTTTTGCCCACATCCGTCAGACCCGCACCCGCAATGACCTAACACAAATCCAACCCACCCACCCGTTTGACAGATCTAGTAAGAAGGTGAGATAACGAGAGGGAGAGGAGGAGTTAGTGAACTGTTAGCCGATTAGGGGACTGGCCAATGGCTAGGAGACAGAAGAAAAGTGGGTAGGGGAGCGAGAGTGTAAGATGAGGGAATTGGGAGAAATGGAGGGTTATTGGCATGGGTGGCCTATTGCAAGGAGAGATAAGTAATAACGTGGAAAGATAGTGCGTTGGATACGGAGTAGAAGGAGCAAATAACGAGACTAAGAAAACAAGGTAAGCAATTAATACAATAAAGAAACGGAGTCTCTGAGTGCTCAACGGTCACGAGGGGGGTCTTTTTTAACTAGAAAAGTTATGCTAGAGACTATTTTTAGTTTAATTTATAGTCTTTGTATTCAAGGAATATTAAACTTGTGTATGGTATTCTTGGAGACTTGAGATCTTTAAGGAAAACATAATGTCATAATTTTTTTTAAAATTACTATTGTATTATTTGTAAATCCTCAAATTAATATATCCTACCCGTTCACATTGCATTCTTTTTCCTCCTTCAAGCAACTTGTTTCCAAAATGCAGTCTAACCTTTTTGGGTATTGTGTTATCTTTCTCATTAATTAATATTTGTAATTATGATAAGTTAGACCTTTTTTTCTCCTAATTAAGTCTGTCCAAAATTTTGGAATATTACAATAGTTGGTTAGGACAACTAGTATCCTTTCTTTGCCTCTTTTGGATTTTTTTCCCAACATTTTTGAATCCTTGAACTTATTAGTGGACTCTACTCAAGTTTTTTGATGGGATATCTTGCTTTTTCCTTCAAATCAACATCATGAACTCCTAAAGTTCATGGTTTCCGATGAATTAGTTTTACATGATTGCCAAAATTAATCGCAAGACCTACTATGATAGAGATCTTTTCTGTGGATCCAATTACTCTGATGCCTTCTGTTTGGGCTCATTGAGTCTGGGCTAGGTCTAGGAATTTAGTCATGGCATTTTCTTTGGATATTTCCTTGTATGAGGTGATATTTCAATTGGATTATTTCCCTCTATTGATATGAGTTTGGTATCTGTGAACAACGACCATGGTTACTGGTGTTTTACTACTTTCCCTTTTGCACTTTCCTTGTTGTCATACTAGAGAAATCGTATTTGCGATACTTCATGTTTTTTACCTTTGGAACCACATGCCATAGATCATGGAAAGGACAACAAAGCCCTATAAAATGGCTAAGGCTCAGCACGTGATTGAGGGGCACTAATGTATTGAGATAAAATTTTATTAAATAATATCATTAAATGTATTCAACTTTTATAATTCATGTCTAACGGTTGATAAGTCAAAATAATATTATAAAGCATCTCTTAGAATAAGAAAATAATATATACATGATAATATATGTTATATAACCTTAATTAGTGATGATAAAAAGATAATTTTTAGGGTTTATGTGTATAAGGAGAAATTCAACCTACATATAAATGTAGAATAGGTGTCTTTGAACCTTAATTTGGATCTAGGATTTTGTTTCACATGTATGTACATCCTTCTATGCATTTGATTGGGAAATAACTTCTTTATTCTCTGTTTTGGACCTCTCTAATGAAATTTTAGTGTTGGAAATTCTCTTTCATGTCTTATTGACCTATTTGGGTCAAACCTTATGAAATTGTTTCCAAAATATTCTTAAAGTTTTGAGATTTGATGTCAGACTATAATAGTTGTATCTTGTTCATCCTACTTGAAGTTGTACTCTTAACTGTGGATTTCAACTAAATTTATCTATTTGTGAAACAAAACAATTATAGTGGTGGATTATTTTGGACTTGTGTTGCATCTTAATAAAATGATCCATTTGTTCCACTTTTTTGGTGGACATCCTACTTTTCTCACTTTTTTGATGGATGTCTTATATAAGCCATTATTGTGATGGAAATCTTGTGTAACCAGTTGTGAATAAACTTTTACTCACCTCTAAATTTTGCATGTTTGTTCATTTAGTAGTACTAGAGTTTTATAAATGTTTTATTGTGGTTTACTTTTTGGGTTATTTGCCCATGTTAATTTTTTACATAGTTGTTATGTGCCCCATACCCATATAATTTGTCCATCATGATATATTTTGGATTTTGGTTATGTGATTTCTCTATAATTAACTTTTTGTTCCTTAACTTCCATTATCTTTATATTTGCACTAGTATTGTGTCTGTATACATGCATGTTGCATTGTCGATTAACTTGATGAATTTATTTCCATGATTTAATTAATTTGCTTATGTGGTATGTGTTGATATTTTGAACATGGAGATTAAATCTTTTACATATGTTGAACAATCTCTCTTGATATGCACTTTGGACGATTCCATAAATTTCTTTTGTTGGGAGCCTTAATACCACAATTGTTGTCCTTTTTATTGTTTCCATTATATTACCCAGTTTAACTACTACATGCGTACACTAGTATGTTATTAACGTTTTTGGTTGGTCTTTTCTTTTTGGGGTCCTCTCTTTCAACCCCTTAGGTGAATGAATAGCTGAAGGAGTTGACCTCTCTGATGTAGGACCTGCACCAGTATGGATTTCTTCCTTCAGATATATGATTGATATGGATAGGTTTCCTATTATTATTTTGTTTCTTATTCCCACCAACTAGGGTGAATATGTTGAATGTAACATCAAAGGATTTGAGGCCTTAGGTAAAAATGATCTTAAAGGGAATGATTGGACTATCCATATCACCAATGTGCACCTCATTTTTAGATGGCCCACCAATAAGTATTCTATGGTTAAGCTTTCTCATCCCATAGTAATACTAGGATGGATAACATGTTAAGAACTTGATCTTAGGTTATGCTTAAGGGATGAAAAAGCATACAACCAAGACAAGTGGAGGTTCTATGGGGCCAGTCTTCATTCCTAAAACTCTACCAGAGCCTTGGAAAGTGGACCTAGGCATTAATATGGTATGAGAGTCAATTTTCCTCGAGTATTTGGGGCCATCATGGGAATGTCGTGTGGTCCAACAATGAGAAAATGATTACCCATTGAGCATGAGATGGTGACACCCTTGTGCTTAAAATCATGGCTGGTGGGAGTGAACGGAACATTTTCGGTCCACACTAAAATGATGAAGAAAATGTGAGGATGTATATTTGAGCGTTGATGAGGATTTCAAGAGTCTAACTTTGGGAGATTGTAACATCCCAAGGTTTGAGGCCTCATGTAAATATAATATTAGAAGGAATGATTAGACTACCCATATCATTCGAGGCACCTCCTTTTTAGGTGACCAATCAATAGGCACTCTATGGTTAAGTGGGCTCAAACTAGAGTAGTACTAGGAAGGGTTATTATCAGGAAGTTGATCTTGTGTTGTGCATGAGTGAGGACAAAGTGTGTAGACAAGGCCAATGGTCGTCTTTGGGGCCACTCATCATTCTTGAAACTCTACTAGAGCCTTGGGAAGTGGGCTTATGTGTTACACTAAACCTCTGGAAACAAAAATTGTAATAGTTAGATGCATTGAATTTAATTTGGTCTTTATGATATCCATATTTGAAATATTGAATAATGGTTCTTCATCCATTATGAATATTTGGTGTGTTTGTTATGTAATTGAGGACTCGTATTATATTGAGTGAGGAATGGATCCCCTTTGGGCCCTATTCCTTATATGTTTGGCATTTACCTAGGGAGCAGTAGTTAAGGATAATTAGATAGAACTGTAGACTGAAATTATTTTCAATAACCATTTAACGTATGGACTTTTTCAATGCATTGAAATTGCGATATAACAAAATGTTAATTTTTTTAGGATCAAATAGAACACTTGTAAACGTTTGGAAGAAGTTGGAAATATAATTTCATTGATGGTACTTTTCTTGAACTTACCCAGGTGTCAATGAAAATTTGGCACGAGGTAAGCTACATAGATATGGGTGTTTTTCACAACGGCCATCAAATTTGGCATATGCATTTACTACAAAACATACCATAAAATTTAAGCAGATCATCTGAATACTGAAACAATTGAGAACATGAGCCAAAAGTTTATACATTGAAAATACAAAAAAGTTGAGAATATGGTATAAAGTTAGAGTATGTAATATTGAAGTAAAACACATAATAAGAGAGCAAATAACATATAAATTACTTTATTGTATCATTCCCCACTCAGCCCAGAGGGATTGTTAACCAACACTAGATCCAGCTCGTGGCCTGCAACCACAGCTAAGGTCACATAGACCGTAAGTAACAAATCAACAATATTACTTTGCACACTACCCTAACACAAAGGCATCAGTCTCATGTGTGCCAATTCTACCTTCACAACTTCCTCTATCCCACCACACATAGCTGGTGTGGTTTGTAGGCCCCAAATTTGATGCCTACTCGAAGGGTAGTCCTACAGCCCTCAGTCTGCCCTCGAGGTGGGGTCGGTCTACAACCATATCTCTCCATGTTCTGGCGGCCTTGTGCATGTGTCATCACCACATCGGTTGTTATACACAACCTTTGATGATTTATCTCACAGACCAGCAGCACTTCGACTGCCCTCAAGGTGGGATAGTTGCAAGGGAAAGGCTATCCTTCTTCCCTTAACCATTCCAAGGATATGATCCAGATCCAAACATAACATAACACATATATCAATCTTGATCTTCTAGTCCTCACCGGCTCTTGGACTGTAAAACCAACTCTTCGGTCATGGAATCTCAAGAATAAACATCTTAGTCATATTAAACCATGATGAAATTCTTTGAACATCACAAACAAGTAAAATCTCATCAGTTTATCATTTTTATCAGTTTCTCAAATGTAATCAATTCAGTCATGTCAGAGAGTTTGATAAATAGAGCAAGACTTATTTCAAGGACTTATTCCAAAGCCAAGTAGATAACGATAAAAGGAAGAAGTAAAAATGTCTTTAGTCTCCCTTTTCACAAAAGCCACAATTGAAATAATAGATATTGTATGTAATATTAATTCTCATGAGATCATATTAATCGAAAGTCCCATTTGATGAAACTACTTATTACAATAGGCAAATTCTTCTTGAGGTTGACTTAGCAAGAATGGGAATTTTAATTTAGCATTTCACTTTAAAGACGTGTAATTAATTTTGAAATGAGCATTAAAGGCCTTAATATTACATTATAAGTATAAGATACTTAATTGTATATAAATTTTATAAAAGAGAGATCCAATATAAGATAAAAGAGTGAATACAAATCTAAAAGCTCTATCATATGAACTAGTCAGACCTTTAATTATATTTTCATTTTACATTTATGACATTAATAGATTGTACATAATAATCAACTTTAAGAAACGTTCACAAAAGAGGAGATAAGGTGATGACTCATCAAAAGGATTATGATTCCTTACAAAAATGCATGCATGATGTTTATGACTCATCAAAAAATACTCCATACAATAATGTATGTATCAAGATGACTCAAAAGAGGATATTCCATACAAAATTTATGAAGAAAGATGATGACTCAGCAAATGGTACTCCATACCTTCTTGCTGATTTGATCCTTATGAGACATTCTTTTCAAAGAATTTATTCTCGACATCGCATTAACCACTATAGTCTTTGGCAAGTGTACGTTCTTTTCCATGTTCATGCTTTCAAGAACATGTTTCCTTCATTGCTAGTGGATTGAATGCTGATGGTTTGAGTGTCTACCCCCTAGACTATTAGGAAATCTATAGGAGTTCTAACCTATTATTTCGTATTGCTAGAGTAGAAAGGAGATAAAGGAGTAATCTATATGATTTAGTTTGAAGATGTAAGAAGGGAGTGGAGGGTGGATGGCTTGGGGTTTGTCTACATGGTATGAGTGAAGAGGTAGCTGTGGTTTCCTCTGGTCGTTATCTATGTAAGATGTGGGAATGAGAGGATGAACATGGAAGAGAGTGAAGAGAGAGGAGGATGGAGGAAGGGGTAGAAGAGGTGGAGGAGATGTGGATGGGTTTAGAAGTGAGTTTGGTTCGTCACTAGCATGGTTGGTATTTATATAGGTGAATGGGGACGATTTTGGCAAGGTTACAGGGGATGGGGTGAACTAGGATAAGGATATGGAGCACGGAGTGCAGCTTTTATCAGTTTTACTATTTTGATATTTGAAGGGACTTGTGACAATAATAAGATGTTCTATGAGCATTCATTGGCTTAGATGAGTGATGCTACATGTGGTCCTTGAGTTCGTTAATCAATCCACTGAATTTCATGGTCAGAGGCACCCTGATGCGGCTGTGATGGACGGCCAAAAACACCATCTTGTTCACATGACTCATCTTTGCCATGGATACAGACAGAGATGGAGGATGTCTTTCAAACTGTATCTTGTCCACCTACGACCTACCCTATATCTAGAATGACGTATCAGACTTGTTTGTCAAGTTTAGTTGGAAACCGGTAGTCGGGGACAACCACGGTCGGTCGTCGTTGCTCTGGCACTGTGTAGTGGCCGTCTGGCTACTTCAAGGCAGTAGCGGCACTAGGCTGGGATTGGGTGTCGGAGGAGGTGGAGTGGCTGGTCATGGCGGCGTGAAGTATGGCCTTTTACTGGGCTGTCGGTTCTTGGGTAGGTTCCTGTGGCCGCCGGCCCAGTTCACTTTTGCGATTGACTGTGTTATTCAGACCGTTGGCTCTATGTTTGAGAAGGAAGACGAGCACATAAGGAGCAAGAGGTAACAGGCGAGAGAGAGGTTGGAAGGAGTGGGTCCGAGTTTTGACGTGGCATGATGCCACTGGCTAGTAAAATGGTTGTAGGGTCTATTTTCTGGTGGCCCTATACGCTGTATAACAGAGAAAGTGAGAAGTATACCAGTCAAATTGGGTCAAAATCCGCGGGCGCCCATGGGTCGACCCGTTTAAATTGGATTTGGGTGGCAACATTTGCCACCGCTGAGAATTACCCAAATCCATACCCACCCGTTTATTAAGCGGGTTTCACGGGTGATCCGCGAGCACCCGCAGGTGACCCAGTTAATTGAAGCAAATATATTCATATACATAATATACACATACACATATTAAAAGATGTTGCTTATTTTGTACAAGTTAATTCCTTACCTTTACCAACAACAATTGTATTCTCTTTATTTTGTATTTGCAATAGGCAATAACAAGTACTTGTAATATTCGGAATGCTTAATGTTACATGACAAAATTATATATTTCTCTTGTGATATTATCTATAAAAACTACATCGATTTTCCTAATTTATATCAGCATACAACTAGCTGCTACTTTTTCATATATCAAAAACTAATCGAATAATTTGACGTCAAACATAGTAGTTGGTTGGTTCTTTTGTACTATATTTGACATAAAAATAATAGTTACAAGCTGTTTCAAATATTGTTTTTAGTGTTAAAGAAAGCAATTGGTAACTTATTGTTGATTGTACACATTTTATATGGGCATCTGCGGACAACCCGCAACCCACTGGGTCGGGTTTGGGTGTGCTTTTCTTCCACCCGTTTAGAAGTGTATCTTTTGCCCACATCCGTCAGACCCGCACCCGCAATGACCTAACACAAATCCAACCCACCCACCCGTTTGACAGATCTAGTAAGAAGGTGAGATAACGAGAGGGAGAGGAGGAGTTAGTGAACTGTTAGCCGATTAGGGGACTGGCCAATGGCTAGGAGACAGAAGAAAAGTGGGTAGGGGAGCGAGAGTGTAAGATGAGGGAATTGGGAGAAATGGAGGGTTATTGGCATGGGTGGCCTATTGCAAGGAGAGATAAGTAATAACGTGGAAAGATAGTGCGTTGGATACGGAGTAGAAGGAGCAAATAACGAGACTAAGAAAACAAGGTAAGCAATTAATACAATAAAGAAACGGAGTCTCTGAGTGCTCAACGGTCACGAGGGGGGTCTTTTTTAACTAGAAAAGTTATGCTAGAGACTATTTTTAGTTTAATTTATAGTCTTTGTATTCAAGGAATATTAAACTTGTGTATGGTATTCTTGGAGACTTGAGATCTTTAAGGAAAACATAATGTCATAATTTTTTTTAAAATTACTATTGTATTATTTGTAAATCCTCAAATTAATATATCCTACCCGTTCACATTGCATTCTTTTTCCTCCTTCAAGCAACTTGTTTCCAAAATGCAGTCTAACCTTTTTGGGTATTGTGTTATCTTTCTCATTAATTAATATTTGTAATTATGATAAGTTAGACCTTTTTTTCTCCTAATTAAGTCTGTCCAAAATTTTGGAATATTACAATAGTTGGTTAGGACAACTAGTATCCTTTCTTTGCCTCTTTTGGATTTTTTTCCCAACATTTTTGAATCCTTGAACTTATTAGTGGACTCTACTCAAGTTTTTTGATGGGATATCTTGCTTTTTCCTTCAAATCAACATCATGAACTCCTAAAGTTCATGGTTTCCGATGAATTAGTTTTACATGATTGCCAAAATTAATCGCAAGACCTACTATGATAGAGATCTTTTCTGTGGATCCAATTACTCTGATGCCTTCTGTTTGGGCTCATTGAGTCTGGGCTAGGTCTAGGAATTTAGTCATGGCATTTTCTTTGGATATTTCCTTGTATGAGGTGATATTTCAATTGGATTATTTCCCTCTATTGATATGAGTTTGGTATCTGTGAACAACGACCATGGTTACTGGTGTTTTACTACTTTCCCTTTTGCACTTTCCTTGTTGTCATACTAGAGAAATCGTATTTGCGATACTTCATGTTTTTTACCTTTGGAACCACATGCCATAGATCATGGAAAGGACAACAAAGCCCTATAAAATGGCTAAGGCTCAGCACGTGATTGAGGGGCACTAATGTATTGAGATAAAATTTTATTAAATAATATCATTAAATGTATTCAACTTTTATAATTCATGTCTAACGGTTGATAAGTCAAAATAATATTATAAAGCATCTCTTAGAATAAGAAAATAATATATACATGATAATATATGTTATATAACCTTAATTAGTGATGATAAAAAGATAATTTTTAGGGTTTATGTGTATAAGGAGAAATTCAACCTACATATAAATGTAGAATAGGTGTCTTTGAACCTTAATTTGGATCTAGGATTTTGTTTCACATGTATGTACATCCTTCTATGCATTTGATTGGGAAATAACTTCTTTATTCTCTGTTTTGGACCTCTCTAATGAAATTTTAGTGTTGGAAATTCTCTTTCATGTCTTATTGACCTATTTGGGTCAAACCTTATGAAATTGTTTCCAAAATATTCTTAAAGTTTTGAGATTTGATGTCAGACTATAATAGTTGTATCTTGTTCATCCTACTTGAAGTTGTACTCTTAACTGTGGATTTCAACTAAATTTATCTATTTGTGAAACAAAACAATTATAGTGGTGGATTATTTTGGACTTGTGTTGCATCTTAATAAAATGATCCATTTGTTCCACTTTTTTGGTGGACATCCTACTTTTCTCACTTTTTTGATGGATGTCTTATATAAGCCATTATTGTGATGGAAATCTTGTGTAACCAGTTGTGAATAAACTTTTACTCACCTCTAAATTTTGCATGTTTGTTCATTTAGTAGTACTAGAGTTTTATAAATGTTTTATTGTGGTTTACTTTTTGGGTTATTTGCCCATGTTAATTTTTTACATAGTTGTTATGTGCCCCATACCCATATAATTTGTCCATCATGATATATTTTGGATTTTGGTTATGTGATTTCTCTATAATTAACTTTTTGTTCCTTAACTTCCATTATCTTTATATTTGCACTAGTATTGTGTCTGTATACATGCATGTTGCATTGTCGATTAACTTGATGAATTTATTTCCATGATTTAATTAATTTGCTTATGTGGTATGTGTTGATATTTTGAACATGGAGATTAAATCTTTTACATATGTTGAACAATCTCTCTTGATATGCACTTTGGACGATTCCATAAATTTCTTTTGTTGGGAGCCTTAATACCACAATTGTTGTCCTTTTTATTGTTTCCATTATATTACCCAGTTTAACTACTACATGCGTACACTAGTATGTTATTAACGTTTTTGGTTGGTCTTTTCTTTTTGGGGTCCTCTCTTTCAACCCCTTAGGTGAATGAATAGCTGAAGGAGTTGACCTCTCTGATGTAGGACCTGCACCAGTATGGATTTCTTCCTTCAGATATATGATTGATATGGATAGGTTTCCTATTATTATTTTGTTTCTTATTCCCACCAACTAGGGTGAATATGTTGAATGTAACATCAAAGGATTTGAGGCCTTAGGTAAAAATGATCTTAAAGGGAATGATTGGACTATCCATATCACCAATGTGCACCTCATTTTTAGATGGCCCACCAATAAGTATTCTATGGTTAAGCTTTCTCATCCCATAGTAATACTAGGATGGATAACATGTTAAGAACTTGATCTTAGGTTATGCTTAAGGGATGAAAAAGCATACAACCAAGACAAGTGGAGGTTCTATGGGGCCAGTCTTCATTCCTAAAACTCTACCAGAGCCTTGGAAAGTGGACCTAGGCATTAATATGGTATGAGAGTCAATTTTCCTCGAGTATTTGGGGCCATCATGGGAATGTCGTGTGGTCCAACAATGAGAAAATGATTACCCATTGAGCATGAGATGGTGACACCCTTGTGCTTAAAATCATGGCTGGTGGGAGTGAACGGAACATTTTCGGTCCACACTAAAATGATGAAGAAAATGTGAGGATGTATATTTGAGCGTTGATGAGGATTTCAAGAGTCTAACTTTGGGAGATTGTAACATCCCAAGGTTTGAGGCCTCATGTAAATATAATATTAGAAGGAATGATTAGACTACCCATATCATTCGAGGCACCTCCTTTTTAGGTGACCAATCAATAGGCACTCTATGGTTAAGTGGGCTCAAACTAGAGTAGTACTAGGAAGGGTTATTATCAGGAAGTTGATCTTGTGTTGTGCATGAGTGAGGACAAAGTGTGTAGACAAGGCCAATGGTCGTCTTTGGGGCCACTCATCATTCTTGAAACTCTACTAGAGCCTTGGGAAGTGGGCTTATGTGTTACACTAAACCTCTGGAAACAAAAATTGTAATAGTTAGATGCATTGAATTTAATTTGGTCTTTATGATATCCATATTTGAAATATTGAATAATGGTTCTTCATCCATTATGAATATTTGGTGTGTTTGTTATGTAATTGAGGACTCGTATTATATTGAGTGAGGAATGGATCCCCTTTGGGCCCTATTCCTTATATGTTTGGCATTTACCTAGGGAGCAGTAGTTAAGGATAATTAGATAGAACTGTAGACTGAAATTATTTTCAATAACCATTTAACGTATGGACTTTTTCAATGCATTGAAATTGCGATATAACAAAATGTTAATTTTTTTAGGATCAAATAGAACACTTGTAAACGTTTGGAAGAAGTTGGAAATATAATTTCATTGATGGTACTTTTCTTGAACTTACCCAGGTGTCAATGAAAATTTGGCACGAGGTAAGCTACATAGATATGGGTGTTTTTCACAACGGCCATCAAATTTGGCATATGCATTTACTACAAAACATACCATAAATATGTAGAGAACTTATTTTTTTTAGAGCATAAGTGTTAAAGGTTGAAGTGAAGTTGCATGTAACCCAAACAAGCCTCTACATTAACAAAATATGATAGGTTTCTAGCCATAAAGTTTTCACTCTCTTATCTTTCACATTATAGGTTGTGTGATTCAAGTTTAAGAATATGGGATGGAAAGTTTAAGATGTGGAGCTAGATTTTATGGTTACATTTTTTATTAAACCTTTAAATCTGGTGATTTTTATAACTCAGAGTAGGTTTATTGTCTCTTAAGGAACCCAAGGTTAGGTTATTTGAATCATTGTAGTGTTGATGATGGGGTTCCTAACTAAGATACTAAATAGGGCATAAAGTCCCAAAATAACTCTGAAAATTCATGTATGGAACTCATCATTATGCAAAAATGTGAACCTCTATTATATTTATTGAAACTAAAATACGTGATAACAAACTATAAGGAAACGTGATTGGTATTTTCTTTCTCATCATTGATGGATCTCTTAATTGTGTCTCCATCTTCAAAATATTTTCCTAGTATTCACATTAAAATGTTCTATAATGTGTGCCTTCCCTGTAAATGGTTATTGTCAAATGCACTTATGGATGATATTTTGATGTTGTATGGATACTTTAGAGTTAATTTATGGAAGGGAGAGAAGTATGTTGATCTTAGAGCTCCTAAGTGGAGGAAACCAAAGTGAAGACAATATCACTCCCAATCTACCCCAAGTTACCATGGATCAAATTTGAACAAAAAGAACCATGTATTAAATAGTTCGACATCAAAGTGGACAAGAAATTACACAAAATGGACGTGCTAGTTGGATACGGCCAAGCTACAAGACTACAAGTCATAAAGAAATCTCACATTTGAAGAAAGTTAAGTAGGCCAATCATCATGACTGTACCAACTTAAATAAATGTGGCATTCTAGAACCACCACTATTGTGCTAGCCAAGATGGTCGTGGTGCCATCTCCCCTAGATAACCATGACCTTAATTATGACTCCCTCAACCATCCATTGTGGTCATAACACTCACCAAGGTTTTACCACCCTCATTCCACCACAGTTGTGTCACCATCATTCCAAAATTTTCATTGCCCCTAAAATCTTTCCACTTTCACTGTGACTATTTCCTATTACCACAACCATGCCCTAGCCTATCCTCCATTGTCATTGTACCCAAGGTTGTTCTACCCACCTAACCCTACTATTTTCCACTACCACTTTACCCCCTCTTAACCCTATACACCCTAGGCCATTATATATACACTAGTGGCAGATGGGAGTAAGTGGTAAGATCCTTTCACCATTCATTTACAACACCTACTCCCTCCCACTTCCATCACTCTTATCATAACACAAAAACCCAGTTTTCTAGGGATTTTACCATATCCATCCCACTTCCCATTCTATTTCACTGTTATAACCTCAATTTCCTAAGTATGTAATGAAAAGTGTAATTCTCTTTTAAAGAATAAATGAAATCTATTTCTCTGATTTGTGTTGGATTTCGTGTGAAATGGCCGTGATTGATTGATAATGGGCTTTGTTGGCCATTGAGCCCAATTGAAAAGAAAAGAGAAATAAAAAGGAAAATGATTTAATTAAATAAAAGGAGAACATGTGAAATAGAAATAGATAAGAGGATAAAGGGTAAGTAGATATTCCCCAATATGGGAATTCGTGCCTTTAGGATTTTTTGAGGTCCAAGGAACCCAAAATAACAATATAATGGCAAAGGGAAAAGAAATACTAATTAATTTTGGATTAATTAAAGGATAACTTGGGAGAGAAGGAATCCTTCTCATCCATTGGAATTTGTTTCCCAAATTTCTTAAATATCTAGATTTAGTCAAGACGAACTTTCCTTAAAATTTGAGATAAAAAGGAGCTATGGTTTAGGAGATATGAATTTCTCAAATTATCTCCAAAATATAGCATTAATTGTGCAAATAGGAATATACTTTTCCTTTTGGTTGATTGCGAGCAAGGAGGACTGTTGGATCTTGATCTGATGCATGGGGCTCATCGTCTAAGTCCCACTAGGACTGGGACTCAATGAGTTATAGAGGGATTTTCCCTCTCATATTTTCTCATGATCCAGAGAGTGCGCAAGCTCGTTGTTGGTTCCTTTAGACTCAGAAGAGGAAACCGAGGAAGACCATCCCTACATTGTAGGGGATTGGTCGCCATTTGGGAAAGTTCCCAATCCAGCAGGGACCTACCCCGACCCTATATATAACGGAGGATGAACGAGGGAACCAACACGTCCTTTGGCTACCCTAAACGCTTTGGCGGATCGAGAGGAGTCTTATTATGCGCTCAATTTGAAGAACCACCCTGACCTGCACCCCTAATTTCTCAGCAAGCCTCGCCGGTGTTCGACGATTAGGAGGGAGTCATGACACGTTCGTGGCGATCAATTGGAACCGTGGTCGAGTTCGGTGGAGGAAGATGAAGCTCCCTGACCTCTTAGAGCACTCGCAGGTGGACGAGAGAGAGAAGTCAACTCCCAGGTTGACCGCAGGAGTCGCTGTGCTCGGGCGTGAGGTAGGAGAAGACCTTGTGGTCTTTTA